>WOAB01000566.1:0-1200000 GCA_027886185.1 Rheum nobile | reverse complement strand
TCAGAATTGCATTTGCCACCCAAAAGAGAACTAAAAAGAAGCCAAATGAATGAAATCATATATAATCCCCCACTCACCTTCTGGATGCCAGAAGAAGAGCTTGCTGTAGAATTGAATAAGAAGGAAAAAATTATAAATCAATATTGCTCAGAAACATATAAACAACTAAAACCAATTTAGGCAACGGTATATTGGCTACACTCAAGACACTAAACAGAGCAATAAATCTTTAGAATGCTTAGGATTCGTAATGCAAGCACTGTTATGAACTTCCACAATATTCATAAAAGGTTATTATATAAGACTTGTTCTTCCATCTACATAACACTGAAAGGAGATAAATTTACAGGACTCTTTCTATAAAAGCTCAACCTCAAACTAGAATAAGATACGCTAAGGGAACAAAAAGTTTTTAGCCATATTACCAACTAAAGTTCTTAATAAACAAAGCTAGGTTCCTTTCTAGAATTATGTTAACATACCTTGACACTTCCTTGGGAACAAAAGGGGCATAAGCAGTTTCTCTCTGATCTGCAAGCCCCTGTGCTTTCTGGAATTCCTTGAGAACTGATTGAAGTCCTTTGCAAGTTTAGCATCAGCAATCTTCTTGCTAACCTGCATATTGGAGGGAAGCATCATCATAAAAAGACTGAAGGAGAACGGAAAGAGGAAAATGAATAAAAGGGAGATTGATCGATACTTACACTTACTTCAGAATGGAAGTCTGTTTTACTAGCTTCCATGAGCATTGCAGAGGTGTCTTTAACCAGCTGCCCAATTGTAATCTTGTCTTATGCCTGTTGATAGTGAACATAATGAATAATTTTAACTTAAAACACAAACTGTTGAGTTTTTTAGAGCAAGCATTAAAAAAAACAAAACAAAATAACTCGTATGATCCTTGTTGCAATTTAAAAGTCACCTTTTACCTATGAGCTTATCTTACTTGTTTTTGGTTCTTGATCCTACAGATGCTGTCATCAACCTCGACAACTCGTCACCGAGACTGGCCTGCAGTTTTTACGGGAATAGCAGCTCAGGGATTTCTTTAATTTTGATCACTGAGCTTGAAGCTGGATTTATCTGGGAAGACAGCAGATCAAGATGAGTTACTTCTTGCCCATACAATATTCAAAAACTCCTTATCTGACTGCTACACAAAGTTCACAGATGAAGGGGCATGAAGCTGTGAAGTAGAAAAGGCACAGCTTAATGAACTGCTGCAACTTCTTTGTTTTTTCTTGTATAACATAGATGGTAGAATAGATGATATGCAATGAAATAGAGCTCAAAGCTCCTTATTCCTCCTGATGTTCAATTTACAATTTGTTTTCACTCCCTTTTCATGATTATGTCAATCTAATTTACCAATTTCACAGAAGCTGAACAAAGTAGTAGCATAAAGCAGACCTAACAGTCCTTGAGAGTTCAGTAATTTCTCTGATTAGCTCGTGAAGGTTAGCTAATCATTTTTTGGCACAAGTGTGGGTCTAAATAGTAATACAAGATGTTATCTAGAAGGTGAGAGACAATATTCTGACAGTTAAGAGTTCACAAATGATGATGAACGGCGGCTATAGCACAGACAATATCACCTCTATTTTAGATTAAAGGCACCACCATATTGCAAACAACATTGTCAACCAAAATGCAACTTCAAAGGTTCAACGGAAATGAAAAAGTATCCTGACCAACATAGTAAGGTCAGACACCAAAATTTAATTTTGAGCAGTACGACTACTAATATTCAAAGAAACAGCAGCACTTGAAACCAGGTGTACAACATTTATGCCACGAGAGTGCTAGCAAAAACGAGATTATGATCAAATTAGACAAACAAATCAAAGATAAACAATATTGTTAAAGAATCAAGTCTGTTCAGATAGCAAAATATCACCTCAATTTTGTGGGCTAATCCGAGTCTCATTTGTCCAGCAAGCTTTTCAACACCTCAATTTTGCGAGCGACAGTGCAGCAACACCACAGACAGGAAGACCAATAGCTCGAAGCCTTCTTTTGTTCCTTCGTCGACAACACCTCGGAGACAGGTTGAAAGAAGAACCGTGAGAACACATATCTTTTAATGCTAATTAAATTTCAATTATCTCATCCATACTTCCTTTACATAATTACAGCTCTAAAATATTTCCCCCTTCCATTTACAATACAAGGACAAGCTAGTCATATTGGCGTATGGATTGCAATGTCATATTGGCGTATGGATTGCAATGTCAGGCACTCAGGCCCCTTCTATATATCCGTATGGAATATAATGCATGTGTTATATATATGGCCCATATTTCCTTCTGAACACTCCACAGACCTTATTAACTACCTTATCAATTACTTTATTACGTGTAATTGGCTGAAAATACATTATCAAGTAAAAAAAATACCAATAGAGTATGTCAAAAACCCAGCTATAAGAGAATCCTTTTACTCGATATACAATGTATCTAGCATCTTCTTCACATCTCTATTTTCATTTTTCAACCACAACAGCCAACCTCACTAATACCATGGTAGTAATGTTTTGCTTTGGTTGCTGAAGTAGGTAGTGGAATGTTAACAAGCAAGTAAGCAACTCTGAGATCAAGACCACTGTTCTTTCCAGCTATATATCAGCATTAAAAAATCAGCACTTCAACAATAACTGATATCACCTGGAGGGTAACTTCTCTAGACAATATAAACAATCACCCTTTTTACTGACTTGCAGAATAAAGCCAGTAGGTGACGTCAGCATCGCCATCAGCCACAACTGATGACTACTACTAAAGAAGCAGATCACAACATTTTAAGCAGAGAGGGGGCGAACAGAGCAATGGTGTATCAGTTTAACCAATCAAACAAGATGCAGCAATAATGATAAGTATCTTGCTATTCAACTTCATAATTAACCACAACAGAACACGCTAATACAACAAGCATCCATGAAATTCAATAGTCGAATGCTAAGCTGTTCAGTACTGAGTTGCATGAAATTCAATAGAACACACTAATTTTCCCTTTTTCTATGCTTAATTCCCCAAAAACACGCACACAAGAGTAAGAAAATGAAGAAAAACACAGTAAAACACCCTAAATCCCTTCAAATTAGGAAGAATAGATGCTTAATCCCGAGAAACAGAATCGAAAAAAGAAAATCGAAAATGTTGCATAACGAAAAGGAGAGGAGGAGATTGCTTACCAAAGAAGACCGAGCCCTAGGAGACCACGAACAATCACTGGAAGATCGAGCCCTAGGAGACCACGAACAAGCACAGGAAGATCGAGCCCTAGGAGTTTGCAGCAACCACGATCGAGCCCTAAGAGTTTGCAGCAAGCACTGGAAGATGAGCCCTAGCGATTTTGTGAAGACGCGGGTCGAAGTAAAAGAAATTGCTAAGTATGTGGCGATAGGAAATTTATCTTTTTAGCCCGGTTGACTGAAAACCCGTGATGAATAATCAACTTTATATGGATTAAATAGCCCGGATATTGCATGGTTATGTATATCCGGGCTATATTTATCTATGCGGAATAAGATTTCAACTATATAGCCCGAATATGCATATTAAAAACACGCCCGGGCTATATAATTTTAACGTAAAATTTGAAATTTAGTATTTAGCCCGGACTCCCCTCCGTATATCCGGGTTATTTGTTAATCCCAAAATTATAATGCAATTTTTATGGCTTATTAGCCCGAATATAGATGATCCGGGCTATTTATTTACGCGGTAAATGAACATTTTTTTACTAGTGCGCGCACTGGCTAATTCGCCAAGCCAGTGCCGTCTGGTGTTGCTTTCACTTGCTCAAACTCGCTTGTACTTGCACATGTTTGCTACGCATACTGGCCAATGCTTTTTCTTGTGCATGTTTACTTTTTCTTGTGCATACTTGCTTTTTCTTGTGCAGACTTGCTTTTTCTTGTGCAGACTTGCTTTTTCTTGTGCAGACTTGCTTTTTCTTGCACATATTTGCTTTTAACTCGCACTTGCACAGAAGAAAATAGCTTAGGATTTTTTTTGTTTTTCGTATTGCGGATTATGTTTTTTTTAATGATTTGCTCGCGTATCTCTTGGGGTACTTTGCATTGTGTACCTTGTTGTTACGTATTGCTTTTATCGTATCGCATTTGTAATTTGCTTTCTCTAAGCCTGTAGAGGGCATGCGGCTGGGAAGCCATACATGAAGGGAGGCCTTTATGAAGGCTAAGAGGCGAAGGCCTTCGTGAAGGGGAGACCTTCGCAAAGGAGGGACCTTCTTGAGGGGATGTCTCCGTGAAGGCAATAGGCTCAAGCTGGGGAGAGACGAGAACATGCCATGAGTTCTTCGCGAAGGCCGGGAAAGGTCAAGCGAAGAACGGGAAGGCCAAGGCCGGGGAGGCCAATGGTAAAGGCCGGGGAGGCCTTCGCGGAGGATGCCTCGCTAGTTTTTCTTACGATGTTGCTCCATTCGCTCTAAAGTGCAACGTCTCTTCCTTTTCGGCCTCATATTGCTTTTCTTCTTACATCCTTGTAAAAGGCATGAGTGGTGGCGAGCAGGGTGATACCATGGATGGCGTCGGCTTGAGGGACATACGAGTCCCAACTGTTGTAAGATGTCGTAAAGCCGAAGTGGAGTGTAGTGGAGCTTGGTTGTCAGAGGTTCTTCGTAGAGAGAACATTTCATCATGACAAGAGCATTCCTAGTGCGTGAGGACATCCCCACGGACGACGCCAGTATTGAATTCCGATTCAACGGTTCGTGAAGGTGCTAAGGGTCAACACACCCTCAACTCGGATTTGTTGAGGATTTGTTTGTCTTGGGGACGTCCTCAACAACTTCCTAGTCTCTGGCTTCGCGTAGGAGGGGGCCTCTGGCTCCATGCTTCGGTTTTGATGTTGATATTATTCCTTCACACTTCTCCAAATTGTATATGGTTGTTCTCGAGCTCCGACAGCTTTCTTATACGCGAGATCCACCTGAAAACACCTCGGAGATGGCTTCCCCGGGGCGGGCTCTCCAACGCTCAAGTCAGTTTTCTATACGAAGAGAATGTATATATATATGTAGAAGAGTTAAGGTTGAGAGATTTACTAACCCATCGAATTACCTTGACTGAGTATACTCATCCTTTATTTCATTAGTCGGGCATCGGGCTTTTAGTGGCAATTATTCCACCAAAGACATGTTACTGGACTAACATATACTTTCTAACATTAAAACAAGACATCGAGCTAGCATAGATGATCCCAAAAGTTATGTAATTACCTCATATATCAAGCAAAGTGCTAAAAACACTAGCCTCCCATGACTTACCCAAGTGCAGCTATAATATGTCATATAGCATATCAAGATGTATCCGAACTAGTCCCTACAGTACCAAATTTCACCAATATGGTCTAGGCCTAAAACTTAGGCCTATTAGTTACCAAGAGCTATCTTGTATTAGCATGCTCGTTGCATTTTTACCAAGCTTCTCTTCATTTCCGGCTAATTAATTAGAGTTCAATACTAGCTTAGCCCCTCATTTCTCATGTTTCTAGCTGATTAATTAGAGATTAGTCTTGCCAAGATAGAACACGCATATAAACACATTGCACATCAAGCATTGCGCCCATGGAAACATTACTATCGGACCAAGCATATAAACACATTGCACATCAAGCATTGCGCGCATGGAAACATTACTATCAGAAAAAAGCATACAGTTAGCATTAACTGAGAGAGTGAATGAGTCGAATCGAGATCGAACACGCACCTTGGTAGCTCAACCGACGAGATTGGCTATAGAAAGGGGCCAGGGAAGGATAAGCGGGCTTCGAGAGCCATCGACCACTTTGTGTAACACCCCCAAATCTTAACCCATTTGGAAAGGTATTACCGCCAGTGACCTCGGTTTTCCTCACCGAAGCCACCCAAGGCTTTACTGTTTAAATACAATCCCTGAAACACTTATGATACAAAATCATCATAATATTCGATTAAAGCATGAGTCCCGGAATTACATCCCAATTCCGAATAGGACTAAATACAGAGTTAAACAAAATACAGCGGAAGTATTTCTTAAAATAGACAAAAAGGGGTTGTGATCGCCATGATCACCTGCCCAAGGTTCTCAACCTGATTAAAACATTAAAAACATCCAAAAACCACCGTCATCTTCATAGTCATTCTAGTCTCCTCATATCTGCGCTCTATCTGATGTGCCGAATCGAACGGATGACACCAGCCAACCATGCAGAGAACAATTTTGGTTGGTTAGTCTAATGAAAGACCATGCAAGGGCACAAAGCAGAAGGTTCGAAGTAGTCGTATTAGGTTAGACTCATCGTCCCTCGAATAACAGTCGAGTACGATAGTCAACCACCATACTGCTACTGAATACAGCAAAAGGCATGCACAAGAGAAGATTTTGGAAGACCGAGTCTTCCCAGAAATCAACTCCAAAGAAGACTCTAACGAAATGAGTCTTATAGGAAGATATGACAAAGTCTGGAACATCATAGAATCACAGAATTACAGTATCGCATTCGAGCGACAAAAAGTTAAGACGAGCTTTCCTAGCAGCACTAGCGCCTAGCTGCACTACTCGCCCAAGGTATATTAATTATGTGCGACAACGGCACTTATCTTATGATATTCTCAAACGCACAACACGTTATAAGCTTTTAAATGTATATATCCCATGGATCCTATACATATAGTATTAGGTGGGGTCTAGCCACCTCTCTACTATTTCGAGATTTGTGCCACCAGCTAAGTGCACCACCTCTATACTCGTGTATCAGAGGTTGGGTCATGACCATCCATATGGTATCAGGTGGGGTCTAGCCACCTCTCTACCAAATTATAAAGAAACGACTGGATCCCAACGAATCCAACGTTCCTGACTACTAGTGCTAACTAAACAGTCCAAGCACAACAATAGTCCACAAACATCAATATAACTGCCCTCAAGGCTATCAACATAAATATATAATCATAATAGCGTTGTTCTAACAGATATACAACCTATTATAATATCATATTTTAGTTTTCCAAAACAATTAACAAAACTGTTCGCAGATGAACACAGTATTCATTCCAAATTAATTACTCAATTAAACAACTGATAATTAATGGAAACATGGAATGATGAGCAAGAGCGAACCGCCACTTGCCTTAAATCCGCAGAAGCTTAAACGAAGCTAGGTACGACGACAACTGGTTTCCGGGCTCGAAGCAAGGACAGATCTGGCAACACAGATTCCTTCAAATCGACCTATAAAGAAACCCTAAGTTAGATTCTACAACAACGAGTACGAATCTAAATAATAACAAAAGGAATCGAAAGGAACGAAGCCCGATCGAAACCACAGAAGCCAAGGATGAAACAAGCCAAGAGCTTCTGGGCGGCGGTCGCCGCCTGCCTTACGGCGGGCGCCGCTACGAACACCAGAAAATATACACGAGAGGCAAAAACTCACCGACTTCGATTGTTTTGCTTCTCCTTTCCTTTGCTTTGGATTCTAAGCTTCTAAGGGCCTCCAAAGCTTCACTTTGCAACTGGAATAACACCAAATGGAGCTCCGGCGATTGATTGTGAATTATCCGGCGAAAGCTTGAATTTCCGGCAAGTGATTTATGGGGAGATTGAGCTTCAGATTTGTGCTCAATTCAGCTCCCAAATCCTCCTTTAAATAGCCAAAACTCCAGGGGGCAACCAAGGGCACGTGGAGGGCTAAGATCGGAGGTCATCCGATTCGCCAACCACCACCGAGTCAAGCCGGCGAGGCAGAGCTAGGCCTGCACCTAGGCGGCGGTCGCTGCCCATTTTGGCCGGCGGCGGTCGCTGCTTTTTGGCGCCACTTGCCGGGAAGAGGATGACAATGTCAGAGCCTGTCAGGTGGCGGTCGCCGCCTGCCTTACGGCGATCGCCGCCAAGCCCATTTTTCGTCCGTTTAAGCTTGGAACAACAAGGTCTTAATCCGGGATAAATAATAATCGTACACGAACGAGTATTAAGTCCCAAAATACGTCGACTGTATATTATTTCACTTAGAAAAATATTACAGAGATTAAGAACATTATAGAATGTCTTTCTGTCTCCGAAATTAAATCGACGTACACAACATACGTTCAGGTAATTTCCAAAATACCCTTACAGAAATACAGGGTATCACATCACCTCCCCCTTAAAAGACGTTTCGACCCCGAAACTTAGGTCACAACTCG
Source organism: Rheum nobile (assembly GCA_027886185.1). Lineage (NCBI taxonomy): Eukaryota > Viridiplantae > Streptophyta > Magnoliopsida > Caryophyllales > Polygonaceae > Rheum > Rheum nobile. The sequence goes on along the minus strand of WOAB01000566.1, from coordinate 1,191,813 downwards.
GGAAAACGTCTGAGCATATCTGCTTCAGTTTCCCATGTTTCCCAAGTAACGTTTTCAGTCCCTGACTTGGACCACAAAATTCATACCAACGGTACGATCTTGTTGCGCAATTGCTTCTCACAACGCTCGAGAATGCGCACAGGTATCTCTTTGTAGGTACCATTTGCCTGAATCTCGATGTCCTCGTAGCTCAGCACATGAGACTCATCTGGTACGTATTTCCTTAGCAAGGATACGTGGAACACATTATGCACTGGGTGTGCCGATGGCGGCAATGCCAAGCGGTACGCTAGAGATCCCACTCTATCAAGAATCTCGAATGGTCCCACGTAGCGAGGGTTAAGCTTCCCACGCTTACCAAATCTGAACACACCCTTGGATGAAGATACTTTGACAAATACTTTGTCACCAACCTCGAACTCAACAGTCCTACGCTTCTAATCCGCGTAAGACTTCTGTCGACTTTGGGCGGTCAACATTCTTTGTCTAATCAAAACAATGTCCGAAGCTGTTCTCTCGACCAACTCTGGTCTGATCGGAATCTTGTCGGCATTCTCATCCCAACAAATCGGAGATCTTCATTTGCGACCATACAAAGCTTCGAACGGAGCCATCTTGATAGTAGCATGCCAGCTATTATTGTATGTGAACTCAATCAGACTCAGGCTATCTTCTCAGCTAGTCGGACGATCGAGTACACATGCTCTTAGTATATCCTCCAGGGTCTGGATGGTCCTTTAAGACTGTCCATCTGTTTGAGGATGAAACGCAGTACTGAATCTCAATTCAGTTCCCATGGCCTTGTGAAGTTCTTGCCAAAATCTTGACATGAATCTGCCATCTCGATCCGATATAATGGTCTTGGGGATACCATGTAAACGGATAATCTCCTTGTGGTAAACTTCTGCTAACTTCTGGGTTTCCCATGTGGTCTTGATGGCTATGAAATGAGCACTTTTCGTAAGCTGGTCCATAATTACCCATATAGCATCTTTTTGACTTCGAGTCTTTGGTAGCCCAGTGATGAAGTCCATGACGATGTCCTCCCATTTCCATTCTGGCACGGGGAGAGGTAGCAACTCACCACCTGGTCTGCGGTGTTCGATCTTGACCTTCTGGCAAGTTAAGCATTTTTCCACGAAGTCTTCTACATCCCATGATAGGCGTTTGTCGTCGTGACACCTAAACAAATAAAATAATCCTAACAAACCTAAACAAGTAGTAGAGGCAAGCAAGGGTCGAATCCACAGGGAGGAAGTAATCAATCTATGTGTCTATAAGCATGCAAAGTAACAGGAAAGGGGGTTTTTGGTTATCAAGCAGAGCAAAGCAAACAAGTGTAGTTGATGAGAAAATATGAATGGGGAAAGTAGTTCTACTAGAACGAGATCCACAATACAAAGATAAGTCGATCATAGAAATCTATTAAATCCAAGTTCTTTAACTATTCTTATGGTTGTTCCCACCCTGATCTTAAGTACTACCGATTCTCACAGTTGTCGATAGACTTATTACTATGCCAATGATAAAGTACCACTGATTCTCATAGTTGTCAGCGTACTTTAGCACCAACACAGCAATAGCAATGCACACAAGGATATAGGATACATGCAAGTAGAAAGACGTACAAGTACTCACTCCCCTACTTAACATGCAATGATTCTCACTCACAATTGTACGCTCGGAACCCCTATATGCACAATTGTGTTTGCCACTAGATATGCACTCGGAACCCCTATATGCAATCCTAGCAATTGATAAAAAGTATTCAACCTAGCTGGCCAGACTATGAAGAATAACGATAAATCAATAATCAATATAACCAAGAGAATCAAACCAACATACATAAGAATAAGAACAAGGAATATAAATCTCACAACATAATCAACTGTATTGGTTCAAACGTCTAGCAGAACAAAGGTGTTTAGTTCTCCATGGGTTGGAACCCCGGAGGCGAAAAAGGAACGAACTTCAAACTAAAATCTAATCGTAATGTCAACTAGGTTAACAAAGAGTATTTAACCTAATTCTAAAAGATTGTAAAAATAATAAAAGGAAATAATAATAAAGTCATTAAAGGAAATAAACGAACGAAACTAGGGGAAATAATTCCCGTCTTCTCGTGCAACAGCTGCTACCACATCTCGCTCGGCCCAACAAATGCAAATCATCATCGCTGACATCGCGGCGATGTCATCATCTTCCAATTCAATTTCATGCTTTCAATTCATGCGCTTTCCGCTTAATTAATTAATTCGCCCATATGGCCGCGGGGCGCCAACTCCCACCGCGGGGCGGTGCTTCCTACCGCGGGGCGGCATCCTTCTCTGAGACCCACCGCCGGGTCGCGGTGGCTCTGGCGCGGGGCGGTGACTTTTCAGCTTCTGCGACACTTTAGTAAAAACGCCATAACTTTTGATTACCAATTCGGATTGCGCTCATATTTTGAGGACTTGTAGTAGACTTCAAGATCTAACTCCTCGAATTGGAATCACTTCATTTGGATATCGGAGTAGAGAGAACGAACCATTTGAATTCAGCACATTGTTCTTCTACTCTTCAATACACTTCAAACCTCTATAAATCCCATGATTTCTTCACTTCTCCACTCTAACTCCATAATCTCCAATTGTGCATAAAATCCAACCAAATGGCGCCTCAAACCTGGTAATAACCCTTAGATAAGTGGTACAAAATAGCACTTATCATCCCACTTCATGTTTGGCCACCAAAACTTCTTCCGAAGATCCCTGTACATCTTGCTAGAGCCAGGATGTACAGAATAAGCTGAAGAATGAGCTTCTCTCATTACTAACTGGCGAAGACCTTATGTATCAGGCACACAGATCCGGTCTTGAAACCAGAGTGATCCATCATCCTGAATCACAAAACTGGGAGCCTTCCCGTCCATTACTTCACTGCTTAGCTTCACCAAGATTATGTCATCGACTTGCCTTTCTTTGATTTGATCTAGTAGCGTAGCCTGAATTTCCAGCATAGTCAGGTACCCTCTACGTTGATCATACAAGACTTCAGCTTTGCATGACATTTGATTTAGTTTAGTTTGAGCAGTAAGTAGAGCAACTACTGTCTCGTGCGTTGTCTTCCGGCTTAGTGCATCAGCTACCACGTTAGCCTTGCCCGGATGATACAGCAACTCGATGTCGTAATCCTTAAGCAACTCTAGCCAGCGGCGTTGTCTCATATTCAACTCCTTCTGAGTAAATATATATTTGAGACTCTTGTGATCCGTGAAGACTTGGCATTTCACCCCATAGAGATAATGCCTCCAAATCTTCAGTGCAAAAACTACCGCTGCTAACTCAAGATCGTGTGTCGGATAGTTTTCTTCATAAGTCTTGAGTTGTCTGGATGCGTAAGCAATCACCTTGCCTCTCTGCATCAATACACAACCCAAACCACATTTTGAAGCATCACTATAGACCACATAATCGTCGTTCCCTTCTGGAAGTGCTAACACTGGTGTCGAGGTCAGACGTCGTTTCAATTCCTGAAAATTGGCCTCGCACTTGTCATTCCAGACAAATTTCTTGTGGACCTTGCGGAGCAGACCGGTCATAGGTAGAGCGATCTTCGAAAATTCCTCTACGAATCATCTATAATATCCGGCAAGACCAAGAAAACTGCGCACCTCCTTCACGTTCTGAGGCTGCTTCCAATTAGCCACAGCTTCAATTTTCTGGGGATCAACCATAACCCCATTCTCATTGATCACATGGCCTAGGAAAGCCACTTCTCTCATCCAGAAGTCACACTTAGACAATTTAGCATACAGCTCATTTTGTCTAAGGACTGATAAGGCAATCCGCAGATGTTCCTCGTGAACCTCTTCATTCGGAGAATAGATCAGAATGTCGTCGATGAAGACCACCACGAACTTGTCCAAGTACTGGTGAAAGCATCGATTCATCAGATCCATGAAGACTGCTGGAGCATTCGTAAGTCCAAAAGGCATTACTACGAACTCGTAATGACCATATCTGGTCCGGAATGCAGTTCTAGGAATGTCTTCCTTACGAATTCTCAGCTGATGATAACCCGATCTCAGGTCGATCTTGGAGAAAACTTTTGCTCCTTGTAATTGATCCAACAGATCATCAATCCTTGGCAAATGATATTTATTCTTGATCGTGACTTTATTCAACTCGCGATAGTCGATACAAAGTCAAAACGATCCATCTTTCTTCTTGACAAATAAAACCGGAGCACCCCAAGGCGATGCGCTCGGCCTTACATAACCCTTGTCGAGAAGATCCTCGAGTTGCTTCTTCAACTCTTTCATCTCTGCAGGAGCCATCCGGTACGGTGATTTAGAAATCGGCGTCGTACCAGGCTCAAGATCAATAGAAAATTCCACATCACGATTTGGGGGTAATCCAGGAATTTCTTCCGGAAAGACATCCGAAAAATCCCTAACCACAGGAATATCAAGAATTGAAGGTTCATCTTTCGCGGACGGATCCAGGTAGTAAAGGTACCCGACACAACCTTGTCGTAGTAGCTTAAACGCAACCATCGCATTGATAAGCCTGCCATTATCAGCGTCATTCCGATCCTTAAACTTGCACATGAACTGGCCCCCAAATGACACCATCACCGTCCTTGAACTAAATTCGATCACCGCCCCATGACGCGTCAGCCAATCCATACCGAGAATAATGTCGTATGGAGCCATGGCTATACAAATCAAATCTTCCTCGAATTTCTTACCCTGAATGGTAATTGGAAATTCAGACAACTGCTTCGTCCCAACCAGACGATCACCATTAGGAAGACTTACAACAAAAGACTCACAAGCTTCGTCGCACTAATCCTAACTTACTAACACAACTATCCGAAATAAAGGAATGGGTAGCACCCGAATCAAACAGAATGCATACTGAAGTAGAATAAAGGTATAAAGTACCTTGTGCAATTGGAGCGTTAGGTCCATCCGCCTCACGTATCTCGTACATGCGTTGACCGTGACCTCCAGAAGCAGCTGTGGCTTTCCCCTTATTCTGAGCAGTTGTTTGCATTGATGGACTAGGAGTCTCAGTTAGCTTGAACCTGGGCCGGTTATTCTGATTAACTGACCCATATTGTGACTCCATTCCCTTCTGTTTTCCCTGCTGATAGAATTTCTGCATATGGCCTCTATGACCACATTCAAAGCATAACTTCTTCTCCTTTGGGCACACAATGCTCTTGTGCCCCGTAGCACCACAATTATAGCACTGGACTGGATTCTTGCTCTGACCCGTCTGCTGCGTTGACCCTCCTTGAGTCGTGTCCGTCTTTGCTCGACCAGACTTAGCAAAGTTAGACGGTGGCGCAGGTCGCTTGAATCCACTCCCTTGATTCTGCATCGATCTTTGCCGATTGCGTCTTTTGGTTGACAACTCCAGAGTCACCTCCAATTTGTAGGCTGCATTCACATACTGCTCCAGAGTAGAGCATGTGTGGTGCACCATCATTGGCTTGATATCTGGGCTCATCCACTCGTGGAAATACCAGATTTTCTGTGCCTCACTGGATATCTTAGGTCCAGCGTACTGTAACAGGTGATTGAACTTGGTCGCAAGCTCGGTTACCTTCAATCCATCCGTTTTAGGGTACAGATACTCCTTGTGTTTCTCCTCCCTCATAGCACGAGAGAAGAAACGGTCTGTCATCTTTGTCTTGAACATCTCCCAGTTCAAAACAGGACTTTCAGCTAAGTCAGTACTCTCCCACCACTCGCTAGCCTCTTCCTTCAACTGAAGAGAAGCTATATGTACTTTCTCAGCTTCAGTACAATCCACATTGCAGAACAGCCGCTCCATGTGGGAAAACCAATGGGTCACCCTGACCGGTTCTCCTTTTCCGTTATAGCTGTCAGGCCTCATGGAATTAATGGTCTTCAGTGCACGACCATAATTGTCCCGAGTCCTGACTGCATTCTCTTGGAATACACGGTTCACTGGCTCCTCAAATCTGGGAACCGGTAGAGGTATTGGCACACCTTGTGCCTGTGGCACACCTGGTCATAGTATATCAGTTACTGCCTGCATAACCATTCCTCGAAATGCTTCCATTGCAGCAACATCTAATACTATTGGAGCATTGGTCTGACCTTGACCATTGCCCCCAGGATGATTGTTGGAACCTGACTCTTGCTCGTCTTGTCCAACATTTCCTACAGTTGGTCTGGGGTCATTGCTTGTCCTAGCACCAGCTCGAATTGTGTTCCTCGTGTTCACCATCTGTTTACCGATCTAGTTCCAAGTATTTTATACATTAATATTATTCAATATACTTAATGTAGCAAAATCACTCAGAGTAGATCAACTTGGTATTTTTATAGACGAACTTGAACTATTTTACAAACTGCACATTAGCCGATCTCCCGAGCGTCAGGTCAAAATTGCTCGGAGATTGTAGTATTTCACAAAGTACATGTCGCAATACTAGAATATTTACACGGTACATGCTGAAATACTAAGAAAAGGAAACTACTGCTATAGGCAATGTCGGTCCTTATCATAGTGCTCCAAAACGTTTCCTATACGGTAGACTTCCCATGCAAGGCTTCTTCGGACGGGGTTCTCCATCGGATTCTGACGATGGACTACGCACCCTGCTTGGCCCTGGAACACATGATCCTATCTCAGTCATGGTGAAGTATGGATCATCCAAGTTTGGCTCTCCTAGCCCAGCCATTCTCTGAGCACTGGCGATCATTTTATCCATCTGGTATTGCTGTTCAGAAGAGATCATCTGGCTTTGACGAAGGATCTCTCGTAGTTTAGATTCCGTCCTCCTTCTCTTTTGAGTAGGGATAGTCTGAGATTCTCTGCCACTTCTTCCAATACCGTACTCGGTATAAAGTATTTTCCAGTCAGCATCAGACATGAGTGCGTACTCTGGCACTGGTGACAACTCTTGCACAGGTGGTAACTCTGAACTGGGGTGAATAAATTGCAAAGCCGGTTCCTGACTATCCACCAACAAGTGCCTCAAGTCATCGGACTCCTGGTTCTGCCCGTTGAGGTCCATCTCGGTATCCTCCTCGGGATCATCCTCGATGGGGTCCTCTTCCTCGTCGGGGTCATCCTCTACGGGGTCATCTTCTTCATCTTCCTCCTCGCTCCCTTCAGGAATCATTTCTATCTGGTAATCGTCATTGTAGTATCCTCTCGCGTACCTAGACGATTCATCTTCTTGCATTGCTTCCTCCCTTGGTGGCTCAACTAGCGCTGTCACTGGAACTACAAAATTCCTTGACACCAGGACTACCGACTCAGGAAGCACATGATCTCCTCAGGTGGGCCGCTTGGTTCTCCAACCTCGAAGCACCCCTGGGGTATTGGGAAATCGAGCCTTCCTGGAGATGGTGAATCCATCTCGGCATCTACCGAGTCCCTCTTATGAGAAAGACATGCACCCATATCCTACATGATAACGAGGAAGGATTTAGTCTTTCTAGACATAGAAGCAAGCTTACTACATCAGACTGTAGATAGAAGACATGACTAGGAACGGTATTTTATTTTCAAATTCTTTTCATTTTGAAAATTCAGAGCCCTTTTGAAAATACTTTTCAATTGAAAACGAGTAATTGGTTTTCAAATACCCAACCCGTTCTAAAACTTAGGCTCTAATACCACAATTGTAACACCCCCAAATCTTAACCCATTTGGAAAGGTATTACCGCCAGTGACCTCGGTTTTCCTCACCGAAGTCACCCAAGGCTTTACCGTTTAAATACAATCCATGAAACACTTATGATACAAAATCATTATAATATTCGATTAAAGCATGAGTCCCGGAATTACATCCCAATTCCGAATAGGACTAAATACAGAGTTAAACAAAATACAGCGGAAGTCTTTCTTAAAATATACAAAAAGGGGTTGTGATCGCCATGATCACCTGCCCAAGGTTCTCAACCTGATTAAAACATTAGAAACATCCAAAAACCACCGTCGTTTTCATAGTCATTCTAGTCTCCTCATATATGCGCTCTATCTGATGTGCCGAATCGAACGGATGACACCAGCCAACCATGCAGAGAACAATTTTGGTTGGTTAGTCTAATGAAAGACCATGCAAGGGCACAAAGCAGAAGGTTCGAAGTAGTCGTATTAAGTTAGACTCATCGTCCCTCGAATAACAGTCGAGTACGATAGTCAACCACCATACTACTACTGAATACAGCAAAAGGCATGCACGAGAGAAGATTCTGGAAGACCGAGTCTTCCCAGAAATCAACTCGAAAGAAGACTCCAACGAAATGAGTCTTATAGGAAGATATGACAAAGTCTGGAACATCACAGAATCACAGAATTACAGTATCGCATTCGAGCGACTAAAGGTTAAGACGAGCTTTCCTAGCTGCACTAGCGCCTAGCTGCACTACTCGCCCAAGGTATATTAATTATGTGCGACAACGGCACTTATCTTATGATATTCTCAAACGCACAACACGTTATAAGCTTTTAAATGTATATATCCCATGGATCCTATACATATAGTATTAGGTGGGGTCTAGCCACCAATCTACTATTTCGAGATTTGTGCCACCAGCTAAGTGCACCACCTCTATACTCGTGTATCAGAGGTTGGGTCATGACCATCCATATGGTATCAGGTGGGGTCTAGCCACCTCTCTACCAAATTATAAAGAAACGACTGGATCCCAACGAATCCAACGTTCCTGACTACTAGTGCTAACTAAACAGTCCAAGCACAACAATAGTCCACAAACATCAATATAACTGCCCTCAAGGCTATCAACATAAATATATAATCATAATAGCGTTGTTCTAACAGATATACAACCTATTATAATATCATATTTTAGTTCTCCAAAACAATTAACAAAACTGTTCGCAGACGAACACAGTATTCATTCCAAATTAATTACTCAATTAAACAACTGATAATTAATGGAAACATGGAATGATGATCAAGAGCGAACCGCCACTTGCCTTAAATCCGCAAAAGCTTAAACAAAGCTAGGTACGACGACAACTGGTTTATGGGCTCGAAGCAGGGACATATCTGGCAACACAGATTCCTTCGGATCGACCCATAAAGAAACCCTAAGTTAGATTCTACAACAACGAGTACGAATCTAAAGAATAACGAAAGGAATCGAAAGGAACGAAGCCCGATCGAAACCACAGAAGCCAAGGCTGAAACAAGCCAAGAGCTTCTGGGCGGCGGTCGTCGCCTGCCTTACGGCGGGCGCCGCTGTTCGTGGCGGCGGTCACCGCCTGCCTTATGGCGGGCGCCGCTACAAACACCAGAAAATATACACGAGAGGCAAAAACTCACCGACTTCGATTGTTTTGCTTCTCCTTTCCTTTGCTTTGGATTCTAAGCTTCTAAGGGCCTCTAAAGCTTCACTTTGCAACTGGAATAACACCAAATGGAGCTCCGGCGATTGATTGTGAATTATCCGGCGAAAGCTTGAATTTTCGGCGAGTGATTTATGGGGAGATTGAACTTCGGATTTGTGCTCAATTCAGCTCCCAAATCCTCCTTTAAATAGACAAAACTCCAGGGGACAACCAAGGGCACATGGAGGGCTAAGATCGGAGGTCATCCGATTCGCCGACCACCACGGAGTCAAGCCGGCGAGGCAGAGCTAGGCCTGCACCTAGGCGGCGGTCGCTGCCCATTTTGGCCGGCGGCGGTCACTGCTTTTTGGTGCCACTTGCCAACTTGCCGGGAAGAGGATGACGATGTCAGAGCCTGTCAGGCGGCGGTCGCCGCCAAGCCCATTTTTCGCCCGTTTAAGCTTGGAACAACAAGGTCTTAATCCGGGATAAATAATAATCGTACACGAACGAGTATTAAGTCCCAAAATACGTCGACTGTATATTATTTCACTTAGAAAAATATTACAGAGATTAAGAACATTACAGAATGTCTTTCTGTCTCTGAAATTAAATCGACGTACACAACAGACATTCAGGTAATTTCCAAAATATCCTTACAGAAATACGGGGTATCACACTTTGGGTATCCACAGACGGGCACCACCAACTGGGCGTCGAGGAGAGGGGAGGGTCGGACAGCATAAATGCCCTTTCCGACGCCGGAGTAACCCAGAAATAGCTCCTGAGCGTTCCTCTTGCTCTGATCCGGCAAGGCAGAGCTGGCGGAGCCGTCGGAGGGGGCGAAGGCTCTCTCTCTATCCCCAGAATTGCGGCCTCTCCCTCTAGAAAGTGAAGCCCCCTTTCTCTCCCTTCGCTCCCTGCCGAGCTTTAGAGAGCCCCTCATTTCCAATTGCTCTTTTGTTGTTGTCCTTGCCAGAAATCCCCCAGGAGAGCATGTCCTCGTCTCTTGGGTCAGTGTTTCTCTAACAATTAGTGTCTTGCTTGATCCATGAATATACATTTTCCTTTCTCCTTGATTAGGCATCTACTGCAGTGAAACTTAAAAACTCCACTGATTGGTCTCTCATCCTCAGGCTCTTCCAAGATTGACAAACATAGAAAAGGTTGAGGAAATGGTCGATCCGGATCTAAGAGGCCAGTATTCAAACAAGGATCTTGTTCAGGTCAGCTGCTTTTCCTACCACTAGTTCCAATTGCATGACAAAATGGCAATCCTTCCATCTATTAACGTGACGTCTTGCTTGGCGTTTTTTAAGGTCGCTGCCATTGCAGCAGTATGTGTGCAAGCAGAAGCAGATTATAGGCCCCTGATGACAGATGTTGTTCAGTCTCTAATTCCCTTAGCTAAAAGATTCTACTTGACAACAAATTCCTCCAGATTCCACAGTCAAATGAGCAGTCTTTTGTGACGCGATCAGCCAGTCATTATAGAAGACCACAAACAGATTCTGCTTAGGATTTCAGTGTTGGTTTTCCTGAATCTGCGTAGGCTTTGTATTTCCAAGTTTTTTTTTGTGTTTTACTGCAAACATGCAAGTATTCTGGGTTTGGTTACACATAAGATGAACTAGATCTGGAAGAGGGAAAGCAAAGGTGTGAAGAAGGTAAATACTTTCCAAAGATTGAAACTTTCTTATTGTTTCATGCATCAATTTCTCAGGCAAAAGGAACAAGGGTCCAACAAAGTACTTTTCTTCAAAAGAAAGGAACTAGGTTCCAATAAGGGAAAGGATTTAAAAGGCTTCATTCAAACATGAAACTTTGAAAGCCCTCTGTTTCAGTTGGGATCTTCTGAAGTTAATAAGTTGACAGGCAGAATTGAAGCTTTTGTCATTCTCAACCTCACCATCAAATAATGTTTAAAACATGTAAAATACTCCCTTGACCTTGTTTCTCTTACCAAGTTTGTTTGAATATTTTTGTCCAGCTTACATGCCACTCCCCATTTTTTCATCCTCTTCTTGTTTATTTTACTTGTTTGTTTCCTCGTCAGAATTAACCTGAAATTTGAAGGGAAAGGCTACAGAAATGTCATGTAAATGTTTCACCTGCCTCTACAAGCAAACAGACAAGGCAGAGATTATTAGCATAAATCATCCAGAATTAAAAGCAAGAGAACACTAGTCAAGAGACTGCCTTCATGTTTGAGTAATTAATATTTCCAAACAAATTAAGTTAAATGGGCTTTAGAAGGATTAAGCAACAAAACTAACATTTGGGCCACGTTTGATTCAAGGGGCCGAAGATTCCTGAAGACACAAGACGGTGGAGGATTTTGCATGTGGTGGAGAATTAAGCGTCTCGGTTAATTAGATGTCTTGAATTGGTTAGAATATGTCGGTGTATGTGTGTTCACCGACCTGTGCTAGCTATATATATGCCTATGCAAGCATCTGAGCTTCAAAATTTTCGGTTGCCCTTATCTAATTATTTGGAAAAAAAACAACGGGAAAAAACAACTTCATCCCTCTTCAAGCAAAAAATCAATATAGTTTGATAGTAATAAGCAAACAGACAATAACAAAAAACACAAAGTAGCTCCGATAAAACAACCGACTGTAACTGAAATTAAACTTATTGTTTTTCCAGCCTCATATTACGGTCTTAGGGAGGTGTTTCTCTACTTAAGGGAGATTTCCACTTTTTAATTCTTTAACTAAATGAACAAGGCAACCATGAGTTGACTTAAATAATTAGGGTTTCTAATGGACTAGGACCCCAAAACAGCAAGGCACAACATAATTAATTGACTAAAAGGGAAAGGAGGATAAAAGCCTTGGGGGAGGCTTGAACAAGGCAACCATGCTTGCGGCCAGCCATGGCACGCGCGGCAATGGAATCATGGAGTCGTGGCGCGCTCGGTGCCGTCTTGACCTTCATGTGTGGCCATCTTAACCAAAGTCACTAGGCGTGGTGGAGGGGGCTTGGCAAGGCCCATGCTCGCGGTGATTCGAGCAATGATGGATTGAGAGGCTTGAGCAATGGCCCTTGCTTGAGTCCTTGTCACCGAGCCTTCATTCCTCAATGTCAACAAGTCCTCCTCGTCGGTGGCAGTCAAAGGAGGTTGATGGCCATCACTCTCCCCTTCTTGAGGGAGAATTGTCCCCAATTTGTCATCTTCTTCTGGGGCCACATAGGGAGAGAGGTCTGCCACGTTGAAAGTGGGATGGGCACCATAGGACTCGGGGAGCTCGATCTCATAGGCATTGTCACCAAAGCAACGGAGCACTTTGAAGGGGCCATCACCACGTGGGGCTAGCTTGGATCACTCTTCTATCAAATTGCCAAGGCCTTCCTAGCAAAAGATGAGTAGCTGATAATAGGAATTTGTCGTTCTAATTCCTACTATGCAAAGTATCCAAACAAACCCTAAAACGTAGTCCTAGGTAAGTAAGGGTCGAATCCGCAGGGAAACAAAGTCTATCGCAGTATGCAATATGTATGTCAATTTAAAGCAACCAAAGAGGGGTTTTGTTGGTTTGTTTTAGTAGCCAAGCATGCAAATGGTAAATAAGCAATTAAAGGTGATGAAATCAGTTATTGGGAAAACACTCAGTCAAACAATATCCACTATTCGAATGACAAGTTGATCATAGATACTACTCAAAATCGCATGCAATGGTAATTCCGATTCCTTTTCAGATGTAACTAATAGCACAACCAGATACTATTAGAACTAACTAATTAAACAACCCTGAAACTATCAAGATTCAGTTTAACAGCCGTCTTACGGATAGGAATATAGTTGGATACAATCCTAGAATAAAACAACCAGTTTTTACCCTAGAATGTAAATCAATTCTCTTCTGCATAAGATTAGCACAACCAGTTACTAACACGATGCAGTTGCTACTATAGAATAGATATGCTCAACCAGTAACAATCTAAACCTAGCAATAGATAAATAACGACAAACCCTAGTTGATCAGACTAGAAATTATCAATATCAATCTTAAGAAATCAAACAAGAGAAGAGATAAAAATCATGCAATAGATTAGGAATAAGAATCTCACAACTGAATCACACGAAAAGCTTCAATGTCTGACTAAGCAAGAGAGGCTTAGTTCTTCATAGCAAGAGAATACGTAGAATAAGAAATTAGGGTTTCGAGATAGAAGAAACAAGTTTTCTCAACCCTTAAATACCAAAGAAAAATAATATGAAATTATCCTAAAAAGAAATAATAAAAACCTAATAAAGTAATACAAAATACATCCGAAAAGGCAATCGGCTCGGCAATGCTTCCGTCGGCGGCGGCCGCTGCTTCTCCCACGGCGATCGCCGTAAATGCGGCGGGCGCCGCAATTAAACGGCGGTCGCCGTTTCCAGGTCGTAGCTAAGGTCTCTCCAGGGCAATTAACGGCGGTCGCTGTTTCTTTCGCGGCGGTCGCCGCAATTCTGTTTCTTCATCCTTCGCTCCTCAGCTCCTAAGGCTCCAAAAATGCAACTTCTGCACCTCCTCGCCAAGTCTCCAAATCACCTCCAAAGCATCCTAAAACACCACTAAAACCATGCCAAAACTCCGTCAATACACACAACATAATCGTGTGTATCAAACTCCCCCACACTTGAATCTCTACTCGTCTCGAGTGGATAGAGAACTACCACCCATTACCAATGAAGCACCTAGATCATCAACATGTAAAGAAGCTTGCAACTAAGAGTAAAAGCATCTACATGAAAGCTCAACATCCCTCAACCAACCGACCACAACACAATTACACCCTCAACTCCAGCATCGTAATCAGCACAACATCAACACAAGCACACAACAATAACAATATACTCCTCAGCAGCAAACACGACACACATCCAAGCTTAAGGGCAAGCAGAATACTTCCCCCAAGCTTATCCCGGTCATCCAAAAATGTAAGTAGCCACTAGTCCTAACCTCCATCTATGACTCCTTATGTCTCCCAAAGTGACCTACCCGACAATCCTTCTTTGTCTCCTCTTCTTATGTCGCCCCGCCGGTAAAATGAGATCCTAGAAAACACTCCTCTTCTTTTCACTCATTTTGCCTAGGAGCCCTTTCGGGTTTTCATCCTAGCCACTCATTTCATTTTATCATAGATGGACTCACCGCCTCACATCACTCTGAATCCACTTTTGCCCAGGCCTAATGCCTGTCGGATTACTTGCTTTTTACCTGGACTGCCCTTTCGGGTTTTCAGTCCATCCCAGGATTTTTATTTGCCTTTTTTCATTTTGTGGCTTTTTTTTTTTTGATAAGATAAAAGCAATACATAAGTACATAATCACCTCCCCCACACTTAAAATAAGCATTGTCCTCAATGAAATCAGACATAATAAAAGGGGGGAAGGAAAGAATGTACCACTACTGCTGCTGCGGTGGAAAGTCTGGATACTTGGAACCCATGAAAAGGTTCCACTGCCTCATCTGCTCCTCCATTGCATGGATGTCTTGGGCCTGCGTCGCGTAATGATCCCTTGACTCCTGGTGGAAGTCAATGAACTCCTGGTGATACCCAGCGAGGTCCGACTGAATGGACCGCTGGCGCGTGTCAATGTCTTGGACCATCTCCCACATCTGCCACTGATAGTCTCCACGCGGCACAGCAGTAGCGGCAGCCTGCACCTCAGGCATAGCGGTATCCTCATCATCATCCTCATCATCACTGTCATCATCACCTTCATCAGGCTGTGCCACAGGGACAGCAGAAGAACCAGCGGCGGTACGGCCTGCAGCTGAACCACCACCAGCTCCCACACGGTGTCGGTGCACATTAAAATCCCTGTAGCGCGGGCCACAGGTCACCTCAAAGGGGAAAGGGATGGGGATCCGGTAACAGCCCCGCGAACCATACAGCCAGAACTTCGGGTTCGACCCGGTCCCAGACACAATAGTGGACGTCTTGAGCTGCCTCCAATCATATCTAAAGGCAGCAGAGAGCTGCTGGGAAGGGTCGGGCTGCTCGAGGCCCAGGTGACGGCCGATCAGAGTAATCATGCCCCCAATGACAATCTTGTGCTTCTTGTTCTCCTGAAATTTCCTGCAGGAAGCAATAAAGTGGGAGCGCCAACTCCACACTAAGGGGCACTCCGGGGTCATACTCCACACCGCGTACAAGTCATCGTATGGGACCTTGTTTAACTCGGACTGGCCATGGAAGGCCATCTGCACTACCTTGTGAGCTAGTCGCAAGCCCGAATACGACCACTTGTAGTTATATTCTCCTCCCTGCGGGTCAAATATATCAGTCCCTGTAGAGTGATACCAAAAAGTAAAGAACTCGTTGGCGTCCGCCCACGCCCTCTGAGAAGATGGTGGCCTGGTAATCCCAAGCGCTGTGTCAAGGTCCGCATAGGACATCGAATGCCTGCTGCCATCTAGACTGAATGTAATACTTTCCGTATCACAATGATTCTCAAAACTAGCCAGGAATTCCACAGTCCAGGCAGGAAAGGTGGGTGCCGCTAAGTGGTAGAAACCACCCAACCCGCCTTTAACAAAGAGCTGTTGCGTGCATTCATAAATCTTCAATTCCCGCATGGTCTCTGGGTCAAAGAATAATGTAGACTGGAACTCCTTATCCAGTATAAACTTCCGACGGGACTCCTCAACCCCCGATGATTTCTTACGAGAGGCCTCACCCCCCGATGATTTCTTACGAGACGAGAATGTGCGTTTCAACAGTCCAGACATCACAAATATAGACAGCAACACAATCAAAATCAGAAGCATGGCAAAGAAATCACCAGAACGCGAGGAAACGGTGGTCGCTGCGCGGAATACGGCGGTCACTGCGATGAATACGGCGGTCGCCGTGAGCAAAATTCCGCAGCCACGTCAGATCTGGGCAGCGGTGGTCGCCGGGTGGGTTGTGGCTTGCAGCGGGCTGGCGGCGGGGGAGCTCCTGGTGCGGCGGTCGCTGGAATTTGGGGGGGGGGGGCTAGGGTTTGAGAGGTTCGGTAAGGGGGAGAGAGAGTGGGTAGGGGTAGAATGATAGGTAGGGGGTGGGGTTGGGTTATTTTACAGATCGGGGGGTTGGTTTTTTTTTTTTTTGGCTCTTACCCCGTTTGGTTTTAAAGGGTTTCTTTTTCTGCCTTTTGCACCCTGTTTAAGGTTTTCTCAGGGTCCATTTTTATCTGATTTTTTACTATTTCTCCCCGTTTAAGGTCTTTTCGGGGGTTTTATTTTTGTCTTTTGCGCCCCGTTTAGGATTTTTTCGGGGCCCAATTTTATTTTTTTTTAAAACAAGGGATAGTAGTCGAACCTGAACCGGCGGCGATCGCTGTATTAAAACGGCGGTCGCTGTCATTTTGCTGCAAACAGCGTGAGTGAGGAAGGAGAAGACGGCGGGCGCCATGGAGAGGGCAGCGGTCGCCGTAATTGCGGCGGTCGCCGCAATTAAACGGCGGTCGCCGTTTTCATGTCGTAGGCAACTCCCTTGGTTGAGTAATTAACGGCGACCGTCGTAAAGAAGCGGCGGTCGCCGTAAACACCTTCTTCGTTTTTCTCACGTCCCTGCAGGTGAGTTCGACACAAAATGCAAAAACAAAAGGAAAACAACTAAAAGTGGTTAAGGGAAAGGGAAAGAAACTACCTAATCATCGGGTTGCCTCCCGAGAAGCGCCGTAGTTAACGTCGTGGCTTGACCTCATTCTGGCTCAATCACGTTTCAGCTTTGGGTTCCTTCAGGAACGCCTCTGCAATGGTGTCCTTGGTAAAACCTTCATGGTATTTCTTCACTCTTTGCCCATTCACCTTGAACAAAGTCTGCGCTGCCGAATCAAACAACTCTATGGCACCATGTGGGAAGACTTTGGCCACATAATATGGTCCTGCCCAGCGTGATCTCAGCTTGCCTGGGAAAAGTCTAAGGCGTGACTGAAATAAGAGGACTTTGTCTCCAACTTTGAAGTCCTTCCTCACTATGTTCTTGTCATGCCAGGCCTTAGCCTTTTCCTTGTAGTGAGTGGCATTGTCATAAGCCTCGATCCTAGCTTCCTCTAGCTCTTGCAATTGTAACTTACGAAGCTCTCTAGCATCATCCAATTTCATGCTACAATTCTTGACAGCCCAATATGCCTTGTGTTCTAGCTCTACTGGAAGGTGACAAGCCTTACCAAACACCAACCGAAAGGGAGACATACCAATCGGTGTCTTGTAAGCTGTCCTGTATGCCCACAGTGCATCATCAAGCCTCAAACTCTAGTCTTTTCTATTAGGAGACACCGTCTTCTCCAAGATGGACTTTATCTCCCGGTTGGAGACTTCAGCTTGCCCGTTCGTTTGAGGGTGATAGGCGGTAGAAACTCTCTGCGTGACATGATATTTCTTTAACAGCACAGTGATTGTCCTATTGCAAAAGTGGGTTCCTCTATCACTGATGAGAGCTTTTGGCACTCCCAACCTGGTAAATATGTTAGACTTCAAGAAATCTGCAACAACTTTAGCATCATCAGTCCTGGTGGGCTTCGCTTCCACCCACATGGAAACGTAGTCCACCGCAAGCAAAATATATATGTTACCACAAGAGGTAGGAAACGGTCCCATGAAGTCAATACCCCAAACATCGAAAATTTCACAGAAAATCAACCCTGTTTGTGGCATCTCATCCCTATGAGATATATTTCCAACCCGTTGACACTTGTCACAGGATTTACAGTGGTTGTGCGCATCCTTGAAGATGGACGGCCACCAAAATCCTGCGTCAAGTACCTTCCTTGCGGTTCTTTGTACCCCAAAATGCCCACCACATGCTGCTGAATGACAAAATGCAAGGAGAGAATTTACCTCGTTCTCCGGGATACACCTACGAATTACCTGGTCAGAACAATGTTTCCATAGGTAGGGGTCGTCCCAGACAAAGAATCTGGCTGAACTGCGCAGCCTGTCCCTCTGAGCCTTGTTGAAGGGCGGGGGGAATTCACCTGTGGTGAGGAAATTCACCAAATCAGCATACCAAGGCTCTACGGTAGTCAGCCTGAATAGAGACTCATCAGGGAATCTCGTCTGGATCTGAGGTTGTGGGGTGCTATCTTCCTGGACAATTCGGCTGAGATGGTCAGCAACAAGATTCTCAGCACCCTTCTTGTCCTTGATCTCCACATCAAACTCGCTGAGTAATAAGATCCACCGGATCAGCCGTGGCTTGGCTTGGCTTTCTTCTTCTTCATGAGATAGCGCAGAGCAGCATGGTCAGAGTAGACACAGACCTTTGTATCAAGCAGGTACTGCCTGAACTTTTCAAGAGCAAACACCACAGCAAGCATCTCTTTCTCTGTGGTGGAGTAATTCCTCTGCGCGCCATTCAATGTCATAGAAGCATACTGGATCACATAGGGAGCTCTACCATCATTTTGGCCTAGCACGGCCCCCACAGCATAGTCACTGGCATCGCACATGATCTCAAAGGGCTTAGACCAATCAGGAGCTTGAATAATTGGGGCACTTGTCAGGCGAGCCTTCAGTTCATCAAAGGCTGCCCGACACTCAGTTGTAAACTCAAATCCCATCTCCTTCTTCAGCAGGTCATACAGGGGTGAAGAGATCTTGGAGAAGTCTTTAATGAACTTGCGATAGAAACCTGCATGGCCCAAAAAGGTACGAACTTCGCGCACATTAGTAGGATAGGGCAAAGACTGAATTACTTCAATCTTTGCCTTATCGACCTCAATACCCCTAGACAACACAATATGACCCAAGACAATGCCCTGCTCAACCATAAAGTGACACTTCTCAGAATTCAACACACCTTGCAAGCACAAGTGATAGATGGTTCAAGCATGCATCAAAATTGTCACCATATACAGTAAAATCATCCATGAATACCTCTATGAAGTTCTCAATGTACTCAGAGAAGATGCTCACCATACACCGCTGAAAGGTTCCTGGAGCATTGCACAACCCAAATGGCATCCTGCGATAAGCAAACGTGCCAAACGGACAAGTGAATGTCGTCTTTGCTTGGTCGTCTGGTGTAATGGCTATCTGGAAGTACCCTGAGTAACCATCCAAGAAGTAGTAGAAAGCACGTCCTGACAGTCTCTCGAGCATCTGGTCAATGAATGGAAGAGGGAATTGGTCCTTCCTGGTCACCGCGTTCAGCTTGCGGTAATCAATGCACACTCTGTAGCCTGTCTGTAATCTCGTGGGGACGAGTTCTCCATGTTGGTTCTCCACAACTGTGACCCCTCCTTTCTTTGGGACAACCTGCGTAGGACTAACCCACTTGCTGTCAGAAATAGGAAAAATCATACCTGCTTGCAGAAGCTTCAGAACTTCCTTCTTGACAACATCCATCATAGGTGGATTCAGGCGCCTCTGGGGTTGTCGTGAAGGCTTCTCCTCGCCTTCCAGCAGAATACGGTGCATGCATGTGGTGGGGCTGATTCCCTTTATGTCAGCAATGGTCCAACCAATTGTCGTCTTATACTCCTTGAGAACCACCACCAACTTGTCTTCTTGTTCCTTGGTGAGCTTGTTGGAGATGATCACTGGCAAAGTTTCTTTGTCTCCCAGGAACACATACTTGAGGTGGTCAGGAAGTTGTTTCAACTCAACCACTGGTGCCTGCACAATAGAGGGCAAAAGCTTCTCGCTAGGAAGGGTTAGTGGTAAAGGTGATTTACCCGGTAGCTCAGAAGGAAGCTTATAGTAAGCATCCAACTCATTGACAACTTCCTGTACGTCAGCAGATAGAGTAAAATCCAAACTAGAATCAACAATAATGGATTGCATATCATCTAATTGGTCATCATCAAAAACATCTTGCACCACAGGTTCAAGCACATCAATAGCACACAAAGAGTGATCATCAGCAGGATATTTCATGGCTTCATATATGTTATAATTAATAGTCTGGCCATCAAATTCCATAGTTAGAGAACCTGTGATCACATTGATCTTAGTATTAGCGGTTTTTAGGAAGGGTCTCCCTAACAGAATAGGGGCTGCATGCTTGTCATGTTCCATGTTTAGCACATAAAAATCAGCAGGAAACGTAAGATCACCAACCATAACCAAGACATCCTCTACAATCCCTATTGGACGCACGCTAGATCTATCAGCTAACTGAATGGAAATGTTGGTTGCATGCAAAGGTCCTAATCGCAAGGATTCATAGAGAGATGAAGGTAAAACATTGATGGAAGCACCTAAATCTAGCATAGCCTTATTAAACTTGGTGCCTCCAATAGTGATAGGGATAGTGAACATACCTAGGTCACCACACTTCTTGGGTAAGCGCTTCTGAACCACAGCAGAGACATGCTCGCTTACCTTCACCTTCTTCTTGCTATTTCTGTCTTGGTTCCTCTTTGTTGTGCACATCTGCTTCAAGAACTTCGCATAACGAGGGACAAATTTGATCAAATTGAGGAGAGGAATGTTGACCTCTACGTTTCTGAACATCTCAAACATGTCCTTGTCCTGCGCAAGTGGCTTGGTACGCTTCAGAGCAGATGGGAATGGTGCAACAGGCTTCCACTCAGGAAAAATCGGGGTTCCAGACTCTTTCTCAGCATCAGCTTCGACGACAGAGGGGCGGCGGGCGCCGCAATTAGTACGGCGGTCGCCGTGATTTTCCTCAGACAGGTCGAGAGCTATATCAGATTCGCGGCGATCGCCGTAAGTTTCACGGCGATCGCCGTGAATGTCTTCCGGATTTCCGAGAAAATGTTCACCGTCACGGCGGTCGCCGTAATTGTTGCGACGGTCGCCGTAATTGTTGCGGCGGTCGCCGTGATTTTTTTCCTCCAGGTCGAGAGCAGATTCCATTTTACGGCGGTCGCCGTGTGTCTCGCGGCGGTCACCGCTTTCACGGTGGTCGCCGTTCTGCTCCAAATCTGCACTTTCTTCCTCATTGCCCTCAGACTTATCTTCCTCAAGCTTCCTCCCACTTCTCAAAGTCACAGCACTGACATTTCGAATGTTCGGGTTCACCTCAGTTTGAGATGGGAGTTTACCAGAGTCCTTGGCGTCCAGTTTATTCACCACTTGAGAGATTTGACCAAATTGTCTTTCCAGGTTCTGAATGCTAGCTTGCGTACTTTCCTGGAACTGCATGTGGCTCTTGGTCAGCTTAGCAACATTCTCATTAAGACTCATGTTGCTTTGCATCAACATTTTCATCATATCATCCACAGACTGCGAAGGGTTCGAGCTCTGCCCTTGAGGTCTTGGCACATAGGGTGGCCTGGGTTGTGGAGGGTTACCCTGCTGTTGGTTTTGCTCTGGGTCTCTCCATCTGAAGTTAGGATGATCCCTCCAGCCAGGATTGTATGTACTAGAGTAGGGATCATGCATGGGCCTCTGTTGATATCCTCCGACTGCATTCGCTTCCTCTTGCAACATAGGACACGAGTCAGTGGGATGCAAGTCGTCATGACAAATCTCACAGGCCTTAGCCTGCTGAGGCGTACCTTTCAGCTTCAGACGCCTCACCTCCTCTCGTAGCACATCAAAATCTGCTTGATCAATCTTGGCTTGAGAGCTTGCAACTACCAGGCTTTGGGAGCCTCTCCCACTGTATTGTCTAGAGTCATCAGCCAGTGTAGCAAATATCTCCAGGGCCTCTTCATAAGTCCTCTTCAGAATATTTCCACCACATGAAGAGTTTACCATCCGACGGTCATCTTCACGGAGTCCTCCATGCAGATACAAAATTAGATCATGATTGGCATAACCATGGTAGGGGCAACTCTTCACTAGCTTCTTGAAGCGCTCATAATAGTCATAGAGGGACTCATTATAAAGTTGCTCTATGTTGCAAATCTTCTTCTTAAGCTGATTGGACTTGATCGATGGGAAGTATTTGTCAAGAAACACCTTCTTCAAATTCACCCAAGTAGTGATGCTCCCTGGTGGTAAAGAGTGATACCAGTCTTTAGCTGAGTCCTTCAGAGAAAAGGAAAAGACTCTCAACCTCATATGATCTTCAGTAATATCAGACGGTCTCATGCTGGTGCAGACCTCAAGGAATTCATCCAAGTGCTGAATAGGACCCTCAAGGGGGTTTCCACTGAATTTCGAGAGTAAATGAACTACTCCTGTCTTGAGCTCAAATTTAACCCCATCACCAAGGGCGGGGAATTGCACAGCACGAGTTGGTTGCTCCAAGTTAGGAGCTGTCAAAGATTCCAGAGTAACACGATCGGCCATCGTATCAGTTTCCTGAAGTAGTGCACGCGCAGCCCTACAAGCTTGATGAAACGTTCTTTCTATCTCTGGATCAAATTCAAGAGGTAGATTATTAGTAACACGGGTGTGAACCATAAGATAGGTTCACACCAAAATTGGCACACAAATCACACAAAAATAGAAATTGCCTTCCCCGGCAACGGCGCCAATTTGATAACAGGAATTTGCCGTTCTAATTCCTACTATGCAAAGTATCCAAACAAACCCTAAAACGTAGTCCTAGGTAAGTAAGGGTCGAATCCGCATGGAAACAAAGTCTATCGCAGTATGCAATATGTATGTCAATTTAAAGCAACCAAAGAGGGGTTTTGTTGGTTTGTTTTAGTAGCTAAGCATGCAAATGGTAAATAAGCAATTAAAGGTGATGAAATCAGTTATTGGGAAAACACTCAGTCAAACAATATCCACTATTCGAATGACAAGTTGATCATAGATACTACTCAAAATCGCATGCAATGGTAATTCTGATTCCTTTTCAGATGTAACTAATAGCACAACCAGATACTATTAGAACTAACTAATTAAACAACCCTGAAACTATCAAGATTCAGTTTAACAGCCGCCTTACGGATAGGAATATAGTTGGATACAATCCTAGAATAAAACAACCAGTTTTTACCCTAGAATGTAAATCAATTCTCTTCTGCATAAGATTAGCACAACCAGTTACTAACACGATACAGTTGCTACTATGGAATAGATATGCTCAACCAGTAACAATCTAAACCTAGCAATAGATAAATAACGACAAACCCTAGTTGATCAGACTAGAAATTATCAATATCAATCTTAAGAAATCAAACAAGAGAAGAGATAAAAATCATGCAATAGATTAGGAATAAGAATCTCACAACTGAATCACACGAAAAGCTTCAATGTCTGACTAAGCAAGAGAGGCTTAGTTCTTCATAGCAAGAGAATACGTAGAATAAGAAATTAGGGTTTCGAGATAGAAGAAATAAGTTTTCTCAACCCTTAAATACCAAAGAAAAATAATCTGAAATTATCCTAAAAAGAAATAATAAAAACCTAATAAAGTAATACAAAATACATCCGAAAAGGCAATCGGCTCGGCGATGCTTCCGTCGGCGGCGGCCGCTGCTTCTCCCACGACGATCGCCGTAAATGCGGCGGGCGCCGCAATTAAACGACGGTCGCCGTTTCCAGGTCGTAGCTAAGGTCTCTCCAGGGCAATTAACGGCGGTCGCTGTTTCTTTCGCGGCGGTCGCCGCAATTCTGTTTCTTCATCCTTCGCTCCTCAGCTCCTAAGGCTCCAAAAATGCAACTTCCGCACCTCCTCGCCAAGTCTCCAAATCACCTCCAAAGCATCCTAAAACACCACTAAAACCATGCCAAAACTCCGTCAATACACACAACATAATCGTGTTTATCAGTAGCATCCATAGAAATAACATCACATAGAACTTTGTCAAAATAATACCAAATAGAGAAAGTGATGTGGCATTACCTTGATACCACATCACCTTTACCTTCAGAGAGCCATTGAAGGCTATATGGTTGAGGGTGGGGTGTGGTGGGGAGGTTGAAGTGCTTGACTATTCTCTCATTGACTATGTTGGCACAAGAGCCACCATCGATGATCACGCTAAGTGAAGCAGAGCCCATGAGACATCTAGTGTGGAAGAGGTTCTATCTTTGATCCCTTGCATCAACTTCCCGGACTGAAAGCACACGGCGAGCCACGAGGCTAAGAGGGGTGCCGACTCCATGCTCGAGTGGGGCACAATCAAAGGCTTCATAAGTGACCTCCTTGGTGGCTTCAAGCTCGTCCTCTTCCCGGCCTCCCTTCATCCTCAAATGACTCATAGCCGCATTGAGAGGTGAACAACACCCTCTTGTTGTTGGGGCACTCCCTTTGGTAATGGCCACGGCCACCACATTTGAAACATGCTCGATCACTAGACTTCTCGATGGTGGGAGCTGGAGCGCGCGCGCCGGGAGCGGGGCCGTGAAATGGGGCAGTCAAGCGCGCGGCGCCGGCTGGCGCGGCAGTGGCGGCAGCGGGGCGGCACGACTGGCCGAGTGAGGGGAAAAGGAGGAACTAAAAGCGGAGGTATACCTCAGCGGCTATGAACGAGCCCAAGCGGCCTTCTTCCTCCTTTGATGTTGGTTGTAGATCTCCATGGCCTTGTGAGTGAGGGCATTGATTTCCCGGATAGGGAGGAGAGTCAAGGGCTGCCGGATCTCCATGTCAAGGCCACAAAGGAACATGGTGCGGAGGGAGGCAGGGGTGGTGGACACGCCGGCCTTGTGGACGAGCTCCTCTAGCTCGGCAAAGAACTCAAGAGGGGTGCGGTTGCCTTGGCGCGCTAGTGCAATTTGAAGACGCATATGCTCAAGGTAGTCCTCCGGCACATACCGCTTGGTCATGACATGGATAAGTTGATTCCAAGCCATGACCGGGGGCAAGCGGCGCCTAACTATCTCGGTGGTGAAGCGGAACCACCATGCATGGGCATTGCCGGTGAAGTGAAGCGTGGCAATCTCAACCTTCTCATAGTCTTCATATTGGCAATGGTTCAAAGCATACTCGGTGGCTTGCTTCCAATCAATAAATTTGGCCGCGTCATATTCGCCCTCAAATGGTTCAATGCAGACCTTGATCTCCTGGCCTTGGCCAAAGTGTTGTTGTGGGCCAATGGGATCACGCCGGTCTTGGTGTGGGCGAGGAGCATGGCCATGGCCTCAGAATTCAGCGGGTGATGGAGGCAACCAATGGGGGTCGTGGAGATCAACGGGCCACCGATGATTGCACCGAGCTCGGCCATGATCCCAGGGAAGCAAGTCCACCAAGGGGTCCTCCTCATAAGGCTCTTGAAATACTTCATCATAAGCATCATTCTCCTCATGGACCCTAAAGGCCTCATCCTCCTCATCAAAGGCCTCAAAGTCGCCATTGCCATATCGGGCATTAGGCACATCATCGGTGGCGGGAACCCGGGTTGCGCGCAGATAAGGCTCACCATCCATGTGGGCTGCGAAGGTGTGGGGGCGCCGGCCCGGCAGCGGCCGAGTGTCGTGATGCCCTCGGGACTCCACGCGTGCCGTGTGATTGTCATAGTAGGAAGGCTCTCGCGGTGGCGGCAACCTCTCGACAAAGGCCCGAGCGTCGGAGTGAGATGAGGGATACATAGGCCCCTTGCCTCGGTCATGCGCCACAACCTCAAGGTGGTGGTCAACCGGGCCGCGTGAGGAGGTGTCGGTAAGGATGGGCATAGGGCGAGACGGTACCACAGCCGGTGTGGGTTTCGGGGAGGCGGCAGAGATGTCACGGGCGGCCACCCGGGCGTCGGAGGCCTCCTTCTCGCAGTGAAACTCGGCCAATTCAGCAAGGGAGGCGCGCAAAGGCTTCAGCGGCGGTCTCTTCACCGCGGGCTGCAGCCTCTTTGGCGCGGTTCTCCTCGGCTAGCCTAGCCGCAAAAGACTCAGGGGAGAGTGTGGGCGTGGAGCTCCGGTGGATCCTAGTGTCGGCCTCAAGATGATCCTCCATAGTTGACTCACCTACAATAGGCAACAAGACAAACCAAGACACAACTTCAAAGGAACCTAGGCAATGACACTAATGGAGGGAACAACAAGCTAAGCCTAGAACAACCAAGCAAATTCCAAAGATGAAGGCTCAAGTAAAGGAACAAGGCCATGGGGTGGCATGTGACTTGCAAGCTTGATAAGAACTTAGGCACTTGCAATCCGTCCACTTTGTATGACTTAGGCTAATTAGTGTAATCCAACCTTCAAAACTTAGAGTGATGAGAGTGGGAAATGGAGAGAGTGGGCTGCCATATGGGCCATGGAAGAGGAGAAGTGATGTGGCAAGAGAGGAAATGGAGGGGAAATCTTAGTGGCCCAAGTTGCCAAGTGAAGTGGGAGCCCACCAAATGGCTGTGGCCCAACCAGAAAAAAAAAAAAAAAACTTTCTTCCTTTTTTTTTTGAATTGGGCCTCTGCCTTTTCTTTGGCCTCTTGTGTTTCCTTAGGCTTTTTCTCTTTGTTTCTAGTAGTGAGGCCGAATTGGAGGTAATGGGACTCTGTGTGTTGGCTTGAAGAGTGGGGCCACACCAATTGTTTTTATTGAATTTGTAGAGGGGCGGCAACAAGGGGGATTTGAAGCGGCAATGTCCCTTTTGGGTGTGGGACAAAGCTCTAGAAGAGAAGAAGAGAGTTTTGTTGGTTTGCCACTTATGTTTTCCCCTTTTTCTTGAAGCTCACAATGGGAAGCTTTCTAGCTCTCTACCCCAAACAAATCAACCAAGAGTCAAAGTTTGGCTTTTACCCTAAAAGGCTAAGTGATACAAAATGGGGAAGAAAGAAAGTAGCTTTGTTTCTTTCCAAGTTGATCAAGTCACATGAAAGGGTTAAGGGAAATTCAAATGGAGCTAGAAAGAGACATGGCCAGCTATGGGGAAGGGGATGGTGGCTGTAGGGTTGTGGGAGGCGGCTGCAAGGTGGCAGGTGGAGGCGGCATGGTGGCGGCAAGGCGGCGAGCGATTTTTTTGTGTTTTTTTGAGGCGATTTTTTGAGGGAAGCTTGAGTAAAGACTAATAAGCATAAAAACAGGAAAAAAAAACTGAGAAGAAAAAACACTTAACTTGGCCTTTGAGCTCTGATACCATATGATGTGAAACAAGGGGTTGAATGCCCTTGTATCACAACCTTGAGCTCCGGATCGTGGCACAAGAGAGGCTCGATCTTCTCCTAGAGGCTCCGACTGGCTAGATGGCTCTTTGGAGAGGATTTGAAGGCGAAAGCAAGAAGAACGCTGAGAGGAACCGAGGGGAAGCGAAGATCAGCCGAAGAGGCGCAAGTGGTCGGCCGAGAGGGGAGCTTGGCTGGCCGCGAGTGGCAAAGGGCCAAGGGAACCTCTCCTAGAGGTTCCTTGGCTGGCTTGACTTGGATTCGAACTTGTTGAGTTAGTTTGCTTGAGAGAATCGTGAGAGATTGAGAGGAAGATGGAGAGATTGTGAATGCTTTGAGTTGATAGAAGAAGTGGAAACCTTAGGAAGGTATTCCTCTACCTAAGGGAGAGTTCCACTTTTTAATTCTTCAACTAAATGAACAAGGCAGCCATGAGTTGGCTTAAATAGTTAGGGTTTCTAATGGACTAGGATCCCATGTGCAAATGGGTCCACAGGCTCAAAATAGCAAGGCACAACATAATTAATTGACTAAAAGGGAAAGGAGGATAAAAGCCTTGGGGGAGGCTTGATGCTTGCAGCCACTTGGCCAGCCATGGCACGTGCGGCAATGGAATCATGGAGCCATGGCGCGCTCAGTGCTATTTTGACCTTCATGTGTGGCCATCGTCACCAAAGTGACTAGGCGTGGTAGCGGGGGCTTGGCAAGGCTCATGCTCGCGGTGGTCCGAGCAATGATGGATTAAGAGGCTTTAGCAATGGCCCTTGCTTGAGCCCTTGTCACCGAGCCTTCATTCCTCAATGTCAACAAGTCCTTCTCGTCGGTGGCGGTCAAAGGAGGTTGGTGGCCATCATCTACTGAACGCAGCTCCAGCCAAGCATTGCCATGGCGATTTTGCCTCAATTTTTCTCTCGTTTGACCAAGTTAAGCCATGAGCTTTGTAGGTAAGGGTTACACGCATCTAATCCCGCAATTATCGGGCATTAATTCCTCCTAATTTGCTCAAATTTGGTACGTGAAAGTAAACATGTCGGAATTGCGTGGTGTTTGTATTTCTTGAAATTGGCACCGATGGAGATCAATTATATCGCGTGATCTGTGCGATTGTGTCGCAGAAATCCAAGCTTCAAACCCCTATAAATACCCCTTCAATCATCCACCAATTTCATCCAATTTCACGATTTAGGTTTTGACTAAAATTCTGAGTTTTTTGTGAGTTCCAGGGGAAAATTCTCCCTCGTTAGAGCATCTTTAGCTACGATTCAAGTGTCCAAATCTTCGTCTTGAATCCAACGACACCAACCACGAGCCAGTTGGTTGTTAATCGAGGCCGAATCAAGCCCTTGAGTGCACCGACTGTCGTCCACTATTTTTGGGTAAAACCCAAATTCCATTTTTGTATTTTTTTATGGTTAATCTGGATTGAATTGGCTAATTAAGATTACTTAGTGATAGTTTGTGTTAATCTAATTTTATTGATATTAAATAGTCAAAGGAATCATTTTTTGAGGACGCAAATAGTCAAAGGAATCGTTTTTAAAAACCTTGTTGTGATAATTATAAATGTTCCCAAACAAATACATATAATTCCCATAAGACTGACTCAATCTCATTGGAGTCTTCGCTTCAATCATGCCTCTTTCTTTGTTTAAGTAAAAGTATAGTAGTCATATACCGTTTATCGAGTTTTATTCGAGAAACAAGGGTAGTGACTATATACGACTACACAAAATCTTACATAAATGCTATTGCATAGTCTTTCATTAGACTAACCAACCGTTCTTTTTCCTTGCATGGTTGGCTGGTGTCATCCGTCTCATACGACACATTAGTCCGATTGCCTCAGGTTATATAGAGGTAACAAGAAGGAGAAGAAGCCTTGCAATTGAAGTTTAGTTTTGGTTTTTAAGTGGTATCAAATAAGTGTAAGTGTTCATGTAAAGTCTTTCGTTGTATTGTAATTTCCAGTTGTAAAACTTATCTCCTCAATTTACAATGAAAGATTTTAATAAAGGTTAAATATTTCTTTTAAAAAGTCTTTAGATGTTCATTATTTGTTGATTATTTAGTTACTAATGTATTTAATCATAAATTGTTCAAATTAAAGCCTAGGATGGCTTCAGACTTTAAAGTCTGAGGTCACTGGCGTGTGACACTACCGCATAAGTCAGGGGTGTTAAAATTATTAACTGACATGCAGTATGTGGGTCCGCATAATAACAGAAAAATATTTAGGTTCTTCTAATATCTTCTCCTACAAAAAGAAATCTAAAGGACCATAGATATCTTCTAGATTGCTGCATATCGGCACATCCGAGATATCTTCAAAAAAGGCATTTTTTGGGAATTGGGTAATGGATAGAGCATTAACTTTTGGAGTGACCACTAGATTCCTGAATGTGACCTCTTACCATACTTTGATAATGTTGACATTACTTTTAAAGTATCTAATTTTATTACACCAGATCATAACTGGAATGTTATCAGACAACAAAAGTTGCTTCCTCCATTTTTTATTTCAAAAACTTTGAAAATCCATATCCCTATAACCCCGACGGAAGACCATATTATTTGGCGGGCCTCCACTGATGGAAGTTTCTCAGTTAAATCGGCTAGACATCTAACTCTACCTTATAATGTACCTACACAACCATCTCATTCTTGGATATGACAGTTGAAAGTTCCTCCAAAGATACATTTTTTTTATGGAAAGCTGTCACAAACTGCTTACCAACAACATAGCGCCTAAACCAATACTTCTCTAGAGTCCCTTCGCACTACAATCTTTGTCAAAATTATATCGAAGATTCCAATCATCTTTTTTTTCACTTGTACGTACACTAAATAAATGATACATAATATCAAAATTCTAAGAAGTACATCATTCAATTTCACTTACACATATGATTTCATCACGGATCTAAACTACTTTTGTCTTTTTAACACATCACAAGAATTCATGTATTTTCTTTGGTGGATGATTTGGAAACATAGAAACTCCATGATTTTTAACCGACTTGGCAATCAACATAACCCAAAGCCATCCGATCAGGCCTTTCTTTTATATCAAGAATGGAAGGCCACAATTTCAAGTACTGATATAACCTCTTTTTGTAGAGGGAATATGATAGGTCTAAAGTCGTATACCCAATCAAAGAAATCCTAAAATACCTACTAAAGAGTATAGCAAGCAAGTCAGGGTCGATCCCACAGGGAGTCAGGTTATCTATCTCTGTAATTCGCAATCACCAACTAGGAACTAGGGGGGGTTTGTCGTGTTTTCTTGGTAAACAAGTAACAAGTAAACAAGTTCGCAAGTAAAGGTTGTGAATATGATGGGGAAAAGCGTCACACCTGACAAAGATCCACACAACAAGAGATATGGTTGATCATTGTTGTCTATTAGTCTCAAGTTCTTATCTTTCCTATAGTTGTTCTTATCCCGATCATAGGTAACTATTAGTTCTACCAGCCCTAATAATACTTATTACTAAATCAAACCCTTACTAACCTTCAAGACTCAATAAAGCAATAGCATTCAACCAAGGATTCAACAAGATACATGCAATAGAAACAACCTGTTACTATAACATGCAATTAACTCTCTCTCACGATGAACACTCGCAACCCGCTTATGTAAATCGTGTTTGCTACTAGATATGCAACCCGAACCCGGAATCACAAGTCCTAGCTATATGGATAATATCAATAAACCTAGGTGATCAGTCTAGATAAACCAATAAGATTCAATAAACATTCAAGCGCAAGAGAATTAATATAACTAGATAGGAAAACGAACAAGAGTAGAAAAATCACAACCAATCAATTGAAGGCTTCAAAACGTCAAGTGCAACAATAGAGGTTTAGTTCTCCATAGGGTTTGTGAGAGAAAAAACTATGAAAGGTGGCAACTAGGTTTAAAGAATTGATTCTCTCTAAAAGAGTCTTAAACTTAACTTAAATACTAAGGAAATAATTCAAAAATAAACAAAAGAAATAAACAAACTTGGAAACAAAGTCTCGGAAATAAAATAAAACGGGAAATAAAAACTCGGAAAAGTCTTCCGCGTACAGGTCACCGCGGGGTGCGGTCATCCCACCGCAGGGTGTGGTCATCCCACCGCAGGGTGCGGTGGTCTTCCAGAATCTCGAGCCTCGCTTCTGTTGTTCTCGTCGCGGGTGCGGTGATACCCACCGCAGGGTGCGGTGGCGACGACTTCTCCAGCTTCTGTGACACTTCCGTAAAAACGCTATAACGTTTGGTTCTCAACTCGGATTGCACTCATATTTTGAGGACTTGTAGTAGACTTCAAGATCTAACTCCTAGAATTGGAATCACTCCATTTGGACATCTGAGTAAAGAGAACGAACCATTTGAATTCAGCCCACTGTTCTTCTACTCTTCAATGCACTTCAAACCTCTGTAAATCCCATGATTTCTTCACTTCTAGTCTCTAACTCTCAACTCCACAATTGTGCTCTAAATCCATCCAAATGATACCTTAAACACCAGTAAAACTCCTAGATATACACTATAAAATAGTGCCGATCAGAATATGATACATCATCAAAATATGACATGGAGAAAACCACCTCTAGATTGGTTTAAATTAAAGTTCGATGGTTAAAAGGTTCAACATTACCCTTCATATATCGGTTATATTATACGAAATCATCACTCTCGAATTACACATATTGACAAGGAAGAGATTCAAGAATTGTCCATTATGCAAACAGAAGTTGATGCCTTTACAGGGAATTCATAAGTCTGTTTCTTTAAATATTAGAAAGTTGATTATAGAAGGTGACAACTTATGTCTCATTAATGCAATTATTGGCATCTGGAAAATTCTGTGAGAAATTAGAAGTATCATATTAGATATTCGATCTCTATTAAATCATTGTCATGCGGTCCAAGTTTTTCAATGTTACAGGGAAGCAAACTAGGCTGTCGATTTTTTAGCCACTCAACACTTCATTCCAAGGACTATTAGGAGTATCATTAGTCTGATTACTACAACAGATACTTCAGCATTCACAATATATTCAACTTGACAGGAGCTCTTGACCTTCGCATGAGTAGTTAACTTTTATGGTTTAAATATGTAAAACTCATCCGTTGTGAAGATTTACGTTTGTCTATCCCTAGTTAGGAAGCCTATTAGATATTCGATCTCTATTAAATCATTGTCATGCGGTCCAAGTTTTTCAATGTTACAGGGAAGCAAACTAGGCTGTCGATTTTTTAGCCACTCAACACTTCATTCCAAGGACTATTAGGAGTATCATTAGTCTGATTACTACAACAGATACTTCAGCATTCACAATATATTCAACTTGACAGGAGCTCTTGACCTTCGCATGAGTAGTTAACTTTTATGGTTTAAATATGTAAAACTCATCCGTTGTGAAGATTTACGTTTGTCTA
Source organism: Rheum nobile (assembly GCA_027886185.1). Lineage (NCBI taxonomy): Eukaryota > Viridiplantae > Streptophyta > Magnoliopsida > Caryophyllales > Polygonaceae > Rheum > Rheum nobile. The sequence goes on along the minus strand of WOAB01000566.1, from coordinate 1,159,172 downwards.
TCCCTAGTTAGGAAGCCTATGTTTACATTGTAACAAAAAAATAGCCTTTTTTATAGAAGAAACAAAAAGCACAAAATTCCTATATTCTACTTGACAAAGAACTAGTTAATTAATGAATGAAAACCCAAACACAAAATAATTGGCCATGTTTAGCTCTGCCACGGAGTTCCAATCAATCAAAAAGTGTCACTGTCTACAAAGTGTCGTCATCTCGCCTTGTCTCAAACATCAGCACAATGCTCAGTTGCTCACCGTCCTCGCCTTGGTTCGTGCGTTCGTGGTAGTGGCAGACTCGTGGTCATAGAGAATGGAGATCGCCGCTGGAGAATGGAGATTGTCGGTCAGGTCCGACAAAGACAGTCACTGTAACACCCCCGACTTATGTCGGTAGTGCCACACGTCAGTGACCTCAGACTTTAAAGTCTGAAGTCACCCTAGGCTTCAATCTGAACAATTTATGCTTAAATATTTTAATAACTAAAGAATTAACCAATAATAAACAGCGGAAGACTTTTTAAAATAAATACTTAACCTTTATTAAAATCTTTCCTTGTAAAATTGAGGAGATAAGTTTTACAAATGATATTAAAATTACAACAGAAGACTTTTTAAAAGAATCCTAATTACATGTCTAGGATATAACAATTTCACCTATTACATTAATTACGATATTAAATCATATATTCAAACAACCTTGAAAATTCATCAAAACTAAAGTTTAATGGCAAGCCTTCGTCTTCGATTTGTTACTTTAAGTAGTCCGAGACCAACAACTGATGTGCCGTATAGGGACTGATGACACCAACCAACCATGCAATGAAAACAAATGGTTGATTAGTCTAATGAAAGAATATGGAAGGGAATTTATATGAGATTCTGCATAGTTTTATATAGTCACTACCCTTGTTTCACGAATAAAACTCGATAAACAGTATATGACTACTATACTTCTATTGAAACAAAGGACAAAGGCATGATTCAAGAGAAGACTCCAAAGAAATTGAGACTTATGGGAATTATATGTATTTGTTTGGGAACATTTATAATTATCACAACAAGGTTTGTTAATAACCATTATTTTGACTGTTTGGGTCTTCAACCAACCTCACCGCATAATGCGAATCCAGATTGAAAAGGGATCTTACTTTTGATAGGAGCCCGAGCGGTTTCCAAATTGTACTTCTCGCCCAAAGTATATTACATATGTGCATAAAAGCACTTATCTTATTTAATTCCAAAACGTACATTCACGTTAAAGCTTTTAATCCACATGAATCTCGAAACGAGATATATCATGGGACGAATCCAGAATAATGGCACTAACTAAGTGCACCACCACTTATATTCGAATAAGGGTAGGTCATGACCAAAAAGTATTAGGGCAATAATCCTCCTAATACCAAGTTATAAAGAAACAACTAAACATCGCAAGGTAAGTAGTGTTGCTACGAATACTCGTGCTATCTAAGCATACAAGTCCACACCAAAGTTCATCTAACACCCTATGATAATAAATGTATATATATAAGGGTCATTGCTAGCAAAATATACAACCTAATATATATGATACATTTTCCACATCAATTTATCACATAAGTTCCCAAACACAAATTAAGAATATTTATCTCAACTTAATTAAAACAATTAATTAATTATCAATTAAGGAAAATATGGAATAAATGCAAGAGTGAACCGTCACTTGCCTTATGAAGATCATACGTATACACCATAAACAAGTCGACCACCATCGATCCCTTTTGAGCACACCACGCTCAAATCACAAGCAACCACCCTAGTGATGACAATCGAACCATCAAGCGCGCTAGACCAAGACAAAGCTTGGATTGTTGAGCGTTGAGGCAATGCCAGCGCTCCACCAACCCTCACGAAACCAAATAAGGTTTCGTGATACAAGACCAACATAACCCTAAATTAAACTATGCTCTAAGAATGGAAATAACTGAAATAACTAAAGCTGAAAAGTACTAAACTCGGAAACTTACGTGACTATGAAGAGGACACTAAGCATCATCTCTTACCCTAGGAGAGATAACGCTGGAGATTAATGAGGAACTGTAAGAGGAGTCCAAAAAATTAAACTATTTCGCTGTTGTGGGCCCGTCAAAAAGACTGGGCCTGCCGTAGCAAATAATTTTAAAATTTGAAGAGTTTCGCTTTTGTGGATCCGCCAAGAAGACTGGATCCGCCGATAGTGAAACATCTTACAAATTATTAACTTTGGATGAATAGTAGAGAGTGTCTAGACCTATATTTATACTTGTTTCCTCAACCCTTCTTCTTCTCTCTTTAAGATGTGCGATGAGGGTTTTATCAATATTTCTAAGATGAGCAATATGGGATAAAAAAGTTTTATGACCCATATTGGCGCATAATTTCGAATCACTTATTGTTGAAATTACGTCTTGATGCAAACTAAAGAATTGTAGATCTTCGAGTCTAGTTTCCAACGCATCTTTTATCATCGAAATCCGAGCTTTATGGCCAAAGATATGCCCGTTCTACGAAGTTGCTCGAGCACAAAAATTCGTGCGGGAATCCCTACGAAAATTCTAAATTTAAATCTAATTGGTCCATCATTAATCAAAACACCGAGTTTTGATAAGTCACTTTGATTTACTTCAACCCAAGATTAATTAAGGCTTGTTTGGATAAATGTTAAAGATGTCCACAAAAATGTTGTTAGCTCGTTCACATCATACACAAAGAGTTTAAGTTATCAGATAAAATTTTCGGAGTCCAAATAATCTTACCCGATTAAAGATTGACTTTCCTTATTCGAAAACATACTAGAGATAGAGTTACTATTTTTAGTAATTTCTTAACCATGGACCTTACTATTTATATTAATTTTTCATTTTATATCCAGACTTCTTAATTTCTTGAGTATTTACGTTTTGACCCCAAGTTTTGTTTTTATTGACATAAATGTCCTTTACAAAAATTCAAAACATTTAGGGTTATTACATTACTATCCCTTAAAAATAGTTTCAACCCCAAAACTAGCACTTACCAAGTTAGAAAAACAAGCTCTCACATTTATCCCACTTCCTTGAGTTGATATCCTTCAATAATTTTGTCCTCGTAACCTATATCACCAAAGTCGAACTATTTCTCAAATCATGATTCCACCTACTACACACCGCCTTCATTCAACCAAATGAACCCAGGTTATAAAAAGCGGATAATAAGACGTGAATAGTAATATCAGTGACTTTTTTTGAATAGTAAAAATGAAGAACAACAAGAGAGAGAGAAATATGAACTGGCAAAGAGAAATTTATAAACTCTTATTAACAAATGAGAAGACTTACAAATTGTTATAGGAACAACTATTATCTGAAATTGCTGGCAACTGAAAAACTTCGAAAAACTTCTTAAACAAGGCTTGGGATATTAAGACGTGAATAGTAATATGAACAATGACTTTTTTAAATAGTAAAAATGAAGAACAACAAGAGAGAGAAATATGAACTGGCAAAGAGAAATTTATAAACTCTTATTAACAAATGAGAAGACTTACAAAATGTTATAGGAACAACTATTATCTGAAATTGTTGGGAACTGAAAAACTTCGAAAAACTTCTTAAACAAGGCTTGGGATTGCAGTGGTGAGATTTGGATGTTTTTGCTCTCTCCAAAATGTGATGCCTCTAACAAATGAGGACTTACTCTTTTATAGGGGAAGAGGGATAGTTGAGCATCTTTTGTCCGTACAGATTTTTAGAACTGTTTTATCACGAGTGATTTCTGTTGTAGTGAGTAGGGCTTTTTGTTGTTTGATTCTTCTTTTGTTGAACGGTGGTGTGTTGGCCACGTTGTTGTTTCTTTTTGCTTTTTTGAAAGGGCGTCTCTTATCTCATGAGAGGGTGTGTTACTGTGGTGAGTAGGGTTGTTGTTTTGTTGCTGCAGGTGGAATGTTGTCTTGTTTGTTGCTGCAGGTGGACTGTTGTCTTGTTTGTTGCTGTAAGTGGACTGTTGTCTGTTGATGGAGTTGTTGTCTTCTTTTTTCTTAGGGACTAAAGGGTAGTAACTTACAGGGGTGTTACAATTGAAAATGAACAAGCTAGATCATACCCCCCTAAATAAAAACATAGAAACATAAGTACTGTTTATATTTACATAGCGTAAGGATCTTGAGAGAACTGTTCTGGATCGTCGACTGAAGAAGGAGGTGGAGTACGGTCTGGGCTCTCAGAACTGTCGGCCCAACTCTGTTTTCCTTGGGCCATGAATTTTTGGAAAGCTTTAAAATCTTCTCATTGTTGGAGTTGCTCTTTTAGAATTGAAGGAGTTGGAATTTTTGCTAAGGTAGGTGTAAAAATGGGTGATGGACTTGGTTTGAAGGTAGTTGAAAACTTCATCTTCTTTTGTTGTAAGGCTATTTTTACTTTCTCAATGGTGAGTGTGGGGATATGGAACTTTTCCCATCATCGGATCTTGAAGCGTCTACAGAATGTTAGAGGAAAGTCCATAGGATGATTCTGTACGGTCTCGTATGTCCAGAAAAAGTTCCAAGCAACACCAAAATCTCGGTGAAAATGCAAGGACTTCGTAAAAGGCTGGTCTTGAGAATATTGTAGGTAGTAGTTGTAAGATATTGTTATTTCAGAAGGATATATGTCTTTGGTAGCTCCGATAGTAAGCCACCATTAATAAAACCAGATGGGGAAATTGTATGGGCAGTGTCTATCAAAATAAAAGAACCAGGAATGGTTGAAGGGTCTAAGAAGGAAGGTTCTTTCCCAGGCATCTTTATAGTCTTGATAGGTGTAGCCAGGAAGGTCAGGAATGGCATGTGGTAGAGAAAATGGTTTTAAGGTCCAGGGGTCGGACCATTCTGTTATTGTAAGGACTTTGAGAATCTTGCATTTTGAGTAAGAGATGTGAGAGTTTTCTATAGTACACATATTGTGGGAGACTTCGATGGATCCTGAATCTACCAGGATAAACTCGTAAATTTTTTGTGTCTTTAGAAATGTTTTCAGAGAACCATTGAAAATCAGGAGGGAAGAGTTTTTTGAGGTATGGATCTAAATGGGCTTGCCCAATAGGATTATGTTCTGATGTAAGGTAGACCGAGACAATTGGGCTTGGTTTTAAGAAGTATTGGTAAAACGGGCCATCTTTTTTGTGGGCTGTTTTGATAGGGGTCTTTGGTGCCAGGTGGGCTTAACTGTAAGGAAGGGGTGGCAAATCTGATAGAGTTTAGAACTGATTGTGGACTGGGATTAAAGAAGAGGAAGATGATGGACTAACGTAGTCTTGTGGGGTCTGTTTTCTTTCTTTGGAATCCATTCCTGTAAAAAGGAACATATAACTAAAATGGAATTTCGTCAGTCTTGAGGTCTTTGACTAGCTCTTCTTATGCTAGTTCAAGTACTCTAGCATTTTTTTCTTCACAACTTTCTATCAAGCTTTTTTGCAATTGTTCTCTCATATCTGGGTCTAAATAAGAAAAGACGGAACCTTGCTTGTAATATTTCAACTTTTTTCTCAGGTAATAAACTCCCCATCTATAATAATCCTTATTTCTGAGATCAAAAACCATCTTCATAGTAGAGAAATTATGTTTTTCCCTATAAAAATTCTCTAGTAAGAAAATCTGGTAAATAATTGTTTTTTCCTTTTATAAATTCTATTTTGAAATCAAATACAGAAACAATAGCTTGCCATCTGGCAAAAATCTGTTTTGAGACTAGGTTTTGAACATCTTTTTGTAAAATTTCTTTAGCAGACTGGCAGTCTACTCAAAGAAGAAATTCTTTATTATACAAATCATCTTGTAATTTGGAAATGCAAGAGACAATAGACAAAACTTTTTTTTTGACAGTATTGTAATTCTTTTATGGTCCGGACCAGACACCAGAGTAGTACCTAACTAGGGATTCTTTGGTTTGATCTGGTAATCTTTGTTTGAGAATGCCACTAAAACCTAATTCTGAGGCATTTGTTTCTACTATCATGAAAGCAAAGGGATGAGGAATACTAGCCCAAGGTAGGGACTTGACCTTTTCGTTAAGGAGCTGAACAACCTTGGTATGCTCAGTTATCCAAGAAGGTGGATTTTTCTTGAGTCTTTGAAATAGAGGACCACAGATTTGTCTAAGGTTAGGGAAGAAGTCTGAGATGTAGTTTAGACATCCTAGGAATCTTTGTAGTTGATTTTTATCTTTTATTTCATTTGGAAATTTGTTGGTGAATTCAATACTTCTGTTTATTGGTTTGATTGTTTGATTATAAATGTTGTGTCCTAAGAACCTGGTCTGTGTTTGAAATAATTTTATTTTTGAGGCAGAGACTGCTAAACCATTCTTTTCTATTATGTGTAAGAAAGTGTTAAGGTGTTTGAAGTGTTCTTCGATGCTTTTTGAGAAGAAAAGATCATCATCAATGTAGACTATTTGTAAAACTTGAGTATGGATTAAAGATGTCATTCATGATTCTTTGGAATTCAAAAGGGGCATTTTTAAGACCAAAAGCATTACATTCCATTCGTAATGTCCAAATGGGACTGTGAAGGATGTTTTATATCTATCTTTGTTTTCTATTTGGATTTGCCAGAATCCACTTTTTGTTAACATAAAAGGTTGCACAGCTCCAAGGAGACTTAGAGGGTCTTATAAGTTGTTTGAGTAGGAGGGAGTCGATTTCTGCTTTACAAAATTATAGGAGCTCTTGATTCATTTGTATGGGTCTAGCTTTAGTAGGAATGTCTATTTCTTTAAAATCTTTTTCGTAGGGAAGTGAGACCTGGTGTTTCTTTCTTTCCCAAAAAGCTGTAGGGGAATCTGAGTAGACTCGTTTTTTAAATAATTCTTCTAGATCAAGGATCTGTTTTTGTAAACTAGGGTTTCTAAGTTTTTAAAAAACTAAGTCTTTGAGTTTAATAAAATACTCTTGCTTTACTTGAGGGTCTTCAAGTTTGTCTATTAATTCAAAAAGGGCCTCTTTTTCAGAATCTTTAGTAATAACATTACAGAACTGTGTGGTTCCAGAATTGTCTGAATTTGAAGAGTCAGGATGATAATTGTCTTCAGAGGAGTCTTCTACAAGAATTTTCTTAAGTTTGTTTTTAAGTTCATCATTATCTTGACAGACCTCATTGATCTTTTGTCTAAGGCTATAATTGTTTGCCTTATGGCCTGATTTACCACATTTATAACAGATAATCTTTTTATCTGTTTTTCTAGGTTGAAATCTTTTTTTAGGAGGGTAGTAGGATCCTTCAGGTTTTTTAGGTCTAAATTCTCTGTGTTTATTTCTATAAATTTTTATATTATTAGAAGGTGGTTCTAATTTGGTAAGGCCAAATGCCTCATAGAAGTTACCTAATTCTTTTCTACTAGATCCTTTTTCCCTACCATACTTGGCTTGAATTTTTAATTCGGAACAAAGGGCTAGTCCTTCTTTTTTGATAAAGGTTGTTAGTTGACCATAGGTCATGTCTTTCCATGAGATCTCTTCAGCATGAATTTCAGCTTTTATCTTCTGATTTATTCTTTTAGTAAATAGGGAAGGAAGACCAAAGACAAAGCGCTCTTTCCAATAACCCTTATTGCAGTTATCTCTTTTATAGACATATGAAAGAAATACATCTTTATACCACCTATAATCACTAAGGGTTTTGCATATGAGGTTGGAGAGGATTTCTCTATTGGCCTGAATCTCTTCTCTAGGGTTGCCTATAAAATGCATACTTATGGTGTATATTAATTGATGGACTGGTTCAGACTGTCCTTCATCATTTATAAAGTCGAAAATTTCTTCTTTTTGTTGGAAAGATAGAGCATTATCCCACCAATTGTTTAATTGTCCTGTGAATGCGGTGACAAGAAAAGTAACACGAGTCTTAGGGTCTTTTCTACCTACCTCATAGTCTATGTTAGCCATACCCATCTCTTGTAAAGTATTAAGGATTTCATGTTCAGATTTACCATCTATGTTCCATTCATAGATAGATTGTCCATTGTAGTCTGTGGCTCTAAATTTGGATATTTCTTCATATTGAAGATCTGGAGGTGTAGGTCTAGAGTAGAAATTCCTAGTGTCTGTATTTCTAAATATTTTTCTATGTGCTCGTGGTCTATCATAGTTTCTTTTTAACTTGTTAATGGTGAGAGGGTCTTCTTCAAAATTAGTTTGTAGGGTTTTTATAGCTTTTTCACCAGATGAGGTTTCTTCACTCTGTGAATTAACTGAGGGACTACTTGAATCTGTGTTTGTGCTATTGTTGCACTCATCAACACAGTTAATTACCTTATCTTTTAATTTTTGGTCGATTCTTTCAATGATGGTAAGTGGAGGAGATAATGAAATATTTTTTAGAGATTCTTTAGGAATTCCCTGGATTTGGAAATGAGGTCTAGAGATGTCTTTAGGGAATTTGATCATTTCACTACTGACTTTATCATGTATTAATTCTACTTGTTCAATTATTGTGTGAAGGATCTGGTTGGATAAATTATGTTGTTGATGTATTTTCTTAACATCTTCTATTGTGGATGTACTATTTTCAGGAGTTGTTATTCTAACATTTTTAAAGGGTTCTGCAGAGACTTCTCCGTCTATTGTTTTAATCTTTATTCCTTGTAAAGGTGGATGAGTACTTTGAGTAGTTCCTGAGGGTAAGAGGCTCCAAGTTTTAGTTAATCTAGTTTGGACTTCTATAGATTTTTTATCAAAAGGGTTCTTTATGCCTTGTTTTTTAAGGTAATTAGGGAACCAAATAAAGAATGGAATGTTGGCTCTAAGTTTTTCCATATCAGAATACCATAATTCTCTTATTTTATCTATGTTTTCCTTTTCTATTTCCATGAACCATGTTTTCTTAATTTTATTCTTTTTAGACTCAAAGTCTCTTCTTAAGTAATCTTTGTCTAAGATAAATTCTTTTTTAGAGATACCATTTATAGAAGAGTATCTACCCATGTCACTTTGAGTAGGTGAAGTGGCAGGGGACTGTTCTCTAGTGTTTTCGTTAAGTGGAGTTGGAATAGGATTGCTAAATTCAACCCTAACAAAATGATCTCTAGTTGTGTAAAAAGAGTCTGAGAAAGAAGTTCTGGCTGGGAAAGTATTAGGGATTCTAGGCATAGAAGGAAAGGATTTGCTGGAGTTAAATCTTAAGAGTACTCTACCATCTTGACTTTCTTCTATTTGAGAAATCTCTGTTCTTTCAATATTACTAGGAGGACAATCATGTCTTATTTCAAGAGTCTCAGGTATGGTAATATCTTCCCATTTTATTAATTTAGGAGTGAAGGTCTTAGATTTTTATGCTTCAAGCTGTAAAAGAGTAGTCTCTCCTCTAGGAACAGGAGGTACAAGACATCTAGGGTCTACGAGAGAACTCAAGAGTTTATAATGGATTCTGTAGATTATAGCAAAGTTTTTGGAGAATTATTTGAAGCTATTATTAAGGAGTTTAATATCAAGAGTAAGAGTCTGACAAATTCTAGGATCTGTTATATCAACATTAAAATTAGGGGAACAATTAAAGAAGATAGGGTCGTTACAAATATTTGTTTGAATTACGGCAATTAGGGAGTCTTTATAAGATTTTAGTATGTCGTCTCTTAGTGCCATAAATACTGGAGTGTCTATTCCTTGTCTAGCTAAGGGTTTTAGAGCAACTTGTATTAGTCCTATATGGATATACCTGTAATTTATGTCTAGGTATTTTAGAGCAACTTGTCTAGTAAGGGTTTTAGAGCAACTTCAAACCTTACTATATGCTCAGAACTTGTTTTAAACTGTCTTCGGAAAACTTTCCGCACTGTGGGGGATTATTGGAAGTGCAGAAATGTTTTTTTTGGGGGGGGGGTGTTTTGCAGCTTCCGACATCAGACCTTTGGGGCTGAGTTTTGCTATATATATTGGGGTCTACTTGTTACTATTAGTTGAGTTAGAAAGGTATCCCCCTCGCGTGCACGCCACCGTTGTCCGGTCTGTGTTTGTGGCCCGTGCGCGGTGTGGTTGGGTGGGTCCTATTTTACGAGTCACATTAACTTTTTGGGCTTTGAAGTTTCAGAACGTAAATTAATTGTGTTTCCAATACTTTCGATTTCTTTATTTGAATTTTAAATTAGTTTGAACTTGTCAAACTTAGTTTGTAACAGTCCTTTAATTTCAGCATAACAACCCATGTTTTTGAAGAGTGGTTACTCTTTTGGAGTTACAGATTGAACGTTTTAAAAGGAGAAGTTCTTTTGCTTTGGAGAACACAACAAAAACAATTCGGTTCTCTTCTCTAAAAAAAGTTTTCGTTCTAAGCATACCCAGTTGATTCAAGTCCTTCGTTGGCGAGAGCCCGCGATTGAAGAGCGCTATGCGAACCTTGGGGGCGACGCCGATCTGATAGAGCTCCGGTGGGTCAGGGGGAAATCGCTTCTAAGGCAGCGGATTTCATAACTCGACGAAGTAAATTTCCGCGTTCGTTTTTCAATCGGATTTCTAAGCGACCCTACAATCAAATTCATTAAGGTCTCATCTGGTTCGTTTCTGGTTTCCTACTAACAAGGAGTACATAAATTGTTCATTGCAAAGTTGTTGTTTTTGTATGGTTCATTGAAGGGATATTTATATCGGAAGAGCTCTTATGGTTAACGTGTCATTGTTGTAGTTTTTTAAAGATATTTAAAGTATCAATAGAGATAGGAATTTTGTACTATTTTCTTTGTTAGAAGTAGCAGAGGAGTTTTTGTAGTGCATTGATCGGTCAAATCGAGTTCTTACGTGTTCTGGGCTCTTATCCCCTTTATAAAATTTGATAGATATAATAGTTGGTTTGGTTGTTGAATACGAAGTCTATGTGTACTAGCGAATTTTGACTGCGTGTGATGAGTCGAAGTAGATACTAAAGAAATTTGATTGTCCTTCAACCAGGTACAGACGTATGATGCAGTGTGCCAAGTGGTGGTGAGAACTCTACGCTCTTGCCGCATCATCATTCTTACTTTATATCACTTGTTTTTTTATATTGTTTTTCTATAGTCCCGTCTTCCTTCGTGAACTTAGGCTCATAATGGGGTCGAATGCACATATGTAATTCGAAAATGTATATTTCCGAATATATTTCAAGAGGAACGCTTCGGTAAATCGGGAATTGAGGTAAAACAGAGGTATTAATCTGAGACGTTGGATAGAGGGTGATGGACGGATGGATGAATGTGTCATATAGTTGATATGGTAGGGGTGAAACTAGCAGATCTTCTCAAACTAGCAGATCTTCTTAAATCAGTTACATGAATATCACACTCAAGTACATGAATAACATAACTCAATTCATGAATATCGATCACTACCAATTACATTAATATTACCACCCAATTACATGAATATTAACACATATTACATGAACATTACCACCGTTATCATGAATATGACATGAATATCACCATTCGATTCATGAATATCGATCACTACCCAGTTATTAATATTATCAAGCAATTACATGAATATCAACACATATTACACGAATATCACCCCTGACATCGTGAATATTACATGAATATCACCAATCAATTTATGAATATTGATCACTACCCAATTACATTAATATTACCACCTAATTACATGAATATCAACACAATGACACATATTACATGAATATTATCCTCGATATCGTGAATATTACATGAACATAACCAATCAATTTATGAATATTGATCACGACCCAAGACACAGGAACCACCGAATTTGTAGATGTCACCATCGATGAAGCATTCGACGCTTACTACCCTTTTTGGGGATACTTTGTCATTTGCCAACATCCCTCGAACCATTCTCTACCTCGTACAGTAAGATCTAATAAAAAAAATTATTCGAATAATTAGCCCACTCAACAAACAAGGAAGATAATTTGAAGACAATCATTCTGCGATTAACATGTACTAACGAAAATGCTCTTCACAAAGCATAAAATTTGAGTTTAAGATACAATTACATGAAGATCCAAAACCTTCCCTTTCTCTGAATAGAATTCAATCAAATTTGCATCCTTTGCAAGATCAAAACTTTCGCACACCCTCAATACTCCACACTCTTCAAAACCCTCAATACAAAAATCAGACTTAGTCCTCGAGTCGAGAGCAAGCTGAAGCAGCCTTATAACCTTATTCATGATCTCCTTCCCCATATGGTAGAAACATCCCAAAATTTGAATAGTGTAGTCTAGGTGCAAAAACAAACCTCACAATGCATTTACCAATTCTTCATCCTCCATCGCATTCCCCTTGATTACACCAAAAAACGCACAACCAAAATTCAGTAAGAGAATCAAACAATAGGGGGGGGAGAGAGAGAGAGGTGGAATTGTGATGTTCATTACCTTTTGTACTAGTACACTGAAAGCGGGATTGCGTTGTAATTTAGCGCACCGAATAAGCAACTTGTCCAGCGCAGAAGACAAAATAATTCTTTCTTCGGCCATAGCTATATGAGCAGCAAACTATAATTCTTTCCTCGCGCCCACTTTGCAGGGCCACGCGACCTGAAATACCCCAATATATATATCCTAATGGTATAATTGTAATAATTATAAAGTGGAGCAAAAATTAGAAATTGGGGCATAAATACCCCTTCGGTCTTCTTGTTCAAGAGTGGCCCCTGCCTTCTCGTATCTTCCCTTCGTCTTCAGTTGTTCACTCCCGCCGGCGAGCCCGACCAGCCGCTGCCTGCCGCCACCCCTTTCCCTACTGCGAGGAGCCGCGAAGAGCTGTTGCGAGGAGCCGCGAGCTGCTGTTGTGCGAGGAGCCGCGAGCTGCTGATGTGTTCTGCTGTTGTTGTTGCCGTGTTCTGCTATTGTTGTTGCTGCTGCTGTAATTTCCGACAATGAGGAGCCAGAATTGGCGGCGAGATCAAGAGAAAGACAAGGTAAATTGGGGATTTCTTCAATCTGAATTTTTGCTACTGAATTCTTTGTTGACAGATTGGGGTTCTGGGCAGATTTAGGTTGTTGACAAATTGGATGTTTGGACAGATTTAATTCTGGGCAGTTCGGTTGGCAATTGCAAGGAATTGGTCAGTCATTTTTTGTGTTCAGCTAAGGGTGGTACGTATATGTTGGGTGTTTGATTTCAATTTTGGAAGTTATGGGTTGAGATGGACTGCTTTAGATTAAGGGGTTGATTTGGGGGTTTCAAGTAAGGGCATGGTATGTGTTAAATTAATGCAGGAAATTGTTCAATTTGTCGTCGCAGGTTCGTTCAGGACTAATTTGCGAAGTTGGCGAATTTCTAGGGTTGTTGCCGTTAAGTTTAAGGCAAGATGATTCTTGCTCATCCTTATTACATATATCTTTGAGTATAATTATTCTCGCTTATTAATGTTCAGTAATTGATATTTACTTATCTGTTATATTGATCTAGATTGGTAGTCGTAGAATTAAATGGTGGAAAATGTGTGGGTGGGTTGTTGGTTGTTGTTGGTTATTGATTATTGTTGGTTATTAATTATTGGTAGTTGTTGGGTATTGATTATTGTTGGTCATTGGATATTGGTTGTTTGCTTGGCTATTGGTTTTGTCATTGGATATTGGTTGTTTGCTTGGCTATTGGTTTTGTCGTAGGATATTGGTTGTTTGCTTGGCTATTGGTTTTGTCGTTGGATATTGGTTGTTTGCTTGGCTATTGGTTTTTTCCTTAGATATTGGTTGTTTTCTTGGCTATTGGTTTTGTCGTTGGATATTGGTTGTGTGCTTGGTTATTGGTTTTGTTGGCGGATATTGGTTGTGTGCTTGGTTATTGGTTTTGTTGTCGGATATTGGTTGATTGTTGGCTATTGGTTTTGTTGTTAGATATTAGTTGTTTGTTGGATATTGGTTTGTTGTTGATTTATGTTGGGTCATTATGCGGTTGTTGTTGGTTGTAGTTAGTTGTCGTTGTTAGTTGTTGTTGGTTGTGACTGTGGGTTATTGTCGGCCATTGGTTATAGCTGTCGGTTGCCTTGATTGTCGGTTAGTTGTTGGTTATTGTTGATTGATTGTTTGTTTCGGTTATAAGGAGGGCATGACTCCTTATAGCTGGGCCGGGGTGATGATTGCCTCACCCGACCACGTGAGGGTATGACCTTGCGTTGGTTCAAGGCCACAATTGGATGGTGAGTGTCCCATCTTTAGTCTATCCATGGATAGTATGTTTACTTAGGGTGATGATCATCTCACCCATGTATATGTTAGTGTAATTATCTAGGGTGATGATAGTCTCACCCGTTTATACTCGCTGTGTGGTTGAGTTTGGATTGAATGTGTTTAGCGTATTGAAGAGTTGGATAGGAATGGTTAAGTAGTGGTTATGTGATAGTAATAGTATATATTTTGATGTGTTGTTGATTGGCGTTGGTTGGATGGTATGATAATTCTTTCATGTGTTCTATTGTTTTTGCTTAATGATTCTTGCTAGTCTTTCATTAGACTAATCAACCTCGGTTTATGTTTCCGTGGTTGGCTGGTGTATCGGGTCCACCAGTCATCTTGTCTTTGCAGGTTCGGCAGCAGCAAGGGGGTTCTTGATCACAGTTTGTCTCCACAGTTAAAGACTTAGGTTTTTGGTTGGTTTCGGTTTTGAAAACGTTGTGCTAGTTACAAGGGGTTTTGGAATGTAATTCGATATACTTAACTAAATACCAGGTTTGCATGTTGTTTCAAACGTAAGGCAGGGATTTTGATGTAATACCTTTTGTATATTGGAAATGTTTTGAGCTTTTCTTTTCTAAAGACGCCTTATAGTCCTTCGGGATTATGGCACTATGACACCTCTGGCTTGGGGTGTTGCACGACCAAACCTCCTCGGCGCCAGACCACCGGCGAACCCACATGTCGACCATCACACCACGCCTCCCAATCCAGATCCGCCTTCCACCGAACCACCTTGGCGCCATACCACCGGCGACCCACCGATTCAGCTTCGGATTACAGTGGAATTCAAGACGCTTCGAATGGAAAGAGAGAGGTGGAGAAAACGAGAGGCTGTTGGGAGTAATCGGGAGATGCTGGTGGAATAATTGAGAGACGATTGCGGTTTATAAAAAGTAAAAAAGGAAGTTGAAAAGATTTGGGTAAAAAAATCCCTAAAATCAAGGAGAGAATAAAGAATTTGGTGTGTGTGCAATCCACTATATTAATTTACACCCTTTTAGCTTTAATCCGGGACATTGATTTGATTCTAATCTAAATGTCATTATTTGTACTTCCGTTTACCCTAAGAGGCCGTTTCACCAGATCCAAATTCTATATTTCAATATCTATATCTATATATTAAAGAAAAGGAATTTAGAGCCACCATATTAAATCCGGCCCCACAAATCCTATGTGTCAATTTGTGATTAATCCACTTTTTTATTAACAATTCTATTCAATTTAAATCACAATATCTAATCACAACTAACTTCAAATATTTAAAATTTTAAATCACAATATCTAATCACAACTAACTTCAAATATATAAAAACTATATAAAATTTTTTTATAAAATTTTAGTTCTACAAATTACACATACAATAAGCTTATAATATATGTCAAAATAATATATGATAGATTTGCCACTAAACTTATATATAAAATATATCATATATTCATTTACATAATTAGCAATATTATTTTCATGAGTTTGCATATATAATTTGACCTATATAAATTTATGAGCCAAAATCATACAATATATATAATTTCCAATTCATAGTACATGTGCTTTTATAATCAAGCCCACTATATATATATATATATATATTACTATATATTAAAGCTCTTCCCTTTTGAGTTCTTAGAACGTTTCTAGACCCACTATATCTACATGTCATTTTTTCATTCCTTTTGTTTTTAACTTTTTAGTTCACTTTAAATAAAAACCGTTTATCAAATCAAAATTTATATGTAAATATTTAGATTACAATTACTTCCAAAACCAACCAAACTTTAAAGTGACAATTAACATTATAAATAAATTTAACCATCAATCTATATATCTATATTAAAACTGGCTCTTTTTAAGTCACGAGAGTGTTTTTAGGCCCAAGTTGTTAAAGTTTAATTTTTTAATTTTTCTATTTATTATTATATTAAATAATCAGCAAAATATAAATTAACAAAAAGACCTTAACAAGATTTGCAAATTAATTAGCTCTAAGTTTTAAAATCTTATCAAATCTTAACCAAAATCTCATCAAACTAACTTATTTTTCCAATAAATGTTAACGTAATTTTCTATTTGACGGAAATGTAAATGTGATACATATATTTTTGCTAATGTAACAATAATATTAATTGACATTTAACATCATCAAAAAAATTATTTAATTAATTTATTTAAATATTAATTATTGTATAAGGTTAGGTTATATACTTAACTTTAGATACCATATATTTTAATGGTTTTTTGGTAAATATCAAGAATGAGTGACAAACTATTAGCAAATTAAGTGTGTTCATGTCCGTTAATTAGTATATTGACATAGCAACAAAATTAGTGAACTCACGTAAGTTAATTAGTAACAATCTTTAGATAGCATATATTTTAAATGATTTTTTATTTACTTACAATACATTCACATTTTAAAATTTAAATAAACCCACATAAATTTGATAGCAATAAGATCTTCACTTGATAGATTTCACATTTTCAAGATTTAATTACAAATTATTTATGAACTTGAAATAATTGATGATGAATATAAAATATGTATGAAAATATCAATATACTATTTGAAATATAATTCAATTGGGTTTTATTTGATTCTCCAATTGAGTTAATTTAGTATATTAATAATTACGAATAAATATATTTGCCCAGCATATATATATAATAATAACACAATGAGTAAATTAATATGATTTTATTTTCAATAATATCATCTCAATGTCTAACACATGAATTGAATATTACAAAAGGTAAAAAAACAATAACAAATGCTAACAAAAGTAATATTCTATCAAAAAACTTAATAAGTTTTAAAAAGAATATAGATCTAAACATATCATCAGTAACATATTATTGGAAGATTGACAAATAACATCGTACTAACATATTAAATTGAAGAAAAAAATAATATATTTCGATTCATAACTTCAATCTCGGATACTATTTCACTCTAAATATACAAAAATAAAATATTCTTGAGTTAAGTAACATGTACAATCGTAATTTTAACATATATTTAGAGTGAATTGTTTTCCTATAATGTTTATATATATAAATTCAATTACATTCTTTCTATTAGTATGTATATGTTTGAAAAAAATCTAATATAACTACATGTCAATATATTCTCATTTCATGTATATCTTATCTTTTATAATCACGTAGTCATTAATTTGTACTCATGTGACGTTTGTTCGTATACTAAAATTTTCTTTCATAAATATAAGTCGGCTCGTGCATGGCACGAGGGTTTAAACTAGTATATATTAAATCTCTCTCTCTCTCTCTCTCTCTCTCTCTCTCTCTCTCTCTCTCTCTCTCTCTCTCTCTCTCTCTCTCTCTCTCTCTCTCTCTATATATATATATATATATATATATATATATATAGATCTATGCTCTAGTAAAACATGCTCTTATAGTAAAACGGGTGAATGATTCTAGTGCGTTGGATGTTGATGAGATTGATGGATAAGATTTAATGGAGGGAGGTACACAATAATTTAAATAGAAGACACACACTAGATTACCTAAATTTATGGGATTTGTTTTCCCCAATTTACTCTCTCTCTCCAATCCACCGATTCACTTTCCCATTAAATCGTATCTCCCTTTCTCCTTCCAAAAACCGTTCATCGTCTCCCGCAATGCTCTCTCTCGAAAATTCTTCCACCTCCATTGAAGCATCCGGAGCCCTTGTCGGTGACGGCGTAGGCGAAGATGACGAATCCCATGAGGGCGGCGAGGATGAAGATTGTTGACGACGAGATGCGCATGAAGATTGTTGACGACGTCGGCGACCTCCTGCCAGTGCTTCTGGCGGTAACCTCCACGGTTGAGATCGAGGTAGCGCTGGTGCTTCTCCTCGGTTGAGATCGAGGTAGCGCCGATGACGAATCTCTTTGTTTACCAGTTCTCATATTTATATACTAATTAATTAGTATTTACCTTATAAAACCAAACCCTAGATTGTTTTTCAAACTGACGAATCCATGAAATTCTTAATTGCAGATTAACGTTAAGTTGCATATGCCCTGCTACCTTTGCGTGACGGTGCTGGTGGAGATTGCTCTCGAGCTCATCAAAGCTCCCATCCATGTCATGGAGTGGTTCTTTGCTCAGATCCCTTGCTAGTTTCCGTTTGCCGCTGCTTCTTCTATGTAAATTTTCCGGCTTCCTTCTCCTTGATCCAGATCATTCTTCAAGAAATTTATGATGATTTTACAGTGTACCTCTTCTTGGAATTGCTTGTTCTGTACTCAGTGTTTACATAAGGATTTAATCAATAAATATCATCTTTGTGATTCAATCAAACTATGCCCCTTTCATATTTTTTTCATCATTTTTGGTTTTATTCATCAATTATGGCCAGTCTTTACAACTTGTTTGTGTTAATTCAACAGTAAATTTGTTGCATACCTCACCTGGCTAATTAAAGATCCAACTTGAACAAAGATTTACTGTCAGTAGAGTTTCTTATCAACGCACCATGTTGTGTAAATTGTTGTTCACCATTGCATCGAGGGGAATTATTCAGTTTCCCGATTTGCAGCTTGTTCTACAATGGGATTAAAGCTAATAGCATGCAGATCATATATTTGGTCCCTTTTCTTTGCTGGCTTATTTTAACTACTCTGTGTATTAGGTTCAACAAACATTCAAAATGAAGAATAAGCTCAATTATTTTTTATGGTGATCATGTAGCTTTTGCAGCGTGCCCTTAGGCTAGAATTATTGTTATGGCTTGTTTGTTTTTAGGGTTTCCAAATTTCCCAAATGCTCTATATAGGGTCATCATCTTCAACCTTGCATACATAATTTGGAGTTCTAATTTAGGGTTTTCATTCAATTTTGCATGTGTAATTTTTTGGCTCGTGGATTATTGGCATCCTCCATTACCGCCGGCTGATTTGGATTTCTAATTTAGGGTCTATGTATGATATTCAAACATACTTGTATGATATGCATTCTGTGATTATGGATTATGTATCTGGCCGTGAATGTGATATTCAATTGTATGGAAGGGATATGCATTTTCCATGCATTGATATGCAGATAATACTTGTATGATATGTAATTTGTTATTATAGATTATTTCATTGGCCGTGATTGTGATATTCATTTGTGTGGATGTGATATGCATTTTCCATACATTGATATGCAGAATATACTTGTATGATATGTAATTTTTTATGATAGATTATTTCATTGGCCGTGAATGTGATATTCATTTGTGTGGATGGGATATGCATTTTCTATACATTGATATGCAGAATAAGCCGCGGGCGCAGCCAAGGAAGATCTCGCTGAGTGCCAGGAAAGAACAAGTCGCGGGCGCGGTTCAAGGGTAGCGATCGCGGCCATGCAATTATGTGGATGGGATATGCATTTTTTGTACAGTGATATGCAAAATATACTTGTATGATATGTAACTTGTAATTATGGATTATATTCCATGGCCGGGAATATGATATTCATTTGTGTGGATGGGATATGCATGATATCGAATAACAGATATTCAGAAATACTTGAACGATATTCAAATAATGTGTTTTGATATGCACAGATATGCACATTTTTTTTCAATTCAGTGGATGCATTATATACATAATGAATAAGCACTCACAATACTTGAACATCAGATATAGGACAGTGAATATCAGCATGAATACGATGGAACATGAACAAAATAAACAGATATGCAAATAACATTTAACGATATTCACATTTTTCGTGTCGATATGCATAATGTTAATTTTCAACTAATTAAATGTATTGATATGCACGAACTTCCACTGGATATGTGTATTAACTAAAAACACAGTGAATAACGCGAATCTCGGTGGAGGCTTGAGGAATAACGCTGATGGGGATATGCAATATCTTTCTCTCTCCAAATCTACATTAAACTTCCTATTTTGGAGGTGGATATTTAATAAAATTAAAAAAAGTTTTTGGTGATATTTATTCCATGATTCACACCCCCACTACACCCTATTTTATCTCTCCTAATCTAGCCATTTATCACCCTCAATCCAACGCTCCAAAATTGTCCACTCGTTTCACCACAAGACTCATTTTACCTGAGCGTCTCTCTCTCTCTATATATATAGAGAGAGAGAGCGCCTCTCTCTCTCTATATATAAATTGACCTATTTAAATTACACATACATGTGCTTTTATAATCAAGCCCACTATATCTATGTATATATATATATATATTAAATCTGTCACATTTCGAGCCACCAGAATGATTTTGGCCCCACCATGTTGACGTGTCAAATTGTGGTTAATTCTCAATTTTAATTTAAGTTCATTTTTTCAAGTATACTTAATTTATAAATTTGTCATTAACAACTTTTCAACTAGATATGATTTTCAAAATGTTAGTTAAATCTTAAATTTATAATTATACAATATGTATAAGATTTTGTTAAACCTAACGGATTTTCAACCCATAAATTTCACATTTTGAAAATTGTCTTGATAATCATGGTTATTATGTACAATTGGTTTTCATTTTGAAAGTTGAAGTATATATATCTATATATATATTAAAGCTACCACTTTTCGAGCCATCATATTGATTATGGTTCCACCTATCCTATGTGTCATTTTGTCATTTATTCTCTATAATATAAATTATTTACATTTTATTTCTACAAATCCTAAACAAATATAATTTTTACTATGTGGTTTGTTACCTAATTTTTAGTATCTCAATTCAAATCTATTATTATCAATTTTGTTGTTGTTGTTTGTTATGTGATTTACGTAACAATATCAAAAGGAAAATCTTAACAATATATACATATGAGTTTGTGGTTTTCTTATATCTACTTAATAGTTTAGACTATCACTTTAAATCCTAGATTTTTTTTTAATATTGTACTCTTTATTTTTATTTTTTATATCGTTAAGATCACATCTAATTTTTTTTAATTATATCATTTTCTTAAAGCATATTGACCCCATTATAATAAAAACTCTCAATTGTATAAATTTTATGCGTGCTATCATAAAAATTGTAAGTTTTCTACATAGTTTCAAGTTTTTAAATGTTGATTTTTACCTGATTTTCATCTATTTTTGCCTAATAAATTTTGATTCATAATTTAGTCAATTCATATCACAAAAAGAACATTAGTCAGTTAAAAAAACATTAAATTATCTTTCAATTTTTTATTTGATAAATCTTAAATTTTTTTTATTTATGAAACAATTCTTAGATCATATCTAATAATGAAATTTCTTCAATATTTTAATTTTCATATCTACGTATAACTTAACAACTTTTCAAATCTAATATCTATCATTTTTTTGTTTTTCCATTTGTTGTGTGGTTTACATATTTATTAATTATTTTGTAAAGTTGTAGAAGATATTTTCAGTTGCTCAAAGATTGATTATCTATATATATATATATATATATATATATATATATATATTAAAACTATTAAATTTCGAGCCACCAGAATGTTTCTGGCCCCACAAATCCTACGTGTTATTATATAAACTTGAAATATTGTTTATAAGATAATTTAAACTTAATACAACTAAAAATGTTCAAAACAAATATAACTTAAATTGTAACATAAATGAAAATTGTTCAAATTTTAGAAAATATAAAGTTGAACTATAATTCCTTAAAATTTGAATAATGTCCAGTAAACTTGAACTATTGTTTATACGATAATATAAACTTAATACAACTAAAAATGTTCAAAACATAACAAAAGTCAAATTGTTCAAACCTTAGAAAATTTAAAAATGAACTATAATTCATTAAAATTTGAACAATGTCCAATAAACTTGAACTATTGTTTACAAGATAATTTAAACTTAATAATACTTGGAATGTTCAAAACATAACATAACTCAACTTGAAATATTGTGTAATGAGTCACTTACAACTATTTAGCCTAATTTTATATATGACCCTTAGAACTGTCAAAAAGTGACTGAACCCGTTTTACCGACCTGACCGACCCGCTTTTGGACCCGACCCGACCTGATCGAAAATTTTGATAACCCGAAGTTACCGAACCCGAATTTACCGAGACCGAAACCGACCAACCCAAACCCGATCCGATTAACGAATAAATATGGAGTATTAATAAAATATAACATAAAATATATATGATAAATGACATATAAATAATGATTATATGCTTAATATCCTAAAAAAGCACATTGTTGTACTTATATAATTTTTTATAATGTAGAAATTTGTAAATTAATATAATAAAAATTAAAAAGTTAAATTAGTTTTTAGATAATAATAATTATTATTATTTTAATTCATTTCAACTTATTTTGACATATTTAAATTAGTTTTTAACAATTTATTAATATTTAAATAGTTACTAAAATATTTAAAAATGGCGCTCTTGACCCATTGGTTAACCCGAACCGCCCGCTGACCTGTAATGACCCGACCCACTTGACCTGTTATCCAAAATGATCCGACCCGTTCTCAACCGGAACCCGAAATAACCGAACCGAACTCGACTTGACCGACCCGATTGACAACTCTAATGACCATACTTTAATGTAAATAAGTTTTATTTAAAAAAAACATGAAAAAATATTGTGCAATTTAAAAAAAAAACACTAAAAATTTGTTTTCATATGTGTTATTTATCTATATTTTTAATTATTCAATATTTTATTTGACCAATCTTTATCATTTATTTATCATGGTGATCACATATAATAATGTTATCAATTTTATAAATAACTATTAGACACATTTTCAAGTTTAATGTAAACACTTGACTTACAAAATTATTGTATAGACTTTCAAACTTATTGGGTTACGATATTATTTAGGATAAGTGCTTTTTTATTAACATATAAATATACGATATTTTTTTGGCAGAATGAATGTAATATTTTTATAATGTAAAATTAAATTAATTAAATATAAACTACATGTCTTGTGAGATATCTTATTTTCACCATACCCGTGCACGGCACGGGTATTACACTAGTTACAGTTGAAAGGAATGACATGGTGATGAGGGAAATTTGACTTTGCCTATTTATTTTGAATTGGCTATTTTTCCCAATAAAGGATAATTAATTATAGATAAAAAGTAAGATATAATAGCAACCTTTTATTCATTAAAAACACTTAATGGACCAATTAATTAATAGGCCCATAACGAAACTAGCTTATTCAAGCCCAGGTATAAATATTCTTAAACTAGTTCTCTTTTTGTTCTTCTTCTACGTTCTTTTGCCTCTTTGGCTGCCACCATTCATCATGGAGAGCTTTTGGCCTAACTTGAGCATCGAAGATTCTTCTTCCGGAGGAGAAAGCCCCGCCCTTTGACCTTTCTCTATGTTTGCAGGCTACGAGAAGGGTGATCGAAACCAAAACTTGTCCACAGGGTCCTAAGCTCGCCTCTCTTTTTCCCGAGCACCAATAGTGAAATACCCCAAATAAAATTAGGAGAAGGGCATAAGGGTAAATTAATTATGGAATTTTACTTAAGTGGGAGAAATAGAATTTTGGGGATTTAAAATCCCTAAATCCCTCAAAGGACCGATTATCTCCTTCCCGAACTCATCTCATGCGTCTCTCCCACGAAGTGCCCAGCTCCCATCTTCCTCCTCACGAACCATCCATCTTCTTCTCCGACGAAGCCGAGCTTCTCCTCCGTCCGGCAAGCTGCTCTTCCCTCCTCCTTCCTTGCTGAAGCCGTTCGTGGTTGCTGTTCGTGCCGTCGTGCTGCTGTGTTTGTGGCTTCGAGCTGCCGCTGGTGTGGGTCGAGCCGAGAGCTTCTGCTGGTGGTCGTCTCCGACATCGGGAGCTCTCTTCCGGCGAGGACTAGCGAAGAGGTAAGGTGGTGGTTTGATTTGGGGTTTGCTTGGGGTTCGTTTTGGTTGAAGCTTTGCTGAATTTCTGTGTTGGTAAAATTTCTGTAATTATAGATTTTTGTTGCTGAATTTCTGTGTTGACAGAATTTGTGTTGGCCTGAATTCTGTGTGTGCAAAAATTTGTTTATTTGAGAATTAGGGTTGATTTTGTGTGGTTTGCTAAATTGGATTTAGAAGGTATGATTTAGGGTTTGATTTGGGGGTTTAAATTGCTGGGTTCATTTGATTTGCGCAGGCATAGATTGAATTGAGATTGGGTTGATTTTTGTGGGTGTGATTGCTGAATTTTGTGAAGGTATTATTTAGGGTTTGATTTGGAGATTTTTCTCTAGTTGTGGTTTGATATGAATTAACGCCAGGGTTTTGCTCGGATTGAATTCGCAGGTTCGTTCGAGTGGTTTGGAGACCTCTGGAGTCGTGTGGTTCGACTTGAGGCAAGAGGATCCTTGCTAACTTATATTTTTTTTATAAACTGATTATGTTTAATTTTACCGTTGCTTGAGCTATTATTTTAATTGGTTTGTTTGACTATATAATGGCTTGGATGAGATGTGTGATAATGTGTGATGAGGTGTGATAATGTGTTGGATTGAATGTGTGTGTGTGTGTGTGTTGGATCATGTGTGTGTGTTGGATTGAATGTGTGTGTGTGTGCGTGTGTTGGATAGTGTGTGTGCGTGTGTTGGATTGAATGTGCGTGTGATATGATTTGTCTTGTATCGTATTTGATTAAATGTTGACGTGGTAGTCAATTGTGACTAAGTGTGATTGATTGTTGTTGATAGTGTTTGTTGACACGTGTGTGTGTGTGTTGGCTTGAGTGTGTGGGTGTGTTGGATCGTGTGTGTGTGTTGGATTGAATGATGTGTGTGTGAGGATATGTGATTAATGTGTGATGATGTGTGTGTGATGAGATGTGATAATGTGTGATGATGTGTGATAAGGTGTGGTTATGTGATTTTGATTGCCGTTGTGTTGTTTGATTGGTGTTGGTATGGTGCGGATAGTGGGTTTTAGAGGTTGTGAATTGTCTCACCTTGGTGATGTGGGGGTGGAGACGGAGATGTTGTAAATTGTCTCACCTTGGTGATGTGGGGGTGGAGACGGAGATGTTGTGAATTGTCTCACCTTGGTGATGTGGGGGTGAAGACGGAGATGTTGTAAATTGTCTCACCTTGGTGATGTGGCGGTGGAGACGGAGATGTTGTGAATTGTCTCACCTTGGTGATGTGGGGGTGGAGACGGAGATGTTGTGAATTGTCTCACCCGGTGATGTGGTGGTGGAGACGGAGGTTGGATTGGAGGTGTTGGTGGTTGTGTGTGTTGGTTATGTGTTGAATGTTGGTTGTGTACTTGATTAAGTGGTTGTGTTAATGATATTGGTTGTGTACCTGAATACGTGGATTTGTGATGAATGTTGATTATGTACTTGACTAAGTGGTTGTGTTGCTAATATGGTTGTTGTTGGTAGCTAGTGGGTTATGAAGGTCGGTTGCGTTGATTGAGTGTATAGATTGGTTTCCCATCTTGAGGGTGTGGGCCAATACGAGTTGAGTTTGAAGGTATGAGTTGCAGTCGAGGTTGACGAACCGGCGGCACCAGAAGGGTGGCTGGCCTGGATCGTTGTTTTGGTTATGATTGTATTATGTGATGTTTATCTCGTTGATGCCTATGTATTTGTTGTTGTGAAGGTTAATTTGTTGTGTTAGTGCAGTAGTGAGTTATGTATTATTGGTTAGCTTCAGTTGTAAGTCAGTAGTAAGATATGGGTATGTGCATAGAGTTGTTGGTTGAGGTATTGGTAATAGAGAGAATGATGGATTGGACGTGTCAGTGAAGTTGGATTGGATCGTTTTATTCGTTTACGCTTGTGATGAGTTTGAGGATGGATTGATTGAGGTTAGTATAGTGAAGAGTTGGATAAGGATGTGTAATGAATGGTATGTGATAGTGGGTGTATATGTTTTGACGTGTGGTTGGCATTGGTTGGTTGATATGATTAAGTATAGTTATGATATTATATATTGTGTGGCGTGTTGTCGTTGTTGTGAGTTGATTGGTGATATATGTATGTGTTTTGAACTGTTTTGGCTTGAGGAATCTTGCCATAGTCTTTCATGAGACTGACCAACTGCGGTTTACGTGCCGTGGTTGGCTGGGGTATCGGGTCCCCCAGTCAATCAGGCTTTGCAGATTTAGCACTAGCAAGGAGGATCCTGATCACCGTCGGTTTGGAGTCGAAGGCTTTACTCTTTTGGTTTGGACTTTGACTTGGTTGTGCGTGTCGTTTTGGTTTTAGACCTTGTATGGGTCGAACTTGTTGTATTGGTTTTTGGTTTGTAAAGTGTTGTATTTTCTGTAGGTTAAGTTTGATTGTGGTTTCAAACTCTGGACAGGTTTTACATGTTTTCCGCTGCTGCTTTTGATATATGTTATATATATATGGGTTATGTTTTGCAAAATTTTTATTTCACCCGCCTTATAGTCCTTCGGGACTATGGCACTGTAGCACCTCTGGCCCGGGGTGTTATAGAAGTTGGTATCAGAGCTTTCTTTTCAAAAATGTGTTCTTTCCGAGTTTTCAACTTGAGAATTTTATACGTTGTTGTTGTGAACGATCGGGTGATCAGGAATCCTTGCTGTCAACCTGTAGTGAGTTGTGTTGGTAAGTGTTGTTTGTGATGTTTTATGCTAATGTTTATATGTTGAGTATTGATGATTAATTTCACATGCGATGGTTAATGTTGTTAAGTAAATTGTAATCGTGCGTTCCCTGGTAAGTGGGACGTGCTAGAGATTGAAAAGGTATGAGTATGGTAGAGGATGAGGCCGTTGGGCTTATCGTCAAGTGGTTGAGTCTGGTAACTGATGATTCGGTATGATATTGTTGTGAGCTATTGTTATTGTTAGGGTTGAGCAGGACAGATTAAGCGCATTCAGATATGGTTGTGTTCTGAGATGAACTTTGATGGTAAGGTATAACTGTACAATCCTTGAGTACTGATGAGTGCTGATCAGGGAGACTGCTACAGTTGATTTTGATCAGGCTATTGATGTTGGAAGTAGTAAGGAACAGAGAACTCAGTTGCATCTGAAAAAGTGGAATTTTGCAACTATGGATTCGGCTGAGCTGAGAAGTAGAATGCGCAGGTTGCTATAGACAGATTGTGGCAGGTTACGTATGACTAAGAATTTTGAATGGAACGGAAATGTCAGGAGAGAGTTTCGAAGAACTCAGGAAGTGTTTGCTTAGTGCACCAGTGTTAGTTTTACCGCAAGGAACAGAAAGGCTTGTTGTCTATAGTGATGTGCCTGAACAAGGTTTGGGTTACGTTCTAATGCAGAATGGGAGGTCATTGCATATGCTTCTCGTCAGCTCAAATTGTATAAGAGAGAGTTGAACATGAGATACAGATGGCTGCTAGAATCGATTGAGGATTATGGGAAAGATATTGTGTATCAATAAGAAGGGGCTAATGTGGTAGTTGATGTTTTGAGTAGGAAGTTGACTCTCGAGTATACGGTTGCTTGCCTATCAGTTCTGCTAGAGTTGCAACAAGAGTTGTGCGGGGTGAGATTGAGATTGGTCTGAGAAGGAAATGATGCTGAATGTATTAGAAATCCAATCGACATTAGTAGAGTTGATCGGGGAGAAACAATCTCGGGACCCTATGTTGAGTAAGCTATGCAGTGAAGTTGCTCAAGGAAAGGCACCCGTAATTTTCATTCATAAGGATGGAGTTTTGTGACTTCATAATCGGTTATGTGTGATAGCTGATAAGAGATTAGAAAATTGATTCTCAAGGAAAGTCATTCTTCGACAACAGTAGTTGATATGCGTTGATTCAGATGGCACCTTATGAGGCTTTGTACGATAGTCGCTGTAAATCGCCATTGTGTTGGGATAATTTGACTAATGCTGTGTTAGTTGCTCCTGAGCTTCTGCAGAAAACTAAGGACGACATTGAGGTGATTCATCAGAGATTGTTGATAGCTCAGAGCAGACAGAAATCGTATGAGGATGTTCATAGACGTCTTTTGGAGTTCAGTGTGGGAGATCATGTATTTATTAAAGTTTCGCCGACTAAAGGAGTATTCAGAATTGGGAAACGAGGCAAGTTGAGTCCTAGGTACGTTGGTCCCTTTGAGATTCTGAAAAGAGTTGGTGTCGTAGCTTACCAAGTGGCATTGTCGCCAGAGATGAGTGGAATGCATGGCGTATTTCGTGTGTCTCAGCTGAGGAGAGATGTGTATCATCCGTTATGGGCTAAGCATGGAACAGAGAAAGAGACTTGTGAACTGGAATCAGTTATGCGAGGCAGTTATCCGCACCTGTTTGATCTGAGTTTCGAGGACGAAACTGTTGTAAGGGGGGGAGAATGAAATACCCCAAATAAAATTAGGAGAAGGCCATAAGGGTAAATTAATTATGGAATTTTACTTAAGTGGGAGAAATAGAATTTTGGGGATTTAAAATCCCTAAATCCCTCAAAGGACCGATTATCTCCTTCCCGAACTCATCTCATGCGTCTCTCCCACGAAGTGCCCAACTCCCATCTTCCTCCTCACGAACCATCCATCTTCTTCTCCGACGAAGCCGAGCTTCTCCTCCGTCCGGCGAGCTGCTCTTCCCTCCTCCTTCCTTGCTGAAGTCGTTCGTGGTTGCTGTTCGTGCCGTCGTGCTGCTGTGTTTGTGGCTTCGAGCTACCGCTGGTGTGGGTCGAGCCGAGAGCTTCTGCTGGTGGTCGTCTCCGGCGTCGGGAGCTCTCTTCCGGCGAGGACTAGCGAAGAGGTAAGGTGGTGGTTTGATATGGGGTTTGCTTGGGGTTCGTTTTGGTTGAAGCTTTGCTGAATTTCTGTTTTGGTAAAATTTCTGTAATTACAGATTTTTGTTGCTGAATTTCTGTGTTGACAGAATTTGTGTTGGCCTGAATTCTGTGTGTGCAGAAATTTGTTTATTTGAGAATTAGGGTTGATTTTGTGTGGTTTGCTAAATTGGATTTAGAAGGTATGATTTAGGGTTTGATTTGGGGGTTTAAATTGCTGGGTTCATTTGATTTGCGCAGGCATAGATTGAATTGAGATTGGGTTGATTTTTGTGGGTGTGATTGCTGAATTTTGTGAAGGTATTATTTAGGGTTTGATTTGGAGATTTTTCTCTAGTTGTGGTTTGATATGAATTAACGTCAGGGTTTTGCTCGGATTGAATTCGCAGGTTCGTTCGAGTGGTTTGGAGACCTCTGGAGTCGTGTGGTTCGACTTGAGGCAAGAGGATCCTTGCTAACTTATATTTTTTTCATAAACTGATTATGTTTAATTTTACCGTTGCTTGAGCTATTATTTTAATTGGTTTGTTTGACTATATAATGGCTTGGATGAGATGTGTGATAATGTGTGATAATGTGTTGGATTGAATGTGTGTGTGTGTGTGTTGGATCGTGTGTGTGTGTTGGATTGAATGTGTGTGTGTGCGTGTGTTGGATAGTGTGTGTGCGTGTGTTGGATTGAATGTGCGTGTGATATGATTTGTCTTGTATCGTATTTGATTAAATGTTGACGTGGTAGTCAATTGTGACTAAGTGTGATTGATTGTTGTTGATAGTGTTTGTTGACACGTGTGTGTGTGTTGGCTTGAGTGTGTGTGTGTGTTGGATCGTGTGTGTGTGTTGGATTGAATGATGTGTGTGTGAGGATATGTGATAAATGTGTGATGAGATGTGATAATGTGTGATGATGTGAGATAAGGTGTGGTTATGTGATTTTGATTGCCGTTGTGTTGTTTGATTGGTGTTGGTATGGTGCAGATAGTGGGTTTTAGAGGTTGTGAATTGTCTCACCTTGGTGATGTGGGGGTGGAGACGGAGATGTTGTAAATTGTCTCACCTTGGTGATGTGGGGGTGGAGACGGAGATGTTGTGAATTGTCTCACCTTGGTGATGTGGGGGTGGAGACGGAGATGTTGTAAATTGTCTCACCTTGGTGATGTGGGGGTGGAGACGGAGATGTTGTGAATTGTCTCACCTTGGTGATGTGGGGGTGGAGACGGAGATGTTGTGAATTGTCTCACCCGGTGATGTGGTGGTGGAGACGGAGGTTGGATTGGAGGTGTTGGTGGTTGTGTGTATTGGTTATGTGTTGAATGTTGGTTGTGTACTTGATTAAGTGGTTGTGTTAATGATATTGGTTGTGTACCTGAATACGTGGATTTGTGATGAATGTTGATTATGTACTTGACTAAGTGGTTGTGTTAGTAATATGGTTGTTGTTGGTAGCTAGTGGGTTATGAAGGTCGGTTGCGTTGATTGAGTGTATAGATTGGTTTCCCATCTTGAGGGTGTGTGCCAATACGAGTTGAGTTTGAAGGTATGAGTTGCAGTCGAGGTTGACGAACCGGCGGCACCAGAAGGGTGGCTGGCCTGGATCGTTGTTTTGGTTATGATTGTATTATGTGATGTTTATCTCGTTGATGCCTATGTGTTTGTTGTTGTGAAGGTTAATTTGTTGTGTTAGTGCAGTAGTGAGTTATGTATTATTGGTTAGCTTCAGTTGTAAGTCAGTAGTAAGATATGGGTATGTGCATAGAGTTGTTGGTTGAGGTATTAGTAATAGAGAGAAGGATGGATTGGACGTGTCAGTGAAGTTGGATTGGATCGTTTTATTCATTTACGCTTGTGATGAGTTTGAGGATGAATTGATTGAGGTTAGTATAGTGAAGAGTTGGATAAGGATGTGTAATGAATGGTATGTGATAGTGGGTGTATATGTTTTGACGTGTGGTTGGCATTGGTTGGTTGATATGATTAAGTATAGTTATGATATTATATATTGTGTGGCGTGTTGTCGTTGTTGTGAGTTGATTGGTGATATATGTATGTGTTTTGAACTGTTTTGGCTTGAAGAATCTTGCCATAGTCTTTCACGAGACTGACCAACTGTGGTTTACGTGCCGTGGTTGGCTGGGGTATCGGGTCCCCCAGTCAATCAAGCTTTGCAGATTTAGCGTCAGCAAGGAGGATCCTGATCACCGTCGGTTTGGAGTCGAAGGCTTTACTCTTTTGGTTTGGACTTTGACTTGGTTGTGCGTGTCGTTTTGGTTTTGGACCTTGTATGGGTCAAACTTGTTGTATTGGTGTTTGGTTTGTAAAGTGTTGTATTTTCTGTAGGTTAAGTTTGATTGCGGTTTCAAACTCTGGACAGGTTTTACAGGTTTTCCGCTGCTGCTTTTGATATATGTTATATATATATGGGTTATGTTTTGCAAAATTTTTATTTCACCCGCCTTATAGTCCTTCGGGACTATGGCACTGTAGCATCTCTGGCTCGGGGTGTTACAAATAGCATCCCTGCATAACACGAAGTAGGAATAGGAATGAGGTTTATCCATAGAAAAAGGGAAGAAGTGTCTTTCCTGTTGAGATGGTCTTTCTATAGGCTAAAATTCCGGGTCTTTCATCATTGGATTAGTTGGGTGTTAAGAGGATAGTGGCTGACCGATTGTGAATGGGATGATGTAAAGCAAAGCAGGTTGGCCATGGCCGTCCATCAAGTTCATTGCCACATATGTAACAAGAAGACCTGCCAAGGAATGAGCTAGAATTGAGCATCACTCAAAATAAAAATAAAAATATATTCAAATAACATAGAAAAATAGAATGCAAATGGAGTAAACATCGATATGAGCAAGCATTTTACCAAATCCATAAGTAAACATTGCCCACAAGAAGTACCCTGCTTGAAGGCTTTTCTGTGCAAGCCGGTCGTACATGTCAAAAGGCGAAACTAATTTTCATCTTCACTTCCCAAAGAACATTTGTAAAATTTGTAAGATAATTAGGGACAAAAGAGAGATTTCTTCAAATCTATAGAAAAAAATGGTTGTAACTAGAGTGCGAAGTGATGACTCTCTCCTTAGATTGAAAACGAGGCCCCAGATTATGGACATTCACTCGTACAAGACCATCAACAATCAATGAGGTGACACTCATCATAGATGTACAAGAACTTTATGTTTGTACGGGTCCTCCACACTCTCCTTGGCCTCCATTAATCATGTATTGAAGGATCGAGTCATTTTTGGACCATATGTTTGTACGCGATTGCATTGGACATGCCATCTATTTCATTGTAAAGTATTAAACACTCGATTCAATTTGGGAGTCAGATGTTTCTCACTTGTCTCATAGTAAAACATGGAATAACGTGCAACATGGGGTTGCCAAGAACCACGTTGTACGAGTTGAAACATAGAAAGACAACTTTTCCCATAAGTTATACAATGATAAAACCGATACTCGATAAAACGAACGACTACAACTTACCCCCTCTTACACATTTCAACAACCACCACTCAAATATCACACTAGAACACGTCCAGACGTTTTATTATCTACAAAGAGCATAAACCATAAGAACTACAAGAAGTCACCCTCGCACAACGTTCATGAACGAAGCCCCCATTCATTACAAAGTCCACGACCATGGCTAGAGTGTTTTTTTCCTTGGGATTCTGAAAATTTTATTTTGTAACTTTTCATGGTAGTCAAAATTAGAGCGCATTACTTTTAGTTGTGAGTTGGTTCGAATGAGAGGTCTTTGATCTGGCATCGCCTTAGTGTAATTTGGAGCGGTGCGGCCCTGTTTGATATTGTGTTTTCTTTGGGATTCTGGAATAAAATAAATTTACATTGTTTATGTATGCTGTATATGGCATGACGGCGAGACGTGATGTTGCATGAGTCATTTAGTGGTGGTCGTTGTGATGTACAAGTGGGTCTGGTGCGATTGTTCATTTTTTCCTGTATTATTGTTGTCATTGTAAAGTATATGAGAGAGTGTGCCTTTTCTTGGTCCAACTTATTTTGGCCGCTTATTATTTGGTTGCCTCTATATGCACGATGTTCCATGGATCTATGCATGAGTGAGAGGCCACTCGGTGGTTTGTTGAGTTTGATTTCTTTCAATTTATGTATTATTCAAGTGTGGTGTTTGTTATAGACGACGTGTGATTAGTATCATTTCTTACCATGGAAGGTTTGTTTTTATATTGTTGAATGGCGTTGTTGGTTAATAACCACGCGATAATCAATTTTTATATTGTTGATTGTGCGATAATAAATTTTGTTTGTTGTTGGTATAATATGCGATGAGGAATGCATGTCATTTATGTATCATTGAGGTGAGTTGTTTATTGACTATCGATATTAGCAGCAATGTGTGATGTTAGCGGTAACTTATTGTGGTGGGTTTTTTATATGAATACGTGTTTTATGTTGGGTTGTGGTGTCCAAATAGTATGCATTGAGCCGCACATTTTCCCGATGCTGCCTTACATTGCGCTTTTTTATATTTTGTGTATATTCCCTCGTCATGATATTAATTAGTTGTGATTCTGATCGACTTTATTGGTTGCTGAAGTGTTTTCATTTACTGTGAATGCATGGTCTTTCTAACCCATATACATTTGCTGAAGTGTTTTGACTTTGTATCATTATAAAGGGTGGGATGTTAATTATTGTGTTAAATGTGTTTTAGAAATCTGACATTACTAAAACTGGATGATTTTTTGCTTCATGTGAGTGATGGTCATAGCAGTTTGTTGTCGGTATAATATGCGATGAGGGTTACCTGTAAATTTTTTTATCGTTGTGGTCGTTGTTCTCTGGGCGATGTTTTCCAGAACTCATTATGGTGGATTTTTTCATATGAAAATGCGTTTATCGTTGGGTTGTGGTATCCAAATAGTTTGAGGGACACATTTTTGCGAGGTTGCTTTACATCACTCTTTTTAAGATGTTCATGTATATTACCTCGTTGTGATATTAAATGTATGTGTTGCACATGGATATGGAGGTCACTTTTTATGTACTTCAAAATAGCAGTTTTGTGCTTTTATTTCCCAGTTCAGTTGTGTATTGTATATACTTATTGATGAAGTAAGCAACAAACGAGAATTAAAATCAAATTACAAGAAGAAATGTCATTTGATTATGTGACTTTCAGGAGAAATTAGGTGTCATCAAACAACGCTGATGGATTTCGTGAGAAGTCCTGACTATTGTTTGAGGATATGGAGAGATGCAACGAAACTGGGACGAGAACCGTCGAAAAAAGAAATGCTTGTGAGAAAAACGGATGTGCTAGAGGTCTCGGATGAGTCCCCTTGACGTATGTCTCGCCGATCTAGACCAAGTAAGCTGTCAAATCTTCTCGTCCGAACCTTTGCAATCTCTTGGGATGACCAATGAGATGGCAATCCAGGCGCGTCTCCGAGCTCGAACGTGATCGTGGTTGTTGGGGCGCGGAAGTCTTAACGTGATGAGGCTTGAAGGGCAAGATCAACGTGATGATCAAGCAAGATGATTCAACGTGATGAATCAATGGAGATACAAACAAAGTAACCATTTTGGGGGTGATGCCTAGGGTTTAATAAGGAGACAATCTCAACTTGAAAATTAAACCTATGATTAAACGTGGGAATAAAAGACATAGAAGCAAGGCTTATATAACCAAGCTCTCGGCCTTGGGCCGCAAGAAACCAAATGAAACCCTAATGGGCCGGCTCTCTTAGACATATGAGACACACACGCCCAAGTAATACTAATAATGGAAAGGCTAATAATAGAAAGTGCTAAAAACTTCACATGCTACAAATGGAAAGTTCCACAAATAGAAAAGTCTAAACATAGTAATACCAAATATAGAAAGTGCTAAACATAGTAATCAACTCAGAATATATCCAATGTCAATGAGACGCTCCATGGAGGACACCAAGGACGCGGCCTCCATGGACGCGTTGATGGTGCTAGAGGCTGGTTGAGGCTCATCAAAAACGTTAGTAGGGAAGAAAGAGTATACGTACTCTTGTAGAATAGAAAGGGATGTTGGAAGTGCATAAATGTTTGGGGGGGGGGGGGGGGTGTTTTGCAGCTTCCCACATCGGACCTTTGGGGCTGATTTTTGCAATATATATTGGGGTATACTTGTTACTATTAGTTGAATTAGAAAGGTATCCCCTTGTGCGCACTGCCATTGTCATCCGGCCGGTCCGGTCCGTTTTAGTGGCACATGCGTGGTTTGGGTGGGTCCTATTTTACGAGTCACATTAACTCATTGGGCTTTTATGTTTCGAAACGTAAATTAATTGCATTTCCGATTCTTTCGATTTCTTTATTTGAATTTTAAATTCGTTTGAACATGTCAAACATAGTTTGTAACAACCGCTTAATTTCAACATAACATCCCACGTTTTTGAAGAGTGGTTACTCTTCTAGAGTGACAGATTAAACGTTTTAAAAGGACAAGTTCTTTTTCTTGGGAGAACACAACAAAAACATATCGGTTCTCTTCTCTTAAAAAACATTTTTGTTCTGCGCATACCCGGTTGATTCAAGTCCTTCGTTGGCGAGAGAAGCGATTTTTTGAGAATCCAGAATGGCGATGATACCGTACTTCAAGCCGCTGTTGGATCTGTCCAAACTTGAACCTCTGGACGGAATGAACTACAAGAAGTGATCCCAAAAGATGTTGATTTTCTTCGAGCAGTTGGAGGTCGACTATGTTCTTCTGCAATCAGCCCCAACTCCTGCTGCATCGACTCTACCGACTCCTGATTCGGTCACTGGTGTCGTTCCGAACACTCCAAGGATGGACGGATCTGCATCTCAGAAAGGTAATTCAACTGCTGCAGATGACCTAATTATGCAAAAATATGAATCTGATAACAAAACAATTTGTGGTCATCTGCTTAGTCATGTTACGAACCCTATTTTCGATTTACTAGCTACCCACAAATCTGCAAATGTGATGTGAGATTTATTAGAGACTAAATATTCTACTGATGATGCTGGAAAGAAAAAGTATGTGTGTGGGAAGTTCATGCAGTTCAAGATGGTGGACGAAAAGCCTATCATGGCCCAAGTCCATGAGTACGAGAATCTGGTGGCTGACATCCTGGCTGAGGGGATGAAGATGTGTGAAGTTCTGCAGGCCAATTTCGTGATCGAGAAGTTGCCTGATTCTTGGGCCAACTATCGCAACCATCTGAAGCATAAGAAGAAGGATCTGACCCTGGTTGAACTCGTCATCCACATGAAGATTGAAGAAGCGAACTGCCTCAAGGATAAGCCTGCTCCTAAAGTTTCTGATAATTCTGTTAAGGCTAATCTTGTGGAGTCTTCTACCAATGCTGACAAGTTCAAAAAGACGGACTCAAATGTTGGACCTAAGAAGGACAAGGTGCAAAACAAGAAGGGTCCTAATTTGAAGAAGTAGGAAAGTCCTTCTGACAAGTCCAAGCAAGGCTGCTACGTCTGTGGGAAGCTGGGACATCGTGCTTTCCAATGTTACCGCGGGGCTGACAACCAGAAGAACGTCCCAAAACCTAATGGAGATCAGCCCAAGCCGTAAGCGAACCTTGCTGAAGGAAATGACCAATTGATAGCTATGATCACTGAAGCAAACCATGTATCTAAAAAGGTGCAATGGTTGTTGGACACTGGAGCAACCAAGCATTTTTGTGCTGATAGGGAGCTATTTGCTAAGTTTGAGGAAGCTGCTGAAATAGACCATGTCTATATGGGAAACTCAAGTGTCTCTCAGGTCCGTGGGAAAGGAAAGGTGTCCCTGAATCGAAAAATCAAAAGAAATAGATCTGAGAGAGGATATGAATACATCACCAACTATTGGAAGGAATTCTGTGAGAATAATGGTATCATTCATGAATTTATAGCTCCATACAGTCCACAACAAAATGGCATGGCAAAAAGGAAAAACATAACTTTGAAAGAAATGATGAATGCTTTGCTTTCTAGTTCTGGTTTGCCTGATAACATGTGGGGTAAAGCTGTATTGACTGCCAACCATATTCTCAACAGAGTTCCTCATAAATAGCTAGACAACACACCTTATGAGCTTTGGAAAGGGTATTCGCCTAATCTAAAATTTCTGAAAGTGTGGGGGTGTCTAGCTAAAGTGGGATTGCCTTCTTTTAAAGTTGGTGCAATCGGATCTAAAACTTTTAATGCTGTATTTATTGGCTATGCTAAAAAAAGTGCAGCTTATCGATTCATGTGTGTGAGTGATCGTTCATTGTGTGAATATCGTGATGCTGAATTCTTTGAGCATATATTTCCTTTATTGAAAAATGATGTGCAAATTGATTCTATGCCTAGCACTATTACATCTTCCTCCATGACTTTACCTTCCATGCCAGTTGATGAAATTGAACCTAGAAAGAGTAAGAGGCAAAGAAAAGGAACCAGTTTTGGTCCTGATTTTGTGACTGCTTTCTTGATTGAACTCAATGATTATGATGAATTGAATGATACATTCATTAGTGTGCATATGCTAGAGGATGATCCTAATACATATGATAAGTGAAATAGAATCTATTATGTCTAATCACACATGGGAACTAGTTGACATGCCTAAGGGAAACAAAGCCATTGGATGTAAGTGGATCTTTAAGAAGAAAACTTAAATAGATGGCTTTGTTGAGAGATATAAGACAAGACTAGTTATTAAAGGATTCACTCAAAAATACGGGATTGACTTCTTTGTCACTTATTCTCATGTGACTAAGATCTCTACCATATGTGCATTAATTTCTTTAGCTTCTAGCTAGAAGTTGTTAGTACATCAGATGGATGTTAAGACTGCATTTTTAAATGGTGATCTTAATTGAAGAAATTTATATGGAACAACCTTCTGGGTGCATAGTTCTAGGGCAGGAAAACAAGGTGTGTAGACTCAAGAAGTCACTTTATGCGTTGAAGCAAGCACTAAAGTAATGGTATGAAAAGTTTCATAAGACTATTCTTAGCTTTGGTTTTAAGATCAATGGATCTAATACATGTGTTTACTAAAAAATGTTTGGTGTCTATTGTGTGATTATATGTCTATATGTTGATGACATGCTTATCTTTGGAACACACATTAATGTCATAAACACGACCAAACTATTTTGTCCTCTCATTTTGATATGAAAGACTTAGGTGAAGCTGATGTGATTCTAGGTGTTAAAGTAACTAGAACATAAAATGGTTTCACTCTATCTCAACCACATTATGTAGCGAAAGTATTAAGGAAATTTAATCAATTTGATGTGATGCCAGTAAGGACTCCTTATGACTCAAGCATGCAATTAAAGAAAAATTGTGGTGATAGTGTATCACAAAATGAATATGCAAAGGTAATTGGGAGTTTGATGTTTTTAATGAACTGTACTCGGCCAGATATTACTTATGCTGTTAGTAGACTTAGTCTATATACACATAACCCTAGTAAGGATCATTGGTGTGCACTTAACAGATTTTTGAGATATCTAAGAGGCACTATGGATTGGGGTTTGAACTTTTGTGGTTATCCTAAAGTTTTAGAGCGATATTGTGATGCAAATTGGGTTACCGATAATGATGATGTTAGCTCTACTAGCGGTTATGTTTTTATATTATGTGGTGGTGCTATTTCTTGGAAGTCTTCTAAACAGACTTGCATTGCTAGATCTGCTATGGAATCTGAGTTCATAGCTTTAGACTTAACATGTCAAGAGGTTGAGTGGTTAAGAAGCTTACTAGATGACTTACCTTTATGGTGGCGTCCAACTCCTCCTATTTCTCTACATTGTGACTCACAATCTGCTATTTGTGTAGCTAATAGCGATGCTTATAATGGCACAAAGAGACACATTCGAATTAGACATGAGTCTGTGAGACAGCTAATCACGAATGATGTACTTAGTTTAGAGTATGTGAGAACAGAGAGGAACATTGCAGATCCTTTGACTAAAGGACTAAACAGGATATTAGTTCTTGATATGTCGAGGGGAATGGGATTCAAACCCGTGAGATGAGGAATTCTTGGTGGATCCCCTTTGTGTTCAAACGAAGCCATGAAAAGACTCGTATGATGGTACACTACATCCCATTTCAATGACAGGTGTACTTTAGAGGTTGAGCATTAGCTCTTAATGAACTCATAGCCCAGGATATGGGTGGTTCTATTGAGACAGACTTGATGAGTTCACCGTTGAAACATCGAGAGGTTGAGTTGCTTAACTCTTAACGATTTCATAGCCCATACTGGATGGTCCTTTTTGAGACAAGACTTGATGAAGTCACCTACTAGAGTGTAAAAGGTTAGCCTCCTTCTATGAAAGAACTCAGGTGATCTTTCTAGAACACTCTTTAGCATCCCAAGGAAAACTAGCTATTTTTATTGCAGGTGTTATCGAGGAATCACAAGGACTTTAGGTGAGAGGTGTGTTGTTAAGGACAATCCTTGAATTGAGGAGTTCAAGACTCGTTCACTTTTTTAACGAAAGGACTACTTGACTTCACTATGTGTCGGTTCAAATCGTAACATACCTACACTTAAGATTCAAACCTTACTATATGCTCAGAACTTGTTTTAAACTGTCTTCGGAAAATTTTCCGCACTGTGGGGGATTGTTGGACGTGCATAAATGTTTTTTTTTGGGGGGGGGGGGGGGGGTGTTTTACAGCTTCCCACATCGGACCTTTGGGGCTGATTTTTGCTATATATATTGGGGTCTACTTGTTACTATTAGTTGAGTTAGAAAGGTATCCCCCTCGCGCGCACGCCGCCGCTGTCCGGCCTGTGTTCGTGGCCCGTGTGCGGTGTGGTTGGGTGGGTCCTATTTTATGAGTCACATTAACTTTTTGGGCTTTGATGTTTCAGAACGTAAATTAATTGTGTTTCTGATTCTTTCGATTTCTTT
This sequence comes from Rheum nobile, assembly GCA_027886185.1. Classification (NCBI taxonomy): domain Eukaryota; kingdom Viridiplantae; phylum Streptophyta; class Magnoliopsida; order Caryophyllales; family Polygonaceae; genus Rheum; species Rheum nobile. The sequence continues at coordinate 1,119,401 of WOAB01000566.1, read as the reverse complement.
ATTTGAATTTTAAATTCGTTTGAACTTGTCAAACTTAGTTTGTAACAGTCCTTTAATTTCAGCATAAACAACCCATGTTTTTGAAGAGTGGTTACTCTTCTGGAGTTACAGATTGAACGTTTTAAAAGGAGAAGTTCTTTTGCTTTGGAGAACACAACAAAAACAATTCGGTTTTCTGCTCTAAAAAAAGTTTCCGTTCTAAGCATACCCAGTTGATTCAAGTCCTTCGTTGGCGAGAGCCCGCGATTGAAGAGCGCTATGCGAACCTTGGGGGCGACGCCGATCTGATAGAGCTCCGGTGGGTCAGGGCGAAATCGCTTCTAAGGTAGCGGATTTCATAACGCGACAAAGTAAATTTTCGCGTTCGTTTTTCAATCGGATTTCTAAGCGGCCCTACAATCAAATTCAGTAAGGTCTCATCTGGTTTGTTTTTGGTTTCCTACTAACAAGGAGTACATAAATTGTTCATTGCAAAGTTGTTGTTTTTGTATGGTTCATTGAAGGGATATTTATATCGGAAGAGCTTATATGGTTAACGTGTCATTGTTGTAGTTTTTTAAAGATATTTAAAGTATCAATGGAGATAGGAATTTTGTACTATTTTCTTTGTTAGAAGTAGCGGAGGAGTTTTTGTAGTGCATTGATCGGTCAAATCGAGTTCTTACGTGGGCTCTTATCCCCTTATGAAATGGGAAATAGCACCCAATACCCCAAATCACTAATGCACTTGCAAAACTATCCTACCCTTTTTGTTTTTTGCAAATCTACCCCCAAAGACTTTTTTTTCCTTATTTTTTGCAAATATACCCCACAAATAAAAAGGTAAATTGAAAAATAAATTTTCTTTTTCTTTTGAAAATATTAATATGATATAACAATAAAAAATTAATTTAATTTAAAAAAATTTAAACTTAAATAAAATTTGAAAATTCAAAATCAGAAATTTTCATTTTTTTTCCTGATTTCTCTTTTAATTTTCTTTTTTATTTCTTTGGTTCTCAAATTCTTCTATTCAAAATCTCCATTTGCTTTAGAAACCCAATTAGTTCTTAGAACCCTAAAACTTCTCCCCCTTTCAAAATCTGGAGATGGTGTCGCGAACCACGACCTCCAATTCGGTGTCCTTGCCGCCGGCGCCGGAGTGCTGAAACCCCACCACTTCAGAGGGGTGAGGAAGAGACCCTGGGGCCGCTACGCCGCCGAGATCAGGGATCCCGCCAAGAAGAGCCGCGTCTGGCTCGGCACCTTCAACACCGCGGAGGAGGCCGCCCTCGCCTACGACGCCGCCGCCCGGCGGTTTCGCGGTTCCAAGGCCAAGACTAATTTCGCTCTCCCCTCTGAGTCCCTCCCTCCCTTTCCCGCCGCCAGTGTCGGAGACGAAGGCAGTACCGTCGAGTCGTCAAGCCACGAGAAGTCGCCTCAGCCTCCCATGGTCAATTCCCCCTCTCCGCCGCTGGATCTGAACCTCGGAAGCGGTTGCGCCGGTGTATACCTTGGCTCTGCTGTAAGGAGTCCGTTCTGGCCTCAACATCAAGGCCAGATAACCGGATTTGGAGATGGTGTCGTTCAGCCTACACAAATTTGTGTGGTGGTGTTCACTGTTCAGCCTACACCGATTTGCAGGAATATCTAAATGGGTTTTCCATTTGCAAAAGTTCAAGTTTTAACAATGTGCTATTCACAGAGATCGTTAATTGTGCTCATTAAACCTCAAAATTTTATGCACCCAGATGATAGCTTGGTATTGGAAGATGAAAGTGGAAGAGTTAAGCTTGGCAGGACTCTACTTTTGCCTTCTGCTTATGTAACAGGTTAGTTTCTCACTCACTTTTTTTTCTTTTAGTGAAGTTTTTATCTTTGAGTTTTATCTAATGTGATGCGTGTGGCAGGGGTTGTGGTTGCATTACTTGGAAAAGAAACTGGAGCAGGATCCTTTTTGGTTGAACAAGTTCCTGAAGCTGGCCTACCACCGCAGATTGAGAAGCCACTGTGAAAACTATCCTGTCATATAATGAAAACTATCCTGTCACCATTCAGGAACCTTGCATTTAACGTCAAAGCAGCTTTTCAGACACTTTTGTCCGATACAAGTGTATATGACATATGATCATTTTATTAGTATTCTGCAATGGCAGCTGTGAAGTGTATTGATTTGTGTTATGAGTTCACTTAAGTGTTGAAATAGTGGGTGCCGATGTCTAATGGAAATTCAAAATGCAGGTTGGAGCAGACATTGTGAAGAGAGTGTTGAGCTACCCGCTAAAGCTGATTGCCAAGATTGCTAATGCTAATGAAAGCTAGTGTGGTCACTGAGAAGGTATTCAAACCGTGCGACTAAGGCAAGTTCAAGGCTGCCTTATTTCCTTAGCACTCCAGTGTCTTTCAATGTTGTATATGCACTTTAGTTGCAAAAAGAATTATTTTGTTTTGTTTTAATGTTGAAATGACTCATTAATGAAGTAATTAAATATATAAAATTATTCTATCATGTATTGAAAATTATCCTGTCACCAATATTCATCAGTTAAAAATAATTACAAACTTGAAACATATGAACCCGTCAGGATATATATGGAATCATGACAGGATTGTGTTAAATTCTATAAATGCGCAAAAACGAATATGTGAATTATCATAAACGAAAAAAAATTATATGTATGCTAATGATTATGCTAATGTTATCTGTTGCAAGAGTGGGTGTCATCATCTAGGATTGTTGTTGGTGATTATCTGTATGCTCATGATTATGCAATGGATTTAAGATCTTTGTAAGTCTCTTTTTATGTTCTTTGGAATGCATTAGGTCATTTAATTAGAAGTCCTTATCTATGATATCTTGCTGCATTCAACATAGTGGTTATTTACTAAAGTTCCTTATGTTATCAGTTTCTATCTCAATTTTTGGGAATCTAATCTTATCTGTCTCGTTATTTATGTCAGGTGAATGACTTTGTCTTTGTATTGGCTGAAGAAAATAAGCGGCTTGTTGCACACTTGGAAGATATGTATGAAGATTTGCAAGGAAGCAACATGGTTGTCGGGAGGGAGGGTGCTACTGGTTGGGCTTTGGGGGGAGGGGGGGGGGGGGGGGGGGAGAGGCACAGAAGACCTTGGTTTTTCTGCTGACACAGAGGCTAGTTCTTTTGGCTACTGGCTAACTATCTATTTTTTAATGTTGTATAGGTGACATGATACTATACAGAGTATAATACTGCCTTATTTCTCTAGTACTCTAGGGTCTTCAATGTTGTATAGGCATTTTAGTTGCAAAGATAATTATTTTGTTTTGCTTCAATGTTGTAATCACTCATTAATGAAGTAATTAAACGTATAGAATTATCCTGTCATATATTAAAAACTATCATGTTAGCAATACTCATCCGTTAAAATAATTACCGCTAAAATAATTACAAACTTGAAACATAATATTTCATTGAATTAAAAAAAAATCAGTGACAATAACTTGTTTTACTTATGTCGATAGACAAATTATCACTTGGTGACAAGAGATGTAAGGTTTTAAATAATATTACCCAGGTTGACAGGATAATTTTTAGTTTATGACATGGGCTTTAAGGTTGAAAGTTTTAGTTATAGCGTTTGTGACTTTTCGTCAAACATTTCCTACTTCCTATTTTATTTAAAATAATTTTCAAATGTAATACCAAAATTTCAAAGTATAAGAAATAGCGTTAGTGTTTCTGTTATACGTACTTACATAGATAGTTATATAATTATACTATGTCATTATTTCTTACCTTCACCGAACAACGATAAACTATTAACAGGGTAACATGCATGATACATGAAACCAAATCATAGGTGGATAATTACATCATAAGAGTTATGCCCAACACAACACAACAATACTCATCTCATTTGTACTACATACATTACATACTTGATACATATTCTTATGTAAAATATTTTTCTATACTTTCCATTATAAAGAGGAATTTTAAGATTGAAAAGGTTTAAGTAATTCAGTCGCGAAGTATTGTGACAAACTGCAATGGTCAAGTGTATATAAACTAGATGTACAATGTTCAAGCTACACTTATTTAGAGTAATATGACTGTTGTATACCAAATAAAAATGTCACAATGTTCAAGCTATATTGATTTTTTGTCACATGGTACAATTGCACGAATTATCTTTGGACTAATACTTCATGTCACTGGTTTTTATATTTTTGTCACATTGTATATTTGTATTGTGGGAATGAATAATTACAATATTAGAGAAGTTTATATTTTTCATACTATCAACCTTAAATTCTTGTCATCCATTAGAAATTTTATTATCGACTTTATCGAAATAAATGTCATCATTGAAATTCATTCTACCTATAAACAATATAGTACTTTATGATAATGTCGCGTAATATTTAGTATTTTATGATAATATGAATGCCCATATTGTAAAATTTACTTGTATGATAGTTTGCTTTTGCTTTTGTTTGAGTTGATTAGTTCAACCACTAATTTTTTGATAATGGCAAACTTTTGTTGCATTTGTATGCAGAAATCTATTCTCCCTGTTGAGTTATATAGAGACGTGTGTGACTCGCAACTTATTGGAGTGTCTGGATACTCAAGAGAGGTTTTCACTAATTTATTTTACAATCTTTTTCTCGAATTACAACCTTTGTATAAGCAGTTATGGTGTGTAGCACAAAGGGAGAAAATGCAATAGGAGAAATCGACAAGGATTGTTGTTGATAATAATTTGGTTGAAAGGAAAGGAAGAAAAAGGAATAGGTGACAAAAAATTGTTTGTAAAAATCGAGCTATTCAATTTTTTGTAGTGTTGACGACACATATCTGGCTTGGAATGTAATCGTTTTATGTGGGTAAACGCAATTGCTTATAGTGCCTAAGGGTAATGTTGTCACTTATCATACTTTTGACAGCTGAATGAGCCAACAAGATTAGTTGAGTCAGTTAGAAGAATTATTTTGTTTTGCCTCAATGTTGTAATCACTCATTAATGAAGTAATTAAACGTTAGAATTATCCTGTCATATATTAAAAACTATCCTATCAGCAATACTCATCCGCTAAAATAATTACAAACTTGAAACATAATATTTCATTGAATTGAAAAAAATCAGTGACAATAACTTGTTTTACTTGTGTCGATAGAAAAGTTATCACTTGGTGACAAGAGATGTAAGGTTTTAAATAATATTACCCTGGTTGACAGGATAATTTTTAGTTTATGACAGGGGCTTAAGGTTGAAAGTTCTAGTTATAGCGTTTGCGACTTTTCATTAACAAATTTCCTACTTTATATTTTATTTAAAATAATTTTCAAATGTAATACCAAAATTTCAAAGTATAAAAAATAGCGTTAATGGCATTTCTTTTATGATGGGAAAATACTCACTAAGTGACTAGAATGATATATACATAACGTAAATAAAAAGTACAACTTATTTCAACTCTACCAAATATCATCATTTACCATTGTGTTTCTGTTATACGTAGATAGTTATATAATTATACTATGTCATTATTTCTTACCTTCACCGAACAACATGTTATACATAGATAGTTATATAATTATCTTGTCACTAGTGTAGTGACTATCTAATATCACGTAATATTTAATACTTTATGATAATATGTGTAATATCTGGTACTTTATGAAACATATTATTTGATTTTGTTTTATGTAAGATAGTTATATAATCATCCTTTACCATTGTGTTTCCTCATGGTTACAATGTCGGAATTTTCTCGGATTGAACAATTACAATGTTGGAATGAATAATTTTGTCACATGGTATAGTTCTATTGTCGGAACGAACAATACAATGTCAGAGAATTTTATATTTTTGTCACATGGTACAATTGCACGAATTATCATTGGATGGATATTTCATGTTTGTGGTGTTTATATTTTTGTCACATGGTTTATTTATATTGTTGGAATGAACAATTACAATGTCAGATAAGTTTATATTTTTCATACTATCAACATTAAACTCTTGTCATCCATTAGAAATTTTATTGTCGATTTTAATGAAATAAATGTCGCTGATGAAATTCATTCTACCTATGCACAACATATGTCAAAAGACTGAAATCTAAGCATGAACTATTAAGCAAATTAATTATCAGAGAACTTATGTATTATATCAACATATAAGTGATAACATAGGGTGTACACCACATTCCATACTGCGGTGAATCATCCCTACGAGGGGACAAATAGCAAGCGCCTCCACCCATTTCTACGAGGGTGGCATTTCTGAAAACTGGTGGTCGATGGCTGAAAAGGTAAGAGACATTTGGTGGTTCATTAGTCAACTTTATAATTTTAACATAGGGTGTACACCATTTTATGAAGCATGTTATTTATTTTTATTTTATATAATATAGTATTTTATGATAATGTCGCGTAATTTTAAACCATATTAAAGACGACAAGGCAAGTCAGTAAGTATGACAGGATTGGTTATATATTTTCATCCTATTTTAATCATTCTCTTCTTCTTCCTATGTGATATGGATTGCCACTCATGTTGGTCAGTACCATTATTTCAAACCATGACATGATATATATGGAACCTGACATGATATATATGGAACCATGACATGATTGTGTCATATCAATTTAACCCAAACTAGTCCATATTAAACTCGTCAGGATATATATGAAATCATGACAGGATTGTATTAAATTCTATGAATGCCCGAAAACAAATATGTGAAATATCATTAACGAAGAAAATTATATTAATTACTTTCGACTAAATATCAATTCAACCAATTCCAATAACACAATTACATTAACTACTTTGAAATTGGTTTTTTTGCTGCCATCAGGTGAACTCTCTTTACTTTTCCAAGGCTTGCTGTGATGGTTCCCATACTCTCTTTACTAATCTTGTTTTCGTATAGTGTGAGAGTATCAAACGAATTGTTATGATGGTTCCCATACCTCTTCACAACTAGTGATGTTGTGGTTGAACTAACCCCTAAACTCGCCTTCTCAACTAGTATCAAACAAAGTCTTTCAGTCGATCTCTTCAACAAGCAAATTCGGCGCCTCCAATTGCAGACGACAGAAACTAGCGGTGAATTTCTAGAACCAAGCAAGCAAATTCGGCGCCTCCAATTACAGACGACAGAAACGATCTCTTCAACAAGCGAATTTCCAGAACCAAGCAAATTCGCAAAATTTCTGCTCTTCTCACAAGACTCTAGCGGTGAATTGCAACATGAGGGAACTCAAACTTCCCAATTACAGACGACAGAAACAGAATCCTCTCCGGCGCCTCCAATTGCAGACGACGAAACAGAATCCTCTCTGGCGCCTCCTTCGTAATCATGGAAGTATGGAACTGCATCTCCCTCTCCTCCTGTTTCGTATAGGAATCATGCCTTGCATACACCGCCTTCCCGAACCCAAACAAGCTCACCCTCTCACAAACCCCAACCGCCATAGCTACCGCCTGCATCCCTGAAGAGTAGTGGAAACGCTTCCCTGCGTGCGCCGCGCTCCACGCCTCCAAGCTCCTCTTCCCGCCGTCGAAGAGCCCCCTCCTCATAGAGTAGTACTTCATGATCCTCGCGATGAGGCGGTCGAACCTGGGGTCGGTGACGAGAATCTCGCCGGCGTCGGTGGCATTACAGTTAATTTGCTGTAATAAGATGGTTTTGAGTTAATTTACTGTTAATTTGATGTAAACCCCAACCACCATCGACTAATAATTTGCTGTAAATCCCAACCCAAACAAGTAAATGAATTTGAGTCCGTTTGGATTTAGGAGGGAAAAGTTATGTATTTGAGAGGGAAATTTAGGAGGGAAAAATTTGGGAGAGAAATAATAATTAATGATATTTGTATATTTTTTGTTTTTTATTTCCCTTTTCTTTTCTCTAATTTTATTGATTTAATTTGTTTTTTTAATTAAAAAAAAGATTTAATATTTTGCAAAAATACACCAAATGGTGTATATATACAAAAAAAAAAAGTCAACCCGGTATTCTTGCAAATGCAAAACCCATTTAGGGTATTTCTGCAATTCGGTTTATAAAATTTGATAGATATAATCGTTGGTTTGGTTGTTGAATACGAAGTCTATGTGTACTAGCGAAATTTGACTGCGTGTGATGAGTCGAAGTAGATACTAAAGAAATTTGATTGTCCTTCAACCAGGTACAGACGTATGATGCAGTGTGCCAAATGGTGGTGAGAACTCTACGCTCTTGCCGCAACATCATTCTTACTTTATATCACTTGTTTTTTTATACACGATTACTTTTCGGCGCATAGGAAAAATTGTCTTTCAGCGCATAGGGTCCTCACGTTACGTGTGGAGTGACTCCACACGTAACGTGGGGTGATTTTTTTTTTAACCACACGTTACGTGTGGAGTAGCTCCACATGTAACGTGTGGTAATTTTTTTTTTTTTTTAAATCTCACGTTAAAAAAGTTTGAAACTTAAAATTATTATTTTTTATTTATCAATGTTAAAATGTTAGGACATTAGTCATAACTGGATGGAGGATGCTGGTTTGAGAACGTGAGCTGATTATTTTTGTTTCCATGAAGGTTCAAGCTAGCATACTTTCTTATCTGATATTTGATCATTTCAAGGCTTAATACATCATTGCTTATACGCCCTGCTTATTGTTGTGCACATCTTAAGCATTTATTTTTTGTTCATGTATGTAGTAATGGGTAAGTCTGACACTAGTCAAGCTTGGAGTATTAAAAATTTGAACTTATAGAAAGAAAACTTCTTAGTAAAATATATATTTTTTTGTTTAGAATTGACTCTTAATTCTTCAGCTAAGATACTTCATGTTACAGTTATACGGTACAGATCTGGCTACATTTTAACATTGATAAATAAAAAAGAACAATTTTAAGTTTCAAACTTTTTTTAACGTAAGGATAAAAAAAAAAAAAAAATTCCACACGTTACGTTTCGAGTGGCTCCACACGTAACGTGTGGTTAAAAAAAAAAATCACTCCACGTTACGTGTGGAGCCACTCCACACGTAACGTGGTTCTCCACACGTAACGTGACGACCCTATGCACTGAAAGACAATTTTGCCTATGCGCCAAATAGTAAAGCCCTTTTTATATTGTTTTTCTATAGTCCCGTCTTCCTTCGTGAACTTAGGCTCATAATGGGGTCGAATGCTCATATGTAATTCGAAAATGAATATTTTTGAATATATTTCAATATTACAGTTGAAAGGAATGACATGGTGACAAGGGAAATTTGACTTTTCCTATTTATTTTAAATTAGCTATTTTCCCAATAAAGGATAATTAATTGTAGATAAAAAGTAAGATTTAATAACAGTTTTTTATTCATTAAAAACCACTTAATAGACCTATTAAGTAATAGTTCCATAACGAAACTAGTTTATTCAAGTTCAGGTACAAATATCTTCTTGAAACAATGAGGCCCGTTGGACCTTTTGTTGAACTAAATCTGAGAAATGCCCCCAGTATATCCCAGTTAGGATTTTGACCCCCTCGCTCTTTTACGCTCCAGGCTCCAGCTCACGATTCCTTATACTCTCACTCTTCAACCTCCGTTCTCCCTTCCGGCCCCCGATTCTAATTTGCTCTCCGTCTCCTCGACGCCTCCGATCTGCACTCTTTCGCCGCCGCAATAGTCGGTTCGGGAACATCTACAGTACCACCGTTTCGTTGACGTTGGTTTGTCGTTGCAGATCTGTGGAGATGACGGTCCCGACGACCTCCAAATATGTCACTTCCTTGCTTTCTCTTCGTCGGACGACGACCGTTGTAGCCTCCTCCTTCTCTCCCTTCCAGATCAGGCGGTGATTCCAATCCTCAACGACTTCCTCTCCTTGCACACTAGGTGTTTGACAAAATGCCACCATATCACCAAATGAAGCTATGAATACGAATGGTTCCGAAGACAACCTACGACGTGCCTTTGATCTATATGGTGCCATTTTGCCTTTATAGGTTTGGATTCAAACATGACCTTGCTGATTCAATATCTTGTAGTTTTTATATCAGGCTAAAGCATAGTAAGTGATTGTTTATAGGTTCAGTGATCAACTACATGTATCATCATCACCACAATCAAGTTAAAATCATGTAGCGTCTTCGAGGATGCATGTCATCCAGAAAGGCAATTGTTTCTGCAAGATGGGAATGGGCCTAGGCCGAGACTGAAATGGACACCTGAACTTCATGAGAGATTTAATGAAGTAGTGAATCAACTAGGAGGAGCAGATAGTATGTATACGTCATACACAATTATTTGTTGGTTGAGTATAATTGTTTAGGTTGGTGATTTGCGGGGAATGTTGTGAAGTTGTTTATGTACCTGAATGCTGACATGGTTCATACTAAAACTTTGGACCCTCTCCAAATGCTCAAGGGACTGCTGTTTGAGATTAAGCACCAAGCCATGGAGCTTATCAATGAGTGATAAAGTAGTTAAGATATCAGCCATGCATTCTGGTGTTTTAGGAGTTGGAGGAGGGACAAGGAAGGTACCGGCTAGAGAGGACAAGTGGCAGTTGATGTGGAGGGGGTGAAGGCCAAGCTGGAAGATGGGGTGTGGACCAAGAACACCACACGCAACCACCTGCTAGTCCAGTACATGAATTTTAAACTCTCTTATTTCACCTCATCTTAATGTCTATTGGAATCATTCAGCATTTCAGTTCATATAGGAAGCATTTCTACTTGCCAAATAACTCTAGACATCTACAGGCCCTCAGCTACAGACAAAGTGGTACATTTGGTTTGGGTCGCCGATATTGTATGACAATGGCCACATAATACAGCTAGGGCCCCAAAGAATCGGCTGGATAACATCAGCCTAATCAACTGCATGAAGAAGAATCTTAAACTCATAACTTGGGACGTTTCTGTCACCATGCCTTCTATTGAGGTAAAATCCCAATTTTGGAGTTCTTACTTCTCAATAATGAAGTCATAGTGTCCATGTTAGTGTTACTAATCACGTGGGCAACATTAACTTCGGATGCTTTTGTTTCTAAGGATTAGAGGAAAAAAAAATTGTAGGGCAATGCTAATTTTAGTTGCTTTGATTGTTTCTTGTTAATGGAAGTATATGACTTAAAATCAATATCATTATCACGCTTTTGATGTGATTTTCTTGAGATCATTGTCAATTTGACACTACTAATTAATAAGATGCTGAAGTTTTCTTGTGTTGTTGTACGTGTGCAGGCTAGTGATAGGTTTAATATCAATTCCCAGCTTGAGCATCTTCAGGCCAAATATGTTGGGACAGGACATGCTGATTTGAACAGATTGTGAGTTATTTGATACATGGTCTCTCTTTTGTTTCTGTATCATTGTTGCAATTCCCATCATAGGCATAGCTCTGATGTTGATAAACTAGTGTAGTGAATGGGCTGTTAACATCCAACGTGATAGCTATGCATCATATATCGGGCACTACCCTATGCTTGAATATTTTGCCATTGCAAAAAACGAGTCCATTGGTAGAGAGTGCTACAACTTTATGCAAGTATATCGAGGCACCAATTTGTGTTCGTTCCTTTTACATTATCGTTTATGAAAATGGTGATATAAATAAGAAAAATGCCACCGACTAGCCTCAGTGACACTCAGAACGTGCCACCAACTAGCCTCGGGGACACTCTGAATGTGCCACCGTCGACTAGCCTCGGTGACGCTTCGAACGCACCACCGACTAGCCTCGGTGATGCTTCAAACGCGCCACCGTCTAGCCTCGGTGACGCTTCGAACGCGCCACCGAACTAGCCTCGGTGACGCTTCGAACGCGCCACCGTACTAGCCTCCGTGACGCTTCGAACGCACCACTGAACTAGCCTCGGTGACGCTTCGAACGCGCCACCGACTAGCCTCGGTGACCCTTTGAAAGTGCCACCACTTACTAGCTTTGAAAGCGCCACCGACTAGCCTCGGTGACACTTTGAAAGCGCCACCGACTAGCCTCGGTGACACTTTAAAAGCGCCACCGACTAGTCTCGGTGACACTTTGAAAGCGCCATTAATTACTAGTCTTGATGACACTTTGAAAGCGCCACTAATTACTAGTATTGATAACACTTTGAACGTGCACTAACTAGTAGAGGTGACACTTCGTAAATGTCACCAACTAGTGGTGGTGACATTTCAACGATAATTGTCATCAAAACGAGATTTGTATTAGTTGATGACAGTTTGTGACATTAACTAGTTGCGATGACAATATGTGTCATCAACTAGTTGCGATACAGTTTGTATTTGATGACAATTTGTGTTTTAATGACAGTATGTGTCATCAACTAGTTGCGATACAGTTTGTATTTGTTGACAGTTTGTGTTTTGATGACAGTATGTGTCATCAACTAGTTGCGATACAGTTTATATTTGATAACAGTTTGTGTTTTGATGACAATATGTGTCATCAACTAGTTGCGATACAGTTTGTATTTGATGACAGTTTGTGTTTTAATGACAGTATGTGTCATCAATTAGTTGCGATGCAGTTTGTATTTGATGACAGTTTGTGTTTTTGATTGGACAATTTGTGTTTTGATGACAGTTTGTGTTTTTGATGACAGTTTGTGTTTTGATGACAGTTTGTGTTTTGATGACAGTAACTGTCATCAAGATGATGACATCATCAAAAATATTTTTTGGCGAGAAAAAATTTCATCGGTCAACATCGGTCAACACCGGTCAACGCCGGTCAACGATCGTTGACCGGTCAATGGTCAAATGTGTTAATTTGATTGACTTATGGTGACGTCATCATTATGTAACGATGATATTACCATGGGTCATGATTTTAGATTAAGTTTATTGGGGGCATTTGTCTAATATCACTAGACTTAAATGATCATTTCACTTGAGCAGGGTATATTCTTAAGGCGTAATAGCAAAAATACCAGAATTTCAAAGCCAACTTGTAAAAAACCCATCTTTTGAAAAATATTGCAAAACTATCAGATTTTTATATGGATTGTGGTAGTTTTGCTATTGTTAAGGGTGAAATTTAACTTTTCTTTTAAATAGAAAAATCAGATAAATCATTAAAACTTTTGAAAAGAAAAGGTAAAAAAAATCTTCATCTTATTAATCAATCCCAAATATTAACCTTAATCAATCCCAAATCCTAAACCCTTCCTCGTCTCCCTCCTCTGCTTCCGTCTTCCCCGAAGGCAGCCGGCTGGAGTTCCCTCCTCTGCTTCCGTCTCCCTCCTCTGCTTAATTAATTTCCTCGCCTCCCTCCTCTGCTTCCGTCTCCCTCCTCTGCTTCCGGCTGGAGTTGCTCGGCGACGCCGCTCTCGGCCTCGCCTTCCACCGTATCCGTCTCTCGATGAAGGCTCCCTCACACTCCTCCGCTTTGTCAATGTCTGCAACGAAAAGCTCCTCCGTCAATGTCTGCAATGACGCCGCTCTTCCGACCGCGGACGGTGCCGACGACGAAGGAGGCAGAGCGAGGGCCAGAGATACACGCGGTGACCTCTTGAAGTACAAGGGTTTCGCCGGCGTCGGGCTCGTGGCCGTCTTCGTGTTCCTCATCGGGTTCGCGGCTGACATCGGGTTTCGCCGTCTTCGTGTTCCTCATCGGGTTTCGCCGTCTTCGTGTTCCTCATCGGGTTTCGCCGGCGTCGGGCTTGTGGCCGTCTTCGTGTTCCTCAGTACAGGGGTGTGCTTCTAAACCCTTGAGACACAGGATGCCAATTCATTGAATTAAATCTTTGTGTTATATTTGTCTGGTTTTGTTCTTTCTTGGTGATTATAAAAGCAATTACGATACTATAGAACTATCTTATTGATCCTGCATCTCGAGCATTCTCTCTCTATAATTTCAGTGTCCACTTGAAATTATATTTTGTGGAATGGGTTATTCTGTTAATGTTGAAGTGGACTCTTATTGATTTGTGAACTGTATATAGGGCAATGAACGGCTAACCTTCTTAATGTATGTTCACAGAATATCGAACTATTTATGGAGTACATAAATGTGGGAGGGATCTATGATTTAAGAGTTCAGGTTTTCTATGCACAAAGCGGGCCGATACGGAGGTGATTCGATGTCGTTCGGAGATGATTTCAAATGATTCAAGAGGCGGGTTTAAGTAACTTGAGTATGGAGAAGACGATGGTGTGGTCAGATTTTGAAATTAATGAATCGAAACAAGTTTTTCTTGGGGTCGAATAAGGCTTGGTGGTGATGTATATATGTTCATATAAATGTGGCTTGAAATGAAGTTAGCCTTCCTTGTATTGATGTATATATGTTCAAACAAGGCTCAGTGATTATAATTGGAGCGCCGGAAATGTAGTCTGTACGTACGTGTCTTCGTAGGTCTTCAAGAATGGTTCATTCCCAACTACAACATATCTGACATATTCAAGAAACAAGGACTGCCAAATTTCAAGAGAAGCAACCTACCAGGACATCATCATCACAATTTGCACATTTTGAATTCAGTAGAGTATCTCTACACTTGTAAATTGTGCTAATAACTAAGAGAAATTTGTTAGTATATTATATTAACATATTAAAAGATACCCTTTATGTCTTGGTTTGCTGTAAGCCTATAAATTTCCCTTAAATGTTAGTTATGAGCTTATCACGTTGAGCTTATCAAAATATCAATAACAAAAAAAGGGAATATATAGCTTTTTCACTGGAATAACTCTGGAAGAATTGAAGATCAAATGATTAAATTAACTTTAGAGCATGGCAATAAAAGCTGCAACATTTGTCCAATGCTCTCACCGCCCAAAAGCACAACGACAACATCATGTATATCAGTATATGTAATCAACAATGGTGGGAGGGCTCGTCCGGGCACCTGGGCTTGGCGATCTCATGGTTATCTTGAAGTTGAGCAAGTCAGGTCAATGCTCTTTGCAGTACTATTGTTTCAAATTTAAAGTTAATATAACAGAGTAATGACCTGACTACGTACAAATGTGGCCTGATAAAGTGTATATTGTTATGAACTTTGAAATCAGATAACATTTGATTTTTTTTGGTAAAACAGAGCATTGACCTGACTTCGTACAAATGTGGCCTGATGTTGTACAAATGTGGCCGGATAAAGTACATAATGCTCTGTTATGTAACAAAATTTATGAAAATGAAGTTTTAAATGTTATGTTGTTTTAAATGTCAGAGCAATATTCACTTTATCCGACCATATTTATACAAAAGCATGTCAATGATGTGTTATATCACAAAATTTATAGAAATGAAATTTCAAATGTTAGGAGGTTTCATATTTCAGAGCTTTATCAGTAAATGACCCTATTTAAGATATAGTAGATGATATAATCTTTATAAACTATTAAACCTCCTCTTCCCACAATCGGTTGCTCATTACGGAACCAACGAACATTTGTTTTAAATTTAAAGTTAATATAACATAGTAATGACCTGACTACGTACAAATGTTGCTTGATAAAATGAATATAATGTGTCCTGACTTCGTGTAAATGTGACCTGATAAAGTACATAATGCTATGAAATCTAGCTTTTACTTTTTATGAAATATGTGACTTGAAATGTTCATATTGCCTCCGAAATCTTATATTTACACGAAGTCCGTAATACCTCCTAACAAGTCTGTCATACCTCCTAATATGGCTGGTTGAATTGGTCATGCCCAAGAGCGAGAGGGCTCTCAAGACCTCAGAATAACCTCACGCGTTTCACATTTGGCAAAGTTGGCTAATCCTCTTGCAACTTATGCAACAACTTCATTGTTCTTGGATCTAGCCATTCCAAGCAATGCCTTGATGCATCCTTCGTCTTTGAGTGTCGTGTGTAATTTGACTGTAGGATGAGAGACACATTTTAAGATGCTTTAACAATCCGACAACACAGCCGCACATACTTGAGTTGTTGCATTCGCGCGTTTCAATTTCATAAGTCATAATAACCCAAAAAAGCCTTGGGAACCTAAAACTCGTGACCGTCAAGCAACAACAGACCTTTGAAGGATACTGAATATGTGGATTCAGAGACCAATTGCTCCCTCAAGCCCACTTGAGAGACTTGATATCTCGAGAGGGCTTCGCCTCCAATCCATTGGAAGGGTAAATTTTGTTACATAACAGAGCATTATGTACTTTGTCAGGCCAAATTTATACGAAATCAGGTCACATGTATATTAAGTCAGGTCAATGGTCTTTTATTTCACAGAATTTCAAATGTTAGTCAATTTCAAATTTCAGAGAAATATTCACTTTGTCAGACACACTTATAAGAAGTCAAGTCACATGTATACTATGTAAGGTCAATGCTCTTTTATTTTACATAATTTTAAATGTTAGTCAATTTCAAATTTCAGAGAAATATTTACTTTGTCAGGCCACACTTATACGAAGTCAAGTCACATGTATACTATGTCAGGTCAATGATCTTTTATTTCACATAATTTTAAATGTTAGTCAGTTTCAAATTTCAGCATAAAAGATTAGCATGTAGTTTCCTCTCTAAGGAACTGTCTTAACTGAACCAAACACTTGTGGAAATGCCATGGAGTTTCTTAAAAAGTATTTGAGTAATGCAAAATAAGGGGAGAAAGAGAGTAAACAACAAAAGAAGATAATTAACGGTTCTCTCATGTCTCATCTTATCTGATTGTGTGGAGTTTTTTGGGGAGTTAAAAATGGTGGAAAATACATGTAAATTGATCTGATATATCTTACATATTATTGTTCAAAAATTAAAATTTTATGGATTATAAAATAGACCAGTTGAATAAACATATCGGCTTTTAGGTTCTTCTAATCATGTGACAAAATCCGGTATCTATGCCACTTTGAAGCTCTTTTTCAACGTCGGTGGAAGATCCTAGACTCCGCGACCTATCTTCGGAGAAACCTTGCAGCGTCACAAACCCAACAACACCGCCCTTGCTACATGGGGTTGTCGTTCGACTAACCAACGAGATAGTTAAAAGAGCATGTTGTTCTTGGCCTCAACCCACCGCAACCCTCTCTGAGGTGGAATAATACTCAGTCGAAGAAACTCTCCAGAGACTACGATTTTGTTCAAATTTAACTGCTTCTAACGTCCTTTTGGTCACTACAACTTCATGCATACCAGAAAGGCGTTCTCCTGTTGTCAACCATTCTATCTACACAACACAAGTATAAGAGACTATACATATCAAATTCCAAAGATATTGCATACTTGCAGATGCTCACTTAATTTGCAGATGTATCCCATTCCACTTGGTACTCCTTGGCTATCTCTTTCATCACCTTCAACTTCACTTCACCTGTTGGGTTTCTAGCCGACAACTTTTCGATCAGCTGCAGTCAAGAAACGAAAAACAATCAGAAACCAAAACCATGCCTCCACTGGTGAACCATCAATGAAACTCTTACAATATTCAAAAAGACAGCAGTTCCAAAGATTGTATTCAATAATTCAAGTATGGGCTTTGATTCATACGAACACATCCATAATTAATATGCTATAACAATCTAGTGCATAATGGAATTCGTCCAAGTTGAAAATCATACCAAGCGGCTCACACCACTGTCTGGACGAAGATCAGCTGCTGCTGACATGATATATTTCCCGTATTTCTTCTGAAAAATGTCTTTGATGGCCAGCAATTCAAGGATATCTGAGCATCTTCCCTCTTGGATATGGATACTAGTCAAATCTGGAACTAGATTGAAAGAAGCTCATTAGAAAGAGAATTGCCAACACATCGACCAAGTTTGATCTGGATTCTACAACAATATATATGAGAACTCTTCATATTACGACTGAGAAACATCAGATTTGTGAGAATAATCTGCATACACAAAGATACCATGATCAAGCATTGAATCAAATCGAACAATTCGAGCGTGATCCATCTTCCGCCATTGTTGAGCACCAGCTGTTTGTAGAAATGCTAGAAAGAGATCAAGAATCGATGTTTTTTTATTTCAAATTAGAAGACCTTTACTTGAACTGCAAATGGTTTGGGCTAGGCTTAGCAGAAAATTAGTTGGACTTGCCACCGTGCTGCTGCTCATCGACCACCCCTGCAACGATGCCGACGAGCCTTCTCCGAACTCGATCGAACAGAGGACAAAAATGGCGATGATTCGGTCCCGCAACACACCCTGGGTTGCCTTCTTCGACCCCCTCCGCGCCTCAATTGATCGTCCACGCTACATAGGGAGAGAGGAGAGCTGGACAGAGGACAACAACGGGACAGAGGAGAAGAGGAGAGAGGGGAGCTGGACAGAAATTGAGCATTAGGCAGCGAGCGGAGAAGAGGGATAGGAACAGAGGAAGAGTTGGTGGAAGCGATGGGCGAATTCCGGTGCAAGTTCGCCGGAGAGAGGAAGAGCTGTAGCCCTCAAGCAGACCGACTTGGCTGTGAGGACGAAGGAGAGGGAAATATAGTATTTGCTTAAACGAGGTTATTAATTGATAAGAGTAATTATGAATTCTTAAAAGTAGAGCGTTTATCAAAAGGAAAAAGTAAAAGCAAATATGAATTTATCTTTTTCTAAAAATAAAGTTCTGTAGCTTTATGATATTTTTGCTATACTTTTCAAAAGCTGATATTTTTGCAAACTGCCTATCAAAATCTGGTAGTTTTTGCAATTCCGCCTATTCTTAACCTAGCTCTATTTCTGTTCTTCTTCGACGTTCTTTTGCCTCTTTGGCTGCCACCATTCATCATGGAGAGCTTTTGGCCTGACTTGAGCGTCGGAGGTTCTTCCGGAGGAGAAAGCCCCGCCCTTTGACCTTTCTCTATGTTGCAGGCTACGAGAAGGGTGATCGAAGGCTATCGGATATCGCCAGAGTTGCGGGTTGTCGTCGTCATCATCAATGTTTATTATGATACAAATTCATGCTACCA
Source organism: Rheum nobile (assembly GCA_027886185.1). NCBI lineage: Eukaryota > Viridiplantae > Streptophyta > Magnoliopsida > Caryophyllales > Polygonaceae > Rheum > Rheum nobile. The sequence continues at coordinate 1,100,549 of WOAB01000566.1, read as the reverse complement.
CATTTGGCGCCGTCCGTGGGGAACTAAGGCGACGATACGAGACACTAAGTCGGACTGACACGAAAACTACAGTAAACGGCCACTCAACACAGAAGAATCGAGGGTTGGGGGGTCTTGCAGCTCACGTTCGCAAGCCGATTGCTTGCGCGATAGCAGCCTGCTGGTTTAAGTTTCTTTGGCTGATGTCCGACTGGTTTCCGGCGAGGTTCGTGGCCAAAACAAGGAAGTCGGCCAAGTCGGCAAGGTTCAATTTAATACGGTGACAAATCTTGCCCTGAAAGTGTTGGTCCGTATCGATTGAAGGAGGAGGCGACATACATGAAGGCTCTAGGGCAGACGAAGAAGAAGCTGCTTCTGAGGAATCAGAAATCCACAATTCTGATGACATTGTAATCGAAGAGGCTACATTGAAGAGAGCATAAAATTGATTATGTGGATGAAGAGGGTACTAGGATAGTGAAGGTGGAAGAAGAGGGCGTGGAGCTCAAACATGAGGATGTTATCAGGGGATTAATTAGAAGGCATCCATCTCAAGCTTAGAATAAAGTCGTGGAGATCGTGCCACTTCGAGGCCGCCTTGCCGTTAGGGAAGGGAGCATTGCCGCCATCAAGACACGTTGATCAATTCTTCTCGACATCAGGGATGCAACCACACCAACATCGGGCCATTCCGTTGTCGTTTAAGCCGTCGTCGGTCCCAATCGTGCAAAAGCAAATTTTGTGTGCCCCGTTTGCACTCACTTCCCGCCAGCCTAGATGCTCCAGTCGCCGCCACCAATCACCTTCGATGAAAGCTTGCAGCGTCACGAGTCCAAGCTTGCAGCGTCACGAGTCCATAGCCACTGGACTCACTCTATTTGGACTCCGTTTGAACCCGTACTAGCTGTTCGAAGTAGGCTCGTTGAAGAGTAAAATCTGGAAATTTTCTGGATTTATGCGTGAATAGCTTATATAAATGAGGTTTTCCGGCGCCGATGGAGACGATCAGCCACAACTACTCACCTTCGTTGAAAAGTTTCTAGTGCCACGAGTCGATAGTCACCGAACTTGGATCGTTTGGATGTCGTTTGAGCCATCCGCGAGTCGCTCGAACATTGACCCTCGCAAAGGCATAATTCTGGAATACAATAGCGAGGTGTTCTCAAGCCACTGTTTGCACCTCTTTCCCGATGCCGATGGAGTATATCAGCCGCTGCGACCCCTCTTCGGCGATATCTTGCAGCACCGCGAACCCAACGTCGATAACTCTGCTCCGTTTCGTCGCCGTTCAGGCGTCCAACGAGTCGTTTGAACCTTGCTCAGTCAAGGCTCTTCCATGGAAAAGAAGAGGTGTGGATCGAGGGATCCGTTCACCACCGCTCATGTTAGCTGCACCATGTCCCTCGCAGACGTGCAAGTTATTTCCTCTACCTAGGTCGTCCGTTGCCATGAATCCCAATCATTTGTACGTGAAGGTGCTACGATAACGTTGAAGACAATGGTGGGGCCATACTCTAGGCGGACTTATTTGTATAATGCGCATAGTTGAATAAGTGTGCGGTGTCAAGTTCAATATTCTGAATCAATACTGCTTATACTTGAAATTGACTAAATCATACGTTAAAATATGAGCTAAATATTTATTAGTATGGTGCCGAGCGTGATGTGCAATTCTGTTGGACTTTATTTTCCTAAAACAGTCAACTGGATATGCATGTTATAATTCATTAATGCGTCCCATTACATGTTTAGCATATGATATGAGATACCATGATAGTTATTTGTACTTCGTCTCTAAGTAATTTGATATGCAAAATTTTGCGAAAGTTTTTCGGCCAAACAAATTTTAATCAGTATTACTATTATCAATAAGGCAATTAAAAACTGCAAGAAGAGGGGCAATGTCTCATCAACGACATAATCCATTTTTGGCAATTGCATTGTGTTCCCTAATAGGATTTGGAGCATGTGACTGCATGCACGCGTGAGTTATAGCCTCTCAAGCATCAAATGCACGGGCAAATTATCAAACAAAAAAATTAGCTGTAAACCCACGTTGCAGGCACAACGCTCCATTGCTCATGATGCAAAAGCATACCTAGTTGTAAATGCCAAGTAGTTTAAAAAGACAAAAAGCCGAGGGCATACCCCTCGCATATGGGAATAGCCAAGACGACATTGGAGACAAAGTTTAAGTTGAAAGATCACCTCATATGAAGTCAAAGAAAAATCTTAGCATAATCCATGTAAGTGATTCTAAATCACGTAAATATTTTGTAATCAGCATTCACATTGAAGTACATATGCTACAAGGCAATTCCTTTCGGTCTGTAAAATATTGGGGCAACAACCCATAGAGTCTTGATTGACAAGGCGAGCTAAATCAAAAAGAGAGAGGGAGTGCCCAAACATTGCATCAAGTTATGGATGTCTAGAATCATACAAAGGAGCTGGACATCATCAGTTAGAATGATAAGCGTAACAACTGTTGGGCCCAGAAAGCTTCGTTAGGCCAAAGCCTAATAGATTGGGCCACCTTATCTGAGAAATGGGCCAAGGAGTTAGAAGAAAGGCGTCGGACATTCATCAATACACAGACCCGACCGATCCCAAGAATCTCGCCCAAGACATAACTGCTCGATCTTTAGCAAACATCATCCAATTCAAAGGCAAGATTAGAGGTGTCATTAAAAGGAAGATCCCATAGATTATGCTCGGAAATAAAAAGGAAAGATCTTACGAAAACGGTAACAAAACCGTCAAAGAAGAAGATCCTATAAATGGGGCACAAAGAAGTTGAAAAGGGGACACATGAATACTCGTTATCTCTACTCTGAAAAGGCTTGAAAAACTTACTTAGTCTCATTTAACTTTTTTGGCAACGACATTCGACCACCAAGGATCGGACGCTAGATTAACCGGTCAAACAAGATTCGACTTTTGTATCTACAGGATAAGCCGTACTTTGTCTTATACTCATCATCATATAATCAATATATCGTCACTTAATCTTGCTTCTATTTCATACATAGTTGATTGTTCATTTGGTTTGGATTTATCGTATTCTACTCGATCGACTCATTACCCCGTCTAAGGCGATTTAGGTTAATTGATCTTTGCGCCCCAAAACAATTTGGCGCCCACCGTGGGGCGACTAGCCGATCACCATCTCAAAAATCCTCCAACCATGACGGTCAATCTACCTACCGACGTCGAGGAACCACGCCTCGAAGACGACTCCCAAACTCAAGGAAACACAACCGAAAATCCAACTCTGAACCAACTCCAAGAGCTTGCCCAAAAAATGACCACCCTCCAAGATGACCTCGCCGAGCAACGTCAAAAGACCAAAGCTCTGGCGGCCCTGTCCACCCAATCCGAAGCCGAGATCGCACAACTAACTCGTGAAAATGAGTCTCTTAGATTGCAGGTATAGTCGATGGTCTCTAGATCCAGACAAGTGCCCGTCCATAGCAGCGTCCAGACACGCCTTGACATGGATGGCGTCGAGCTGACTCCCCCAAGCGTCCGACGACCCAGATATATTGATGCTACGTCTCGGACTCCCTTGGTCAATCCATTTTCGACTAACAATGTTACTTTCTCTACACCGATCGGGTCAGCAGGAATCCGAATCGAAGAATCACAGGTTACCAATCCCCCCGATATCATGTCTCTCATCCAACAAACGCTTAGTCAGCATATGAAGGCGCTCGACGATCGCATCGCTAGAATTCCCGGAGTTCCGCAGCCGATCGAGAAAGAAGCATCGGACGGATACGAAGAATATCCGTTCATCGAAGAAATTGCCAGAGTCGAGATCCCTAAGAAGTTCAACCTTCCTAGCATGACGACTTTCGACGGCACCAGCGATCCAGACGATCATATCTCTCTCTAAAAACAAAAATTAATGACTGTATTTGTTCCAAGGGAGGGCCGCGAGGCTGTCATGTGCAAAAGCTTTGGCACTACTCTCGCGGGTCCTGCACTAACTTGGTTTATGCGTTTACCTCAGGGCACAATCACCTCGTTCGCAGATCTAGTCAATTCCTTTAAAGTCCAATTCGCTAGCAGTCGGAGACTCAAAAGGCAATCAAGGGATCTCTACCAAATCACCCAAAGGTATAACGAACCTCTCCAAAGCTATCTTAACAGGTATAACAAGGAAAATGTCGCGATCCCCCATTGCGACGTCACCACCTGCATCGAAGCCTTCAGACAAGGTTTGATCAAAGACATCAATCTCTATAATGAGATCACCAAGTACCCATGCAGAAGCTTCAAAGATGTCTAAGCCAAAACCATGGCTGAGGTGCGCTTGGAAGAAGACCGCAAATCGCGAAAGGCATCCCATGGGCCCGATGATGTGTTCTTGCCTCCGATGACAAGCCAATTGTCAAAGGCGACACCTTTGGATCTAGTCTTGGGCGAGAAGTCACTCCTTCCTTGTCAAACCTGCCGTGGAATCCTTGGGTGCAAACCCGCGTTATCTTGCACGAAAGGTTGACAAGATGGTGGCGAAGCGAACCCGATGGAGATGGTCTGGATGGTCGCGGCATCAGCGAGGCTGAGTGTCACGTTGAGTGTCACAATAGCAAAGACGACGTCGATGGCGATGGAATTGGTGGTGATTGTGGGTGCGATGGAAGCGATTGATGGGGCAGATGGATAGCGATGGCGGAAGCGATTGAATGGAGGGATAGGTGACTTGAAAGACAAGTCTTTGGTGTCATAGCGTCGACTGCGGAGGAAGGGACATGCGAAGGAAGAGTTGGCTTGAAGGTTCAAGCAATTGCCGTAGCGTCGGCGGGAGAGGGAATGAGGATGCGAAGATAGAGGGGTGACGTTCGATCAAAGGAAGGAGGATAAACACTCTACTTGAAACCTTGATTAAAATGAACGTACTAAAACCAATAACATAGTTTGACTTAAATACTAGGGCGAGACATCGGATGGGCCGAGTCGAGCCTAGTGGGCTAGCCCATGCAAGCATGCAAAAGGCACAAACCCTAAAATAGAAATGACTATAAAAGGAAACTATCTAAATAAAGAAATAATAACAAATATAGAAAGTGTCTCAAAAAGAACGCGGCGAAGGCATGGATGCAAACACCACGAGAGGTGACGACGAAGGGTCGATGGCCTCGCGAGTGGGTGAACGCGATGCCGGCTGCGATGATCGCGATGTTTCGATGCCGATGGTGGCGAGGACGATGAGTCTTGGGTTGGCGTCAGGGCTCCCTTGGCCAGCGACGACGCATGCGACAAGTGACACAACGGCGGCGGCGATGGATTTGGACCTAGACCTTGTCACTGGGCCCTCTGAGCGTAGGCTCATGGCTTCTTCCTCGTCTTGGGCCGTCATGGGAGGCAGGGTCACATCACCCTCCCCCACTTGGCTGTGAAGCGTCCCCGCTTCACCATCATCACACTCAGGCTCCACATATGGTGTCAAGTCCACGACGTTGAAGGACACGTGGACTCCAAAATCTGGGGGAAGCTCGAGTTGATAGGCATTGTCCCCTATGGCCTTTATCACGCGGAATGAACCATCTCCACGCGGTGCCAATTTGTGCTTGCGCTGCGAGGGGAACCTTTCTTTTCGCAAGTGCACCCAGACGAGATCCCCGGGTGCAAAAATGACGCGGCATCGGCCATTGTTCTTCTGGGAGGCATACTACGCGGCCCTTCTTTCCAATTGGTCCCTGGTTCGTCGATGGAGCTCTTGTACCTGCTCTGCGCGATTGGCGGCGGAGACATGCATTGGGTCTCGCAGTGGTCGCGGCGACAAATCAAGCGGCGTCAATGGGTTCATGCCATACACCACTTCTAAAGGTGTCAACTTGGTCGCCGTGTGCCTGTATCTATTGTAACAAAACTCTACAAGTGAAAGTAAGTCCTCCCAACGCCTAGGGTTGGCTTTTAGCATCGTGCGAAGGACGGCTCCGTTTGGCCATCGGTCTGGGGGTGATAGCTAGTGGAAAATATGAGTTTTGTTCCTAGCTTACCCCAAAGAGTTCTCCAAAAATGACCAACGAACTTAGAATTCTTATCACTCACTATGGTACGTGGGACTCCATGAAGACGCACCACATGCTCAAAGAATAGATCGGCAATCTTACTAGCACTATGGGCTGTCTTACAAGCTATAAAATATGCCATCTTTGAAAATCTATCTACGACCACAAAAATAGAGTCTTTACCTCGTCTAGAGAGGGGCAAACCCGTGATGAAATCCATAGACAAATCTTCCCAGGGGGCACTAGGAATGGGCAAAGGTGTGTAGAGGCCATGTGGGCTGGACCTAGCTTTGGCTCTTTGGCATGTCACACAACTTCTACAAAACCTAGTCACTTGATGGGTCATCTTATTAGGCCAAAAGAAATGTTCTCTTAGGGCGGCCAAGGTCTTATTAATCCCAAAGTGTCCACGACTTTCGTGTGCTTCTTGAATCAAAAGGATCCTAATGGAAGACCTAGGAATGCAAAGGCGACTAGCCTTGTATAAATAACCCTCAGAAAGGAACTATGACTCAAATCTCGAAATCTTAGGCAATGCTCGACTATAGGGGCAAAGAAAGGATCACTAGCATACAATTCTTTAATCAAAGCAAAACCCAAAACTTTAGTTTGCACATGAGTCAAGAGAACATACCTTCGAGACAACGCGTCAATGACAATGTTCTCCTTTCACTTCTTGTGGACCACGACATAAGGAAATGTCTCAAGAAATTTCACCCAACGAGCATGGCGTCGATTGAGGTGGGCTTGGCTTTTCAAATAGCTCAAGGCTGCGTGGTCGCTGTGGATGACAAATTCACGCGGCCAAAGGTAATGTTGCCACGTCTTTAGCATGCGTATTAGGGCATATAATTCTTTGTCGTAGGTGGGGTAATTGAGTGTGGCCCCCGTGAGCTTCTCACTGAAATATGCAATGGGCCTCTTCTCTTGGTGTAGCACACCACCAATGCCTATGTCCGAGGCATCACACTCCACCTCGAAGTGTTTGGCGAAGTCGGGGAGTTGGAGCAAAGGCGCCTGGCACAAGGCCTGCTTCCAAGGCCGAGAAGGCCTCTTCGTGGGTCTCAAGCCACAAGACAGTGCTTCCCTTCTTCGTCAACTCATGCAAAGGCGTGGAAATGGAGGAGAAGTCTCAAACAAAGCGCCTATAAAATCCTACGAGGCCGAGAAAGCTTCGCACCTGTGTCGGCGTCGTCAGCGTCGGCCACTCTTTGATGGCCGCGATCTTTGCTTCATCGATGCGCATACCATCACTACTCACGACATACCCCAGAAAATTTGTGGACGCAGAGCAAAATGAGCACTTGGCCAGATTGGCGAATAGGCTCCCGCGTCGAAGGCACTCGAGCACTTGGCGAAGGTGATCGACATGCTCCTCTAGGCTCCATGAATACACAAGGATGTCATCGAAATAAACGATGACAAACTTGCCAAGGAAGGTTCTCAAGACGTGGTTCATCACGCGCATGAAGGTGCTTGGCGCGTTCGTGAGCCCAAATGGCATGACAAGCCACTCGTAGAGCCCATACTTCGTCTTGAACACGATCTTCCACTCATCACCTTCTTTCATCCTGATTTGGTGATAACCACTCTTCAAATCTATCTTGGAGAAAAGTGTGGCGCCATGAAGTTCATCAAGCATATCGTCGAGGCGTGGAATAGGGTGCCTATACTTGACGGTGATCTGGTTTATCACACGACAATCAACACACATTCTCCATGTGCCATCCTTCTTGGGCACAAGGATCACTGGCACAGCGCAAGGGGAGAGAGATTCCCTTACGTAGCCGCGATCCAACAACTCTTGCACTTGGCGCTGGAGCTCTTTGGTCTCCTCTGGGCCGACTCTATATGTAGCACGATTGGGCAAGGAAGCACCTGGCACAAGGTAAATCTGGTGCTCAATGCCTCTCAGTGGAGGTAATCCTTGTGGCAACTCATCGGGGAAGACATCGTCGAAAGCGGCGAGTAAGGTCGCGATGGCTGGCGGCACGGACGCGGTATTCGACGATGTAGGGATGCATGGGGTTGGCACAAGGAGAAAATATGGTGCCTTGCCAGTCAAACACGCAGTGAGGTCACTGGGCCTGGCCAAATGCAAGCGTCGCTCACATTTTCCTTGCAAAGGAGGCGTCTGTGGCAACGGATCGCCAAACTTTGTCGACGGCGAGGCGCTGGTAAATTTCTGTGGGGCACTGGGCATATTTGGACCAATGCACGAGCCAGAAGTGGAAAATCCTGGACAAGTCTCTGGAGTGCCTTTCTTGGCCTTGCTAGCGGCACCAGCAGCGGCGCCATGAAGAACCAGTTGGGCACTTGGTGTCCCAGCGGTGTCGTTGTTCCTATTCTTATCAGTGCCTAGGGAAGACGAAAGTTTGCCAGAATTGGAGGAGTTTTGCCTTTGGAGTGCCTCTGGGCACTCTTTTGGCCTAGTAGACGCGACCTCAATGGCCTTCTGGCGATCACGCTCAACCTGGTCCTGCAAGATCTCATGGGGAGACATTGGATGCAAGGTGACGCACTTCTCGTGGTAATTGAACACATAAGTGTTCAAATAGCCATCATGGAGCACGCGCTTGTTGAATTGCCATGGAAGTCCAAGCAAAATATGGGTGGCGTCCATTGCAATGACATCACAAAGTATAGAATCACAGTATTGCGCTATGGAAAAAGAAACTAAGCATTGGCGAGATACTGTGTTACCTGGACTGGAAGAAATCCATTGGAGGGCATAAGGCTGTGGATGAGGCATCGTAGGCAACTTGAAGTGTGTCACGACCTTCTCATTGACAATGTTAGCACATGATCCTCCATCAACTATGACACTCAAGGAAGCCGTCTGGACGAGAGCCCTTGTGTGGAACAAGTTCTCGCGTTGGTCGTGGAGGCTCGCTTCCTTGACTGTGAGGAGACGACGCGTCACCAAGCTCAATGGTGTGCCCGCGTGCAGAGAAACGGGTTCGCAGTCATAGGCATCTTCCTCCTCTTCGATGCCTTCATCGATGGCCTCTAGGGTTTGCTCCTCGTCGTCGCAAGACTCGTAGCCGGCGGCGGCCGTGGAGAACAAAACCTTTCGAGCGTTTGGGCAATCCTTCTTATAGTGGCCTCTTCCACCACACTTGTAACACTCAAGGTCGCGCACGCGATCTATGCCTACTGGAGCTTGTCTGGGCGCGTTCTGGCGCGGCGCGGTGCTAGGCGTCGACGGCTTCGCATTGGGTGCTTGGCTCGACGCGGCTGTGACAGAGACACTAGGGCGAACATTAGTAGACGGTAAACCACTAGGGTTAGAAGAATACCTTTGTTGGCCACTTGGAAAATTGTAAGACTTTCAGCGAGAGATTTGTGCATGAATTTGCATCGCCGTGTGTGTGAGGGTGTTCAAGTCTTTGATGGGCAAAATCTCGAGTTGATCACGGATGTTGGTGTTCAAGCCACTCAAGAATTTTGTCCTCAAAGTCGATGGTACAACGGAGATGTTGGCCTTGTAATACATGTCTTCAAGCTTGGAAAAGAACTCGAGTGGAGTCATTGACCCTTGGCGAGCCATGGCAATTTCCATTCTCATTTGATTCCTATAGTCTGGAGGCATGTATTTCTTGGTCATTACATAGACTAGTTGATGCCATTCAGTGACCCGTGTTCTGTGGTGACACATGCAGTCATCCTCGAAGCGATGCCACCACACTCGGGCTGCTCCTCGAAAGTGAAGTGTCGCGGCGTAAACATGCTCCTCAGGAGGAACACGACAATAGCGTAGGGTGTACTCCGTAGCCTGCACCCATTCAAGAAAAACAGAGGGATTGTATTCACCAAAAAAATGCTCGATCTTTACCTTGACTTCGTGTCGTTGGTATCGAGGCTGGGCAGGTGCTTGGTTGAACGCGTTGTTTGCACGGCAGCGTAGAGAGGATTCTCGTAGGCGCGCACACCATGGGGTCTATCGCGTCCAACCTGGCATCTATCGCGGTCTTGGTGATCTTCTCCGCGAGCAAACTCATCCCTTGGCGCGTAGGCATCGTTGCGTCGGCGTCTTCGCGGCTGGGCGTCATAGTCGGCTTGGCGAATGTCCCTTGGCATGACATCGCAGCGCTCACCGCCAATGTCACAAACGCATTCTCCTTGGGGCTGGAGACGCGGTGGAGGTATCCAATCCGAAGGGTGATCCTGCAATTCAAGTAGATCTCCAAGAGGGGGGTGAAAAAAATTAGGGTTGACCATACCTGAGTCCTCGATCTCCTCGTCGTCATACTCGTCGAAGTCATCGTGGACATTGGGTGTGATCGACGCGTAGCCATCAGATTCGTAACGCGACGTCCGAACACTTTAGTGTCGAAGATGATCGTGTACATCATGGCTCCATGGCTGGGTAGTTGGGGTCCTCAATTGATCATCGCGTCGCGTATGCCCACTTGGTCGGCGACTGGGTCTCCTTGGCGTCGCGTCGGCTTGATCGGCTCGGCGAGGCCGGCCTTCGCGTGGCGCTGAGCCCGGTACTCGTCTCTGGGTTCTCCTAGAGGCATAGCGATCATCAAAGTTGTATGGTTCAGAAAACTCACCTTTAGTGTCCTCGGCATCGCGGTCGTTGTCGGAGCCGGTGTCGAAGCCAGCGGGTGTGGCTCTGGGCACGTAGCGGTCCGTGTGCGAAACGAAGCCCTGGCGACTCTCGATGACACTTTGCATACGATTGAGTTGTGGTTGATGATGAGATGTAGAAGGCATGATTCCTTTGCCTTTGTCTACTCTTGTCTTCGATGGACCGGCGTCGGTGGCTCATGGTTGAGCCGGCGCGTCCATAGCACTTAATGGAGTTGGAGTGGGCACGAGTTGTGTCGCGCGTTCTCTGGCTTCAAATTGAGCAACGCGTTGACGAAGAGCTTGGATCTCTCGTTGCTCCGCGGACAACTCCATGATGGGGTCTTGTTGTGGGGGGTCAAGCGGTGGTTGGTCTTGGGGTAGACCCAACGGCGGTGGATTTGGGTTGGTGTTATCGAATCTAAGTTGGTATTCACTATGTCCAACCGGCATGCTACCTATAACAATATGGCCAAACATGGGAGTAAAAACAAACCAAAAGACAACAAAGAACAACAGCCAAGAAAATCACTAGTCAAGTCACAAAGTTCACGTAGGAAGGGCTAGTTTGGCTTGCCGTGAGGGCGGGTTGGCTTGGACAAGTGATGGTGTATCAAGCAAGTTGCAATCAAACAAACAAGAACAAATTGAAACCCTAAAACAAACGTAAACAAAGTAACCTAATTAGCAAGAAATCACCTTCTAGGAAGCTTGACCTAGACGGCGTAGAGGTTGAGAAGATGAGCTTAGACCGAGAGTGGGTTAGGGTTGCCTTATTTTGGCTTTACCTAACTTTGGTAATCTTTTTTTTGAATATCTTTTTGATATATTTTTTTATAATATCCGAGATCTTATCTTTTGATCTTTTCGGATTGCAAAAGAAAACAAAAGAAAACGGTCTAAGTAACAAGAATATCACAAGTGTGATCTTTAGAGATAGGAGAGAGAAGATAAGATTTGCATTGATATCTTATAAGGAAATTCGGCTTACTTAACTAAAAAGCAAAATCTAGCAAACAAGGAAACTCTATCCACGCGTGAAACAAGGAAACAAAATATTCTAGCATGCAAGATAACAAATTACCTAACACACCAAAACTTAGGGAACAAGGAAAAAAAAATTTCGGCCAAGATATTATTTTGTAGAAATTGATTAGGTGTTGCAAATATGGATTTTTTTTTCTCAAGATCTTATGAAAACAAACGATGGGGGTCAAGAAATTTTTTTGTGAACAAGATGTAAACTTGAGTTCGTGATTTACAAGACTGCTGGGCTCTGATGCCGGTTGATGTGTTTTTGCCTCTGATGACAAACCAATTGTCAAAGGCGACACCTTTGGATCTAGTCTTGGACGAGAAGTCACGTTGTCTTGCACGGAAGGTTGACAAGATGGACACGGTGGTGCTGCGAAGCGAATCCGGTGGCTAACGCGATGATGTTCGTGAACGATTGACTGGATGGGTGTCTGGGCTTGTTGGCGACGACGATAGCGAAGACGATGACGAGGGTCAAGGCGATGCTAGCGACGGCGAATGTGATGGGATTGGTGGCGATGGTGGACGCGATAGAAGGGATTGATGGGGCGAATGGATAGCGATGGCGGAAGCGATTGGATGAAGGATAAGTGACTTGAAAAGACAAGTCTTTGGTGTCGTAGCGTCGACTGCGGAGGAAGGGAGATGCGAAAGAAGACTTGGCTTGAGGGTTCAAGCAATTGCCGTAGCGTCGACGGCGGAGGGAATGGGGATGCGAAGATAGAGGGGTGACGTCCGATCAAGGGAAGGAGGATAAACACTCTACTTGAAACCTTGATTAAAATTGAATGTACTAAAACCAATAACATAGTTTGACTTAAATACTAGGGCGAGACATCGGATAGGCCGAGTCGAGCCTAGTGGGCTAGCCCATGCAAGCATGCAAAAGACACAAACCCTAAAATAGAAATGACTATAAAAGGAAACTATCTAAAAAACAATAATAACAAATATAGAAAGTGTCTCAAAAAGAACGCGGCAAAGGCATGGATGCAAACTCCGCGAGGAATGACGACGAAGGGTCGATGTCCTCGCGAGTGGGTGCACGCGATGCCGGCTGCGATGATCGCGATGTTTCGATGCCGATGGTGGCGAGGACGACGAGTCTTGGGTTGGCGTCTGGGCTTCCTTGGCCAGCGACGACGCGTGCGACAAGTGACGCGACGGCGGCGACAATGGCTTTGGATCTAGACCTTGTCACTGGGCCCTCTGAGCGTAGACTCGTGGCTTCTTCCTCGTCTTGGGCCGTCATGGGAGGCAGGGTCACATCAGGTGGCTACTCGCTGTGGTTGCTCAAGGTGGTGGTTTCGGAGATAAAGGACCAAACTTCAGGATTATTTATGGAGCGTGGTTATATTTTTTTTGAGCAAAGAGTGTGGTTATACCTTGAACGTGGGTACCAAAAGTAGTTTTTTAATAAACTACGTGATTAAATTTTCCTTTAAAAAAAATAAAAGGACATGTATTAATTTCCTATTTTGCCTAGTGGCGTAATTTTTTGTAAAGAGATGGATTCTCTCTTATAATGTATTAGGGTTTGCACGTACTACCTGTGGTACACGATAGTTGTCAAGTAGCAGTAGTTATCTACTCCCATTTCAATCAATATATCAATTTGTGTTTGCATCTCTTGCATTTCATACAACTGCTTATCTCCATCTAAGTTTAAAGAACATATGGATTCCTTTTTTCTCTTTTCTTATAACACACTACACGTGTTTAGAGTCAATCATGCATTGGTAGGTTAAATTCTTGGGTCGATTGAAAATTGATTGCGTTTCTTGTATTTCAACTATAATTTTTCCTCTTTCTGTGAAACTTATTTATTTATGCCTCTAAACTTACTACTTTATATCTTTGATTTGACGTATATACATTCATAGAAAAGGATTCAATGTTACTTCTTTTAAAACTTCTTCTTTTTCTGGTAAAATATTTTAGAACTTCTATGTTATGCCCAAAATAGAAAATAAAAATCACATCGAATTTATGTTCATAGTCTCACTCTCTGTAATAAAAGTCTGAGGTCACTGGCGTGTGACACTATTAACATAGATTTCCTTCCTTATAAATACTGTTTGAGAAATGCTCTAGCAATATATGAAAAATTGTTGAGCTGAACGAAATGCAATATCGTCTTAACACGCTCTCGTTCGTCGCCTTTTCTGGTTGATAAATCTACCTGGAATTTAATCCCCAACACTGAAGATATGTTCGGTATTTGCATACATGTAATATATATTTTTTTCCTTCTAAATTAAATTTTTATTTGTGTCTCGATCATATACTTATTTCTTCGATTTGCTGGCGATTGTCATTTTATTTTCAAACAACTTTGTATATTTTACAATTGTTATGTTGTTGAATTTCTTTTATATACTGTAAGATCTAAAAATTATCTACATTTACATAGAAGTTGGTGGTTTGTTGATTTTTGTTTGTCTTTCTTTGGCATTCCTCTTGGGTGTTTTAATCGTAACTTTGTTGACTTTCTAGTCAGTTGTATGGAATGGTCGTCTACTATGAGAGAGGCTCATTGTATGTGTGTGTTTATAGTTATACGATGTGTCGGATTATCATGCAAGAGACATGTAACAATATACGCAATGTCATATGTCGCAGTTAACGTCTTCGAAAGCGAGATACAATTTAGGATACTAAAATCGTTCAATTTAATGAGTTACATTTTCTTTTCACACTTCAAATTGGGTGGCATATTGTAATTCAATAGGGTTGTGTATAGTTGATATTTATAGAGATTTTGGGATTTACACAAAGATATAATATTATTCGTTATCCTTGCATTTGCATTGATTTTCATAGTTAACATCTTATTTTTCCCCGTATATGTCTTTATATTTATATTGAATATGAGTGTATGTATCCATCTTCTCATCGACATACGTATTAAAATAAGATTATATGTTTGAAGTATTATGTATTGTTGTAATATCATATAGTGATCTTACATTTGATGTTTAAATTGTTTGGTCAATCATGTACCTACTCAGTTTCTGATGTATCACAACAACTGTGCAATTGATGCAGACACGTGAAAGTAATTTTTTTTTCGACCGACATATAGGACCGACGTGATCACAGTGCGGGGCGCTGGCATGGGGTAGGGTGTTGGAGCTGGTGCTGGAACGGCGCTGGAGCGCACGGAGGCGCGACGTGGGCGTGATTGGAGCGCACTTTGGGAGCGCATTGTGGGAGCAGTGTTGGCGCGATGGCAACGCGCACGAGGAGCGGTTTGGGAACAATGGGAGCGCTCTAGGAGCGCTCGGAGCGCGATAGGAATGCGCAGGGTGCGCCATCGACATAGGTACTCTTGCGTTCCAACACGGACTCGGGGGCCTAGCGCCTAACCATGACATAGACGAGATGGATCCATGTGTCCACGAGGTGCAAACCGCGCCTACACCGATTGCCTTTGAGCCAAACCCACCAATACCAAGCATAGTGGTGAAGCACCTAGTGGTGATGTGCACTTGCTCATAATAATCATAGTCGGAATGTTGAAACACATACGCCGTGTGGCGCGCCCATTCCAAGAATTCCTCCTCGTCGAATTTGTAATAACCCTCATTTTTTTAGTAAGGATATTTGAGTAATTTTCCCAACCTTCGTTCAATAATTATTTCGCTTTCAGTGGAGTTCAGATTTTTCTGTAACATCCTTGATCTCCGTAATAATTCCTTGAGTGGTATAAAATACATTTGATGTATTTTCGGGACTTAGAAAATTTGTTTAGATACAAACATATAATTTACGGGGTTAAAACCACACCCATACATGTTCCCGGAAAAAAGTGGGCAAAAGAGGCCGAAATTGGCCTTGATCGCACCCGCGGTCAGGCACCGCACCCCGCGGTGGCGGTCGTGTGCTGGACGAGCATGCCGGCATGCGTGTCGCGTGTCCCTTGTCGTGGAGATCGCCTACTCGATGTGGTGGTCGGGCACGCCGCGTATTCTTCCTGGGGCTATAAATGGAGCCGATCTGGAGGGTGATGGGCACCCAAGATCTGGTCTCCCTCTCCGTTGCTCTTCCCGCCGGCGAGCCACCTCTTCCTTCTTCTCCGGCGAGCCGGGACCAAGCTGTGGAGCTGTTGCTGCGTGGCTGCTGCTGCTTCTTCCTGGCGGCGGAGGCGACCCAGATCCGGCGAAGACACCGATGCTGTGCTGTGCTTGCCGGAGTTGCTGCGTGCCGTCGCCGTCGTGCTCTGCTGTTGTTCGCTGCTGTAGCCGCTGGTTGCTGCGTGAAGCCGTCGCTGAAGTGCCGATTCGCTGCTGGTGGCTGCTCTCCCCGGCGTCAAGAAGCCCTTCCCGGCGAGCTCTGTTGCGTAGTGGTTGTTGCTTGTTGTTGTTGAAGCTGCTGTTACTGTTGTTGCAGGAGGAAGAAGAAAGCGTGGTGGGCCCCCTTTGCTAGCTTCTTTGTTGGGCCGAGAAAGCCCAATTAGCCATTCTGTCCAAATTTAACCCGAGATCAATCAAGCGGTATAATTTTGATCCACTTTTATCCGTATTTTCTTTAGGAAAATTTAATTAATATTTTTATGATTTAAAATCATAAAAATTTATCAAATTTAATTACTCGAGTTCGTCAGACAAATTAATTGATAATAATTAATTTGTCAGTTGTAACGTTATTTGCTGGATCGTGAGTGGACTCGTAATCTGCTAGAGTTACCTGAAGCCTAGGCCATATCCTCGAAAAGTATATCATCAGTAGTCGTCTCGTCTAGATTCATCGCCGAATCTACTTAAGGCAAGTGGCGGTTCGCTCTTGCTTAATCATTCCATGTTCTATTAATTATCAATTGTTTTTAATTGTTTATTAAATTAGAGTGAACTGTTGTTTTCGTTTGGGAACTAATTTTATAAATAACGTGATTAAAAGGTGATGTTATAATAGGTTGTATATGTTGTTAGAAACAACGCTATTATACTTGTTAATTACCGTGATGGTATTGTTGTGGATTAAATGTAAACTTTAATAATACTAGAATAGCACGAGTATTCGTAGGAACGATATCCCTTGTAAGGATAGTTCTTTCTTTATAATTCTCTTAAGATCGTGACCCATTGCTTCCTATCCACCGTTAAGGATTTGAAGTGTTAAGCACCTTGCTAGTGCAATTTGGGTGGGCATAATTGTCACCCTGTGTATTAAACTTTCGTTGTTATTCGAAACATTAAACTTTCGTTGTTATTCGAGATATTAAACTTTCGTTGTTATTCGAGACCTTAAACTTTCGTAGTTACTCGAGATAATATTAAAAGCCTTAACATTAATTAAAGTTTTGGAACTAGTGCAATTTGGGTGGGCATAATTGTCACCTTGTGGTTTAAAGCTTCGTAGTTACTCGAGATAATATTAAAAGCCTTAACATTAATTTAAGTTTTGGAAGTAAATAAGATAAGTGCGGTGACACACATAATTAATATACCTTCAGACGAGTAGTGCAGCTAGGCAGTAGTGCAGCTAGGGAAAACTCGTCTTGACTTTGATCAGAGTAAAGTTCTCTCTCTCCAATCTGAATTCGCATTGTGCGGTGAGGTTGGTCGTGAACCGAAACATCAAGTCATTTTAAACGCTTATGAGCAACTATAAATGTTCCCAAACAATTTTCATATTTCTCCTTAAGACTCAATTCCTTTGGAGTCTTCTCTTTAGTGCATATCTTAATAATAAATCATTTCGTGAAAGTACCGGGTTATATATCGTTCCTTCGGTTATTATTCGAGGAACAATGATAGTAAACGGTTACGATCACTAGAACCATTCTGTTTTCACCCTTGCATAGTCTTTCATTAGACTAACCAACCAGGTTTTATTCCTTGCATGGTTGGCTGGTCTCATTCGTCCTATACGGCACATCAGTGGTTGGTTCCCAAAGTCAAAGTAACCAGTTCAAGAAGAGGAGGCTTGCAGACGAAGATTTAAGTGTCAGTGGTTTAAGTTGTTAAGTATTACTTTAATATATCTTTATAACCTAGCCATGTTATAGGTTGATTCTTTAAAGTCTTCCGCTGAAATGTTTACTCTGTTGTAAAAATGCTACTCTCGTTTGATGAGGGATATTTTAATAAAAGGGTTCAGTTTCATATTAAAATGTCTTCCGCTGTTTAATCTTTTGTTACTTAACTAAGTTTAATTGTTCCGATTAAAGCCTGGGGTGACTTCGGACGGTAATGTCTGAGGTCACTGGCGTGTGGCACTACCGGTATAAATCGGGGGTGTTACAATTATGGTATCAGAGCAACGGTTTTAAAATTCTTGGCCTATTGTTAGGTTTGAGAATTTTCAAAAAATTAATTTCGAAACTATTTTCGACCTATTTCCTATTAAAAAGAATGTTAAGGATTTAACTGTTGGATTTAAAAGTTTTTATCTACTCCTTGGAATTCAAAATAATGATTTAGCTATTTGAACTTCAAAAGCTATTTATAATTGGTGTATAAAATGTCGTGTTATAAGCGATTAAATTGAGTTTATGATTGTAACTTTAAAAGTGCAATTTTTTTTAGAGTTTTGTGATAATCGTATCACAAGTTGCAAAACTAAACTGTATAAATAATTATTTATATAGGATTTAAAGGTATAAAGTATAAAGTTTGAAAGCATCAGTTTAAGTATATAAAGTTTGAAGGTATAAAGTATAAAGTTTAAAAGTATAAGGTTTATTAATAAGTGGTTTTTAAACTTCTGCAAGCTTCGAGTATTACTTATTCCCTAGATCCATTCCTAAGATTCTTTCTTCATTTCTGGAGTAATGTCACATCAGTATGGCATTAATTGCTTTCTTAACTAAGTTGGCGAGCGTTATCTCTTACGCTGAGTTCTTCCGAAATTTCTTAAGGTGTAGGAATGAATGTGTGGAGTTAATGCTCTAAGAGATTAAGAGTTACCTCTCATATATGTACCGTGGACATTGGTTTTGATAAAGGTATATAAGGGTGGACTAATGCAAAGTCGTAGGTATTATTTTGGGAAAAATCTAATCAAACTTCGTTTTGAGGTTTCATAAGGAACGATATGATTAAGTCTTGGATGGATAGTAGATTGTGTAGGAAAATAAGGATCTTAAGTAAGAAATAAGTGAATGGAGACAGTTAAACAAACTTCTAGGCTATGAGTCAAGTAATAGACGTCTGAGCCAAATCTAAATTGGGCCAAGTGATTGAATTTGGTAAGTTGTACTTTTAGGGAATAAGGAGTTATAATACTTTGTAAGGTTGCAGGGTTCGACATTTGGACTCTATGTGAGTGAGTCATCTATAAGATTTATGGGACAACTTTTTTTGGAAGAAATTAAGTTATGAAGCTATCGTGTTGGGAATAGGCCACTTAAATGTGGAGATTACAGTTTAAGGATAAGTTATGTTGATGATTCCGATAAATTAAAGGATGTAGTCATCAAAGATGATTGACTGTGTGTGCCTAAGGAGTAAGGTAATAAGATTACTCGTATAAATCTATGAAAAGATTCTGATAGAAGTGACTGATGCGGTTAGTAATGAATCATTTTCAGGATGATACCTTAAGGAATTAAGGGTAATGCCTCATGTGATTCATTTCATAGAACATAAGAATAAACGCATGGTGATTATGTTGGAGGAAGTTAAGGAATCTTAAAGGTTTAAGCTATAAAGTGATTAATGGAATAGGCTAAGTCATTACCGAAAGGATACCAAGTTAGGATTTGGCATAAGGGCCAAACCCGATAATGAACCGAAAAGATACCAAGTTAGGATTTGGCATAAGGGCCAAACCCGATAATGATGATGGAATTGTGGGAGATACCTTTAAGGAAATTGAGGATGTAATGTTTCGAGGTTACTAAGATTTGATATTTGGGTTGTAAAGATTTAATGTGTGAACTTTGAGATTGTTTATATAAAGAAATTGGAAGAGAGATGCTTGTTCTCCT
This sequence comes from Rheum nobile, assembly GCA_027886185.1. Lineage (NCBI taxonomy): Eukaryota > Viridiplantae > Streptophyta > Magnoliopsida > Caryophyllales > Polygonaceae > Rheum > Rheum nobile. The sequence goes on along the minus strand of WOAB01000566.1, from coordinate 1,081,007 downwards.
ATTTAAAGTACATTAATGTCAGCATGATGATATTGGAGACCATCATTATAAAGTAGTCAGGGTCTTGTGGATATAGTGAGAATGATTACATGGCATAATATATATAGAGATAAGGTATATACTTTGATTGAAGTTTAAAAGAAGGTGAAAAAGAAATATGTATAATCTCATGCTTAAGGTATAGAGAGATAGTGGTATAGTTATGGAAACATATCATTTATGAAAGCAAGTCAAGGATGAAATGATTAAGGATATCAAGTTCAGGTAGTAAGGTTAGTTGTAACCCAATTCCATGAGTTATTCGGCCAAGTTTCGGGGTCGAAACTTATTTTAAGGGGGATGTGATATAATAACCCTTATTTTTTTAGTAAGGATATTTGGGTAATTTTCCCAACCTTCGTTCAATAATTATTTCGCTTTCAGTGGAGTTCAGATTTTTCCGTAACATCCTTGATTTCCGTAATAATTCCTTGAGTGGTATAAAATACATTCTATGTAATTTCGGGATTTAGAATATTTGTTTAGATACAAACATATAATTTTCGGGGTTAAAACCACGCCCATACATGTTCCCGAACAAAAGTGGGCAAAAGAGGCCGAAATTGGCCTTGACCGCACCCGCGGTCAGGCACCGCACCCCGCGGTGGCGGTCGTGTGCTGGACTAGCACACCGGCATGCATGCCGCGTGTCCCTTATCGTGGCGATCGCCTGTTCGATGTGGTGGTCGGGCATGTCACGTCTAGGGAATAAGTAATACTCGAAGATCTGATCTCCCTCTCCGTTGCTCTTCCCGCCGGTAAGCCACCTCTTCCTTCTTCTCCGGTGAGCCGCGACCAAGCTGTGGAGCTATTGCTGCGTGGCTGCTGCTGCTTCTTCCCGGCGGCGGAGGCGACCCAGATCCGGCAAAGACGCCGCTGTTGTGCTGTGCTTGCCGGAGTTGCTGTGTTCCATTGCCGTCATGCTCCGCTGTTGTTCGCTGCTGTAGCCGCTGGTTGCTGCGTGAAGCCGCCGCTGAAGTGTCGATTCGCTGCTGGTGGCTGCTCTCCCCGGCGTCAAGAAGCCCTTCCCGGCGAGCTCTGCTACGTAGTGGATGTTGCTTGTTGTTGTTGAAGCTGCTGTTACTGTTGTTGTGGGAGGAAGAAGAAAGCGTGGTGGGCCCCCTTTGCCAGCTTCTTTGTTGGGCCGAGAAAGCCCAATTAGCCATTCTGTCCAAATTTAACCCGAGATCAATCAAGCGGTATAATTTTGATCCACTTTTATCCGTATTTTCTTTAGGAAAATTTAATTAATATTTTTATGATTTAAAATCATAAAAATTTATCAAATTTAATTACTCGAGTTCGTCACACAAATTAATTGATAATAATTAATTTGTCAGTTGTAACGTTATTTGCTGGATCGCGAGTGGACTCGTAATCTGCTAGAGCTATCTAAAGCATAGGCCATATCCTCAGAAAGGATATCATCAGTAGTCGTCTCGTCTAGATTCATCGCCGAATCTACTTAAGGCAAGTGGCGGTTCGCTCTTGCTTAATCATTCCATGTTCTATTAATTATCAATTGTTTTTAATTGTTAATTAAATTGGAGTGAACTGTTGTTTTCGTTTGAGATCTAATTTTATAAATAACATGATTAAAAGGTGATGTTATAATAGGTTGTATATGTTGCTAGAAACAACGCTATTATACTTGTTAATTACCGTGATGGTATTGTTGTGGATTAAATGTAAACTTTAATAATGCTAGAATAGCACGAGTATTCATAGGAACGATATCCCTTGTAAGGATAGCTGTTTCTTTATAATTCTCTTAAGATCGTGACCCATTGCTTCCTATCCACCGTTAAGGATCTGAAGTGTTAAGCACCTTGCTAGTGCAATTTGTGTGGGCATAATTGTCACCCTGTGTATTAAACTTTCGTTGTTATTCGAAACATTAAACTTTCGTTGTTATTCGAGATATTAAACTTTCGTTGTTATTCGAGACCTTAAACTTTTGTAGTTACTCGAGATAATATTAAAAGCCTTAACATTAATTAAAGTTTTGGAACTAGTGCAATTTGGGTGGACATAATTGTCACCTTGAAGTTTAAAGCTTCGTAGTTACTCGAGATAATATTAAAAGCCTTAACATTAATTTAAGTTTTGGAAGTAAATAAGATAAGTGCGGTGACGCACATAATTAATATACCTTCAAACGAATAGTACAGCTAGGGAAAACTCGTCTTGACTTTGACCAAAGTAAAGTTCTCTCTCTCCAATCTGAATTCGCATTGTACGGTGAGGTTGGTCGTGAACCGAAACATCAAGTCATTTTAAACGCTTATGAGCAACTATAAACGTTCCCAAACAGTTGTCATATTTCTCCTTAAGACTCAATTCCTTTGGAGTCTTCTCTTCAGTGCATATCTTAATAATAAATCATTTCGTGAAAGTACCGGGTTATATATCGTTCCTTCGGTTATTATTCGAGGAACAATGATAGTAAACGGTTACGATCACTAGAACCATTCTGTTTTCACCCTTGCATAGTCTTTCATTAGACTAACCAACCAGGTTTTATTCCTTGCATGGTTGGCTGGTGTCTTCCGTCCTATACGGCACATGAGTGGTTGGTTTCCGAAGTCAAAGTAACCAGTTCAAGAAGAGGAGGCTTGCAGAAGAAGATTTAAGTGTCAGTGTTTTAAGTTGTTAAGTATTACTTTAATATATCTTTATAACCTAGCCATGTTATAGGTTGATTCTTTAAAGTCTTCCGCTGAAATGTTTACTCTGTTCTAAAAATGCTACTCTCGTTTGATGAGGGATATTTTAATAAAAGGGTTCAGTTTCATATTAAAATGTTTTCCGCTGTTTAATCTTTTGTTACTTAACTAAGTTTAATTATTCCGATTAAAGCCTGGGGTGACTTCAGACGGTAATGTCTGAGGTCACTGGCGTGTGGCACTACCGGTATAAATCGGGGGTGTTACAGAATTGTAGCCGTCAAAGGTGTGGGGGCGCAACCTCGAGCCATGGTGTGGGCGCCGGCTAGGGGCGTCATGACCACCTATATAAAACATGATCTCAAGCAAAACATCAAGGCACCAAGGTACAAAAAATCAAAGATCAAGAAAGCTACAACCTTTCACAACAAATCTAAATTCAACTCTTGCTCAACTAATTTTGAATTTTTGGTGGCAAAAGATAACTTGGAAAAGGGTGAAAAAAGAAGAAGGCCACTAGTAGAAATCAAGTACTAATCCACCAACTAGGAAGCTTCCTAGAAGGAACACATAGCAAGACAAGAGAAAAGTGGTCTTGTCTTCTTTCCCCTTTTGGACAAACAATGAAGGTGGGTTTTGGAAAAGTAGTTTTGGCTTTTTACTACCTTGGGAGGGAAGTGGTCCCATTTTTGTCTTGGATCTTGAAAACCCTAGCTCTTCTAGGTTAAAATGGGAAAAAGGAATGGAAGAGTGGCGACTGGCTGTGGAGGCAAGGTGGGCGGCTTTACGGTGGTCCAGTGGGCGATAAAGTGGTGGCGAGGAGTGACAGAACGGGAAAATCAAGTAAAATTCAATGGAAATGCAAGAGGAATTAAGGGGATGGGAAAATGAGTGAAACTAAGAAATGAAAATGAGAAGGAAATAACTTAGCTTGGTCGCTGCGCTCTGATACCAGTTGATGTGCAACATTGAAATCTTATTACTATTACGTGCAAAAAAAAGGTTATCCACCTGAAATCCCCAAGCTTCTCCAATCAGCTACAAATGTGATGAGGTGAGAAACCTTGTAAGCAGAGTAAAAGTTGAGACAAATCCGTGCATCAAAACATAAGCTAAACAAAAGGGTTGGTAAAGGGTTTGGCAAACCAAGGTTAGTATGACAAATGTTATTGGTTGTTGTATTGCATTTTGTAAGGTTAAATAGTCTTACCATACTGTAGAGAAACCATTTATCATAAGCGTAGACTGAGATGGTCAGATTGAAATCCTTGTGAGAATATTTACCTGTCAGGACAGAGGATGACCCAAGTAAGCAGTTTTTAGAAGCAAGGAGAAAAATCTTATTGGTAGGTTCATTTTTATTGTGATGGATTGTTGTAATAGTAATAAGATTCCAATGTTGCATAAAACACCAGTGATTGAGAAACTTTGTAACACAAAAATTAGCCATAAAGCGGAGAGTGATTAGACAATAAAAATTGAAGTTCATCATGGGATACATAATAGAATGTGCCAACAGATAAGTGGTATTGTGAGAAGACAGATTTTGGTAATCATGCAGTTGCGAACGGGATTGCAATTCCAAAAATATAGTTTGCTTGTGATCAAAAGGGCTTATGCAGCCAAGATGGAAATGGCTCTGCAAGGCCTGACAAGTTACATCATAATTCAAATAACAAGGAAGGAAATTCAAATGATTACAATAAGAACTCCTCCAAGGGTAGAGAACCACTGATTTGATGCTAGTTACAACATAATCATCACACCAATGGGTTAGCTTAACACTTCCATTGGTGGCCAAAAGTAGAGGATTTCTTACTCTAATCATGAAAAAAATTCAGAATTCAGAATTTGGATTTCTTGGTCCCCATCAGATTGGATGATGCAGTGTCATCATCCCCCTCTTGGAGTTTCCTCTTGCTAGATCCTGAAGTTGACATAGCTGACTGTTGGACCTTCATAATACCCAATTTATTGATCATTGAAGAGCTGGATGTATTGGTCTTGGAAGAGTTGGTAGAGTGAAATGATCCTTCAGAGAGATTCTCAAAGTCATCCTCATCTTCAGCCTCAGAATTGAGCATATATAGCATTCATTTCATCTTCAGTAAAGGGTTTACCTTCAGTTTCATCAATGAGGCTGAAGGGGTCAGACTCATCAAGGAAGTTATCCTCCTCCATGTTGAACTCTCCATTGGGATTGCCCATCAGAATGTCTTCTTCAGCCACCAGAAGGCCTTCAACATCAAGAGGGGGAGCACTTATAGGAGATGCATTATCATCATTTGGGGATGGTTTTGGGACAGCAGTCAAGATAGTAACATTTTTGTTGCTTAGGGATTCAACAAAAGGCTTGATAGGGGCCTGGGTGAGGATTGAGGGTGAAGCACTCACAGTAGATGGAGGAGTGGCCACTGGCATAGCTTTCAGAGAGAGGTTTGTTTCTAGGACTGTAGAGGAGGGATCCATGTCAGCTGGCAATTTGGAGCTATGTTTAAGAGCACCAAATATCATAGGCAGAGATGAGTGGGGCTTGGTCATTTCTGTAAGGCATTGCTTATGAACAGAGGGAGTAGGCGGAATTGTAGACTCCACTACTTTAGGTGAATCAGCTGGGTGCACAGAAGGAGAAGAGCTGCCCTCAGCCTTTTGATTTAGCACAAGGTTATTCTTAGAAGGTGCTTTGGCATGGTCCACACTTTCATAGACAATGGAGACACCTCCATTCTTGTTGAGATAGGGTTTGTTGCCATGGCTATTAGTGTTTTCTCCCTCTTTCTTCTGGTCTTTCCTGGATGAGACCTTGACCTATTCTGCCCCATCTACTGACTCAAGGGATGCATTCTGCCCCACCAAAAGAAAATGAAAAAATGAATTCTGGAACCTACTCACAAACTTTATCTCACAAACCCATATGCCATGCATCACCATTGGCGATTTTAACGAAATTGAATCACCATCGGAAAAGATGGGTGGTAGCAATAACACCCAATCCAGATTCGAAAGACTCCACAATTTTAGAAATAACTGTGACCTCCTTACATTTCAACACAAGGTGGTGAATTGACCTGGTGAAAAAACCTAACAGAAATAAATAACATTCATGAAAAATTAGACCGAGTTCTTATTCACGATCAAATCCTTCAATGGTTCCCCGATATCTTCACCAAAAATCATGCTTTCACCTCTTCAGATCACTGCCCCATTTCAGTGGAGCTTGAAAATGCTAACCCTTTAAAGGTATAACCTTTCAAATTTGAAAGAATGTGGACAACAAGAAGAGACTTTGAAAATCTAGTTAAACAAGCACGGTGAATCGAATCCCAAGGTTCACATATGTACAATCTTGTTAAAAAAAACCTTGCACTTAAAATAAGTGCCAAAAAGTGGAACAAAACTACATTTGGCAATGTCTTTAACCAAATTAAAGAAACAGAATTGGAACTTTCTAAGATCCAAAAAGATATCATTTGCAACCCAAATCAAACCTTAATTAACAAACAAAATAGACTTATTAATAAAAAAGAGTGTCTACTATCATTTCACAAAAAATATTGGAGCTAGAGAGCCAAAACCAAGCATATTAAATCTATTGACTCAAATACTAACTATTTCCATAGAATTGAGAATGGAAAAAGAAGCTGTAAAATCATACGGGAAATTAGAACACAAGAAGGAACGATCATTATTGGTCTTGAGAATATCCGAAATCAAATCAGATCAGATTTTGAAAAAAGATTCAAAAAAGGAACAATTAATAACAACCTACAAAGTTTGCTAAGCAACATTACAAAAGAGGTCACAGATCTAGATAACACCTCTCTAACCAAAAATGTTACAAATGATGAAATTAAGCTTGATGTTTTCAACATTGGTAGCGACAAATCACCAGGACCCGATGGAATATTCGTACTATTTTATCAAAAATATTGGCATATTGTAGGACCACTTGTCATTAAAGCAGTTAAAAGCTTCTTTCACTCTGACAAACTTCTCAAACAGATCAACCATACCTTCATTACCCTAATACCCAAATGCGATAATCCCAAGTCGACAAACCATTATCGACCAATAAGCCTCTGCTCAACCATCTATAAGGTCATCTATAAAATCATAACAGAAAGACTAAAACCAATCTTAAATAAACTCATTCACCCCTTACAGGGTGCTTTTGTTGCGGATCGAGCCATCCAAGACAATATCCTAATAGCACATGAAATCTTGCATACGTTTCGTGCTAAGAAGGGGAAAGAAGGATGGATCGCTATCAAACTTCATATGGAAAAAGCATATGACAAAATTGAATGGGAATTCATTCTAACTGTCCTTAACAAATTTGGTTTTTCACCGACATTCATTGATTGGATCAAAGAGTGTATTGAAACCGTCTCCTTCTCAGTTCTAGTAAATAACGACCCAACCGACATTTTCTATCCCAAAAGAGGGCTTCGTTAGGGTGGCCCCTTTCTCCTTTCTTTTTATCCTAGGAGCTGAAGTCCTTGCTAGGAAACTACAACATGAAGCCAACTTTAATACCAAAAAACTAGGGTTCAAAATAAACCGATTGGGCTCTAATATCCCCTTTCTGGCCTTTGCAGATGATATTCTCATCTTTGCTAAAGCAAACCAAACTTCCTGCCAAAAGGTTAAGTCTATAATTAAAGATTATTGCTCCGTATCAAGGCAATGTGTTAACTACCATAAATCTTCTTTTCAAACCACACCCAACACACCAAATAGTACCAAAACTTTGATCCAATCAATCCTAAACATCCCTATTTCCGTTTCTTTAGATAAATACCTAGGATGTCCAATCATTAACGGGAAAGTTAACCAAAATACCTTCCAAGATACTATTCATGCAACTACTACACAATTATCAAAATGGAAAGCTAGCTCTCTATCCCTCGAAGGGAGAGCAACCCTTATTATAGCAAATCTGGCTGCTAAACCAAATTACATTATGCAATGCTTTATGTTACCGACATCTTTACACCAAAAATTGGATAAAGCTAACAGAAACTTTTTATGGAACAAAGAACAAACATATAAGCCCCTAATCGGTTGGGATAAAATTTGCAAAAACAAAGCAAATGGAGGGATTGGAATCCGTAAAACCTTTTATGGAAACTCTTTACTGAACCAAACAACATCTGGGTTAAAATCATAAATGAAAAATATCTTAAAAATTCTAATATTCTTAACTATACCAGGAAAACTAACCACTCATTGCAATGGGGGAAACTCCTTAAACTCCGCAATGAGTTCAAAACTGGCATGCAATGGATTATTGGCAATGGCTGCTCTATCAACTTTTGGGAGGATCCATGGACTCCTAATCTTAGACTCAAAGACTACACCCTCCCGCATACCATCATCGATCCAAAGACCAAAGTTAGTGATGTTATCACTAACAAAGAATGGAATATTTCTAAACTTAAAGGCATGCTTCTTGATGAGGCCATTTATTTAATTAATACCATCCAATTACCATAAAATAACATCTCTGATCGACTCTATTGGGCCCCCAATAAGAATGGTTGGTTTTCCACGAAAACATCTTTTGAACTCATCACTAAACAAACTAACCCACTAACTAGTGATATCTCTTGGTTGTGGAAACTTGATACCTACCCAAAAGTGAAGAGCTTCTTATGGAAAATATGTCATGATGGCCTACCCACTAAAGCTAGACTAGCGCAAAAACATGTTGCGGTTCCACTCGCATGTGACTCCTGCAATAATCCCCATGAAGACCTAAACCACTTCCTGTTCAAGTGTCCTAATACATTAAAGAAAATCAGAAACCAAAGTCAACCTATTGAAAATTTCATTAAAAGTTTAAATACTAACAATAAAAAACCTATCGAACTAATCCGGGAACTTCAGTCCTTACTCTCCAAAAGGGAGTGGGTTTGTCTAGCTACCACTTGGTGGGGGCACCTAGATCAATAGAAATCAAATAATCTTCCAAACACCAAACCCGGATAAAATAAAAGATCTTACCTTATACATCAAAACCCTAATTCAGAATTGGAACAAAACTAAACAACTAGAAACAAATGAACCTAAACAACAAAAACCCAATCCAACGCATATGCGTAAAGTCAGAAACATTAAATGGGACAAACCTCGATCAGGATTCTACAAAATAAATTTTGACAGTACTAAGATACCAAATGGAAAAACAGGTACATGATTTATTATCAGAAATGAAAATGCTTACACAATCCATATGTCAAACCAACAATATGGATGCCTATCCATTCTAATGGCGGAAACCATGGCTTTAAAAAACAACATAAAAAAGCTATATCCCTTAACCTTAGCAAAATTGAAATCGAAGGAGACAATCTTTGCCTTATTAACTCTATTTTAGGCATTTGGACTTGCCCTTGGGAAATTGAAATGGTCATCGCTGATATTCTTATCGATCTCCGTTCTTATAAGGAAGTCCTCATCAGGCACGTTTTTAGGGAGGTAAACCGTTCTGCTGATCAAATTGCTAAACTCAACTTCTCACCTTTGCGATTTGCCTTGGATTCTAACCAAGAACTTCGTGTTCTCATCCGCAAGGATGCTTTAGGCTGGACCTTGCACCGCTACTAGGTCCCGTCTAATTCTTTCCTCATAAAAAAAAAACAAAAAAACAAATGAAACCAAATAAGAAACTATCAACAAATATTCATAGTAAATAACCTAACCAACCAAAAACGAATAAGCCAATCAAGAACAACAACCAAAGAAACAAGTTGTCTCTTTTCATAGGAAAATAGAAACAAAATTTAACACCATTGCACCTATAAAAACTTTAAACAACACTTGCTTTTTACCCTCTTCCTACATATATAAGAATAATGTAAAATATAACTTAACCTAACTCAATGAAAATACTACATATATATAGGCCCACATGATCAAGTTTTCCAAGCACTAACAACACACATGCAATATCTATTCTACTAATATATATTAAAGCTCTCACATTTAGAGCCACGAGAGTGTTTTTCAGAAAAAGTTGTTGAGATATTATTATTTAAAATTTCAATTTATTGGTATATTCAATAATCCACAAAATCTATCTATATTAAAGAGATTTAATTTCGAATCACCAAAACGATTTTGGACCCACATTACTCATGTTTTAAATTATAGATATTAACAAAGTTTGATGTTAATAAACCAAGCATCTAAATTTTAAATCAATATATCTTAGATTATTTATGTTTTATACCTAACTATCAATTATTTTTTAACCAATTACCAAAATTCTCAATTTAATGTACAATATTAGTGAGGTTTTTTTATTTATAGTCTCACTATTTTTTATAGCAAATCTCATTTCTAATTAAGGGTCCGTTCGACAGGCTGGAAGTGAGGAGGGAAGGGAGTGGAAGGCCTCAATTCATCTCCCTCACCGCCGCTTTGGCCCGTTCGGCTGGATGGAAGGTTGAAGTGGAAGGAAGTGGAAGGGAGATGAAGGAAATGAGGATTTCGGGTCCCTTACTGCCGTTTTCTTACCGTCCACCCCCCCCACGAGAAGCACAGTTGTGCGTGGAAGTTGAAGCAAATCTTGCTTTTACCCCCGAGATCTCAATCCTTCGATCAGAGGCTGGTGGTCACAAGGCGAGGTGGAGCAGCAAGATGAGCTGGAGCAGCGCAACACCGAAGTGAAGAGGATCCAAGGTATTCTTCCCACAAACTTGGTTTTAATAACCCGCGTATTCAAGTCGATCGAAGCGCTAATTTCGAACTTGGTTAATGTGTTATTCCAGGATTATTGAGGGGAAATTTGGGTGTGGATCTCAGGGTGTGGATCGAGTCAATCCAAGTTGCTCTTCCATCTCTGAGGTAATTATTGAAATGCTCGTCTATAGTTTGCATCATATAAGAGACTTTGCATCAAGTTTGCATCATATTCCTACAAATTGAAGGTTGGAATACATGTGCATTTTAGGTGTTTGACGAAATGCTTGTATATGTTTGTCTTGTTTTGAAGTGAGAGTCTGTCAAATGGTGGTAAAAGGATGCTCGTCTGTTCATGCTCGTCTGTTGGTTGTGGATTGTTGAAATTCTAGTCTGTTGTATTTGTTGATTTGAGGAGCAATAAAGATTGAGCAAGCTGAATTTTGGGGTCAAACTATCCATTGGGAGATATTCCTTTGATGGTTAGTTTTTATTTGAGGAGCAATAAAGATTGAACTCTGTTATATATATGATGAAAGGTTAGTTTGTCAGGAAAGGTTAGTTTGTCAGGAAAGGTTAGTCTGTCATGTTTTATTGTCATGAAAGGTTATGAAAGGTTAGTCTGTCAAGATTGAACTCTGTTATATATATGATGAAAGGTTAGTCTGTCAAGTTTTATTGTAATTTTTGGGTCATGAAGGTTAGTTTGTGTTCTCCCAAGCACTTGATTACTAACCCATCCAGTTTATTCTCTATGCAACAATGGCTAACAATGGAGTAAATAATTTGGCAGATGAAGAAGAGTTTAATGTTGGGCTCCCAAGAGAAGTGCTAGAAACACTCACTGATTAAAGTCCCAATAGCTCTAATGCTAGCATACCAGAGGAGCTTCAGTGGTGGTGAGTAAATTTTTTATATCCATGTGTTGTGATTGATCAAACAAATTTCAGATTATAGGAAAAAAATAGTTATATAGATGATGATGCAAACTTGATGCAAAATCTGTTATATATATGATCCTAACTATAAATGTGTTGTGATTTTTGGTGAACTTATACATTAGACATGATGCAAACTTGATGTGTCAAGACCATATTTGTCTTCGATAAGTGTATGAAAACTCTATTGGTAGGAATATGATGTCACAAGGTTTGATAACCTTATCAACGGAGTAGAAAACTCCCCTCGTGCACGCTTGATGCAACAAGCTACCAGCGCACTCAGAGGACATGTGGAGGAGCTTTAGTTGGATGTTAACAATGAAAGGGTCATACGTGAACAACTTAGCATTCAACTACAAGGAGAGCGTGGGAATGTGGCGTAACTGGATGATGAGAACCAATAACTAGTTGATCATGTATCTACACTAGCAACTTCAAACGTTCAGCTAGTATTACAACGTGACACCCTCCTCGCTGCAAACATTAAACTCTCTGATGCTTCAAGGATTATGTTATAATAAGCTTGGGTGGTTACTATTTTCCTTGTAGTTGTTGTTATGTATGTTATCATCCGTTACCCCATTATGTAATTGATCTAGGTTTACGAGAAATGTTCTGGGAATCACCTTTGTTAACAATTTGGGTGATAACTTTGCTACACTAGACACCTCAAGTAATTTCCCTTCAAGCTTTTGTAGTGTTGATGTATGTTCGGGTCTATTTATGTATTGTAATGTTTAGGTATGTTTGGGGCTTTTATACTAATGGTCGGGATGTTATAAGTATGTTGTTGCAATGACTTTGATGGTTCTCTATCTTCAATTTGTGTTTATATGTGTGGTTTGTTGTGATATAAGATTATTTTATAATATTGGTATAATAGTACACATCTTTACATATAGTTTGTACTTTATAATTTATATGAAAAGAGATATTCACCAAAAAAAATTGTTTAGTCTTGTACAAATTGTCAGAAGCTCTATGTCTTACCTCTCTATATAAGGCCTTTCATCCATTCAATGTATACCATCAAAACCCACAAGTAAGGCATCAAGACATCTCTACCTTACAACATACAAGCATACTAGTAGAAGAATGTCGGGTAAGATTTCTACCTCGTTCTTGTACATGTCAAATATTGTTGTTTGCCATTATGTTATCATCCGTTATGCCATACTAGTAAAATATCACGTGTTTATCCATAAGATTTCAAGCTTCTCGTTCTTGTACATGTGAAATATTGTTGTTTGCACATAGGAGCAAGGAGGACAACTGTTTTCCCATGGAATGATGAAGACAATCAAGCTTTGCTCCAGGCGTGCATACGACACAATGAACGATATGGGGCCTACGGGAGTTTCACATGGAATTTCATATGTGATGAGTTTAAGCGTGCTATGGCCCCAATTGCTGAATTTAGAGTGTTGAGGAACAAGTTTGAATTTGTGAAGAAAAAATGGAATTTATGGAAGAGGCTTGAATGGTCTGGCGATGTTGAGTGTGACAACGTAACCGGTTCTATACTGCGAGATGACGATTGGTGGGACAATAAGTTGAGGGTGAGTAATTTCAATCTAGATCGGACATTATTATTGTGATCTTAACAAATGCATTTGGTAATATTTCTTAGTTGTGAATGCGTTTCTTTTAGGTGGACGAATGCTTCCGCACGTTTCGTGTTAGGCCGATGACTCCCACCATGAAGGAGTTGTCTGCTCGGGTCTTCTACGCATAAGACATGATGAATCCTACTGTTGGGCCCAGAATGCATTGCCTAACAGATTGGGCCATCTCACCTAAGAAATGGGCCAAGGAGTTTGAAGAAGAGCGTCGGATGCTCATCAATGCACAAGACCGACCGATCTCGGAAATTCCGCCCAAGCCATAAACGGCATGATCTTTAGCAAATGGAAGCCGATTCAAATATGAATTAGAGGCCTCCTTAAATACAAGATCCCAAAGATTATGCTGAGGAATTAAGTGAAAGATCTCATGGTAACGGTAACAAGACCGATGAAGAGAAGGATCTGATAAATAAGGCATGAAAGGGCTACGAAGGGACACGACAATACTCATTATCCCAACTCTCACAAAGCTTGCTAACCTACTTGTTCATGTTTAGCTCTTTTGGTAATAACGCTTGACCACCAAAGATCAGACGCTAGTTTAGCCGGTCGGACAAGACTTGATCTCTTGCACCTAGAGGATAAGCTATACTTTGTCTCATCCTTATCATCATATCATCAATATATCATAATATAATCTTGCTCTTATTTCGTACGTAGTTGATTGTTCATTTGGTTTGGATTCATCGTATTCTATCCGATCGACTTGTTACCCCGTCTAAGGCGATTTAGGTCGGTTGATCTTTTCGCCCCAAAACAATTTGGCGCCCACTGTGGGGCAACTAGCCGATCACCATCTCAAAAATCCTCCAACCATGACTGTCAATCCACCTACCGACGTCGAGGGATCACACTCCGGAGACGATTCCCAGGCTCAAGGAAACACAACCGAAAATTCAAATCTGAACCAACTCCAAGAACTTGCCCAAAAAATGACCACCCTCCAAGATGACCTCGTCCAGGAACGTCAGAAGACCGAAGCTCTGGCTGCCCTGTCCACCCAATCCGAAGCCGAGATCGCACGACTAACTAGTGAAAATGAGTCTCTTAGATCGCAGGTATAGTCGATGGCTTTCGGATCCAGACAGGCACCCGTCCATAGCAACGTCCAGACACGCCTCGACATGGATAGCGTCAAGCTGACTCCCCCAAGCGTCCGACATGCCAGACATGTTGCTGGTATGTCTCTGGTTCCCTTAGTCAATCCATTTTCGACTAACAATGTTACTTTCTCTACACCGATCGGGTCCGCAGGGATCCAAATCGATGAACCACAGGTCACAAATCCCCCCGATATCCTGACTCTCGTCCAACAAACGCTTAGTCATCATATGATGATGCTCGACGAACGCATCGCTAGAATTCCTAGAGTTCTGCAACCAATCGAGAAAAAAATGCCTAACGGATACGAAGAGTCTCCGTTCGTCAAAGAAATTGCCAGAGTCGAAATCCCTAAGAAGTTCAGCCTTCCTAGCATGACGACATTCAACGGCACCAACGATCCAGATGATCATATCTCTCTCTATAAACAAATATTAATGACTATATTTGTTCCAAGGGAGGGCCGCGAGGCTGTCATGTGCAAAAGCTTTGGCACTACTCTCGCGGGTCCTGCACTAACTTGGTTTATGCGTTTACCTCAGGGTACAATCACCTCGTTCGCGGATCTGGTCAATTCCTTTAAGGTATAATTCGCCAGCAGTCGGAGACTCAAAAGGCAGTCAAGCGATCTCTATTGAATTACCCAAACGTATAACGAACCTCTCCGAAGCTATCTTAACAGGTATAACAAGGAAAAAGTCGCGACCCCCCATTGCGATGTCACCACCTCCATCGAAGCCTTCAGACAAGGTTTGGTCAAAGACATCGATCTCTATAATGAGATCACCAAGTACCCGTGCAGAAGCTTCGAAGATGTCCAAGTGAAAACCATGGCTGAAGTACGCTTGGAAGAAGATCGCGAATTGCGAAAGGCATCCCATGGGCCCGACCACTACGATCACAAATCCTCTTCCGACAACCGCCGAGACAAACGTCATCACCCATACCCTTGTGGTCGGAACGAGCAAAATCAAGTGAACTTCTCTCAGGACAGGTCTCAAGACTGGAAAGACTATCCGACGCTGCCCCCTAGGGTTCAATCTTACAACTTCAATGTTTTCGTGTCGGAACTCGTCAAAAGTTTCGACAAACATGGAAAAGAAGTAAGATCGCCCCGAAAAACTGACAAACCGGACGTCTAGAAGGACATGAACAGGTGGTGCGAATTCCATGGAGACCACGGTCACTTGACAGACGAATGCATCGCGCTGCGCAAAGAGGTCGCCAGGTTACTTGCACAAGGTCTCTTGCGCGATGTGATCTTGGAACGAGCCAAAGCCATCGTGGAACGACGAGATCACGTAAAACACGATAACCCCCATCTCCTATCCGTACAAAGGTCATCAATACTATTTCAGGAGGCTCGGACATATGTGGGAACACGTACTCCACCGCAAAAAAGACATGCAAGAGAAAGCAAAGGGGACAGACCCGAGGTACTGGAGTTCAGACGATCCAAGGTCTCTAACCTCCCAACGGTAACCTTTGACGAATCCGACGTTGACGAGTCGGGGGATCATCATGACGGTCTGGTAATCTCTCTATCTATTGGAAACTGCTTGATACATAGAGTACTAATCGACACAAGAAGTTCGACCAACCTCTTGACCTTAGACGCCCTAAAAGGGATGGGTCTGGGCAAAAGTGATCTTCTCAAGAAATCGACTCCCTTAGTCGGGTTCAGCGGCGAAGTCATGCACACAATCGGCGAAATCGTCCTCATGACATACGCCTGAGGGGTAAACCAGCAGGTAAAATTCCTAGTCTTAGACTGTCCATCTCCAAACAACTGCATTCTCGGCAAGCCTTGGATACACACAATGAAGGCGGTACCCTCAACGTACCATCAAACCATCAAGTTCCCTACCAAGTGGGGAGTTCAAGAGATCAGGGGCGACCGAAGGATGGCCAAAGAATGCTACGTCGCCTCCATGAAAAGTGCGGTCGAGTCGAAGATCGCATAGCAATCACAGTTCGGCGAAGGACCTAGTCGATACATCGAACCAGAGATGGAGAAACTCGATGAGATTGCACTAGATCTCTCAAAGCCAAACCAAACGGTAAGGGTCGGGTCAGATCTGGATGACTCGACCAGATGACAAATATTGGATTTCCTCCGGTCTAATGCTGACTGCTTTGCGTGGTCGCACGAAGACATGGTCGGAATATCTCCAAACATCGTTACTCATAAATTAACTTTGGATCCATCTTACCCTCCTGTGAAGCAAAAGCGCAGGAAATTCGCCCCCGAGCAGAACAAGATCGTCGACGACGAAGTTAGAAGCTTGCTAGAAACGAGAAAAATAAGAGAAGTCGACTACCCCGATTGGCTGGCCAACGTGGTTGTAGTCCAAAAGAAGAACGACAAGTGGAAAGTCTGCATCGACTTCACTGACCTTAACAAAGCATGTCCCAAGGACTTCTTCCCACTTCCCCACATCGATGCCATGGTCGACGCGGCAGTAGGACACAAAATGCTATCCTTCATGGATGCATTTAGCGGTTACAATAAAATCCTCATGGAACCAGAAGACCAAGAGAAAACGGAATTCATCACAAATCAAGGTATTTATTGTTATAAAGGGATGCCCTTCGGACTAAAGAATGCAGGGGCTACATATCAACGACTAGTCAACAAGATGTTCAAAGATCAGATTAGGGACACAATGGAAGTCTAGATAGATGACATGTTGGTCAAGTCAAAAAAGAAGAAGGACCACATCGATCACCTCCGCGACGGCTTCGAGGTACTAAAAATATATAACATGAAACTAAATCCTATGAAATGCTCTTTTGGAGTGTCGTCAGGAAAATTCTTGGGGTACATGGTAACCCAAAGAGGAATAGAGGCCAGCCCAGAACAGGTCAAGGCCATCATTAACCTTCGGTCTCCTCGATGCATCAAGGACGTATAGAAGTTGACAGGTCGGGTAGCAGCCTTAAACAGATTCATTTCGAAGTCATCGGACAAGTGCAAACCTCTCCACGACGCTCTCAGAAAGAACAAGTCCTTCCAATGGACAAAAGAACACGAGGCGGCATTTCAAGATCTGAAGAAATACCTGGCCAGCCCTCTACTACTAGCAAAACCTATAGACGACGAGCCACTACCATTGTACCTAGCGGTGTCGTAGTCCGCAGTAAGCGCAGTGCTGATCAGGGAAGAAGACGACAAACAATCCCCAATCTACTACATCAGTCGAACGTTACTCCCGGCAGAAACAAGATACTCGTCACTGGAAAAACTCGTCCTAGCATTGGTAACAATGTTGAATAAACTTAAACCCTATTTTAAATCACATACTATAATTGTTCACACTAATCATCCCATGAAAGCAATCATGAGGAAACCAGAATTCACAAGACGAATGGCCAAGTGGGCCATACACCTCTGTGGTTACGAGATTGAGTATGAACCTAGGACGGAGATCAAGTCCCAGGCTTTGGCTGACTTTGTGGCAGATTTTAGCTCGACCCTAGAACAGGAAGCCATCAAGGAAATGACACAACTGCTCGCGACAGAAGAAACAGGCAAATTGGAGCTCTACACAGACGGAGCATTGAACACCAGAGGATCAGGACTGGGGGTCGTACTAAAATCACCACATGGGGACAAGATAGCCCAAGCCGTAAGATGTGAATGGGACGCGACCAACAACGAAGCTGAATACGAGGCACTTGTGTTTGGACTTATCCTGGCACGCGACTTAGGAGTCCGAGAGATCGAAGTCATTTGCGATTCCCTCCTAGTAGTGAACCAAATTCGAGGGTCATACGCCGCCAAAGACGATAGAATGATAGCCTATCTAGACATGGTGAAGAAGCTAATCAACCAATTCCATAAGTTTGACATCAAACAAGTCCCCAGAGATCTCAACGCTCAGGCCGACGCACTAGCCAATCTAGGATCTGCCTTAGACCCGAAGGAATTCCCCAACATTCCATTGGCACACATCACGACACCGGTCGTCCCAAAAACACCCAAGGAACAGAGCACACCGTTGGAAGAACTTGTCGCAGTGGAGATAGGCGACCGACCAGAAGAAGACGTTGTCAACGATCACGATGACTGGAAACTACCTTACGTCAGATGGCTAAAAGATGACATCCTGCCCGATGACAAAACAGAAGCAAAAAGGTTAAAGGTACAAGCTCTCTCCTTCGACATTATAAGTGATGTCTTGTTCAAAATATCTGCCACATAGATACTTCTACGATGCCTCAAGACTCCTGAGGTCGAACGCATCTTGCAATCATTGCATGAGGGAGAATGTGGCAACCACACCGGAGGACGAAACCTCTCAGGAAAAGCCGTGCGAACGGGATACTACTGGCCCACGATGAACAAAGACGCGATGGAATACACCAAGAAATGCGACGCCTGTCAACGACACGCACCAGTTCCGCACCAGCCCTCAGAGCTCCTCCATCCGACTCTAGCCCCATGGCTCTTCATGAGATGGGGAATGGACATCGTCGGAAAGATCCCACCTGCATCGGGCCAACGAGTCTTTTTCCTCGCCATGACGGACTATTTTTCCAAATGGTTTGAAGCGAAAGGATATCGAGAGGTAAAGGATGAACATGTCATTGCATTCATAAAACGCAATATCATGTGCAGATTTGACGTCCCATCAGAAATCGTGTGCGACAATGGCTCCCAGTTCATCAGTCATAAGACTCGAGCCTTCTGCGACCGATGGAACATCAAGCTGATCACGTTCACACCTCGATATCCGCAATCTAATGGACAAGCCAAATCTAGCAAAAAAATCATCATCAACAACCTCAAGAGACGCCTCACAAGGGCTAAGGGAAAATGGGCGGACGAACTCTCCCTCATCCTCTGGTCCGACAGGACCACTCCGAAGAACACGACTGGACAATTGCCTTTTTCACTCGTCTACGAAAGCGAAGCGGTCATTCCCGCCGAACTACTAGTCCCGACAGCTCGCTATGGACTTCAGACGCATGAGAAAAACGACGTCGAGCTGGCACACAACTTAGACACGATTGACGAAACTAGGGAAAGAGTCAGAATTAGGATGGTCAGGTTCCAGGAGCAAGTCGCAAGGAGTTACAACAAGACCGTACGGGCCAAAGTCTTCAAAGTTGGCGATTGGGTACTCAGGAAGACATTCCAGAACACCAGAGATCCAACCGACGGCAAACTCGCACCCCAGTGGGAAGGTCCTTACCTCATCAAAGAAGTAGTCGGACAAGGAGCGTATCGACTAGAAGACAAAGACGGATAAGCGATCCCGAGGAGCTGGAATGCTACACATCTAAAACTATACCACTTCTAACCTCGTCTGGTAAGACGCGATAACCCCCATCGATTTTTTACATATTATTTGTCATTATAACTCGACTCTATTTCATGAACCTAACGCTTACATCCAACAAGGATATACTTTTATAACCATGAGTACAGGAAAACACAAAGTCAAGTTGGATCCAGTCACACACAAAAAGCGCTTACATTACATCTACACGATCGATGGGAACACGAGGAGATGAATACCAGAGGCACGTCGGCACACCGCCTGCCTTATACAACACAAAAAGTCAATACCTTATTACATTTACGCAATAAAACGTATTGCTTTCCTCCTTGGCATAACACGAGTCATGACTAAACAAAACGAAACATACACATTTGCAGGCCTCTCTTTTCTTACACATCATGGAAAACCCTACTCGATGAAGTACATGGGAAGACAAGACATCGCAACTGCTTTTACCAAAAAGGATCTGACAAGCAGACAAACAAAGAACAAAAGCAATCTTTTGTAAAGCAAAATACGCCGAAAATTTTGGCTCCTCTTACTAATATAAAAAGAAAGAAATTCTAATTTTTTTTACATTTTATGCGGCCCGTGATGGTGGACGGGTCGTCAAAACAAATTGTCTGCCTACACACAGGTAGGACTTCAAACATCCTTAAACAACATTTCTTGCGGCCCGCGATGGTAGACGGGTCGCCAAACCAGAAAATATTTCACCCACGCATAGGTGGGACCACAAATCATTCACAAAGAGAAAAAGTCAAGGGTCAAGATTCGCATCATTACCTTCATTAGGAGTCGGGTCGGAGGAAGGCTGGGGCTCGATCGGTACATTAGGAGTGGCGTCACTGGAACAAATCTCGTCTTCACCGGCACTCTCGTCCGGAGACTCCTCTTCGAAACCATCCACCTAGAACAACTCCGAACCTGGATTCCTCTTAGGAAACAGGGTATCCATGTTCTCCTTCTCTATCTTCAGATCCCAGGCCTTATGTTTACCCTCCTCGAACTCGTCAATCATTTCAACACGCGACTTCAACGCATAAAAGGCACCCACGTCGCCTGCAACCCGACCAACATCGATTTTGGCCTGCTTGACCCTCTCTTCAACACTGCCCTGACACTCGCTAAGCTCCTTCCGACAATTCTCCAAGTTATCTTGGCAAGTTTTCAACTCCCTAGCAAAGCGGCGCTCAACGTCCTTCAAGCGACTTTCAACCCCTTTCACCTTGGTCTTCAAAGATGACAAGTCGAACTCTGACTTAGCAGCCCTGTCCTCGGCTTTAGCGACCATCTCCTTCACACCGGAATAAGCACCCAAGAGAAACTGAAAAGTCTAGAAAACATGAAGCAAAAAGAAGAAATAATAACACAAACCCGCCAGTTTTCAAAAGAGAAAACATATATACATAAGACTCGACAAGACAGTTTACCTTCCATGCAGAGCAGCCTGCCTCGCCAATACAGTCCAAAGGAGAAACACCGTCAACCTCAGACTTCAAAGCTGGATCTTGAGCATGGAACAAGTCAGCAATCGACCGCCCGACCAGATCAATCTTCTCAATGCCGGGAGGGACCACCGATCTCTTCTTCGAGGTGTCCACGACAACCTTTTCAGCATCAGAAGAGACGACCACCTTCCTCTTCTTACCGACTTTAGCTAGGGGAGACGACTCGGTCGGTGTCGATTTGCTCGATGAGGCCTTGGCCGCCGCCAGCCTCTGCTCAATTAAACCCTTCCTAGATACTCCCCTTAAGCGAGCACTCGACCGACCAACAGGAGACGCTGTCATACCAGACAAAACATATAGTACAAATATGACGCGTGATAGAAAACACATGATTCAAACAAAAAACTTACACTTGACATGAGATGACGATGGAGTCGACATAACGTCTTGAGTTGTGGGAGCAACAGACAACAGGTTGACATTCACAAACTTCCGTTCCGACAACGGGATCCCAAGAATGATGTTAGTCAGGCCCTCCGATTTAGCATCCACCTCCAAATCTTCAGCTTCAGGGACTAAAAAAAAAGAGGTAAGCAAAAAGTTAAAACATGTCTGACAAGCGGAATTCAGAGAAAGATACATACTCTCGACCCGCCACTTTGTCGGCAAAAATGAACAGTCACCCTCCTTCTCCAGAGACGATCGCTCGAGGAAGAAAAACTTCGACCCCCATCCGCGGTTGTTCACATCAAGATTGGCCACCAAGGGCTTCCGACCTTGACGCTTGCGTAGTTGGACCCAAGAAGAGCTTTTTGACCCCAAGGAGTAGTTATACCACAAAGCGTCAAAATTGAAACCAGCCCCAGACTGTAAGTTCAACAGATCCAAAACTCTAAGGATCCGCCACGCTTGTGGCATAACCTGACACGGCGCAAGCGCTAGAGTCGCCAAGAAGTCTCGAACAAGGGGAGTGAACGGGAACTTATGCCCTATCTGAAACGGATAAGCATAAAAGCAGATCCACCCCTCATATCGAGCATCGGCCCTCTCGTCCGGGTATGGCAAACTCGCAGCCGTCTCAAGAGGAAAACCTCCGACTTGAAGGATTTGTTCCAGTTCTGCCTTCGTTAGCGTCCCCGTCAGAGCGTCACCCTCCTTTAGCAAGAACAGGGGGGCTTCGTTCTTGCTCGAGTTCGAGCGTGTGGTGGATGATTCGGCGGAACTACTAGAAACCATGTTTAGTATAGAGAAAAGGGGGAAATTGGAAAGCAATTTTGGGAAACCTTGAAAACCTACCGAAGTGAAGAACAGAGAAAGTCGGAGAAAGAAGATGAAAGGAAGTCATCAAGCCTGCTTCAAATTTATGGAGGGAAGGCTGGAAGAGCAGGACGTCCCATCACGCCGCAGGATCGTCGCCACATTAGCCCTCGCCTGTCGCGTCCAAACGGATGGTGGAGATCGTGCATATGGGAAGTCGTTTTGACTCCCGCCCTTAGCTGCCTTGAGCCCAAAACAACTTGGGGCTATTGTTGGGCCCATAATGCATTGCCTAACAGATTGGGCCATCTCACCTAAGAAATGGGCCAAGGAGTTTGAAGAAGAGCGTCAGATGCTCATCAATGCACAAGACCGACTGATCCCAGAAATTCCGCCCAAGCCATAAACGGCTTGATCTTCAGCAAACGGCAGCCGATTCAAATACGAATTAGAGGCCTCCTTAAATACAAGATCCCGAAGATTATGCTGAGGAATTAAGTGAAAGATCTCATGGTAACGGTAACAAGACCGACGAAGAGAAGGATCCGATAAATAAGGCATGAAAGGGCTACGAAGGGACACGACAATACTCATTATCCCAACTCTCACAAAGCTTGCTAACCTACTTGTTCATGTTTAGGTCTTTTGGTAATAACGCTTGACCACCAAAGATCAGACGCTAGTTTAGCCGATCGGACAAGACTTGATCTCTTGCACCTAGAGGATAAGCTATACTTTGTCTCATCCTTATCATCATATCATCAATATATCATCATATAATCTTTCTCTTATTTCGTACGTAGTTGATTGTTCATTTGGTTTGGATTCATCGTATTCTATCCGATCAACTTGTTACCCCGTCTAAGGCAATTTAGGTCGGTTGATCTTTTCGCCCCAAAACACCCACCATGAAAGAGGTTTGGGCTCGGCTCTTCTATGCGTAAGGAGTTATTTACTCGGCATGACTATGTTCCCTATCCAAATTATGTTCTCTATATTTTGTTGTTTAGCTTATGTTGATCACCCGTTTATCTTTATGTTGTTTAGCATACGTTGATCATCCGTTTATCTTTATGTTGTTTAGCTCATGTTGTGTAACTTTTGATTTGGATGGAAGATCCTTTGTTATAGGACTAGCCGTATTGTGTAACGTCTACGTTTTGTATAACTAAGAAAGTTTGTTCCTTAGGATGTAGAAGGTTCCTTAACGTCTTCGTTACAAAGTTATCAAATTACTATCGTATATGTTGACTTAATTTATTGCAAGTATTGTTATTCTTTCCACTTTGATTTCAATCCAATTGAATTTAGGGTACATGTACACAAGGAACCTTTTTCCTACATCTTTGCCTCAATAATATCCACAAAGCTAAGCCAATCATAAATTACATATAATACCATGATCACTGCGATTTGTATCTATTCTCATACACTCTCAAAAGGTGTTGTTTATGTGCTCCTTATTAACAAAGTTGCGTGATTCACATGTTAAGAATTAGGGCTTAAGTAAGGTAACCAAATGGACTGTGTTAAACATGTGCGTTTGTATGTAGTAAATAACCAAAAACTTAATAACAATTTGAGTTTTGGACTATATTCTTATAATAAAAACTAAAAGTAAGAAAGGGAAATTATGATTGCATGCTTTTGTTGGGCATTCCTACATTCACGTCAACCTATAGTAAGAAATGGAAATTTCAGTTTTGCATGCTTATTAGTTTGCTTATGAGGATTTGTGCTAAATCTTAAGTACTAGGGTTTAAGGTTTAAGTAAGGTAAATGCTCATTCGGTGCTATGTGTGTCAAACATAATAACCACAAACTTATTACAACATAATGTTTCATAGTGACTATGAATTATTCTAATGTGTTGTCTTGTCTACACTCCCATGCTTAGGACCAAAAACTTATTCAACCATAATAAACAAGGCCAATGTCTTGTCCACACTTCCACCAACACCAACATGAATTTAGCTTTTCCGAAGGTGACGAGACATTGGCATGCATGCATCAAAACTTCCAAGTGCAGCCAAATTAAGCTCTATGCTTCACGTGAACTTTCATCCATTCAATTGTCTTGTCTACACTTCCACTTTTAGGCATCAAATGTGTTATCTTGTCTAGACTCTCATGATTAGGTGAAGCTAGCTAATAGGGATAAGCCGAAGGTATGTAGTGTTTAGGGTAGTGAACATTGCCATTTATAGGTACAACCCACACACAATTGCACTTGGGATAGGAATTGCTAAGCAAAGGGCCAAAAGGAGGAACCCAGTTAGCATAGGGAACATATCCTAAATATCGATAAATTTTTTTCTTTTTCTTGTTTGGGACAAATTATTAATCTAGTTACTAGTGAATATAAAATATTCCATTTTGCTTATGTTATAGTGAAAGAAGTTGGGAAGAAGTTGTTAATAATAAATTACCTAAAGAAATAGGTAAAAGAAATTTCCATCCAAGATTTAATAATTGGTCCATTCTCAGTCTAGGTAAGGTCCATCTTGTTGTGATAGAAATGAACAATAAAAAAAAAGTTTTTACTAGTGTAATGAAAATACCAATTGTTGTTTCAAAGACCCCATCCCTTGCATTTATTCCAAATAGGTCAGGAACGGAGATGTACGGAATAGATAAATTATAGCCTCCCAAGTAAAGAATTGTTACAAATAATGAAGAAACTAGTAGATTTAGATAGGAAGCAACATAAAATAAACCAAATTTAATACCTGAATATTCTGTTTGATAACTTGCTACTAATTCTTCCTCCGCTTCTGGTAAATCAAAAGGCAATCTTTCACATTCAGCTAGAGAAGAAATTATAAAAACGAGAAATCCTATAGGTTGACGCCACAAATCCCACCCCCACAAACCATATTTAGACTGTGCTTCAACTATATCAACTGTACTTAAACTGTTAGATAATTCTAGTCGGTGATAAAATCACAGTTATCATCGCTATTACAGAACCGTACATGAAATTTTCACCTCATACGGCTCCTCGAGGGTCACACATAAATCTAAGGACTGCTTCGATATTCTTTAATCTTGAAATTTTTGTAGGATAGATAGAGTTAAAAGTAATCGAAAGGTCCCGAATTAGATCAACGGAATTCTGTCTGCTATACTAAAGGGCGTCTGAATTGATCTCATCCTTTACTTTTTTTATAAAAAAATGAGTTCAAAAATCTTCACAAATTCGGTAAGAATTCCGGTAAGTTACAGTTTTGTGACTACAACATTGATTATATACCACCTACATGTTTTTAACATGTCCTACTATTGTGTTATGTTTTTAGATTTCCTAAATGGCAAGAGAATTTAATTTATGGGAACGTGTTGAGGTCATTGGAGCAGAACATGGATTGCTCGGTTCATATCACACCGCCATGATATCCTTAGTGTTACCATTGATTGGATTCTACCGTGTCGAATATGAAACATTGATGACTAACGATCGCTCGGGTCCCCTTGTAGAGCAAGTCCCAAGGGGGTTGTTGCGGCCTATACCTGCACGTAGAACTCTACCCTATTACGAGATAGGGCAACATGTTGACGTATGGAATCGTGATGGATGGTGGTATGGAACTGTTCTACGACACCCGGACTTTGGAATTTATGAAGTGAGTTTGGGGGAATTCGACTACGAGAATATCATTGTCGGTTATGATCATATTAGGCTCCACGTTAACTGGAACGGTAATGTTTGGCTACGTCCGAGACCCGCTACCATCCAACTAGATTAGCTTCCACGATAACCTTCACCGGTATGGTAATGGTAATGGTAATGGTTGGATTTTTAACTAAGAACTCAATGTGTGGTACTTGTCGGTATGTCTTTGTTGGTGTGGTCCTTTGCGCTTTCTTTTGTGGTACTCGTATCTTTCAAGTGTTTGTAGTGTACGTACTTGATCATCTTCTTGTGCGTTTGTATGTTTGTATCCAACTAGTGAATGATCATCTCGTTTGTACGCTTTTAGCTATGTTTTGTGATAAATGGTCATCTCATTGTTATAACTTGTGTACGTATATATATTTGACTTGGTGGTCACAAACCAACGTTGTGGTACCCTCCCAAGAAGATGCTTCTTCTTTTGTGGTACACCATGCCTCTTCATGTGAACCTTTGCTAAGCTAGCTAGTGTATAGGTTTTGGGGCTACATGAATTTTTGCTAAGCTAAGGGAGATAAGACACCTCCACTTTTGTCATTAAACCTATGGAAGCTAGTGTATAGGTTTGTCTACAATGGAACAAGTTACATAACCTTGACCGATACTATATATAGCCATGTTTTGGTTGTGGACAAGCTACTCACACACATTTGCACCCACTTAATTTGGGAGTGCTACGGAAAGGGCTAGAAGGTGCCGAGAAACACACTTAACAAATCCGGTAAGAACATTGTTTTGGGGCGAAAAGATCGGACGACCTAAATCACCTTAGACGGGGTAACTAATCGATCGGGTGATAGAAAACAATCCAAACCAAGCAGATAATTGACAAGCAAAGAGTAAATGTAGAATAGCGAGATGATTTTATTAGATAATGTATTGATCGAATCGAATCGAGATACAACTTATCATAGTTTAGACCGAGTGGTCGTGTAGGACTCGGCCGATGACTTTTAGGTGGCGACCGGTGGAGAGTAAGCGCAGATGATTGCTAGAGAGCTAGGCGGGCCGCGTAAGTGTTGTTCTGATCCGTTTTTGAGCCAGAATGCTTGTGTCTCTAGCGTTAATGTGTTCGTATCTTCTTATCTTCTTCGTCGTCCAAATATGGTAAGTTCTTTTCCATTGTGACCGTTGTGTTTTTCTAATATCTTCGTCTTCAATGCCAGGAGCAATGGCAAGGATTATGCCATTTAATTGCTGCAATTATGGTGGTTTGAATGCTGTGGACGTTACGTGATCTGGGCATTAAATGTATGGCGAGATTCTCGCGATCCTGTCGGAGGGCATTCGACCAGAGAAGTCTTGTCGCCTCCTCTGGACCTTCTCCTTTGTTCTTCCGATCTGCAATGGGCTTGGGCTCGATTCACTTGACTCATCTTCTCCGGGGATGCCAGGCCCAACAATAGCCCCAAGTTGCCTTGGGCTTTCGGTTTAGGCAAGTAAAACGGAATCCGTGGCAACTTCTCTAGACACGATCTTCACCATCCTTTTTTGGCGCGTTTGCTCAGGGCTACGTGGCATGTGATCGGGGCATGATGCGACACCTCTGCAAACCTTCACTTCCCTCTATAAATTCAGAGCAGAGGGAATCGATTAGTCTTCATCCCATCTTCCTTTGCAAGTTTCTTCTGGTAAACTTCTCGATCTCGCTCGCCATAGTTTTCTGATTTCTCTAGTCATAGCTCTTTGATCTCTCTCTCTTTCCATTCTCGAAATGGTTTCCATCGAGGCTTCTGAGTCATCGAAGACTCTTTCCGATTCTCGTGAAGGCGAAACTCCTCCTCGTTTCATTTTGAAGGAGTAGGATGCATTGACTAGCACTTTGTCCCAGGCGGAGCTGGATCAAGTTCTCCAAGTCAGAGGCTTTCCACCGGAGACGGTCGCCAGGTTGCCTCATCCAGACGAGAGGGCCGATGCGCGTTATGAAGGATGGATTTGCTTCTACGCATACCCGTTTAGAATAGGGCACAAATTTCCTTTCTCTCCCCTTGTCAGGGATTTTTTAGCCACTTTGGCGCTGGCGCCATATCAAGTAATGCCTCAGGCGTGGAGAGTTCTTAGGGTTTTAGACCTTGTCAATGTTCAAACTGGGGCCGATTTTGATTTTGACGCTCTGTGGTATAACTACTTTATTGGGTCGAAGAGTTCCTGTCGCGTTCAGTTGCGTATCCGACATGGTCCGAATCCCTTGGTGCAGAGCCCTGATGTCAACGACCGCGGATGAGGGTCGAAGTTCTTTTTCGTCGAACGTTCTTCTTTGGAGAAGGAGGGAGAGTGTCCGTTTTTGTTGACGGAGTGGCAAATCGATAGTATGTATTTGTCTTCTCTTTCGCGTATTTTATGTGTCTTAACTCTTGCCTTAACTTTTCTTTTTTGTAGTCCCCGAACCAGAAGATCTAGAAGTGAGTAGCCGATCGGAAGGCTTGTCGAAGATTGTCCTTGAAATTCCCGCGTCTGAAAGAAAGTTTGTGAACGTCAACCTGCTGTCGACGACCCCTGCCTCTCAAGACGACATGTCGAATGTCTCATCGTCTCGTGCAAAAGGTAGATTCTTGACTCTAGGCGTCTTTTACTGTTTTTCGTGTTGTCGTGTACTTTAGGATTTCTCCCTTTCTGTTGTTTTGTCGTGTCAGGTTCCCCTGGTGGTCGAGTGCTCGTTTGAGGGTGGCGTCAGGGAAAAGCCTGATTGAGCAGAGGAAGGCGGCAGCCAAAGCCGCGTCAAGCAAACCGGATCTGGTGGATCTGACGGTTCCAGTCAAGACTGGCTCTAAGAGGAAGGCGAGCGCTCGCCCTGAAGACGTCAAGGTGGAGGACATCCCTAGGAAGAAGAGTGCGATTGCTGAGGGGGTCGACAAGATCGGTGCCGTCGGACAGTCGATCACCGACCTTTTTCGCGCTTAGGACCCAACTTTGAAGTCGGAAGTTAAGGATGTCTCCCCTCTAGACTGCATTGGTGAAGCGGGATGCTTCGTATGGAGGGTGAGTTGCCCTTTGTTCTTGTTTTTATGTTTCTTTTTGCTCGACCGCGTTTCTTGATTGTGTTTTTGTGTTGTCGTGTGTCTTTCTGTCAGGACTTCCAGTATTTCTTGGGAGCTTACTCCGGTGTTCAGGCGATGCTTGTCAAGGCCAAGGACAGGGCTGCTAGGTCAGAGTCTGACCTTGCGTCTTTGAGGACCAAGCTGGAGGGAGCGGAGAGTCACTGCCGTGAGACTGAGCGTCGCCTCACCAGGGAGCTGAAGAGCTGTCAAGAAGAGCTGGTCGCAAGTCGGAGGGAGTTTGAAGAGTGCCGATCAGGCGTTGAGGAGGAGGTGAAGCGGGCTCGAATGGCCGATGGCCAGATTACTGGCGATGTCGGGGCCTTTTATGCTGTGAAGTCGCGCATTGAGATGATCGAAGAGTTCAACAAGGGCAAGCATGAGCTCTGGGACCTGAAAGCGGAGAAGGAAACTCTGGACTCCATGTTCCCAAAGGGCGATCCTGGTCAGGAGCTGTTTTGCTTGGCCGGCGTCAGAGAAGAGGCCGTGGATGAAGGCGCCGATGAGGACGAGGCCCATTCTGGCGATGTCGAGCCGACTGACGAGATAGCATCTCTGGAGCCAGCCCCTGCGGAAGGTAATGCCATTGTCCCCGACGTCTGATTTGTTTTCTTCGCGTAATATGACTTCGTTTGCCCCACCTGTGTGTGGGTTTGAATATTATGTGTTTTGGCGACCCGTCCACCATCGCGGGTCGCAGGATATTTCTGAATGATTGTTGGTAAAGTCCTACAGATGTGTAGGCAGACAATGTGTTTTGGCGACCCGTCCATCATCGCGGGTCGCGTTTTATGTATAAAAATACTTTTATTCCGATGTAATTGCGTTTTTACATATCGAGTCGTATGCTAGTTTGTTTCGTACATGTTCGTCGGACTTCCTAGGAAGTTGTCGACGACGTTTTGTATTTCGTATGTGTCGGTTTCACCCTGGTGCTCCGTCGAGTGGGGTTTCACCGTATGTATGTATGTAGAGCAGGCCTGTGATGTGTTTGTGTATGTGTTAGTCATGACATTATGCCGGGGAGGTAAGCAATATGTTTTATTGCGTAAATGTAATAAGGTGTTGTACCTTATGTTTTGTGTAAGGCAGGCGGTGTGCCAACGTGCCTGTGTTGCCATCTCCCCGTGTTCCGATCGATCGTGTAATGTAATGTATGCGCTTTTTTGTGGATGACAGGATCCAATGTAAATGCTGTTCTGCGTTTGTGTTTTCGTAAGGAGGAAGTCCTCGCTTAGTGTCAGATGATGACATGTAAAAGGAGATAGCGATGTACATGCGATAGCATGCGGTATGTATGCGACAGGTAGCAATGTATATGCGATAGCATGCGATTTGTATGCGATAGATAGCAATGTATATGCGATAGCATGCGATTTGTATGCGACAGATAGCAATGTATATGCGATAGCATGCGATTTGTATGTGACAGATAGCAATGTATATGTGATAGCATGCGATTTGTATGCGACAGATAGCAATGTATATGCGATAGCATGTGATTTGTATGCGACAGATAGCAATGTATATGCGAGGTATAAGATTTGTGTGATGTTTTACCTCATTGGTTCAGAAATGGTAGAGTTTTAGATGTGCTGCGTTCCAACCTCTCGGGATCGATTGTCCGTCTTTATCCTTTAACTGATATGCTCCCTGTCCGACCACTTCGGTGATCAAGTAAGGTCCTTCCCACTGTGGTGCTAGCTTTCCGTCGGATGGGTTCTTAGTGTTCTGGAAAGTTTTCCTGAGGACCCAGTCTCCGACCTTGAATGCCTTGATTCAGACGTTCTTGTTGTATCTCCTTGTGACTTGTTGTTGGAACCTGACCATCTTGATTCGGGCTTTCTCTCTGATCTCGTCCGCTGTGTCCAGATTGTGTGCTAGTTCGATGTCGTTTTGTTCATTTGTCTGAAGGTTGCAGCGAGCGGTCGGAACCAGTAACTCAGCCGGGATGACCGCCTCGCTCCCGTAGACGAGAGAGAAAGGCGATTGCCCGGTCGCATTCTTTGGAGTAGTCCTGTCGGACCAGAGAATAAGTGGGAGTTCGTCTGCCCATTTGCCTTTAGCTCCTGTGAGGCATTTCTTGAGGTTGTTGATGATGATCTTGTTGCTGGATTCGGCTTGTCCGTTGGATCACGGATACCGAGGTGTGGATGTGACCAACTTGATGTTCCATTGATCGCAAAAGGCTCGAGTCTTATGACTGATGAATTGGGAGCCGTTGTCGCACACGATTTCTGACGGGATGCCAAATCTGCACAAGATATTGCGTGTTATGAATGAAATGACGTGTTGATCTTTTACCTCTCTGTAGGCTTCGGCTTCGATCCATTTAGAGAAGTAGTCCGTCATGGCAAGGAAGAAGACTCTTTGACCCGACGCGGGGGGGAGCTTTCCGACGATTTCCATTCCCCATCTCATAAAGGGCCATGGAGCTAGGGTCGGATGGAGGAGCTCTGAAGGCTGATGATGGACGGGTGCATGCCGCTGACAGGCGTCGCATCTCTTGGTGTATTCCATGGCATCTTTGTTCATCGTTAGCCAATAGTACCCGTTTCGTAGGGCTTTACCCGAGAGGCTTCGTCCGCCGGTGTGGTTGCCACACTCCCCTTCGTGCAATGATTGCAATATACGTCTGACTTCTGGAGTCTTGAGGCATCGTAGGAGTAGTCCTGTAACAGACCTTTTGTACAAGATGTTATCTATGATATCGTAAGAGAGTGCTTGTACCTTGAGCCTTTTTGCTTCTGTCTTGTCGTCGGGTAGAATGCCGTCTTTCAACCATCTAATGTAAGGTAGTATCCAGTCATCATTGGTGTGGACGATGTCTTCTTCTGGTCAGTCGCCTATTTCCATGGCGACGAGTTCTTCAAGCGATGCTGTTGACTCGACGGATATCCTTGGGACGACTGGCGTCATGATGTGGTCCAATGGTATGTGTGGAAATTCCTTCGGATCAGACGGATCCTAGATTAGCGAGTGCGTCAGCTTGGGAGTTAAGATCCCTGGGCACTTGTCTGATGTTGAATGTTTGGAATTGTCCGATCAGTTTCTTGGCTACCTCCAAGTAGGCTATAATTCTGGCATCCTTGGCATTATACGCCCCTTGTATCTGGTTTACGACTAGCAGAGAGTCGCAAACGACTTCGATCTCTCGGACCCCTAGGTCGCGAGCCAGGATGAGTCCGAATATGAGCGCTTCGTATTCAGCTTCGTTGTTAGTCGCATCCCACTCACATCTGACAGCTTGAGCTATCTTGTCTCCTTGTGGTGATTTTAGCACGACCCCTAGCCCCGATCCTCTGGCATTCGATGCCCCGTCTGTGTGGATCTCCCATGTACCTGCCTCGTCCGTCGCGAGTAGTTTTGTTGCTTCTTTTGTGGCTTCTTGCTCTAGGGTCGAACTGAAATTGGCCACAAAGTCGGCTAAGGCTTGCGACTTGATCGCTGTCCTAGGCTCGTATTCGATGTCGTAACCGCTGAGGTGTATGGCCCATTTGGTCATTCGTCCTGTGAACTCAGGTTTCCTCATGATAGCTCTCATGGGATGATTAGTGCGAACAGTAATAGTATGAGATTCGAAATATGGTTTGAGTTTGTTCGAAGCCATTACCAATGATAGCACGAGCTTTTCAAGTGACGAATACCTTGTTTTGGCTGGTAATAGCGTCCGACTGACGTAGTATATTGGCGACTGTTTGCCATCCTCCTCTCTGACCAGTACTGCGCTTACGGCTGATTCTGACACTACAAGATAAAGAAATAAGGGCTCGTCGCCTTTGGGTTTGGCTAGTAACACGGGACTGGCCAGATACTCTTTGAGGTTTTGGAACGCTGCTTCGTGTTCTTCCGTCCATTGAAAGGACTTATTCTTCTTGAGTGCGTCGTGGAAGGGTTTGCACTTGTCGATGATTTAGAGATGAATCTGTTCAGAGCTGCTATCCGATCTATGAGCTTCTGTACGTCTTTGACGCATCAGGGGGATCGAAGGTTGATGAGAGCCTTGATTTGTTCTGGGCTGGCCTCTACTCCTCTTTGTGTCACCATGTATCCTAAGAACTTCCCTGACGACACTCCGAAGGAGCATTTAGTAGGGCTTAGTTTCATATTGTACCTTTTGAGCACCTCAAAGCTGTCGCGTAGGTGGTCTATGTGATCTTCTTTCTTTTTGGACTTGACCAACATGTCGTCTATGTAGACTTCCATCGTGTCTCCGATTTGGTCTTTGAACATTTTGTTGACTAGTCGTTGATACGTAGCCCCTGCATTTTTCAGACCAAAGGGCATTACTTGGTAACAATAGATACCTTGGCTGGTGATGAACGCTATTTTTTCTTGATCGTCGGGTTCCATAAGGATCTGATTGTAACCGCTGAAAGCGTCCATGAAGGTAAGCATTTCGTGCCCCGCTGTGGCATCGACCATGGCGTCGATATGGGGTAGAGGGAACGAGTCCTTGGGACAAGCCTTGTTGAGGTCTGTGAAGTCGATGCAGACTCTCCATTTGCCGTTCTTCTTCTGGACTACGACCACGTTGGCTAGCCATTAAGGATAGTGCACCTCCCTGATCTTTCCTGTTTCCAATACGCTTTTGAATTCGTCGTTGATTATCTTGTTCCGCTCGGGGGCGAACTTCCTGAATTTTTGCTTGACAGGGGGATGAGATGGATCCACATTTAGTTTATGAGTAATAACGTTTGGAGATATTCCGACCATATCCTCATGCGACCATGCGAAACAGTCGGCATTGGCCTTGAGAAAGTCAAGAAGTTGTTGTCTGGTCGAATCGTCCAAGTCCGACCCGACCCTTACCGTTTGGTTTGGCTTTGAAGGGTCTAGTGCAATTTCATCGAGTTTTTCCATTTCTGGTTCGACGTACCGACTAGGCCCTTCACTGTGGTTGCTATGCGGTCCTGTGTTCGGCTGCGCTCTTCATGGAAGCGACGTAGCATTCTTTTGCGGTCCTTTGATCTCTTGGACTCCCCATTCAGTGGGGAATTTGATGACTTGATGATATGTCGAAGGTACTGCCTTCATAGCGTGTATCCATGGCCTGCCAAGAATAGAATTATAGGGAGACGGACAGTCTAGGACTAAGAATTTCACCTATTGCTTGATTCCTCCAGCGTATGTGGTTAGAATGATTTCACCGGTCGTATGCTTAACCTCACTGCTGAACCCGACCAGTGGGTCGACTTTTTGATTAGGTCGTTCTCAGTCAGACCCATTTCTCTAAGTGCGTCAAGGGTCAAGAGGTTTGTCGAACTCCCTGTATCGATTAGTACTCTCCGTATTAAACAATTACCAATGGACAAAGAGATTACCAGACCATCGTGGTGACTATCCGACCCGTCAAAATCGGATTCGTCGAATATGACCGTTGGAAGGTTAGATGTCCTCCTTGGCTTGAATTCC
This sequence comes from Rheum nobile, assembly GCA_027886185.1. NCBI lineage: Eukaryota > Viridiplantae > Streptophyta > Magnoliopsida > Caryophyllales > Polygonaceae > Rheum > Rheum nobile. The sequence goes on along the minus strand of WOAB01000566.1, from coordinate 1,046,830 downwards.
GATGCCTCGGGCTTATCGCCCTTGCTTTCCCTAGCGTGTCGCTTAGCCGCGGAGTATATGTTTCCACATATATCCGATCCACCTGAAATGGTATTGACAACTTTTGTATGGACGGGAGATGGGGGTTTGTTCTGTTTTACCTAATCTCGACGTTCCATGGTAGCCTTTGCCCGTTCTGAGATTACGTCGCGCAGGAGCCCCTGTGAGAGCAGCCTAGCGACTTCCTTCCGCAGTGCGATGCACTCGTCGGTCGAATGACCGTGGTCGCCGTGGAATTCGCACCATCGACTCATGTCCTTCTTGACATCCGGTCAGTCGCTCTTTCGGGGCCATCTTACCTCTTTTCCATATTTCTTGAAACTCTCGACGAGCTCCGACACGGAAACATTGAAATTATAAGACTGGACCCTAGGAGGCAACGCCGGACTGTCTCTCCATTCCTGTGACCTGTCTTGGAAAGAGTTTACCTGATTTGGTTCGTTTCGATTACGAGAATAGGGATGAGATCGTCTGTCTCGACGGTTGTCGGAGGGATGTTTACGGTCGGATGGATCGGGTCCGTGTGAGGCTTTACGCGACTCACGGTCCTCTTCCAATCTTACCTCGGCCATGGTTTTGGCCTGGACATCTTCAAAACTTTTGCATGGGTACTTGGTAATCTCGTCGTAGAGATTGTTGTCTTTGACTAAGCCTTGTCGGAAGGCTTCGATGGAGGTTGTGACGTCGCAGTGGGGAATTGCCACTTTCTCCTTATTGTACCTGTTAAGATAATTCCGAAGGGGTTCGTTATACCTTTGTGTGACTTGGTAGAGGTCACTTGATTGTCTTTCGAGCCTCCGACTGCTGGCGAATTGACTCTTGAAAGAGTTGACCAGATCCGCAAAGGATGTAATCATTCCCTGAGGCAAACGCATAAACCATGTTAGTGCCGGACCCGCAAGGGTTATGCCAAAGCTTTTGCACATGACTGCCTCGCGGCTCTCCCTTGAAACAGATGCAACCATTAGTTTTTGTTTATAGAGAGAGATATGGTCATCTGGATCGGTGGTGCCGTCGAACGTCGCCATGTTGGGGAGATGGAACTTCTTGGGGATCCTGTTGCGGGACTCCTGGGTACCCTCAGTGTGTCCTGGGAGCCTGTTGAAGAGATCGTCGATCGTCTTCATGTGTCTGTCGAGCGTCTGCTGGAAAAGAGTCAGGACATCTGGCGGATTGGTAACCTGTGGTTCATCGATTCGGGTCCCAGCAGACCCGATCGGTGTGGAAAAGGTGACATGGTTAGTCAAAAATGGACTAGAGAAAGGAGTTCAAGACGTACCCTCAGTGTGTCCAGGACGTCGTACGCTCGGAGGCGTCGGCTCGATGTTGTCCATGTCGAGGCGTGTTCGGGTGTCGCCGTGGACGGGCACGTTCCTAGATCCTGAAGCCACTGACTGTACCTGCGACTTAAGAGACTCATTTTCACGAGTTAGTTGCGTGATCTCGGCTTCGGATTGGGTTGACAAAGCGGCTAGGGCTTCGGTCTTTTGGCGTTGCTGGGCTAGTTCCTTTTGAAGGGTGGCCATTTTTTGGGAAAGTTCTTGGAACTGGGTTGGAGTAGGATTTTCGGTTGTGATTGCTGCATCTTGGGTTCCGTCTTCGAGATGTCATTCTTGATTGTCGGTAGGTGGGTCAATAGTCATGGTTGGAAAGTTTCAAAAGGGTGATCGGCAAGTTGCCCCACGGTGGGCGCCAAATTGTTTTGGGGCGAAAAGATCGGACGACCTAAATCGCCTTAGATGGGGTAACTAATTGATCGGGTAATAGAAAACAATCCAAAGCAAGCAGATAATTGACAAGCAAAGAGTAAATGTAGAATAGCGAGATGATTTTATTAGATAATGTATTGATCGGATCGAATCGAGATACAACTTATCATAGTTTAGACCGAGTGGTCGTGTAGGACTCGACCGATGACTTTTAGGTGGCGACCGGTGGAGAGTAAGCGCAGATGATTGCTAGAGAGCTAGGCGGGCCGTGTAAGTGTTGTTCTGATCCGTTTTTGAGCCAGAATGCTTGTGTCTTTAGCGTTAATGTGTTCGTATCTTCTTATCTTCTTCGTCGTCCAAATATGGTAAGTTCTTTTCCATTGTGACCGTTGTGTTTTTCTAATATCTTCATCTTCAATGCCGGGAGCAATGGCAAGGATTATGCCATTTAATTGCTGCAATTATGGTGGTTTGAATGTTGTGGACGTTGCGTGATCTGGGCATTAAATGTATGGCGAGATTCTCGCGATCCTGTCGGAGGGCATTCGACCAGAGAAGTCTTGTCGCCTCCTCTGGCCCTTCTCCTTTGTTCTTCCGATCTGCAATGGGCTTGGGCTCGATTCACTTGACTCATCTTCTCCGGGGATGCCAGGCCCAACAAACATCATGTGTTATTCTATAAAATCTATTTCGGGAATGGCTAGACATTACCATTTAATTTAACGTATGGCTAGACTTTATATAAATTCGATTTCAGTATTTGTATGTTTTGATTTTACTATAATATTGCTCTATATGAGCTGTTATTGTATGTTTTTAGATATCGAGAATGGCTAGACATTACCATCTAGAGGAACGTGTTGAGGTTGTCGGAGCAGAATAGGGTTTACTAGGTTCATACCACACGGCAAGGATCACGTTGGTCTCACCAATGGTAGGATTTTATCGGGTCCAGTATGAAACATTGATGCTTGGCGACCGCTCTGGTTACCTTAAGGAAGATGTCCCATACGGGTTGTTACATCCCATATAACAATATAGAGATGTGTTCAATTATGAGATTGGTATGCATGTAGACGTTTGGGCTCGTGAATTATGGTGGTATGGAACTATAAGACGACGGTCGGAGATTGGCATGTATGAAATCGATTTCTCGATTTTCAACTACGACAATGTGGTTGTTAGTGGTGCAAATCTTAGGCCCCACCTTCACTGGAATGGTCAAGTTTGGGTACGTCCGAACCCAGTATTCATCCGACTAGATTAGTTTCCCTTAGGACCATGTCGTTGTCGGTATGTTAAGGCTAAAGTTTGCTTCTTTGTTTTGTGGTACTTTGTTTGTTTTGTGGTACTTTGTTTTGGGTAGTGAATGTTGCTCTCGTTTTCCTTTCTTGTGTTGCATGTGTGTGGAGACGTCACAAAGCCACCCAAACAAACCACCATATTCAATCCAACGTTTTAACGTTCAATGTTGAATATCAATGTTTTAACATTGAATGTTCAATATCAATGTTTTGAAACTTTAAAACCATTGAATCCAACATTAACAAGTACTAATGTTTCATCCATAAGAAGTTGAAAAAGCATTAACATCTATTAAAACCCCATAGTGTAACTTCAATCCCCCATTGCTCTACGAGTCTACGGTTGTGCACGGTTCAGTACAAACCGTGCACGGTTGTGCACAGACCATGCACAACATCAGAGGCCCGCCAATCAATGTGCACGGTTGTGGACAAACCGTGCACGGTTGTGCACAGACCGTGCATAACCCTTAAGGGAAGTAGGTTCCCTTGAGACCTCCGAGACCGAACCTACGAGTCCGAAACTCGTCATGCATCGATGAAACTAAAATAACCAACAAAATCATACATGATCATTCGTTCTAAGAGCCTAATCGCCATACAAAATGGAGAACAACATAGGTATCCCGCCATACAAAATCAGCGCCTAACCACATACAACATATACTAGCCACCTAATTATAAGTAATGTTTTAAGATTATACTTGTTTACCAAAAAGTAGGGATTGTACTCCTACAAATTACAAGCCAACCAAATATATATTCTTGTGATCCCAAATCTGTTTAGCAATGGCATCTCGGATGCCATTCATGTAGCCTTTGGGGTCATTGTCCTCGCCTTTATCATCATTGGGGTCAAACTTAAAAGCATCTTCATCGTCGTCATCATCCTCTTCTAGGATTGAATCATTCAGCTTGTGTTCTAGTATAAAGTTGTGCAGCCCAAAACACACACAAATGATGTCAATTTGCGTGGGAATATCATATGACGGCATGCCTTTTAATATCTTCCATCTCTTCTTCAAAATACCAAAGCACCGTTCGATTGTCGTCCTCAAAGAATAATGGACTCGGTTAAATCCTTCTCGAATATTTTTCAGAGCCTCTCGCATGAACTGAGATTGGTGATATTTTACCTTCGAGTAGGGAACCATATAGCCTTTTCTGTCTGGATATCCCTTGTCAACTAAGTAGTACCTCCCTACGAGTAATTAAACTTGGTTACAATACATTTTAAATATCCGCATGAATTGTCAATTCACCAAGTGTATTGTAAAAGTAAGGATAGATGATGATTGATCATGTCTTACCAGATGGAGGACGGGGAAAGTTCATATGAGGATAGCTCAAAGCATGGTCCAACACCCGAGTGTCGTGGGCGCTTCCTTCCCACCCGACCGATACAAATGTGAAATACATATCAAAGTCGCACACTGCCATCACATTGAATGAAGTATACCCCTTACGACATCTATAAGGAAATTGTTCTTCCTCAGGCACACAACATTCAATGTGAACCCCATCAATGCATCCAATAACACCCTAAATGAATGCAGTAACAATATTAGATGACATGGCTGGTTCAACTTGTCAATAAATTGCAAATATAAGTAATAATCCATACCTTGAAAAGACTATATCGGGGCTCACTCATCACTTTTGCTGGAATGTTACTGAAATTTGCATCACGAGGTTTCAGAAGGTTACGTACAAGGCGGTTAAAACCCCTGTGCCTGCCAACCATTGCATCTAGAACCTGGTGAAACGCATGGCTAATGGTGTCGCCTGATCTATGAAACCGCTCACATACATCTCTATTAGCCAACCCAACAGAAATTGTGTAAAGCAAAATCCCAACCTTCTCCAGAATGGACATACGGCGTGAAGGTAATAGCCCGTACTTCGTCTCTAGCTCATCACAAAGATGTTGTAGGACATGCCTCTCCATCCGAAATGCATTGATACATCTAACATCAGACACAGAGTCCATCAGTTGGCGCATCCACATGTACCCCATGAGCTCTGAATCATAACAATGAACCTTGTGAAAAAACCTAGCATGGTATGCAACCGAGAGATGCGCACACTTCTCCAACCACACTTGCCATCTTGTAGTGTACTTCTTTCATAACTCGCGTCTAGACATCCTTCGTCTCGGGCCAAGTGGCTGAAAATCCCAAACTTCAAATATAAGATATCTCCAAGTGGTTTATATTAATAACGTAACTACTGTAGCCATGCACTAGGATAACACAAATGAAAATTAGTTTAATTTAAATTGAAGTAGGAAAACACTAATGGTATGCAAGAGTCTTAACACGAAGAACTAATGAAGTCTGAAATACACCAAACACCAAGCACTAAGTTCATACATAAATCACATCACCTCACCTCAACAAACACATCATTATCCAAACAGCCATGCTAACCCTAGACACTCAAACATATCAAATCCCCCAACCAGTACCCTAAACACTCAAACTCATCACACTCCATCTACGGCTGATATAACTGGTATGCCAGATCGTACTCATACTGTAGCCATGCAATCCTGTTACTGTCTTTCGGGAGGGACATGAAGACCTCACGTCTTGGTTCTTGAGCAAGCTGACTGGCGGCAAAGCAATACAATTTAGAATTCTCTTCGAGAAGCCCATCAGTTACAAGACGTTCCAACACCACAACACATTCTGCATATGTGAAATATTTCTTCACTTCACCTGCCAGATCATTGGTACTTCCAATATCACACTCCATCATGCTAAGCAATTTCTGACTAGCATCACCCACAACAGCCATGTGTTCGTTGAATGCCGTTGAAGTAGGACTTGGCCCTCTCCTTCTTTCTTTGATGCACACAGTAGGTGTAACTACAAGCTTAGTGCTCTTCTCCCTCACATTTGATGGACCAAATCTTAGGGAAGTAATCCCCTCGTGTACTTGTGCTAAGCACTCATCAAGTGGCAACTCAACACTTACCCTATCAGCGAGCGACCGAAGGCTTTCTTGTTCCTCCTCAGCATCTTTCTCTAGCTAACGGTCAAGACTATCCTCTTGTGAACCCAGATAAACACTATCCTCAACTCCAGGTGGGGAAAACAGAAGCACACTAGGATCCATACTTGGTGACATAACATGCTTTCCCGTTGCAACGATTTGGCCAAACACGTCATCCCACAAATCACTCACCTTAGGTTTAACCCCTTTCTTTCTAAATTGGCTATACTTATCATCCTTTTCCTGCCAAACAAAAGGACATATACCAAGTGTTACCAGTGACTCCACAATAATATATAACAAATCATATAGATATATAAGTTGTTATGCCTACAGACCTTCTTCTGTCTTTCCCACCATTCATCATCAACAGTCACCAAACCAGTCGCCGAATCCCATCCAACACCCATCACATTGCGCCTTAGGTCACACCATGGCTTCCATAGTTTTTTCATATGCTCAATTTTGTCCCTACATGTATTTTTTGTGACCTTGAAGCATTTCCTCTTCTCAAATTCCTCATTAACATCAGGCCAGGTGAATGTCTGATAATAGCCATGTTTCCTTTGATAATCTTTGCATACCCTCATCAATGTCAATGCAAGATGTTCAGTCCAAACAAATTGCTTCTCCTTTGCTTTTCCCTTACCTTTATCCTCCTCCATCTATGTTCTCTAAGGGACTAAAATAAACGCAAAACCAGAATTCTATTTCAACATAAACACAAATGCATGGCACTCTTAACACACACCTTAACACAATAACAATTTCAATCAACATTCAGCATTAAACTATTTGACAACAAATCAAGTCATACATTGAAGACATACAAATCATACAACCTCAACTATGGTTACAATCCACATTCAACTCATACACAAATTCAATCCACATGCAACACAATTTAACATAATAATATCAATGGGACACCATCCATTACTCAAGGCATACACAAACACCAAATATATACAAAAAAATCTGAATTTATAATAAAAAGCCAATATTATTAATAAATTGGTTGATGAAGGATGAGGAAACACACCTTTTATACACACTGAAGTTGGTTATCCTTTATGGATAATAAACCGGATTAACTGAATTCAAGAAACAAATACACAAGTAAACCAAGCATTCCACAATATAGCTTCAAAAATACCACAATTCCATTTATATTCTCTGTGAAGAAACAAATACCACAGAGAAACCAAGCATTCCACAATCTCTAATAAACATACACATGTAAAACTAAGCTCAACTGATTCGAAACCAGACATTACATTACATTCCACAATCTCTAATTAACTGAATTGAAGAAATCAAACACCCTAAAAGAAATCTAAAACCATCTAAACAGCCTTCATCCAAAATATAATGGAAGGAATCTGTTAGAAACCAAACATTTCAATTTTGAAGCTACCCTAAACCCTCAAATCCAGATAACCCTCAAATCCAACAACCGGATCAAAAGTCCGATGACGGGTTCATTATAATCAAACAAGGAAATCATTAGTTGATACATGTTCGAAGCAATTCATTCAACACTAACCCTAAAAATTCGGTACATATTCTCAAATGAAGGAAGACAAGACACAACTGGTGAATGAGCTAGTTCTACGCATAAAGATGAGCTAGAACACATAAAAGACGATGATGAGAGATTAGAAAGTGACGTAGACTGCATACCTGGGATTTGGCTTCCAAAAATCGCAACCAGAGACGAACAAATAAAGAAATTGAATTGGGGAAATGGGGATACTCGGAAGGGCTAGAGAAAGGAGACAATACACAGTGAGTTGGGGAAATGGAGATATGCGGTTGTCACGTGTTCGATCCTTGAGGCACATGCCTAGTAAATTCTCAAATTATTTATACCCTTTTTGGTAATTACACACCCCAAATACCTAACTTCAACTCGTCTAAATTACTACTTACCGAACACACCATTTTCTAACTTTAACTCGTATTCCCACTTCAGCTTCTACTTCCACTTCAACTCCTACTTCCACTTCAACTTCCACTTCCACTTACACTCGATTTTGTTACTACTTACCGAACGGGCCCTAAGAACATGACAATTTAATCTTTTTTCTAAGAACATTGCAACTCTTATCATAGTTTCACTTTTCTTTCCGATATAAATCGTACTATTGGCTACGTTACTACTCCAATGATAATTTTTACACCACAAAATGATTAAGAACATGTTAAATACAAAAACAATTTATCTAACCTATGCCTAAGGCATAGGTTAAGCCCTTAATTATAAAAGGGGTTTTATTAGGTGTAATTATATGAGGGGTTTTAATATTTTGTAAAAGGATTTAAGCGTTCCTTTTTAGGGAACAGTTTGTAAAATGAGAATTCTTAACATGTGCCCTTAGGGAAAAGGCTAGAAAACCGATATAAAATTTTATTAGCATTAACTGTTTAATGTATATCTTAATTACCCAAACATTTTCAGATTAAAACCTTATTTATTTTTTCTTTAATTATAAATATATGTCTAAATAAACTCATCATAACAAACATGAATAACCTTTGATATATTCTAACTATCCCAAACTTTTTCACTTCAAATTTTTTGATGTTTTTTAGACTAATGACTTTCAATTAGTCATTAAATTGTTTCTATCTTAATTTATTCATTTTTGAGTTAAAATGTTTGATATTTTCATATTTTGAATAACATATATTAAATAATATATTTTTAATATAACATTTCAACATATCACTTTGAAAGCTAGAATTTTGTTATAAGTACACATATTTATGTTTAACTAATATTTTGACTTATAATTTTTAATATTAAAATATTGACATAACTTGAATATTTTATGTTAATATAATATAGTTTATTGAAAATACACGATAAATGGTAGTGGAATACATACAACTTTAGCAAAAATATCTCGTGTATGAAAACAATTACTTGATTATTAATAAGAAGGATAACTATACGAGAATAGGTATGTATAAAATATAATATATTTATACAAGTTATATAATTAACAATAAAATGTTGAACATATTTCTTTTAACTAACAAATATATGTTATTTCAATCTTCCACTTATATAATTCTTAAACAATACCAACAAGATTTTCTTCTTCTTAAAACTACTTAAATATAACATAATTTAATTATAAATAATTATTGATGAAATTTAAGTTCACTCGTACAAGATACGGGTACTGCACTAGTTATAATAATAATAATAAGATCTACTATTTTTTTTATTACAACAAACTCTAGGACCCATCTAACCAGATCGCAGTCCTAAATCATCCCAATGGATGATCTTTACAAACTTTGTACCAAACAAATCAAAATCAGGGTTCAGTTTTGTGAACTAATATAGAGTGTTGTGTATGAGAGACGAGATTGAATGACTAGAATTGGATAGAATTATTTGTTGAAAGCTGTGGAGGATAGTTGAAGGAAGAGTGAATCTAGCAAGGAGGTCCGCGTGCGCGATTTGCTTCACGGAAGCAATGAAGAACCTGAAAAGACACAAAAGACGACAAAAGCGTAACAATATCCTTAATAATGGTATGAATTTCCCAAGGAATTTTCCAAATGCCTCAAATAGAGTTAATACTCACTAAATTATCACCCTCAACAATTAAGTGAGTTATATGCAAACTGGCCGCTTGCTGAAACCCAGAAAGAGCTGCAAGGGCCTCAGTTCGAAGAACGGAGGTAGATGGGATAGTTTCTCTGTGAAACGAAACTAGCTTACCACGGGAGTCACGAATCAAATGTCCGATGTGGGAGCTGGCATGGTGGTTTCTTCCATGTGCGATTAGAAGGTAGCAATCGGTTACGTCACATTAAAGCTGGTGTGGGAGGCGAGGTAAGGGTAAACCAGTCTTGATGATAGTAAAAAGCCTGGGTGGCTGGGCAAAGGTGGGAGTGATTATTTTGGGATTGAAAGATACGTAAATTTTGGGATGTCCAGATGGACCACCATAAAAACAGAAGTGGAACAGGTTGCGCATTAGAGTGGCGGTAGGACTCAAAATTTTGAATGAAATTATCAGAGACGAAAAGTGAGAATGAGCAGTGCAGTTTTAATTCTAACTTGTGGATCATATATTTAGTAAAGGGGCAGGTAATATATGGTTATGGTCCTCATTGTAGGTCATACAGAGAGTGCAGGTTGAAGGAACCGTGGAATAATATTGTTTAAGACGTTAAGAAGTTGGTAGGGCATGTAGCAAACATTTCCAGATAAAGTTCTGAATTTTGGGTGGTAGTTTTAATTTCCAAAGCCATATGAGGGAATCAGTTTGGGATACTATTGTAATAGACTGGGTAATCTTACGGGATGATTTAACCGAAAAAGAACCGTCAGAGCTTGGGGTCTATACTAATCTGTCAAAAGTATCTGACAAATGGATATGGACAACCAAGATTTTTGTGACAATATGCGGCAGTAGCAGGGATTGTAATTTGTGGAAGTCCCATTGAGCATTAGGAATAATGAAAGAGGAAACCGTAATGAGTGGGTCTGTAGTGTTATTGTAATAAGGGAAAAGTACACAGCTTGTGATGCATGAATCGGACCAGAACTTAACTGTATGTCCATTACCGATTTCCTAGCCAAAGCCGGTACGAAAATCAATGCAGAAGCTTCAAGATCAACTATTTGACCGCGACCGATATCATTGCAAAAATAATATTGGATGAACAGAGCTACATGATACATCATTACTCCGCCCAAGCCACACATGTAGATGATAAATGAAGTATTTGTATGTCATGGCCAGATGGTAGCAAATAAAACATTACATCCATTCGCTTACACACGCATAATACTTTTGAATAGCGACGCAAGAACCACTACAACTGTATGTCTAGCATATTGTATTCTTAAATCTAAAGTGCTCGATGAAAAATGGATACAAAAATCATGTCTAACATATTGTATTTGTATGCTATAAATTCATAATTTTAATATTCACAGATATATTCTCACTCTACGTACTTACACCTATTAAATTCTTTTGTATTGTCCTTTCTCATTGTACGTAATTCATGTACTCCATGTGTGGTAGAATGAATTTGTACCATAATAAACATTGATGACGACGACGACAACCCGCAACTCTGGCGATCTCCGATAGCCTCCGATCACCCTTCTCGTAGCCTGCAAACATAGAGAAAGGTCAAAGGGCGGAGCTTTCTCCCCCGGAAGACCCTCCGAAGCTCAAGTAAGGCCAAAAGCTCTCCATGATGAATGGTGGCAGCCAAAGAGGCAAAAGAACGTAGAAGAAGAAGAAGAGAAAGAGATCTAGGTTAAGAATATTTGTATCTGGGCTTGAATAAGCTAGTTTTGTTATAGACTTAATACTTTCTAGGCCCATTAAGTGCTTTTAATGAATAAAAGACTGCTATTATATCTTATTTTTTATCCACCATTAATATTCCTTTATTGGGAAAAATAGCTAATTCAAAATAAATAGGCAAAGTGGAATTTCCCTCATCATTTTTCCCCTCGGGTATTTGGAGGCATCGGATCCGAAGAACCGATAAAGTGGACCATATGGGCCTGATTTTTAAATAGCAAGTCGCGGGCTGTGCGGTGCTCTAAGATGACAACTCGTGCTCCTACATCCCGTAGGCTAATAGATTAATATGACAGCTCGTGCCCCTGTGGCCCGTAGGCTAATAGATTAATATGACAGCTCGTGCCCCTGCGGCCCATTGGCTAATAGAATAAAGATGATGACAGCTCGTGCCCCTGTGGCCCGTAGGCTAATAGAATGAGGATGATGGCAGCTCGTGCCCCTGCTGGCGCGTAGGCCAATAGAATAAGATGGCAAACTTGTTCCTCTGCGGCTCGTAGACTAATAGAATAAGATGGCAGCTCGTGCCCACTTGTTTTGGGGTCGCTTTTGCGCAACCCAAATTTGCAAGATCAACATGTATTGCAAAGAAACATATAGTGCCTCATTGGCGATACTCTATGTCAGTAAAATGAACAATAATCAAAAGGGGAAAAACTAGGGTTGAGAACTTAGTTGTTGTTTTAGGGCGAAAAGATCAATTAACCTAAATCACCTTAGACGGGGTAACGAGTCGATCGAATAGAATACGATAAATACAAACCAAATGAACAATCAACTATGTATGAAACAGAAGCAAGATTAAGTGACGATATATTCATTATATGAGGATGAGTATAAGACAAAGTACGGCTTATCCTGCAGATACAAAAGTAGAATTTTTTTTGACCGGTTAATCTAGCGTCCGATCCTTTTCAGAGTAGAGATAACGAGTATTCATGTGTCCCCTCTTCAGCTTCTTTGTGCCCCATTTATAGGATCTTCTTCTTTGACGGTTTTGTTACCATTTTCGTAAGATCTTTCCTTTTTATTTCCGAGCATAATCTCTGGGATCTTCCTTTTAATGACACCTCTAATATTGCCTTTGAATTGGCTGACATTTGCTAAAGATCGAGCAGTTATGGCTTGGGCGAGATTCTCGGGATCGGTCGGGTCTGTGTATTGATGAATGTCCGATGCCTTTCTTCTAACTCATTGGCCCATTTATCAGATAAGGTGGCCCAATCTGTTAGGCTTTGGCCTAACGAAGCTTTCTGTGCCCAACAATAGCCCCAAGTCATTTTGGGCTCAAGGCAGCTAAGGGCGGGAGCCAAGACGACTTCCACTCTGCACGATCTCCACCATCAGTTTTGGCGCGACATGCGAGGGTTGACGTGGCGACGATCGCGCGGCATGATGGGACAGCCTAGGCCTCTAGCTTTCCCTCCATAAATTCGAAGTAAATTAATAGGCTTCTTCATCTTCTTTCTTCCGATTTCTCTTTGTTTCTTGCTTTGGTAAGTTTTCAGATTATTTCAAGATTGCCTTCCGATTTCCTCCTCTCTCCATTTTAGATATGGTTTCCAGTAGCTCTGTCGAATCGTCTGCTACTCGCTCGAGCAAAAACGACGATTCCCCCCTTTTCTTATTGAAGGAGGCTGACGCCCTAACGGGGATGCTAACAGAGGCTGATGTGACTCCACCCCATCAAGAACCTCTTGACATTCACGATGACTCTAGCCATGAGGGTGATACAAGTGAAGACGAGCCTAGTGACAACCAAGAAGGGCTACAAGATCTACCTCCCGGTGCCATTACTAGAGCTCGAGCTAAACACCTTCAAGAGGAGCTCAAGAAGGGACTACTTAGCATGGAGTCCATCACATCATTTGGAGGGCTCGGATTCATAGAAACCACACCAGCCGTGACTCTCCTAGATTCACATCACCTCACTTAAATGCTTATCTCTTTAAAAGACATTTTAAGACAATTTCTGAATTATTGCTTGTTAATTGGACCGCCAGCCTTGCACACTTGTGGGCTTAAGTGTTTTAAGCCTTTTCTTCCTTTTTCTTTAATTTAGCCTTGTCATATAAAAGGCTTTGAAAAACATTTTGCTGGACACGTTTTGATTAATCTGAGATTCAGTTTCTGAAGTTTGCCTTACGTTCTTCCTTTCTCCTTCAAGCTTTGTGAGTAGCATCAAATACATTGTTGAGTTCTTCAAGTGCGTAACATATTGAAGGATTCAACCCCAACCTCTTCTTCCTTGGTGAGTCACATCCAACGTAGAAGAGTCATATCCCTTCCTCTATCATCACTTTCCACTCCATAACCGCTGCCTCTCCTAACCCCACCGTTGATCATCCTTCTCAGTTCATGGTTCCCCTCTCCCTCCGAGTACTCCTTCTGAAGAATTGGAAGTCTCCTTTCAATTTCAGAAGCATTAGAGTTGTGAAGCACCTTCAACACCGCAAGACCCCTTGTCTTGTTATCCTTGGCGTCGGACGTTGGGAAGGAACCTTGGAGGGCTAGCCTTGCACCGAGTCACCTTGATCCTTGGAGGCTATCATGTGGTATCAGAGCACCAGCAAGGTATGGCCCTTAACCTTGGTTCTGGTTCAGGAAAAATCAGTTTGCAAGCTCATAGAACAGCCTAGGATGTGTGTTGTGTGTTTGGCCGATTGTGTCTTGCAATTGTTGGCTGCGATCTGTGTGTTTTTCTTCATTAATTTACCCTTTGTTTGGCTGTGATTTTGGATGAAGAAAACCCAGAAGAAACATTGAAAAACCACCTCCCAGATAGTGTTGTTACATCCCCTAGTTTGTAGGAAATTTGTTTAAGTTGTTAGCTTGATTTTCTCCAAAATTTGTTTGTTGTTTACAGCCTGTTTGAATTCATTTCTTTGTTGTTGTTTTGTGTTTGGAGTCTTCTCAGTTGTTTAATTCAATTAGGTCGTGTACAAGACACTCTCAATTCCTAGAAATTGGACCTTACTCGAGCTATCTTTAAAACAACAACAATAGGATACGAGAAAGGTTTTGTTGCTAAGTATTTGAGTATTTCTGTACGTACAAGAGCTGATATTGTAATTTCGAATTATGCATTACCAATTACTGCATTGAGTAAAAAAAATAAAATAAGAATCGAAAACCACTCGAGAAAGAAAAGCATAGCCAGAAAGAGTCGAGTGCAAATTTCTTACTTGCAAAAATCAAGTTGATATTGTGTAAGCCAGTCGGAGCTTCATTGTTGTGGATATTACCTCAATAGCATGTTTCTTCGTGCATGAATATCTCTTTTACAAGGTAGCCGAACTTAGTAGCTTTCTATTGTTAAGTGGTTTAATTTGTGCTCGAGTGAACCAATTTCAACCAATTTCTTTGAAGTGTGCACTGTCTTTGCTCGGCTTGAATTGGTTTAAACTTTTGTCATTTTATCCTTTTTGTTGAGTCTAGTGAACCTAATCCTATCCGTTAAGGAGCCTTGCTTGCTGAGATTTCTTGAGCTTGATTCAAGGTCGAGGGCTCCTTGCTAGCTTAAGACCATTGATAGTCTTTAGTGTGTTGGGGATTATTTGCTTGTCTACTCTTTGTTGTTCTTGTCTCAGCCAAGCACATGGATACACAACCCAAGGACAAAGGGCTCGCAGCGGAGGAGAGGACAGTCGAGGACCCCATCACCTTGGACACCTTGCTCCAAGCCATTAGAGACAACAAAAGAGACATGGATGCAAGGGTGAACCAACAACTCCAGGCCATGCGTGAGGAGCAAGTGACCTTTATGCGGAGCATGGAATCTAAGCTGGATAATGCTTATGGGAGTGCTCGATTGAGTGGAGGGCATGACGTTGGAACCTCCAACCACTCCTATGCAGCCGCATGTGGGCTATATGTGGGAGCCCAAGGAGTTGTGTCACAAGAGCTCTCACGGCTCTCCTTGACTGAGCATCAACCCTCCCATGAAGCCATCACATCTACCCTTAGAGAAGGTCATGGGCTGCCAACAGATGGCCAAGGTATTAATTCAGAATTCCCTTTGTCCTCAAATGTGCATTCTATACCTCCTTTGCGAACTAATCATGCAGATTATGGAGGAAGAGAATACTACGCACATCCGGGTGACCCTTATAGCCTGACAGAGGCTAAAGTCGTATCGCCTTATCAAAGTAAAATCCTTAATAACCTAAACTAGTATAATAGGCAAGCAAGGGTCGAATCCCACAGGGAGGAATTGTCTTTCTTTTTGTAGGTTTGCATGCAATAGTAACAAAGGGGTTTTTTGGTTGATTTGTCTTCAAACAAGCAAATATCCACCATTCATTCGATTGATTGGTCCTAGGTTATCTCTATTCCTTCCTTTGATTATTCATGTCCCAATTCTGAAATAGTTACCAGTCCAACTAGTCCTGGCAACCCTTACTATCGAACGCACGAGAAACTATCAAGATTTAGAACAATAGCAGCATAGAGCATAGGAATTAACCAGGATACATGTAACACCGATCTTTCGCAGCATTTAACACATAATCGATTCTCTTTCATAATAAACTAGTCCAACTAGTCCTAGAATATCATGGATGCTACAAAAGATAAGGGATTTCAACTCGAAATATCCAAACCCTAGCAATAGAATATTACTAATATCAACTAGGTGATCAATCCAGTCAAATCAATAAGAAACAATAGGATAAAGCTCAAGAGAAAAGATATAATCCAAAGGAATAGGAAATAGAGTTATAACCTCATAATCATGAATCAAATGAAGGCTTCAATTGTCGGACTAAGCAAATGATGCTTATTTCTTCATAGTCTTGAAACAATAAAACTCAAAGGGAAAATAAAACGTAGAACAAGAGATTTTTTAAGTGGCTGCTAGGAAATTAGGTTACATAACCTAATACCAAAACCTAATGCTAAAAAGATAACAAGTTTAATCTTATAAGGAAATAAACAAATGAAATCGGAATAAAGAAAAGGTAAATAATATAAAGTGAACTTCGGATGAAATCCTCCGTGCGGCTCGCTGATGTTCATTTCCGCGATCGCGGATGAATTTCCGCGGTCGCGGAAAATACCGTTTCTGGCTCTTTGCTCTCGATTAATCCGTGATGAACTCCATTGCTCACCCGCGATCGCGGATTGACGCGCTCTTCTGGTCTCGCCTTCATAGATGTCCGCGACCACGGCCTTGGCCCTGCGATCGCGGTTTTGCCTCTGTAGCTCCACTTGGCTTCTTTCTCCAGCTCTTCCTTCGTCTTCTCAAGTGGTCTTCTCTCCATCTTCAATAAATCTTCATTTAGCTTCTCCCAACCACTAAAATCACACTTCTTCTCCTCAACTACGTACTCCACAATAACGCTCTAAACATCTCCAAATGGTACCCAAAAAACCGATAACAACTCCTAGTTAAACCCTACAAAGTAGCACTGCTCAAATTCCCCCATGCTTAAACCTTGCTCATCCTCGAGTAAGCTAAAATAAACCTACTCCTCCAATCCAATCCCAAGGTCTCAGGAAGCATAGTAAAATCATCTCCACCAAGAATTGCACCTAAACATGTAACTCCAAGGCACCAATACAACATGCACAACACAACACAACACAACACAACACATAACACAACACCAACCAAGCTTACAGAAAAGCAGAGTACTTCTCCCAAGCTTATCCCGAACACCATAGAGTGACAAACATCTAATCCTAGCCTCCATCTATCTTCTTATACCTCCCAGAGTGACCTACCCGAATCCTCCTTATCACCTCTTCTTATGTCACCACGCCAGGAAAAATGAGGAATCCTAATAATCACTCTTCTTCTTTTCACTTATTTTGCCAAGGCGCCCTTTCGGGTTTTCACCAAGCCACTCATATCATTTTTCAATAGATGGGCTCACATACAACTCACATCACTCTTGACCTCTTATTACCCGAGCCTAATGCTGGTCCAAGCCACCTGTTTATTACTTAAGCCGCCCTTTCGGGTTTTCGACTTATCCCAGTTCTGCTCCGCTCCTTAGCGTCATGGCGCAAACATTCTCCCTCGGGTTGAGTACCGTTTGAGATGGTTGTTTCCCCGACTCCCGAGCTTCCAACTTGCTCACCGCTATAGAGATCTACCCCACTTTCTTTTCCAGGTTCTGAATACTGGACTTCGTCTCTTGTTGATGCTGGATCAAGATCTGAGTGAGAGTCTCCGTATGCTTGGCCACCGCTTGGATTTGTGACCCTATGGCGCTCACATTGCCAGCCAACGTCGATACGGTCTAGTTGAGCGATTTGATCATGTCCTGGTTGCTTAATACGCTCTGGGCAAGAGATTTGATTTGGTCCTCACTGGACATAGATGAACCTGCACCTTGGCCTTTGGGTCTTTGGTCATATGGGGCTCGAAATTGTTGTTGTTGACCCCTAGGCTGCTGATACTGTTGTGGGCGTTGTAGAAATTGTGACGGCCTCTGTTGATAGTCTTGGTTCTCCTGGCCATGATGAGTATTCTGCTGGTTCCCGTACCTTAGATTGGGGTGATCTCTCCACCCTGGATTATACGTTTTGGAGTACGGGTCATATCTTGGCCTTTGAGGGCCATATCCTCCAATAGCGTTCACCTCAGCAGTGGGCTCCTGCAACGTGGGACATGCATCGGTTGGATGCATCGTGTCTTGGCATATCCCACATGACTTGACCTGCTGCTGGCCACCCTTCATCATGTACCTTCTCATCATCTCCTTCATCTCAGCCATCTCAGAGAGTAGAGTGGAATTTGGCTGAGATTCTGTAGCTCTCACTGATTTGGCACCCGCCCTCTTGCTGAACTATCTTGAGCCCTCATATAGCTCAAAGAAAACTTCATAGGCCTGGACTGGAGTCTTGTTCAGGATGTTCCCTCCACAGGCAGCGTTCACCATCCGACGCTTGTCATCAAGTAGACCTCCGTACAAATAAAGTACGAAGTCCTGGTCGGAGTAGCCATGGTAGGGGCAACTAGAAATCAACCTCTTGAACCGCATGTAGTACTCATACAACGACTCAGCAGCCTGCTGTTCATTTTTGCTTATGCTCCTCTTCAGGCTGTTGAGCTTAGTTACAGGGAAGTACTTCTCCAGGAAGGCCTTCTTCATCTTGGCCCACGTGTCGATGCTCGCTGGGGTCAATTAGTAGAACCAGTCATTGGCTGATTCCTTAAAAGAGAAAGGAAAGGCCCTCAGCTTGATCTGGTCTTCAGTCACTCCCCTGGGCTTCATGCTGGTGCAGACGGCATGCAACTCCGACAGATGCTTATTGGGGGCTTCTCCACTCATCCCATGAAAGTGGGGGAGTAAGTGGATCAACCCTGACTTGAGCTCGAAGTTGACGCCATCGGCCAGCTCAAGAAATTGCACAGCCAATGGTTGCTGTTGCAGGTTAGGGGCAGTCATCTGCCTCAACGTGGATGCTTCGTCAGCCATCTCAAAAGTTGGGTTATCAAAGACCAAAGATCTGTTTACTCTGCGGCTCAGGGAGAGCGTTATCTCAAATTCTGTATCACAAGCAAGTAGAGGGGAGTCAGTAGCACGGGTGTGGACCATAAGATAGGTCCACACAAAAATCAGCACGCAAACACACACATAGAAAAATAAAAACTTGCCTCCCCTGCAACGGCGCCAATTTGACAGAGGCTAAAGTCGTATCGCCTTATCAAAGTAAAATCCTTAATAACCTAAACTAGTAGAATAGGCAAGCAAGGGTCGAATCCCACATGGAGGAGTTGTCTTTCTTTATGTAAGTTTGCATGCAATAGTAACAAAGGGTGTTTTTGGTTGATTTGTGTTCAAACAAGCAAACAAGGGAAACAAAAGAAAAGAGATTGTAATCAATTAGGGAAAAACACTTTGCCAAACAAATATCCACCATTCATTCGATTGATTGGTCCTAGGTTATCTCTATTCCTACCTTTGATTATTCTTGTCCCTATTCTGAAATAGTTACCCGTCCAACTAGTCCTGGCAACCCTTACTATCGAACACACGAGAAACTATCAAGATTTAGAACAATAGCAGCATAGAGTATAGGAATTAACCAGGATACATGTAACACCGATCTTTCACAGCATTTAACACATAATAAATTCTCTTTCATAATAAACTAGTCTAACTAGTCCTAGAATATCATGGATGCTACAAAAGATAAGGGATTTCAACTCAAAAAATCCAAACCCTAGCAATAGACAATTACTAATATCAACTAGGTGATCAATCCAATCAAATCAATAAGAATCAATAGGAATAAGCTCAAGAGAAAAGATATAATCCAAAGGAATAGGAAATAGAGTTAAAACCTCACAATCATGAATCAAATGAAGGCTTCAATTGTCGGACTAAGCAAAGGGTGCTTAGTTCTTCATAGTCTTGAAACAATAAAACTCAAAGGGAAAATAAAATGTAGAACAAGAGATTTTTAAAGTGGCTGATAGGAAATTAGGTTAAATAACCTAATACCAAAACCTAATGCTAAAAAGATAACAAGTGTAATCTTAAAAGGAAATAAACAAATGAAATCAGAATAAAGAAAAGGGAAATAATATAAAGTGAACTTCAGACGAAATCCTCTGCGTGGCTCGCTGATGTTCATTTCCGCGATCGCGGATGAATTTCCGCGGTCGCGGAAAATACCGTTTCTGGCTCTTTGCTCTCGATTAATCTGTGATCAACTCCATTGCTCGCCCGCAATCGCAGATTGATGCGCTCTTCTGGTCTCGCCTTCGTAGATGTCCGTGACCGCGGCCTTGGCCCTGCGATTGCGGTTTTGCCTCTATAGCTCCACTTGGCTTCTTTCTCCAGCTCTTCCTTCGTCTTCTCAAGTGGTCTTCTCTCCATCTTCAATAAATCTTGATTTAGCTTCTCCCAACCACTAAAACCACACTTCTTCTCCTCAACCACGTAGTCCACAATAACGCTCTAAACATCTTCAAATGGTACCCAAAACACCGGTAACAACTCCTAGTTAAACCCTACAAAGTAGCGCTGATCAAATTCCCCCATGCTTAAACCTTGCTCGTCCTCGAGTAAGCTAACATAAACCTACTCCTCCAATCCAATCCCAAGGTCTCAGGAAGCATAGTAAAATCATCTCCACCAAGAATTGCACCTAAACATGTAACTACAAGGCAACAATACAACATGCACAACACAACACAACACAACACATAACACAACACCAACCAAGCTTAAAGGCAAGTAGAGTACTTCCCCCAAGCTTATCCCGAACACCATAGAGTGAAAAACATCTAATCCTAGCCTCCGTGTATCTTCTTATACCTCCCAGAGTGACCTACCCGAATCCTCCTTATATCATCTCTTCTTATGTCACCATGCCAGGAAAAATGAGGAATCCTAATAATCACTCTTTTTCTTTTCACTCATTTTGCCAAGGCGCCCTTTCGGATTTTCACCAAGCCACTCATTTCATTTTTCAATAGATGGGCTCACATACAACTCACATCACTCTTGACCTCTTATTACCCTAGCCTAATGCTGGTCCAAGCCACCTGCTTATTGCCTAAGCCGCCCTTTCGGGTTTTCAACTTATCCTAGGATTTCTATTTTTGCCTTTTTTTCAATTTTTTGGCTTTTTCATTTTCTTCATTTTTTTTATTTTCTCCTCAACTACTAGCAAGTATAGAACACCCCCCCATGCTTAAACATTGTATTGTCCTCAATGTAATGAAAGACAAGAAAAAGATTGAAGCATAGGGAAGAGCAAAAAAAATAACTCACAACCGTCGTTGAGTCGGCTTGGACAATGAAGTTGTTGCTGGCGATAACTCAATAAAGCTCATGTCTCTGGTGTTGCGTGGGCATCTTCAAACTCAAACTCCACCGTGAAACCAAAGGGAACCACTGTAGGGTGTAGTGGTATAGCAAAGAGGTCGGGGTTGCACGGCCTTCAACGAACACAAAAATAGGGTGTAGTGGTATAGCAAAGAGGTCGGGGTTGCACGGCCTTCAACGAACACAAAAATGGGGCCCAGATGTAATCGTGGTGTGGGCCCTGGTGTTCCTCCTCCTCCACTGTCGAATGTAGGGCCATCATCGTTTCCAAATAAAAATGTGGGGCTAATCTCTCCTCATTCACAACATGATGCACACCGTCTCTCCATGGGGAACTCGGACAGCTGGCCTTCGGTAGAATTCGTTTTTTTTTTCTTTTTTTTTTCGTGAGCAGGGAAAGGGAGGCCTTACAGTTGGGAATCCGCACCCGTGGAAAAATTTTTGCGCCCACGGAAATGTTGCTGGTGCGCGGTTAACACCGTCTTCAATTTGGCTTGGGCCTCCTTCCTGCAGGTTAGTCTAATGCAAAAACAAAAACACAAACAAAAAACAACTAACACAAAAACAATTAAAGACATGAAATAGAAAGACAAGAAAAGAATTACATACCTCGGGTTGTCTCCCGGACAGCGTCTTAGTTATTGTCGTGGCTCGACTTGGTACTCATCCACCTTAACTTGGGTTGCTCACATCGATTGAGCACTCGGGGTTTCCATCCGGATGGTGTTGTTTTGAATCATCGATGTTGAATCCGACCCTCACCCCGTCAAATTCCATTGTGAGCGAACCGTTGCTCACATCAATCTTGGTCCCTGCCGTGTTCATAAACGACCTTCCTAGAATCACAGGGGCTACATCCTTATCTTGCCCCTTGTCAATCACAAAGAAGCCTGCGCGGAATATCAACTTGTCCACTTCGACCAGCACGTCCTGCACCACTCCTTTGGGGTAAACATAGGAATTGTCCGCCAGCTGGATCACAATCCCCGTCTTCTCTAATGGCCCCACCTTCAGAGACTCGTACAGCGAGAGAGGCAACACATTAATAGAGGCACCCAAATCAAGCATGGCCTTGTCGAACAAGGTGCCCCCAATCTTGCAGGGAATAGTGAACATCCCCGGATAACTTGCCTTCTTCGGTAACCGCTTTTGCAACATAGCGTATACATTCTCGCTGACCTGGACCTTTCTCTTCTCCTTGACCGCCTTCTTCCTCTTTATCGTGCAGATCTCCTTCAAGAATTTAGCATAACGAGGAATGCTATTTACCAGCTTGAGTAAAGGAATATTTACCTCGTAGTTGCTGAAGGTCTCGAACAGTTCCTTATCATTTGCCGGTCTTCTTGTTTCCTTCAGAGCCTCGAGAAAGGGTGTGGGAGGCTTTAATGTGTTGAGCGGAGGGAAATTGGGCGGCACGTATCCATAGTGGGCTTCGTCGAGAGGAATTGGATTTGCAGGGGCATTTCCGCGATCGCGGTTTTGTGTCCGCGGTCGCGGAGAATTCTCGATCTGATCCCCGTCTTCAGTGCATTTTCCGCAATAGCGGAATTCTAGCAGCGGTCGCGGAATACTCTCGAACAGGTTCTTCTCGTGGCAGATTTTTCCGTGATCGCGGAATTCCATCCGCGGTCGCGGAATAGCGTCGATTTCCTCCTCCGCTCCAGTAGCCAATCTGCGGTCGCAGCTTCTTTCTCCGCGGTCGCGGATTTCTCTCTGTTATGCTCGATTGGCTTTCAGTTCTACTCCGCTCCTTAGCGTTATGGCGCAAACATTCTCCCTCGGGTTGACTACCGTTTGAGATGGTAGTTTCCCCGACTCCCGAGCTTCCAACTTGCTCACCGCTATAGAGATCTGTCCCATTTGCTTTTCCAGGTTGTGAATAATAGACTTCGTCTCTTGTTGATGCTGGATCAGGATCTGAGTGAGAGTCTCCGTATGCTTGGCCAGCGCTTGGATTTGTGACCCCATGGCGCTCACATTGCCAGCCAACGTCGATACGGTCTGGTTGAGCGATTTGATCATGTCCTGGTTGCTTAATACACTCTGGGCAAGAGATTTGATCTGGTCCTCACTGGACATAGATGAACCTGCACCTTCGCCTTGGGGTCTTTGGTCATATGGGGCTCGAAATTGTTGTTGTTGACCCCCAGGCTGCTGATACTGTTGTGGGCGCTGTAGAAATTGTGGCGGCCTCTGTTGATAATCTTGGTTCTCCTGGCCATGATGAGTATTCTGTTGGTTCCCGTACCTCAGATTGGGGTGATCTCTCCACCCTGGATTATACGTGTTGGAGTACGGGTCATATCTTGGCCTTTGAGGGCCATATCCTCCAATAGTGTTCACCTCAGCAGTGGGCTCCTGCAGCATGGGACATGCATCGGTTGGATGCATCGTGTCTTGGCATATCCCACATGACGACCTGCTGCTGGCCACCCTTCATCATGTACCTCCTCATCATCTCCTTCATCTCATCCATCTCAGAGAGTAGAGTGGAATTTGGCTGAGATTCTGCAGCTCTCACTGATTGGGCGCCCGCCCTTTTGTTGAACTGTATTGAGCCCTCAGATAGCTCAAAGAAAACTTCATAGGCTTGGACTGGAGTCTTGTTCAGGATGTTCCCTCCACAGGCAACATTCACCATCCGACGCTCGTCATCAAGTAGACCTCCGTACAAATATAGTACGAGGTCCTGGTCGGAGTAGCCATGGTAGGGGCAACTAGAAATCAAACTCTTGAACTGCTTGTAGTACTCATACAACGACTCAGCAGCCTGTTGTTCAATGTTGCTTATGCTCCTCTTTAGGTTGTTGAGCTTAGTTGCAGGGAAGTACTTCTCCAGAAAGGCCTTCTTCATCTTGGCCCACGTGTCGATGCTCCCTGGGGTCAAGTAGTAGAACAAGTCATTGGCCGAATCCTTAAGAGAGAAAGCAAAGGCCCTCAGCTTGATCTGGTCTTCAGTCACTCCCCTGGGCTTCATGCTGGTGCAGACAGCATGGAACTCCGACAGATGCTTATTGGGGTCATCTTCACTCATCCCATGAAAGTGGGGGAGTAAGTGGATCAACCCTGACTTGAGCTCGAAGTTGACGCCATCGGCCAGCTCAGGAAACTGCAAAGCCAGCGGTTGCTGTTGCAGGTTAGGGGCAGTCAGCTGCCTCAACGTGGGTGCTTCGTCAGCCATCTCAAAAGTTGGGTTATCAAAGACCAAACATTTGTTTACTCTGCGGCTCAGGGAAAGCGTTCTCTCAATTTCTGTATCACAAGCAAGTAGAGGGGAGTCAGTAGCATGAGTGTGGACCATAAGATAGGTCCACACAAAAATTAGCACGCAAACACACACAAAGAAAAATAAAAACTTGCCTCCCCGGCAACGGCGCCAATTTGACAGAGGCTAAAGTCGTATCGCCTTATCAAAGTAAAATCCTTAATAACCTGAACTAGCAGAATAGGCAAGCAAGGGTCGAATCCCACAGGGAGCAGTTGTCTTTCTTTATGTAAGTGTGCATGCAATAGTAACAAAGGGGGTTTTGGGTTGATTTGTGTTCAAACAAACAAAAAACGGAAACAAAAGCAAAGAGATTGTAATCAATTAGGGAAAAACACTTAGCCAAACAAATATCCACCATTCATTCGATTGATTGGTCTTAGGTTATCTCTATTCCTTCCTTTGATTATTCCTGTCCCTATTCTGAAATAGTTACCAGTCCAACTAGTCCTGGCAACCCTTACTATCGAACGCACGAGAAACTATCAAGATTTAGAACAATAGC
The DNA here is from genome assembly GCA_027886185.1 of Rheum nobile. Lineage (NCBI taxonomy): Eukaryota > Viridiplantae > Streptophyta > Magnoliopsida > Caryophyllales > Polygonaceae > Rheum > Rheum nobile. The sequence continues at coordinate 1,021,875 of WOAB01000566.1, read as the reverse complement.
AGCATAGAGTATAGGAATTAACCAGGATACATGTAACACCGATCTTTCGCAGCATTTAACACATAATCAATTCTCTTTCATAATAAACTAGTCCTAGAATATCATGGATGCTACAAAAGATAAGGGATTTCAACTCGAAATAACCAAACCCTAGCAATAGACAATTACTAATATAAACTAGGTGATCAATCCAGTCAAATCAATAAGAATCAATAAGAATAAGCTCAAGAGAAAAGATATAATCCAAAGGAATAGGAAATAGAGTTATAACCTCACAATCATGAATCAAATGAAGGCTTCAATTGTCGGACTAAGCAAAGGGTGCTTAGTTTTTCATAGTCTTGAAACAATAAAACTCAAAGGGAAAATAAAACGTAGAACAAGAGATTTTTAAAGTGGCTGCTAGGAAATTAGGTTAAATAACCTAATACCAAAACCTAATGCTAAAAAGATAACAAGTTTAATCTTAAAAGGAAATAAACAAATGAAATCGAAATAAAGAAAAGGGAAATAATATAAAGTGAACTTCGGACAAAATCCTCCGCGCGGCTCGCTGATGTTCATTTCCGCGATCGTGGATGAATTTCCGCGGTCGCGGAAAATACCGTTTCTGGCTCTTTGCTCTCGATTAATCCGCAATCAACTCCATTGCTCGCCCGCAATCGCGGATTGATGCGCTCTTTTGGTCTCGCCTTCGTAGATGTCCGCGACCACTGCCTTGGCCCTGCAATTGCGGTTTTGCCTCTGTAGCCCCACTTGGCTTCTTTCTCTAGCTCTTCCTTCGTCTTCTCGAGTGGTCTTCTCTCCATCTTCAATAAATCTTCATTTAGCTTCTCCTAACCACTAAAATCACACTTCTTCCCCTCAACCACGTACTCCACAATAACGGTCTAAACATCTCCAAATGGTACCCAAAACACCGGTAACAACTCCTAGTTAAACCCTACAAAGTAGCGCTGATCAAATTCCCCCATGCTTAAACCTTGCTCGTCCTCGAGTAAGCTAAAATAAACCTACTCCTCCAATCCAATCCCAAGGTCTCAGGAAGCATAGTAAAATCATCTCTACCAAGAATTGCACCTAAACATGTAACTACAAGGCAACAACACAACATGCATAACACAACACAACACATAACACAACACCAACTAAGCTTTAAGGCAAGCAGAGTACTTCCCCCAAGCTTATCCTGAATACCATAGAGTGAAAAACATCTAATCCTAGCCTCCGTGTATCTTCTTATACCTCCCAGAGTGACCTACCCGAATCCTCCTTATATCATCTCTTCTTATGTCACCACGCCAGGAAAAATGAGGAATCCTAATAATCACTCTTCTTCTTTTCACTTATTTTGCCAAGGCGCCCTTTCGAGTTTTCACCAAGCCACTCATATCATTTTTCAATAGATGGGCTCACATACAACTCACATCACTCTTGACCTCTTATTACCCGAGCCTAATGCTGGTCCAAGCCATCTGCTTATTACTTAAGCCGCCCTTTCGGGTTTTTGACTTATCCCAGGATTTCTATTTTTGCCTTTTTTTTAATTTTTTGGCTTTTTCATTTTCTTCATTTTTTTCTTTTCTCCTCAATGACTAGCAAGTATAGAACACTCCTCCATGCTTAAACATTGCATTTTCCTCAATGTAATGAAAGACAAGAAAAAGATTGAAGCGCAGGGAAGAGCAAAAAATATAACACACAACTGAAGTTGTTGCTGGCGGTAACTCAATAAAGCTCATGTCTCTAGTGTTGTGCGGGCGTCTTCAAACTCAAACTCCACCGTGCAACCAAAGGAAACCACTGTAGGGTGTAGTGGTATAGAAAAGAGGTCGGGGTTGCACGGCCTTCAACGAACACAAAAATGGGGCCCAATGTAATCGTGGTGTGGGCCCTGGTGTTCCTCCTCCTCCGCTGTCGAATGTAGGGCCATCATCGTTGCCAAATAAAAATGTGGGGCTAATGTCTCCTCCTAGACAACATGATGCGCACCGTCTCTCCATGGGGAACTCGGACAGCTGGCCTTCGATAGAACTCTTCTTCTTTTTTTTCTTTTTTTTCGCGAGCAGGGAAAGGGAGGCCTTACAGTAGGGAATCCGCGACCGCGGAGGAATTTCCGCGCCTGCGGAAATGTTGCTGGTGCACGGTTAACACCGTCTTCAATTTGGCTCGGGCCTACTTCCTGCAGGCTAGTCTAATGCAAAAACAAAAACAAAAACAAAAAACAACTAACACAAAAACAATTAAAGACATGAAATAGAAAGTCAAGAAAAGAATTACATACCTCGGGTTGCCTCCCGAACAACGCCTTAGTTATTTTCGTGGCTCGACTTGGTACTCCTCCACCTTAACTTGGGTTGCTCACATCAATTGAGCACTCGGGGTTTCCATCCGGAGGGTGTCATTTTGAATCATCGATGTTGAATCCGACACTCACCCCGTCAAATTCCATTGTGAGAGAACCGCTGCTCACATCAATCTTGGTCCCTGCCGTGTTCATAAACGGCCTTCCTAGCATCATAGGGGCTGCATCCTTAACTTGTCCACTTCGACCAGCACGTCCTGCACCACTCCTTTAGGGTAGACATAGGAATTGTCCGCCAACTGGATCACAATCCCCGTCTTCTTTAATGGCCCCACCTCTAGAGACTCGTACAGCGAGAGACGCAACACATTAATAGAGGCACCCAAATCAAGCATGGTCTTGTCGAACAAGGTGCCCCCAATCTTGCAGGAAATAGTGAACATCCCCGGATCACTTGCCTTCTTCGGTAACCGCTTTTGCAGCATAGCGTATACATTCTCGCTGACCTGGACCTTTCTCTTCTCCTTGACCGCCTTCTTCCTCTTTATCGTGCAGATCTCCTTCAAGAATATAGCATAACGAGGAATGCTATTTACCAGCTTGAGTAAATGAATATTTACCTCGCAGTTGCTGAAGGTCTCGAACAGTTCCTTATCATTTGCCGGTCTTCTCGTGTCCTTTAGAGCCTCGGGAAAGGGTGCGGGAGGCTTTAATGTGTTGAGCGGAGGAAAATTGGGCCGCACATATCCATCGTGGGCTTCGTCGAGAGGAACTGAAGCTGCAGGGGTGTTTCCGCGATCACAGTTATGTGTCCGCGGTCGCGGAATATTCTCGATCTGATCCCCGTCTTCAGTGCATTTTCCGCGATCGGGGAATTCTGGCCGCGGTCGCGGAATACTCTCGAACAGGTCCTCCTCGTGGCAGATTTTTCCGCGATTGCGGAATTCTATCTGCGGTCGCGGAAAAGCGTCGATTTCCTCCCCCGCTCCAGTAGCCAATCCGCGGTCGCGGCTTCTTTTTCCGCGATCGCGGATTTCTCTTTGTTGTGCTCGATTGGCTTCCAGTTCTGCTCCGCTCCTTAGCGTCATGGCACAAACATTCTCCCTCAGGTTGACTACCATTTGAGATGGTTGTTTCCCCGACTCCCGAGCTTCCAACTAGCTCACCGCTATAGAGATCTGCCCCACTTGCTTTTCAAAGCGCCCTTTCGGGTTTTCACCAAGCCACTCATTTCATTTTTTAATAGATGGGCTCACATACAACTATCATCACTCTTGACCTCTTATTACCCCAGCCTAATGCTGGTCCAAGCCACCTGCTTATTGCCTAAGCCGCCCTTTCGGGTTTTCGACTTATCCTAGGATTTCTATTTTTGCCTTTTTTTCAATTTTTTTGGCTTTTTCATTTTCTTCATTTTTTTCTTTTCTCCTCAACGACTAGCAAGTATAGAACACTCCTACATGCTTAAACATTCCATTTTCCTCAATGTAATGAAAGACAAGAAAAAGATTGAAGCACAGGGAAGAGCAAAAAATATAACACACAACTGAAGTTGTTGCTGGCGGTAACTCAATAAAGCTCATGTCTCTAGTGTTGTGCGGGCGTCTTCAAACTCAAACTCCACCGTGCAACCAAAGGGAACCACTGTAGGGTATAGTGGTATAGCAAAGAGGTCGGGGTTGCACGGCCTTCAACGAACACAAAAATGGGGCCCAGATGTAATCGTGGTGTGGGCCCTGGTGTTCCTCCTCCTCCACTGTCGAATGTAGGGCCATCATCGTTGCCAAATAAAAATGTGGGGCTAATGTCTCCTCCTAGACAACATGATGCGCACCGTCTCTCCATGGGGAACTCGGACAGCTGGCCTTCGGTAGAACTCTTCTTCTTTTTTTTTTTTTACGAGCAGGGAAATGGAGGCCTTACAGTAGGAAATCCGCAACCGTGGAAGAATTTCCGCGCCTGCGGAAATGTTGCTAGTGCGCGGTTAACACCGTCTTCAATTTGGCTCGGGCCTCCTTCCTGCAGGCTAGTCTAATGCAAAAACAAAAACAAAAACACAAACAAAAAACAACTAACACAAAAACAAATAAAGAAATGAAATAGAAAGACAAGAAAAGAATTACATACCTCGGGTTGCCTCCCGGACAACGCCTTAGTTATTTTCGTGGCTCGACTTGGTACTCCTCCACCTTAACTTGGGTTGCTCACATCGATTGAGCACTCGGGGTTTCCATCCGGAGGGTGTCATTTTGAATCATCGATGTTGAATCCGACACTCACCCCGTCAAATTCCATTGTGAGCGAACCGCTGCTCACATCAATCTTGGTCCCTGCCGTGTTCATAAACGTCCTTCCTAGCATCACAGTGGCTGCATCCTTAACTTGTCCACTTCGACCAGCACGTCCTGCACCACTCCTTTAGGGTAGACATAGGAATTGTCCGCCAGCTGGATCACAATCCCCGTCTTCTCTAATGGCCCCACCTCTAGAGACTCGTACAGCGAGAGAGACAACACATTAATAGAGGCACCCAAATCAAGCATGGCCTTGTCGAACAAGGTGCCCCCAATCTTGCAGGAAATAGTGAACATCCCCGGATCACTTGCCTTCTTCGGTAACCGCTTTTGCAGCATAGCGTATACATTCTCGCTGACCTGGACCTTTCTCTTCTCATTGACCGCCTTCTTCCTCTTTATCGTGCAGATCTCCTTCAAGAATATAGCATAACGAGGAATGCTATTTACCAGCTTGAGTAAATGAATATTTACCTCACAGTTGCTGAAGGTCTCGAACAGTTCCTTATTATTTGCCGGTCTTCTTGTGTCCTTTAGAGCCTCGGGAAAGGGTGCGGGAGGCTTTAATGTGTTGAGCGGAGGGAAATTGGGCCGCATATATCCATCGTGCGCTTCGTCGAGAGGAACTGAAGCTGCAGGGGCGTTTCCGCGATCACAGTTTTGTGTCCGCGGTCGCGGAATATTCTCGATCTGATCCCCATCTTCAATGCATTTTCCGCGGTCGCGGAATACTCTCGAACAGGTCCTCCTCGTGGCAGATTTTTCCGCGATCGCGGAATTCCATCTACGGTCGCGGAAAAGCGTCGATTTCCTCCCCCGCTCCAGTAGCCAATCCACGGTCGCGGCTTCTTTCTCCGCGATCGCGGATTTCTCTTTGTTGTGCTCGATTGGCTTCCAGTTCTGCTCCACTCCTTAGCGTCATGGCGCAAACATTCTCCCTCGGGTTGACTACCGTTTGAGATGGTTGTTTCCCCGACTCCCGAGCTTCCAACTTGCTCACCGCTATAGAGATCTGCCCCACTTGCTTTTCAAAGCGCCCTTTCGGGTTTTCACCAAGCCACTCATTTCATTTTTTAATAGATGGGCTCACATACAACTCACATCACTCTTGACCTCTTATTACCTCAGCCTAATGTTGGTCCAAGCCACCTGATTATTGCCTAAGCCTCCCTTTCGGGTTTTCGACTTATCCTAGGATTTCTATTTTTGCCGTTTTTTCAAATTTTTGGCTTTGTCATTTTCTTCATTTTTTTTCTTTTCTCCTCAACTACTAGCAAGTATAGAACACTCCCCCATGCTTAAACATTGCCTTGTCCTCAATGTAATGAAATACAATAAAAAGATTGAAGCACAGGGAAGAGCAAAAAAAATAACTCACAACCGTCGTTGAGTCGGCTTGGACACTGAAGTTGTTGTTGGCGGTAACTCAGTAAAGCTCATGTCTCTGGTGTTGCGTGGGCGTCTTCAAACTCAAACTCCATTGTGCAACCAAAGGGAACCACTGTAGGGTGTAGTGGTATAGCAAAGAGGTCGGGGTTGCACGGCCTTCAATGAACACAAAAATGGGGCCTAGATGTAATCGTGGTGTGGGCCCTGGTGTTCCTCCTCCTCCACTGTCGAATGTAGGGCCATTATCGTTGCCAAATAAAAATGTGGGGCTAATCTCTCCTCATTCACAACATGATGCGCACCATCTCTCCATGGGGAACTCGGACAGCTGGCCTTCGGTAGAACTCGTTTTTTTCTTTTTTTTTTGAAATGTTTTTTTTTGATTTTTTTTTTCGCGAGCATGGAAAGGGAGGCCTTACAGTTGGGAATCCGCGACCATGGAAGATATTCCGCGCCTGCAGAAGAATTTCCGCACCCATGAAAGAATTTCCGCGCCCGCAGAAATGTTGCTGGTGCGCGGTTAACACTGTCTTCAATTCGGCTCGGGCCTCCTTCCTGCAGGTTAGTCTAATGCAAAAACAAAAACAAAAACACAAACAAAAAACAACTAACACAAAAACAATTAAAGACATGAAATAGAAAGACAAGAAAAGAATTACATACCTCGGGTTGCCTCCCGGACAGTGCCTTAGTTATTGTCGTGGCTCGACTTGGTACTCCTCCACCTTAACTTGGGTTGCTCACATCGATTGAGCACTCAGGGTTTCCATCCGGAGGGTGTCCTTTTGAATCATCGATGTTGAATCCGACCCTCACCCCGTCAAATTCCATTGTGAGCGAACCGCTGCTCACATCAATCTTGGTCCCTGCCGTGTTCATAAACGGCCTTCCTAGCATCACAGGGTCTGCATCCTTATCTTGCCCCGTGTCCATCACAAAGAAGTCTGTGGGGAATATCAACTTGTCCACTTCGACCAGCACGTCCTGCACCACTCCTTTGGGGTAGACATAAGAATTGTCCGCCAGCTGGATCACAATCCCTGTCTTCTCTAATGGCCCCACCGTCAGAGACTCGTACAGCGAGAGAGGCAACACATTAATAGAGGCACCCAAATCAAGCATGGCCTTGTCGAACAAGGTGCCCCCAATCTTGCAGGGAATAGTGAATATCCCCGGATCACTTGCCTTCTTTGGTAACCGCTTTTGCAGCATAGCGTATACATTCTCGCTGACCTGGACCTTTCTCTTCTCCTTGACTGCCTTCTTCCTCTTTATCGTGCAGATCTCCTTCAAGAATTTAGCATAATGAGGAATGCTATTTACCAGCTTGAGTAAAGGAATATTTACCTCGCAGTTGTTGAAGGTCTCGAACAGTTCCTTATCATTTGCCGGTCTTCTTGTTTCCTTCAGAGCCTCGGGAAAGGGTGCAGGAGGCTTTAATGTGTTGAGCGGAGGGAAATTGGGCCGCACATATCCATCGTGGGCTTCGTCGAGAAGAATTGGAGCTGCAGGGGCGTTTCCGCGATCGCGGAGAATTCTCGATCTGATCCCCGTCTTCAGTGCATTTTCCGTGATCGTGGAATTTTGGCCGCGGTCGCAGAATACTCTCGAACAGGTCCTTCTCGTGGCAGATTTTTCCGCGATCGCGGAATTCCATCCGCGATCGCGGAATAGCGTCGATTTCCTCCTCCGCTCCAATAGCCAATCCGCGGTCGCGGCTTCTTTCTCCGTGGTCGTGGATTTCTCTCTGTTGTGCTCGACTGGCTTCCAGTTCTACTCCGCTCCTTAGCGTCATGGCGCAAACATTCTCCCTCGGGTTGACTACCGTTTGAGATGGTAGTTTCCCCGACTCCCGAGCTTCCAACTTGCTCACCGCTATAGAGATCTGCCCCACTTGCTTTTCCAGGTTCTGAATACTAGACTTCGTCTCTTGTTGATGCTGGATCAGGCTCTGAGTGAGAGTCTCCGTATGCTTGGCCACCGCTTGGATTTGTGACTCCATGGCGCTCACATTGCCAGCCAAAGTCGATATGGTCTGGTTGAGCGATTTGATCATGTCCTGGTTGCTTAATACACTCTGGGCAAGATATTTGATCTGGTCCTCACTGGACATAGATGAACTTGCACCTTTGCCTTGGGGTCTTTGGTCATATGGGGCTCGAAATTGTTGTTGTTGACCCCCAAGCTGCTGATACTGTTGTGGGCACTGTAGAAATTGTGGTGGCCTCTGTTGATAGTCTTGGTTCTCCTGGCCATGATGAGTATTCTGCTGGTTCCCGTACCTCAGATTGGGGTGATCTCTCCACCCTGGATTATACGTGTTGGAGTACGGGTCATATCTTGGCCTTTGAGGGGCATATCCTCCAATAGCGTTCACCTCAGCAGTGGGCTCCTGCAGCGTGGGACATGCATCGGTTGGATGCATCGTGTCTTGGCATATCCCACATGACTTGACCTGCTGCTGGCCACCTTTCATCATGTACCTCCTCATCATCTCCTTTATCTCAGCCATCTCAGAGAGTAGAGTGGAATTTGGCTGAGATTCTGCAGCTCTCACTGATTGGGCGCCTGCCCTTTTGCTGAACTATCTTGAGCTCTCAGATAGCTCAAAGAAAACTTCATAGGCCTGGACTGGAGTCTTGTTCAGGATGTTCCCTCCACAGGCAGCGTTCACCATCCGACGCTCGTCATCAAGTAGACCTCCGTACAAATAAAGTACGAGGTCCTGGTCGGAGTAGCCATGGTAGGGGCAACTAGAAATTAGCCTCTTGAACCGCTCATAGTACTCATACAACGACTCAGCAGCCTGCTGTTCAATGTTGCTTATGCTCCTCTTCAGGTTGTTGAGCTTAGTTGTAAGGAAGTACTTCTCCAGGAAGGCCTTCTTCATCTTGGCCCACGTTTCGATGCTCCCTGGGATCAAGTAGTAGAACCAGTCATTGACCGAATCCTTAAGAGAGAAAGGAAAGGCCCTCAGCTTGATCTGGTCTTCAATCACTCCCCTGGGCTTCATGCTGGTGGAGACAGCATGGAACTCCGACAAATGCTTATTGGGGTCGTCTCCACTCATCCCATGAAAGTGGGGGCGTAAGTGGATCAACCCTGACTTGAGCTCGAAGTTGACGCCATCGGCCAGCTCAGGAAACTACACAGCCAGCGGTTGCTGTTGCAGGTTAGGGGCAGTCAGCTGCCTTAACGTGGGTGCTTCGTCAGCCATCTCAAAAGTTGGGTTATCAAAGACCAAAGATCTGTTTACTATGCGGCTCAGGGAGAGCGTTCTCTCAATTTCTGTATCACAAGCAAGTAGAGGGGAGTCAGTAGCACGGGTGTGGACCATAAGATAGGTCCACACAAAAATTAGCACGCAAACACACACAAAGATAAATAAAAACTTGCCTCCCCGACAACGGCGCCAATTTGACAGAGGCTAAAGTCGTATCGCCTTATCAAAGTAAAATCCTTAATAACCTGAACTAGTAGAATAGGCAAGCAAGGGTCGAATCCCACAGGGAGGAGTTGTCTTTCTTTATGTATGTTTGCATGCAATAGTAACAAAGGGGGTTTTTGGTTGATTTGTGTTCAAACAAGCAAACAAGGGAAACAAAATCAAAGAGATTGTAATCAATTAGGTAAAAACACTTAGCCAAACAAATATCCACCATTCATTGGATTGATTGGTCCTAGGTTATCTCTATTCCTTCCTTTGATTATTCTTGTCCCTATTCTGAAATAGTTACCAGTCCAACTAGCCCTGGCAACCCTTACTATCGAACGCACGAGAAACTATCAAGATTTAGAACAATAGCAGTATAGAACATAAGAATTAACCAGGATACATGTAACACCGATCTTTCGCAGCATTTAACACATAATCAATTCTCTTTCATAATAAACTAGTCCAACTAGTCCTAGAATATCATGGATGCTACAAAAGATAAGGGATTTCAACTCGAAATATCCAAACCCTAGCAATAGACAATTACTAATATCAACTAGGTGATCAATCCAGTCAAATCAATAAGAATCACTAGGAATAAGCTCAAGAGAAAAGATATAATCCAAAGGAATAGGAAATAGAGTTATAACCTCACAATCATGAATCAGATGAAGGCTTTAATTGTCGGACTAAGCAAAGGGTGCTTAGTTCTTCATAGTCTTGAAACAATAAAACTCAAAGCGAAAATAAAACGTAGAACAAGATATTTTTTAAGTGGTTGCTAGGAAATTAGGTTAAATAACCTAATACCAAAACCTAATGCTAAAAAGATAACAAGTTTAATCTTAAAAGGTAATAAACAAATGAAATCGGAATAAAGAAAAGGGAAATAATATAAAGTGAACTTCGGACAAAATCCTCTGTGCGGCTCGCTGATGTTCATTTCCGCGATCGCGGATGAATTTCCGCAGTCGCGGAAAATACCGTTTTTGGCTCTTTGCTCTCGATTAATCTGCGATCAACTCCATTGCTCGCCCGCGATCGCGGATTGACGCGCTCTTCTGGTCTCGCCTTCGTAGATGTCCGCGATCGCGGTTTTGCCTCTGTAGCTCCACTTGGCTTCTTTCTCCAGCTCTTCTTTCGTCTTCTCAAGTGGTCTTCTCTCCATCTTCAATAAATCTTCATTTAGCTTCTCCCAACCACTAAAATCACACTTCTTCTCCTCAACCACGTACTCCACAATAACGCTCTAAACATCTTCAAATGGTACCCAAAACACCGGTAACAACTCCTAGTTAAACCCTACAAAGTAGCGCTGATCACAACCCAAGGACGCCAGCACCTCCCGTGATGCCTAGGAGACCACAAGTTGGCCGAGGCTTTGGCCGTGGACCTATTACAGCTCCAAGGCCGCCATTCCAAGCTCGAAGCATGCCAAATGATGAAGGATATGGTGACCCATATGACCGACCACACTACCATGGGATTAAACTTGAAGTCCAGCCCTTTGTTGGTACGTGTGAAGTAGAAGCATATTTAGATTGGGAGCAAAAGACCGATCAAATCTTTGAGTTCTATAACTACTCGGATGCTCAACGAGTAGCTATAGCCTCAATCAAATTTGTGGATTTTGCTTACCATTGGTGGTTGGAAGATACGGAGGATAGGACCTATAGAGGCTATGTGATACCCCATATTTTTGTAAGGTTATTTTGGGAATTTTGGAATTTTCCCGAGTACCCGTTTAGTACGTCGGATTTAATTCAGGTAGCTTGAGACATTCTGTAATGTGCTTTGTATCTGTAATATTTTTCTCAGTGAAATAAAATACAGACGACGTGCTTCGAATGTTTATATGCGTTTGCATACGATAATTTTTATCCCGGGTTCTGGCAAGCGCCGAACTAGTTCGTAGGCCCATCTTCGTGCTCCCGATGCTTTGGATATAAAATGAGGTGTTGGGGAAGGGATTTGAGCCATCCCAAACACCGAACCTCTGCCAAAATTTTCGTGTCGTCGGAGTTGTGTTTCGCCGGAGTTCGGAAGCTCTCGTCGGTGTCGTTTGGTGGTGTTTCCAAAAGCCCTTTAGAAGCCTTTTGGTTGCCTTTGGAGGTCAGAACCCAGGCAAGGCATAAAGGGGTCAAAACGCGAATCATTTGGGTGAGTTTTCTCGCCGCTTCTGTCGTCTGAGTTCTTCACGGCGACCACCGCGTTCTTCACGGCGACCGCCGTGATGAACTGCGGCGACCGCCGCCAAGAACGGCGACCGCCGCCAAGAACGGCGACCGCCGCCAAGAACAGCGACCGCCGCCAGTTCCCAGAATGCCTTCGTGGCTTTGGCTTGGTTGTTTGTGGTCGTGGCGTCTTTCCTTTCATTCTCTCTCGTCATTTTTAGATTCGTACTGTGGTTATGTCGGATCTAACTTAGGGTTCCTTTTATGGGTCGACTCGAAGGTGTTTGTGCTAGCGGAGCTATACCCGTGTCGATCCCGGAATCCCGTCGTTGTCGTAATTCTTGTTTCTATTATGCGGATTAAGGCAAGTGGCGGTTCGCTCTTGCTCATTCGTTCCATATTTACATTAATTATCAGTAGTTTATCTGAGTAATTAATTTGGAATGAATACTCTATTTGTCTGGAACGGTTTTGATAAACTCTTTTGAAAATCATATAATAGGTTGTATATCTGTTAGAACAACGCTATTATCTGTGGTCGCCTTTCGGGCCTTTATGTGGATTTATCCTGTAACTGTTATTGTGCTGTAACTGTTTAGTTAGCACTGTTAGATAGGAACGTTACTCGGACTATGTCCAGTCGTTTCTTTATAATCTGGTATCAGGGTGGCTCGTCTCCATCTGGTACTATTCTAAGATCATGATCGGTCTGTTTCACAAGTGTGTAGAGACAGGACACTTAGCTGGTGTCACAAACCTTCCGGTGTACGTCACTCTCGACGAAACGTATACTAAGATGTGCCGTCCCAATGATGGGGTACACATGTAAAAGTCTAATAATGTGATGTGTGGTTTGTAATATAAATCAGATAAGTGCTACTCGACGCACATAATTAATAAACCTTCGGCGAGTAGTGCAGCTAGGAAAACTCGTCTCGACTTTGATCATAGTACGTTCTCTTTCCAATCTGGATTCGCTTTATGCGATGAGGTTAGTCGTGATCCGAAGCATCTCAGTCAACTTTTAAATCATTGTTGTATGATACTGTAAACATTCCAGATTTGTCATATTTCCTTAAAGACTCATTTCCGTTGGAGTCTTCTTTTTGAGTCGATTTCTGTGAAGATTCAGTCTTCCAGAATCTTCTCTTGTGCATACCTCTTGTCTATTCTAGTAGGGGTATGATGGTTGAATATCGTCATCGATTATTATTCGAGAAGCGATGAGTCTAACCTAATACAACTGCTTCGAACCATTCTGCTTTATACCCTTGCTAGTCTATTCAAGTAGACTAACCCACAAACTTTGTTCTCTGCATGGGGCTGGTGTCATCCGTTCGATTCGGCACATCAAATAGAAAGTAGCTCAGAAGAATAGAAGGACTATGGAGTCAACGGTGGTTTTTGAACGTTTTAATTATTTCTTTAATCAGGTTGAGATCTTTTGGACAATGACTTTGGTTGTAATGTACTTTCTAAGACTTCCGCTGTTTTTGGTTTAAACTCTGTGTTAGCCTATTCGGGATTGGGTTGTAATCCCGTAACTCTTGTTCCTTTAACAATGTTATGTTTTGGAATTGAATGCTTTGATCATTATGTATCATTTGTATTTCATAAATTGTGTTTAAATGGTAAAGCCTTGGGTGATCTCGGTAAGGAACACTGGGGTCATTGGCGGTAATACCTTTCCAAAAGGGTTAAGTTTTGGGGGTGTTACAGTTGTGGTATCAGAGCCAAAGGTTTTAAAACAAGTTTAGGATTTTTATAAACCATTTATCCGTTTTCGAAAATGCTTTAAAAAGGGCTCTGAATTTTCAAAGTAAAAAGAATTGAAAAACACCGTTCATAGTCATGTCTTCTGGATAGTCTGATATAGTAAGCTTGTTTCTATGTCTAGAAAGACTAATTCCTTCATCGTTATCCTATAGGAGATGGGTGCATGTCTCTCTCTGAAGAAGGGGTCGGAAGATGCCGAGATGGATTCACCGTCTACCGAGAGGCTAGACTTCCCTATACCCCAGAGGTGCTTCGAGGTTGGAGGCCCGAGCAGCCCATCTGAGGAGATCAAGCATGTGCTTCCTGAGTCGGTAGTGCTGGTGTCAAGGAATGATGTAGTTCCTGTGACAGCGCCAGTGAAACCACCAAGGGAGGAAGCAATGTAAGATGATGAATGGTCTAGGTACGCGAGAGGGTACTACAATGACGATTACCTGATGGATGTGATTATTGAAGGGAGCGAGGAGGAAGATGAAGAAGAGGACCCCATAGAGGATGACCCCAAAGAGGAAGAGGACCCCATCGAGGATGATCCCAAGGAGGATACCGAGATGGACCTCAGCGGACAAAACCAAGAGTCCGATGACTTGAGGCACTTGCTGGTGGATAGTCAGGAAACGGGGATGCAATTTATTCACCCCAGTACAGAGTTACCACCTATGCAAGAGTTGCCACGAGTGCCAGAGTACGTACCCATGTCAGAAGCTGATTGGGAGGCACTGTATACCGAGTACGGTATTAGGAGAAGTGACAGGGAATCTCAGCCTATCCCTACTCCAAGAAGAAGGAGGTCAGAATCCGAGCTATAGGAGATCCTCCGCCAGAGCGAGGTAATCTCTGCGGAACAGCAGCGTCGGAGGGATGAGCTGATCGCCAGTACTCAGAGGAGGGCTGGGATAGGAGGGCCAGTCATGGACGACCCATACCTTACCATGACTGAGATAGGACCATGTTCTTCAGGGTCAAGCCGGGTGCGAAACCCATCGTTAGAGCTCGATGGTGAGCCTAGTCCGAAGAGACCTTGCACGAGTAGCCAGTCTTATGGGAGACATTTTGGAACGCCTTGATGAGAATTGGCGTTGTCTATCGCATTAGTTTCATTTCTTAGTATTCCAAGTTTGTACTATGTGTAATATTTCAGTATTGAGGCAAGTACTCTGGGAAACACTTTTATCTTCGAGCAATGTTGTCCTAGCACTCGGATGATAGACTTATGTGTAGCTTGTGTATCAGTTCGAAGGTTCATCTGTAAAATGCCAAGTTGATCTATTTTGAGTAATTTCTTTACGTTGGTATATTGCATAATATTAATGTATTGAATGCTTGGAATTGGATCGATAAACATATGGTGAACCCAAGAAGCACGAGGAACTCGATTCGAGCCGGTGCTGGGACTAGCCAAGATCCCAGGCCAGCAGGAAGAGGTGTTCAGGATGAGCACGAGTCAGAGTCTCGCGTCCAGCATAGGCGTGAAGGTCAAGATCAGACCCAAACGCCGGCGCTGTTTGATGTCGCAGCTGTTGAGGCGATTCGCGGGATTGTGATACAGACAATTGCAGACGTATTGAGACCCAGTGCGCCTCAAGCGCAAGAAGTGCCTACTCACCCAGCGGTTCCTGATGTTGTGGAGCCCAGAAACCCTGTGGTTCAGGAGAATGCCGTCAGGGCTAGAGACAGGTATGGTCGCGCTCTTAAGACCATCACTTCCATGAGGCCCGATTGCTATAATAGGAAAGGGGAGCCAGTAGCAGTGACTCATTGGTTCTCCCATATGGAGAGGTTGTTTCGGAACGTGGAGTGTACTGAGGCCGAGAAGGTCCATATCGCTTCTCTTCAGCTGAAGGAGGAGGCTAGCGAGTGGTGGGAGAACACAGGTTTGGCTGAGAGCCCAGTGTTGACTTGGTCGATGTTCAAGACCAAGATGGTTGATCGCTTTTTCTCTCGTGCTATGAGAGAGGAGAAGCATAAAGAGTTCTTGTACCCAAAGAAGGATGGTCTGAAAGTGATCGAGTTGGCGTCTAAGTTCAATCATCTTTTACAGTACGCCCCTGCCGAGATCACAGCGAGGCCCAAAAGATCTGGTACTTCCACGAGTGGATGAGCCCGGATATCAAGCCGTTAATGGTGCACCACACATGCTCTACCTTGGAGCAGTATGTGGATTGTCCCTATAAGCTGGAGATAACTCTAGAGGAGTCGACCAAGAGGCGCAACTGACAGAAGTTGATGCAAAACCAGAACCAGGGAGGTGGCTTTAAGCGCCCTACGCCACCGTCTAACTTTGCCAAGTCCGGCCGAGCTAAGACGGAGATGACGCAAGGAGGATCGACTTAGCAGTCAGGGCAGACCCAGAGTTCAGTTCAGTGTTATAACTGTGGTACGGCTGGGCACAAGAGCAATGAGTGTCAGAAGGAGAAGAGGTCGTGCTTTGGGTGTGGACGTGATGGTCATCTACAGAAGTTCTGCAAGCAGGGTAAGCAGAAGGGAGTAGAGTCGCAGCAAGGGTCAGTTCATCAGAGCAACCGACCTAGGTTTAATCCTGCCGAGACTCCTAGCCTGTCAGTGCAGACGACTGCGTAGAACAGGGGAAAGGCCCCAGCTATTTCTGGAAGTCAAGGCCAACGCTTGTACGAGATGCGTGAAGCAGATGGACCCAATGCTCCAATTGCTCAAGGTACTCTATACCTTCACTCTACTTCAGTGTGCATTCTGTTTGATTCTGGTGCTACGCATTCTTTTATTTCGGATATCTGTGTTAGCAAGTTAGATTTAGTGTGCAACGAATCATGCGACCCTTTCGTCATCAATCTTCCTAATGGAGAACGTTTGGTGGGAACCAAGCATCTGTCCGACTTTCCGATTACCATTCAGGGTAAGGAATTCGAGGCAGATTTAATCTGCATAGCCATGGCTCCATACGACATTATTCTCGGTATGGATTGGATGACGCGTCATAAGGCGGTGATCGACTTCAGTTCAAGAACGGTGACGGTGTCATCTGGGGGCCAGTTCGTGTGCAAGTTCAAAGGTCGAAATGACGCTGATAACGGCAAGCTGATCAATTCGATGGATGCGTTTAATCTACTACGACAAGGATGTGTCGGGTACCTTTGCTACTTGGATTCGCCTGCGAAGGATAGACCTGAGGTTCTTGATATTCCTGTAGTTAGGGAGTTTTCGGATGTCTTTCCGGAAGAAATTCCTAGATTACCCCTGAACCGTGACGTAGAGTTTTCAATTGATCTTGAGCCTGGTACGGCGCCGATTTCCAAATCACCGTATCGGATGGCTCCAGCTGAGATGCAAGAATTGAAGAATCAACTTAAAGATCTTCTTGACAAAGGTTATGTCAGGCCGAGTGCATCGCCGTGGGGTGCTCCGGTATTGTTCATCAAAAAGAAGGATGGATCGTTCCGACTTTGTATCGACTACCGAGAGTTGAACAAGGTGACGATCAAGAACAAGTATCCTCTGCCTAGGATTGATGACTTGTTGGACCAGTTGCAGGGAGCAAAGGTTTTCTCCAAGATCGATCTGAGATCTGGATATCATCAACTCAGGATTCGTGAGCAGGACATTCCTAGAACTGCGTTTAGGACCAGATATGGTCATTACGAGTTCGTAGTGATGCCTTTTGGGCTTACAAATGCTCCAGCTGTCTTTATGGATTTGATGAACCGATGTTTTCACCAGTACTTGGATAAGTTCGTGGTGGTCTTCATCGACGATATTCTGATCTATTCTCCGAATGAAGAAGTCCATGAGGAACATTTGCGGGTTGCCTTGTCAATCCTTAGACAACATCAGCTTTTTGCTAAATTGTCTAAATGTGAATTCTGGATAAAGGAAGTGGCTTTCTTAGGCCACGTAATCAATAAAAATGGGGTTATGGTTGATCCCCAAAAGATTGAAGCGGTGGCTAATTGGACACAGCCCCAGAACGTGAAGGAGGTGCGTAGTTTTCTTGGACTTGCCGGGTATTACAGAAGGTTCATAGAAGGATTTTCAAAGATCGCTCTACCTATGACCAATCTACTCCGCAAGGTTCACAAGAAGTTTGTCTGGAATGACAAGTGCGAGGCCAGTTTCCAGGAGTTGAAGCGTCGGCTGACCTCGGCACCCGTGTTAGCACTCCCAGAGGGGAATGGCGATTATGTGGTCTATAGTGATGCTTCAAAGTGTGGTCTTGGTTGTGTGTTGATGCAGAGGGGCAAAGTCATTGCTTATGCATCCAGGCAACTCAAGACGTACGAAGAAAACTATCCGACCCATGATCTTGAGCTAGCAGCGGTTGTCTTTGCGCTAAAGATTTGGAGGCATTACCTCTACGGTATAAGATGCCAAGTCTTCACTGACCACAAAAGTCTCAAGTATATATTTACTCAAAAGGAGCTAAATATGACACAACGCCGCTGGCTAGAGTTGCTCAAGGACTACGACATGGAGTTGTTGTATCATCCGGGCAAGGCTAATGTAGTAGCTGATGCACTAAGCCGGAAGACAACACATGAGACTGTAGTTGCTCTACTTACTGCTCAGACCAAGCTAAACCAAGAGTCATGCAACATTGAAGTCTTGTATGACCAGCGTAGAGGGTACCTGAGTATGATGGAAATTCAGGCTACACTGCTGGATCAGATAAAAGAAAAGCAAATCGATGACATCATCTTGGTGAAGTTAAGCAGTGAAGTGATGGATGGGAAAGCTCCCAGTTTTGTGGTTCAGGATGATGGATCACTTTGGTTTCAGGATCGGATCTGTGTGCCTGACACAGAAGGTCTTCGTCAGTTGGTGATGAGAGAAGCTCATTCATCTGCTTATTCTGTGCATCCTGGCTCTAGCAAGATGTACAAGGACCTCAGGAAGAAGTTTTGGTGGCCAAACATGAAGTGGGACGTAGCAGACTTTGTGGCAAAGTGCTTAACTTGCCAAAAGGTCAAGATCGAACACCGCAGACCAGGTGGTGAGTTGCTACCTCTCCCAGTGCCAGAATGGAAATGGGAAGACATCGCCATCGACTTCGTCACTGGGCTACCAAAGACTCCAAGTCAGAGGGATGCTATCTGGGTAATTATGGATAGGCTTACGAAGAGTGCTCATTTCATAGCCATCAAGACCACATGGGAAACCCAGAAGTTAGCAGAAGTCTACCAGGAGGAGATTGTCCGCTTAGATGGCATTCCTAAGACCATTGTATCGGACCGAGATGGTCGTTTCATGTCAAGGTTCTGGCAGGAACTTCATAAGGCTATGGGAACCGAGTTGAGGTTCAGCACCGCATTTCATCCTCAGACAGATGGCCAGTCTGAAAGGACCATCCAGACCCTAGAGGATATGCTTAGAGCTTGTGTACTCGATCGTCCGACTAGCTGGGAGGACAGCTTGAGTCTGATTGAGTTCACGTACAACAATAGCTGGCATGCTACAATCAAGATGGCTCCGTTTGAAGCTTTGTATGGTCGCAGATGCAGATCTCCAATTTTTTGGGATGATAATGCAAACAAAATTCTGCTTGGACCAGAGTTGGTCGAAAGGACGGCCTCAGACATTGCTTTGATCAGACAAAGGATGTTGACCGCTCAGAGTCGACAGAAGTCCTACGCAGATCGGAAGCGCAGGACTGTCGAGTTCGAGGTCGGTGACAAGGTTTTTGTCAAGGTATCGCCATCCAAAGGAGTTCGAGATTCTGGATAGAGTAGGATCTCTAGCGTACCGCTTGGCGTTGCCGCCATCGGCTCACCCGGTGCATAACGTGTTCCACGTATCTTTGCTCAGAAAGTATGTGCCAGATGAGTCTCATGTGCTTAGTTATGAGGACATCGAGATTCAAGCTAATGGTACTTATGAAGAATTGCCCGTGCGCATTTTGGAACGTCGAGAGAAGCATTTACGCAACAAGATCGTGTCGTTGGTACGAGTGCTGTGGTCCAAGTCAGGGACCGAAGAAGTTACTTGGGAGACGTGGGAAACCGAGTCAGATATGCTCAGGCGTTTTCCCGAGTTATTTTTGACCTAAGTTTCGGGGTCGAAACTTCTTTTAAGGGGGAGGAGATGTGATACCCCGTATTTTTGTAAGGTTATTTTGGGAATTTTGGAATTTTCCCGAGTACCCGTTTAGTACGTCGGATTTAATTCAGGTAGCTTGAGACATTCTGTAATGTGCTTTGTATCTATAATATTTTTCTCAGTGAAATAAAATAAAACGACGTGCTTCGAATGTTTATACGCATTCGCGTACGATAATTTTTATCCCGGGTTAATGTCTTGCTCATCCAAAAGCTGAACGGGTGGGAAAAGGCAAAACGGCGACCGCCGTATAGTCACGGCGCTCGCCGTCGCTGGGCCCGATGTGTCAGGCCGTCGTCTCCTACTCTAGGCTCGCCAGAGCTAGGAACGGCGACCGCCGTAATTACGGCGCCCGCCGTAGGCAAAGTCGCGGCACCCGCCGTGATTACCCAGAGGTCTTTAACCGATGGTCGCCGGCGTGGTTCTGGCAAGCGCCGAACTAGTTCGTAGACCCATCTTCATGCTCACGATGCTTTGGCTATAAAAGGAGGTGTTGGGGAAGGGATTTGAGCCATCCCAAACACTGAACCTCTGCCAAATTTTCGTGTCGTCGGAGTTGTGTTTTGCCGGAGTTCGGAAGCTCTCGTCGGTGTCATTTGGTGGTGTTTCCAGAAGCCATTTAGAAGCCTTTTGGTTGCCTTTGGAGGTCAGAACCCAGGCAAGGCATAAAGGGGTCGAAACGCGCATCATTTGGGTGAGTTTTCTCGCCGCTTCTGTCATCTGAGTTCTTCAGGGCGACCGCCGCGTTCTTCACGGCGACCGCCGTGATGAACTGCGGCGACCGCCACAAAGAATGGCGACCGCCGCCAAGAACAGCGACCGCCGCCAGTGCCCAGAATGCCTTCGTGGATTTGGCTTGGTTGGTTGTGGTCGTGGCGTCTTTCCTTTCGTTCTCTTTTGTCGTTTTTAGATTCGTACTGTGGTTATGTCGGATCTAACTTAGGGTTACTTTTATGGGTCGACTCGAAGGTGTTTGTGCTAGCGGAGCTATACCCGTGTCGATCCCGGAATCCCGTCGTTGTCGTAAGGCTTGTTTCTATTCTGCGGATTAAGGCAAGTGGCGGTTCGCTCTTGCTCATTTGTTCCATATTTACATTAATTATCAGTAGTTTATCTGAGTAATTAATTTGGAATGAATACTCTGTTTGTCTGGAATGGTTTTGATAAACTGTTTTGAAAATCATGTAATAGGTTGTATATCTGTTAGAACAATGCTATTATCTGTGATCGCCTTTCGGGCCTTTATGTGGATTTATCCTGTAACTGTTATTGTGCTGTAACTGTTTAGTTAGCACTGTTAGATAGGAACGTTACTCGGACTCTGTCCAGTCGTTTCTTTATAATCTGGTATCGGGGTGGCTTGTCTCCATCTAGTACTATTCTAAGATCATGATCGGTCTCTTTCACAAGTGTGTAGAGACAGGACACTTAGCTGGTGTCACAAACCTTCCGGTGTACGTCACTCTCGACGAAACGTATACTAAGATGTGTCGTCCCAATGATGGGGTACACATGTAAAAGTCTAATAATGTGATGTGTGGTTTGTAATATAAATCAGATAAGTGCTACTCGACGCACATAAGTAATAAACCTTCGGCGAGTAGTGCAGCTAAGTTATAGTGCAGCTAGGAAAACTCGTCTCGACTTTGATCATAGTACGTTCTCTTTCCAATCTGGATTCGCTGTATGCGATGAGGTTGGTCGTGATCCGAAGCATCTCAGTCAACTTTTAAATCATTGTTGTATGATGTTGTAAACATTCCAGATTTGTCATATTTCCTTAAAGACTCATTTCCGTTGGAGTCTTCTTTTCGAGTCGATTTCTGTGAAGATTCAGTCTTCTAGAATCTTCTCTTGTGCATACCTCTTGTCTATTCCAGTAGGAGTATAATGGTTGACTATCGTCATCGATTATTATTCGAGAAGCGATGAGTCTAACCTAATACGACTGCTTCGAACCATTCTGCTTTGTACCCTTGCTAGTTTATTCAAGTAGACTAACCCACGAACTTTGTTCTCTGCATGTGGGCTGGTGTCATCCGTTCGATTCGGCACATCAGATAGAAAGTAGCTCAGAAGAATAGAAGGACTATGGAGTCAACGGTGGTTTTTGAACGTTTTAATTATTTCTTTAATCAGGTTGAGATCTTTTGGACAATGACTTTGGTTGTAATGTACTTTCTAAGACTTCCGCTGTTTTTGGTTTAAACTCTGTGTTAGCCTATTCGGGATTGGGTTGTAATCCCGTAACTCTTGTTCCTTTAACAATGTTAAAGGAACAAGAGTTACGGGATTACAACCCAATCCCGAATAGGCTAACACTGGGGTCACTGGCGGTAATACCTTTCCAAAAGGGTTAAGTTTTGGGGGTGTTATAGGCTATACTTAAATTAGAACTTGGAACGAACTCAAGGCTTCCTTAAGGAACCGGTTTGTACCGGATGATTACAATGAGCGAGTCCATGCTAGGCTTGAGCAATTGAGACAAGGAAGTAAGACCCCGGATGAAGGAACTAAGGACCTTGGTCTTTAGATCTGGACTTAAATTCCCCGAGGGTTATATTATTTCTAAGTTTATCAATTATTTGAACCCGGACCTTAGGGCAGTAGTGAACATGCAACACTTCATCCGAGGGACACCTATTGAAGAGGTTCTTCATTACACTAACCATGTGTATAAGAACATTCCTCAAAGGTGCCCCCAAGTTGCAAGTACACAGCCGTGGACCCCTAACAATGGCAGCCCTTCCCAACCCGCTCCGAGACGCTTAGAACCAAGGTATGATTCCAAGAATCAGCCTAGGAAGGATGCGCCGGTTTGACCTCCACCGCAGCCCCAAGGGGGGGAGGGACGAACTAGTGACATCAAGTATTTTAAGTGTCTAGGGAGAGGTCATGTGGCCCGGGATTGCCCTACCAAGAAGCAAGTTCTTCTTAACACTCTAGAGGACTACGAGTCCGATGACGAGTGTCAAGGAGAGGTTGTTGAGGATAGGGAAGAAAAGGCCAAAGAGCTTCATATAGTGGCAGCCGAGGGCGAGTGCTTTGTGGTCAAGAAGACATTGATCGCCTCGGAAAGTCCTAATATGCCTACCCAGCGTGAGACGATCTTTCACACTAGGTGCACTATTAGGGGGAAAGTGTGTAGTGTCATCATTGATGGTGGCTCTTATTGCAACATCATTGATCAAGAGGTGGTGAGTAGATTCAATCTATTGACCACCCTCCATCCGCAACCCTACACACTTTGTTGGCTGAATTCCAGCACTCCCCTTAAGGCCAAGGACCAAGCCACTATTCAGTTTTCCATAGGAGGATATGTGGATGAGGTTGTGTGTGATGTTTTGCCCATGACCGCATGTGATCTCCTCTTAGGAAGACCTTGGCAGTTTGATCGGGGTGTTGTTCATCAAGGGGTGTCCAATGAGTATACCTTCTTGATGAATGGCAAGAGGATCACCCTACATCCTTTAGCTCCCTATGAGATTATGGCCGATCATATGGCTAGGGAGCAAAGGAAGGCAAGTGAGCCAGCTAAGGGAAAAAAGTTAGACATTGGTAACAACCAAGGGGCTACTAATCATTTGCTCTTAGCTAAGTCTAAGGAAGTTGTGCGAGCCATCAATGAGGGCACGGTGTGCTTTCTACTCATGTGCATAGACACCTTGTTTGCCTCGTCGGACCTTGACCAACTTTCTAAGGCCGTGGCTGACCTCTTGGGAGAGTTCGATGATCTCTTCCAAGATGAAGTCCTGAGTGGGTTGCCACCGGTAAGAGGTATTGAGCATCAAATTGATTTCATACTGGGGGCAACACTACCTAACTGGGCTGCCTATAGGGCCAACCCCGCTGAAACTAAGGAATTGCAACGTCAAGTACAAGACTTGCTTGACAAGGGCTATGTGAGAGAAAGTCTTAGCCCTTGTGCAGTCCCGGTCATTCTAGTGCCTAAGAAGGATGGCACTTGGAGAATGTGTGTTGATTGTCGAGCAATCAACAACATTACTATCAAGTATCGCCATCCTATTCCTAGGCTAGATGACATGCTTGACGAGTTGTATGGGGCAAGTGTCTTTTCTAAGATACACTTGAACAGTGGTTACCATCAGATTCGTATCCAAGCCGAAGATGAGTGGAAAACAACATTCAAAACCAAGTATGGCTTATAAGAATGGATGGTAATGCCCTTTGGTCTCACCAATGCTCCTAGTACATTCATAAGGCTTATGAACCATGTTCTAAGTCCATTTCTAGGTAAGTTTGTGGTCGTGTACTTTGATGATATCTTAGTATACATCCATGATCTTCATGAGCATGTTGGTCATCTTCGAAAGGTACTTGAGGTCTTAAGGAAAGAGAAGTTGTATGCTAATTTCAAGAAGTGCCACTTTTGCTCGGATCATGTGGTATTTCTTGGATTTGTAGTATGCAAAGATGGCTTGAGAGTGGGTGAGGAGAAGGTGAAGGCCATTCATGAATGGCCAACACCTACTACTATGACTCAAGTCCGCAGCTTCCTTGGCCTAGCTGGCTTCTATCGTAGGTTCGTGAGAGACTTTAGCTCTTTAGCTACACCTCTCACCAAACTCACGAAGAAGGGTGTGACCTTCACGTGGGGACACACTCAAGAGGAAGCTTTTGCAACACTTAATTCTAAGATCACCAATGCACCACTACTCTCTTTGCCAAACTTTGACAAAACTTTTGAGATTGAGTGTGATGCATCGAGCATAGGTTTAGGTGGTGTTCTTATCCAAGAGGGCAAGCCAATTGCTTATTTCAGTGAGAAGTTAGGTGGGGCTGAGCTGAATTACCCCACCTACGACAAGGAATTATTGGCTCTTGTCCGTGTGCTTAAAGTGTGGCAACACTACTTGTTCCCAAGGGAATTTGTGATCCATTCCGACCATGAGGCATTGAAGTACTTAAAGGGGCAAAGCAAGATCAACAAGAGACATGATAAATGGGTCGAGTTTATTGAGTCCTTCCCTTATGTGATCAAGCACAAGAAGGGAAAGGACAATGTGGTCGCTGATGCACTCTCTAGGAGGTATTCCCTTCTAACCCTTTTGGATGCTAGATTACTTGGATTTTCCTTCATGAAATAACTATATGCTTGTGATGCTGATTTTTGTGATTTATATGCTGCATGTTTGTCTAAGGGTAGCAAGGATCAATATTATTTGCATGAGGGGTTCTTATTTAAGGGTCATAAGCTTTGCATACCAAAGGGTTCTACTAGGAGATTGTTAGTGCATGAGGCTCATGGGGGAGGATTAATGGGACATTTTGGGGTTCTTAAGACATTGCATACCTTGAAAGAACATTTTTATTGGCCATGCATGCATAGGGACGTAGAAAAGTTTTGTGCTGCATGTGTTACTTGCTTGCGAGCCAAGTCTAGGAGCCAACCCCACGGCTTGTATACTCCCTTACCCATACCTCGTATGCCTTAGGAAGATATATCGATGGACTTTGTTTTGGGCTTACCTAGGTCTAAGAGAGGGAGGGACTCCATCTTTGTGGTAGTAGATCGGTTCTCCAAGATGGCACACTTCATTGCATGCCATAAAACTGATGATACATCTCATGTTGCTAACCTTTTTTTGAACAAGTTGTGAGATTGCATGGAGTTCCTAGGTCTATTGTTTCTGATAGGGATGTGAAGTTCCTTAGCTACTTCTGAAAGACACTATGGGCCAAGCTTGGAACCAAGCTCCTTTTCTCCACCACTTGTCATCCTCAAACGGATGGACAAACTGAGGTAGTGAATCGAACTCTTGGTGCTTTACTTAGATCTATGTTGGCAACTAACTTGCGCAGGTGGGAAGAGAGCCTTGCTTTCATTGAATTTGCCTACAACCGCTCGGTCCATTCAGCCACCAAGCGCACCCCCTTTGAGGTGGTTTATGGGTTCAACCCCAAAACACCACTAGAGCTTATGCCATATGCCATCAAGGACCAAGAGAGCAAGGACGGGGCTGACAAAGCTGAGATGATTAAGGAGCTGCATGAAGCTACTCGGCTGCAACTTGAGAAGAGGACATTGCAATACAAGAGGCACGCCGACAAGGGGCGCAAGGAAGTGCTCTTCGAGCCCGGCGACTTGGTCTAGGTGCACCTAAGGAAGGATCGATTTCCCATATTCCGCAACTCCAAGCTGAAACCGAGAGGAGATGGTCCTTTCCAAGTGCTCGAGAAAATCAACGACAATGCCTACAAGCTAGAGCTCACACCATCCTATGGAGTCCATGATGTGTTCAACGTGGCTGATTTGATGCCATTCTTGGTGGATGGAGAACATGAGCTGGATTCGAGGTCGAATCCCTTTCAAGGGAGGGAGGATGATGTGACTCCGCCCCATCAAGAACATCTTGACATTCATGATGACTCTAGCCATAAGGGTGATACAAGTGAAGACGAGCCTAGTGACAACCAAGAAGGGCTACAAGATCCACCTCCCGGTGCCATTACTAGAGCTCGAGCTAAACACCTTCAATAGGAGCTCAAGAAGGGACTACTTAGCATGGAGTCCATTACATGATTTGGTGGGCTCGGATTCATAGCACCCACACTAGTCGTGACTCTCCTAGAGTCACATCACCTCATTTAAATGCTTATCTCTTTGCATGACATTTTAAGACAATTTCTGAATTATTGCTTGTTAATTAGACCGCTAGCCTTGCACACTTGTGGGCTTAAGTGTTTTAAGCCTTTTCTTCCTTTTTCTTTAATTTAGCCTTGTCATATAAAAGGCTTTGAAAAACATTTTACTGGACACGTTTTGATTAATCTGAGATTCAGTTTCTGAAGTTTGCCTTACGTTCTTCCTTTCTCCTTCAAGCTTTGTGAGTAGCATCAAAGCCATTGTTGAGTTCTTCAAGTGCGTAACATCTTGAAGGATTCAACCCCAGGCTCTTTTTCCTTGGTGAGTCACATCCAACATAGAAGAGTCATATCCCTTCCTCTATCATCACTTTCCACTCCATAACTGCCGCCTCTCCTAACCTCGCCGTCGATCATCCTTCTCAGTTCGTGGTTCCCCTCTCCCTCCGAGTACTCCTTCTGGAGAATTGGAAGTCTTCTTTCAATTTCAGAAGCATTAGAGCCGTGAAGCACCTTCAACACCGCAAGACCCCTTGTCTTATTATCCTTGGCGTCGGACATTGGGAAGGAACCTTGGAGGGCTAGCCTTGCACCGAGTCACCTTGATCCTTGGAGGCTATCAGAGGCAGATCTGGAGCAGATTCTCCAAGTCGGCGGTTTTCCACCAGAGACGGTCGTGAGGCTTCCCCATCCGGATGAGAGGGCGGACGCCAGATACGAGGGGTGGATTTGTTTTTATGCTTATCCGTTTCGGATTGGGCACAAATTTCCGTTTACTCCTCTCGTACGTGACTTTTTGGCAACTCTGGCGCTCGCACCGTGTTAAGTCATGCCGTAGGCGTGGCGGGTTCTTAGGTTTATGGATCTTTTAAACTCGGAGTCGGGGTTGGCTTCGACTTTGATGCCTTGTGGTATAACTATGCCTTGGGGTCGAAGAGCTCTTCCCGGGTTCATTTGCGTAGGAGTCAGGGTCGGAAGCCGTTGGTGTCGAATCTGGATGTGAACGACCATGGATGGGGGTCAAATATTTTCTTTGTCGAGCGGTCGTCTTTGGAAAAGGGGGGTGATTGTTCGTTCTTACTGATAGAGTGGCGGGTCGAAAGTATGCACCTTTCTCTTGTTTTTGTTTCGTCGGATATGTTTTAACTTCTTGCTTACCTCTTCTTTTATGCAGTCCCTGAGTCTGAGGACCTAGAAGTCAATACTAAATCGGAGAGTCTAACCAACATTCTGCTTGAGATTCCATTGTCGGAGCGAAATTTCATGAACATCAACTTGCTATATCCTGGTTCGATGACTCAAGACGTTATGTCGACCCCTTCATTCTCTCATGTCAAGCGTAAGTCTTCTGTTTGGGTTGCTTGTGTTTCTGTTTTTGTGTCGTATTCATAATTTATGTTCCGTCTGGTGTGACAGCGTCTCGTGTTGGTCGGTCGAGTGCTCGTTTGAAGGGCGTGTCTGAGAAAGGTTTGATCAAACAAAAGTTGGCGGCGGCCAGAGCTCTGTCGAGTAAGTCGACGCCTGTCGAATCTTTTCCCCCATCGAAGGTTGGCGACAAGAGAAAGGCAGTCGTTTCCCCCGATGTTGAGAAGACCATTCCGGACGTTCTGAAAAAAAAATTGGATATCCCTTCTGGCGTCGAGAGGATTGATCTAGTCGGGCGGTCGATCGTTGATCTGTTCCAGGTCTAAGACCTGGATTGGAAATCTGAAGTCGATGGGATCTCGCCTCTGGACTGTATTGGCGGGGCCGGTTGTTCCGCTTGGAAGGTAAGTTTTCTATCAAGTCTTTGTAGTTTTGATTTTTCTGTCGGATGGCGTTTTTATATGTCTTTTCTATGTTTTGCGTCTTCTAGACCTTTCAGTTCCTCTTGGGCGCCTACTCTGGCGT
Source organism: Rheum nobile (assembly GCA_027886185.1). Classification (NCBI taxonomy): domain Eukaryota; kingdom Viridiplantae; phylum Streptophyta; class Magnoliopsida; order Caryophyllales; family Polygonaceae; genus Rheum; species Rheum nobile. The sequence goes on along the minus strand of WOAB01000566.1, from coordinate 993,939 downwards.
GAAGGAGATGGTCTCCAAAGCTGAGAAGAGGGCTTCCAAATCGGAATCCGACTTGGCGGCATTGAAGACCAAAGTGAAGGGAGCTGAGACTCGTCTGAAAGACGCCGAGCGTCGCTTTGCGGGAGAGCTGAAGGCTTGTCAAGACGAGATAAAGTGTTGTCGTAAAGAACTCGACGAAAGTCGAGTCGAAGTCGAGGAGAAGGTCAAGCAAGCTAGGATTGACGCCGGTCGAATTGCATGTGATGTTGGCACCTACTATGCATTGAAGTCTCATGTCGAAATGGTCGAGGAGTTTGAAGAGGGCAAGCATGACTTGCCGGTATTGATTCCTAAGGGGAATCCGGGGATGGAGCTGTTTCGACTTGCCGGTATTGAAGAGAGTTTCCTGACGAGAGTGTCGGTGAAGACGAAGTTCCCTCCGGTGATGCCACTTCTGTCGTACCGTCCGAGCCCCAGCCTTTGTCTGACCCGGCTCCTACCGAAGGTAATGATGCGACTCCAGGTTCCTAGTTATGCTCCCTTTTTTATGAATCTTATGTAGATGACTTGTGGTCCCACCTGTGTGTGGGTAAAGTACTTGTTGGTTTGGTGACCCGTCCACCATCGCGGGTCGCATGAAATGTTTTGTAGGGATGTTTGAAGTCCTACATGTGTGTAGGCAGAAAATATATTTTGGCGACCCGTCCACCATCGCGGGTCGCATAAGAAAAAGAATTAGTCTCTTTTTATTATTGGCGTACTCTGTTTTACAAAGGATTGATCATGTTCTACGTCTAAATGCTTGTCGGACTCTTTTTAGGGAAGATAGTCGCAATGTCTTTGACTTGTTTTTGGATTTGCCTGTATCCTCCGTCGAGTAGGGCTTTCCGTGTCGTGTAGGAAAAAGGAGGCCTGTAAATGTGTACGTTTTTGTTTAGTCTTGACTTGTATTATGCCGAGGAGGGGAGCAATACGTTTTTATTGCGTAAATGTAATAAGGTGTTGACCTTATGTATAGTATAAGGCAGGCGGTGTGCCGATTTGCCTTTGGTATTCATCTCCTCGTGTTCCGATCAATCGTGTAAGTGTAGTGTAAGCGCTTTTTGTGTGTGACTGGATCCAGCTTGTCTTTGTGTTTTCCTATATTCATGGTCATAAGAACACGTCTTTGCTAGACGTAAGCGTTAGGTTCATGAAATAGAGTCGAGTTGTAATGCCAAATAATATGTAAAAAATGATGGGGTTCTTGTGTCTTACCAGACGAGGTTAGAAGTGATATAGCTTTAGATGTGTGGCGTTCCAGCTCCTCGGGATTGGTTGATTAGTTTTTTGACCACATCCAAATAGGCTATCATTCTATCGTATTTAGCGTTGTATGACCCTTGAATTTGATTTACGACCAGGAGGGAGTCGCAAATGACTTCGATTTCCTGGACTCCTAGGTCGCGTGCCCGGATGAGTCCAAATACGAGTGCTTCATACTCAGCTTCATTGTTAGTCACGTCCCATTCGCATCTTACGGCTTGGGCTATCTTGTCCCCTTGTGATGATTTTAGCATGACACCCAGTCTTGATCCCCTAGTGTTCGATGCTCCGTCTGTGTGGAGCTCCCATCTACCTGCTTCTTCTGTCGCGAGCAGTTGTGTTGCTTCCTTGATGACTTCCTGTTCTAGGGTCGGGCTAAAATCTACCACAATGTCAGCCAATGCCTGGGACTTGATCGCTGTCCTAGGCTCAAACTCAATCTCGTAACCGCTGAGGTGTATGGCCCACTTGGCCATCCGTCCTGTGAATTCTGGTTTCCTCATGATTGCTCTCATGGAATGGTTAGTGTGAACAATTATAGTATGTGATTCAAAATAGGGTTTAAGTTTATTCGATGTCGTTACCAGTGCTAGGACGAGTTTTTCCAGTGACGAGTACCTTGTTTCTGCCGGGAGTAACGTTCGACTGACATAATAGATTGGCAACTGCTTGCCGTCTTCTTCTCTGACCAGCACTACGCTTACTACAGACTCCGACACTGCTAGGTACAGTAGTAGTGGCTCGTCGTCTTTAGGTTTTGCTAATAGAAGGGGGCTGGATAGGTATTTCTTCTGGTCTTGAAATGCTGCTTTATGTTCTTCTGTCCATTGGAAGGACTTGTTTTTTCTGAGAGCGTCGTGGAAAAGTTTGCATCTGTCCAATGACTTTGAAATGAACTTGTTTAAAACTGTTACCCGACCTGTCAGCTTTTGTTCGTCCTTGATGTATCGAGGAGATCGAAGGTTGATGATGGCCTTGACTTGTTCTGGGCTAGCCTCTATTCCTCTTTGGGTTACCATGTACCTCGAAGCCGTCACGGAGGTGATCGATGTGGTCTCTCTTCTTTTTTGACTTGACTAGCATGTCATCTATGTAGACTTCCATTGTGTCCCCAATCTGATCTTTGAACATCTTGTTGACTAGTCATTGATACGTAGCCCCTGCATTTTTCAGTCCGAAGAGCATCACTTTATAACAATAAATACCTTGATTTGTGACGAATGCCATTTTCTCTTGGTCTTCTGGTTCCATGAGGATCTGATTGTAACCACTGAACGCATCCATGAAAGATAGCATTTCGTGTCCTGATGTTGCGTCGACCATGGCGTCGATGGGAGGAAGTGGGAAGGAGTCCTTGGGACATGCTTTGTTAAGGTCAGTGAAGTCGATGCAGACTCTCCACTTGCCGTTCTTCTTTTGTACCACAACCACGTTGGCTAGCCAATCGGGGTAGTCGACTTCTCTTATTTTTCCCGTTCCTAGCAAGCTTCTGACTTCGTCGTCGATGATCTTATTCTGCTCGGGGGCGAATTTCCTACGCTTTTGCTTCACAGGAGGGTGAGATGGATCTATATTTAATTTATGAGTAATAACGTTTGGAGAAATTCCGACCATGTCTTCGTGCGACCATGCGAAGCAGTCAGCATTAGACCGAAGAAAATCCAATATTTGTTGCCTGGTCGAGTCGTCTAGATCCGACCCGACCCTTATCGTTTGGTTTGGCTTTGAAGGATCTAGTGCAATTTCATCGAGCTTTTCCATCTCTAGTTCGATGTATTGACCAGGTCCTTCACCGAACTGTAATTGCTACGCGATCTTTGGTTCAACCGCACGCTTCATGGAGGCGACGTAGAATTCTCTGGCCATCTATTGGTCGCCCTTGATCTCTTGAACTCCCCACTTGGTAGGGAACTTGATGGTCTGATGGTAAGTTGAGGGTACCGCCTTCATTGCGTGTATCCAAGGCCTGCCAAGAATGCAGTTGTAGGGAGATGGATAGTCTAGGACTAGGAATTTTACCTGTTGGTTTATTCATCCGGTGTATGTCGTAAGGACGATTTCGCCGATAGTGTGCTTGACTTCGCCGCTGAACCCGACTAATGGAGTTGATTTCTTGAGAAGATCATCTTCACCCAGACCCATCCCTTTGAGGGCGTCGAAGGTCAAGAGGTTGGTCGAACTTCTTGTATCGATTAATACTCTACGTATCAAACAGTTTCCAATAGATAAAGAGATTACCAGACCGTCGTGGTGATCTCCCGATTCGTCAGCGTCGGATTCGTCAAAGGTGACCGTTGGGAGGTTAGAGACCTTGGGTCGTCTGAACTCTAGTATCTTGGGCATGTTCCCTTTGCTTTTTCTTGCGTGCCTTTTTGCCGTGGAGTACGTGTTTCCACATACGTCCGAGCCTCCTGAAATAGTATTGATGACCTTTGTATGGATAGGAGACGGAGGTTTGTCGTGTTTTACCTGATCTCGTCGTTCCATGGTTGCCTTGGCTCGCTCCGAGATCACATCGCGCAAGAGACCCTGCGCGAGTAACCTAGCGACTGTAATACCCCTTAATTTTAGTAAGGGTATTTAGGTAATTTTTCCCATCCTTCATTCTATAAATTTTTTCGCTTTCAGTGGAGTTTGGATTTTCTGTAATATCCATGATCTCTGTAATAATTCCTTGAGTGGTATAAAATACATTCGATGTATTTTCGGGACTTAGAATATTTGTTTGGATACAAATATATAATTTCCAGGGTGTAAAACCCATACAAAAATTTCCTTGTACGAGATATTTATACAATATATTTGTACGAGATATTTATACAAGATATTTGTACAAATATCTCCAAAATATCTACAAATATCTTGGCTATAAAAGGGAGCCTCTCTCTCTCCTCTCTTGTTTTTCTCTGGTGAGCTCCCCTATGCACCGCTCCCCTGTGCACCGCCTCCTCTAGTTCGTGCCTCTGTCCACTGTTGTTGTTGTTGCTGTGCTGCCCTGCTGGTTGTTGTCCCTTCCCGGCGACGAAGCTCCCCCGGCGAAGCCCAGCGACGAGCTCGGTTCTTCGACACGACCGAAAGAGACGCCGCCGCCTGGAGCTGTTGTGCGTGGTGGCTGCAGTCGTGGGTTGCTGCTGAGGTTGCGCGTCGTCGTCGTTGGAGCCGCTGACTGCCCCGTCGTTGCTACTCTTCCCCGCCGGCGAGTCCTTCCCGGCAACGAAGAGCCCCGCCGCTGTGCATTGTGTTGTTGTTGTTATGTGGGGGAAGAAGATGAAGGGAGGTGGGGTCCCTCCTTTGCTAACTTCTGTTGGGTCGTAAAGCCCAATTAGGCATCCAGTCCAATTTTAACCCAAGATCGATCGAGCGGTATAATTTCGACCCTCTTTCATCCGTATTTTCTTTAGGAAAATTCAATCAATATTCGTATGATTTAAAATCATAAGAATTTATTGGATTTAATTCCTTGAGTTCGTCCAGACAAATTAATTGATATTAATTAATATGTCATATGCTGGATCCCGTGTGGACCCGTAATGTGCTCGAGCTATCTGAAGCATAGGCCATATCCTCGGAAAGGATATCATCAGTAGTCGTCTCGTCTAGATTCATCGCCGAATCTACTCCAGGCAAGTGGCGGATCGCTCTTGCTTAATCATTCCATGTTTCATTAATTATCAATTGTTTAATTGTTAATTAAATTGGAGTGAACTGTTGTTTGGGAACTAATTTCATAAATAACGTGATTAAAAATGTGATGTTATAATAAGTTGTATATATGTTAGAACAACGTTATTATATGTGTTAATTACCGTGATGGTATTATTGTGAATTTAATGTGAACTTAATGCTAGAATAGCACGTGGGTTAGTAGGAAAGCTAAGTCCAGGTAAGGATTAGCCGTTTCTATTATATCTATGTTTAAGTTGATTGCCATGATGGATTTGATGTGAATAATTAATGTGTTGAACTGTTTAGTTAGCACGAGTATTCGTAGGAACGCTAAGTCCAGATAAGGATTAGTCGTTTCTTTATAATTTAATATTCGTAGGAACGCTAATCCGGTTAAAGATTAGTCGTTTCTTTATAACTTAATGTTCGTAGGAACACTAATCTGGTTAAGGATTAGTCGTTTCTTTAAACGTGATACTTCCTACCACCCGCTAAGGTAGGAGGGGTATAAGCGCCTTGCTAGCGCCATTGGGTGGACGTAACACCACCCTGTGTATTAAACTTTCGTTGTTACTCGGATTAATTTAACAGAGGTAAATTAATTAAGCACCTCGCCAGTGTATCGGGGTGGACGTAAGGTCACCCAGTATATTAAACTTCCGTTGTTACTCGGAATAATAATTAAAAGCCTTAACAGAAGGGTGTGTGTTGTAATAAGATAAGTGCGGTTAAGCACATAATTAATAAGCTTTGGTAGTTGTACTAATTGGGGTGGGCATAATTGTCACCCTGATGTTTAAAGCTTCGTAGCTGCTAATAATATTAAAAGTCTTAATGTTGATGTGAGTGTTGTAAGTGGTTAAGTGTCGTTGTCGCACATAATTAATACACCTTCCCAAACAGTTGTCATAATTTCCTATAAGGCTCATGTCCTTTGGAGTCTTCTCTTTAGTGCATATCTAATAATAATCATTCAGTGAAAGTACCGGGTTATGTATCGTTCCGTCGGTTGTTATTCGAGGGACAAGGATAGTAAACGGTTACGCTCACTCGAACCTCTCTTCTTGTGCCCTTGCATAGTCTTTCATTAGACTAACCAAACGTAATTGTTCTTTGCATGGTTGGCTGGTGTCATCCGTTCGATTCGGCACATCAGAGGTTGATGCCCGAAGTCAAAGTAACCTGTTGAAGGATAAAAGGCTTGCAGACGAAGATTTAAGTGACAGTGTTTTAAGTTGTTAAGTGTTTTAAGTTATTAAGATTCTTAAAAGTCTTCCGCTGTGTAATTTAAAGTCTTCCGCTGTTTAATCTTTCATTTAATATGTTAAGTATTTAAGTTTAATTGTTCCGACCAAGCCTAGGGTGACATCGGACAGCAACGTCTGAGGTCACTGGCATGTGGCATTTCCAAAGTTAAATTTGGGGTGTTACAGCGACCCTTTTGCGTAACGCGATGCATTCATCCGTCGAGTGACCGTGGTCGCCATGGATTTCACACCACCTGTTCATGTCCTTCTTGACGTTTGGCATGTCGCTCTTTCGGGGCCATCTTACTTCTTTTCCATATTTGTCGAAACTCTTGACGAGTTCCGACACGGAAACGTTGAAGTTGTAAGATTGAACCCTGGGGGGCAACATCGGACTGTCTTTCCAGTCTTGAGACCTGTCTTGGAAGGAGCTTACCTGACTTTGCTCATTCCGACCACGAGGGTACGGATGATGGCGTCTGTATCGACGATTGTCGGAGGAGGATTTGCGATCGGAGTGGTCGGATGATGTGACCCTGCCTCCCATGATGGCCCAAGACGTGGAAGAATCCATGAGCCTACGCTCATAGGGCCCAGTGACAAGGTCTAGGTCCAAAGCCATCGCCGCCACCGTCGCGTCACTTATCGCACGCATCGTCGCTGGCCAAGGAAGCCCTGACGCCAACCCAAGCCTCGTCGTCCTCGCCACCATCGGCATCGAAACATCGCGATCATCGCAGCCGGCATCGCGTGCACCCATCGTTTGCTTTCGTAAATTGTTGAGAAGAAAAAAAAAACCAAAGTTCCCATCTTTGCATCACCTAATCGGTTTCTACAAGAGCATATCTTAGCCGATTTTTTTTTTCCTTGTTCCCTAAGTTTTGGTGTGTTAGGTAATTTGTTATCTTGCATGCTAGAATATTTTGTTTCCTTGTTTCACGCGTGGATAGAGTTTCCTTGTTTGCTAGATTTTGCTTTTTAGTTAAGTAAGTCTAATTTCCTTATAAGATATCAAATCAAATCTCATATTCTCTCTCCTATCTCTAAAGATCACGCTTGTGATATTCTTGTTACATAGACCGATTTTGCTTTTTGTTTCCTTTTGCAAATCCGAAAAGATCAAAAGATAAGATCTCGGATATTATATAAAAAAAATAAAAAATCAAAAGATATTAAAAAAAAAAAAATCCAAGTTAGGTAAAGCCAAAATAGAATATTTTGTTTCCTTGTTTCACGCGTGGATAGAGTTTCCTTGTTTGCTAGATTTTGCTTTTTAGTTAAGTCTAATTTCCTTATAAGATATCAAATCAAATCTCATATTCTCTCTCCTATCTCTAAAGATCACGCTTGTGATATTCTTGTTACATAGACCGATTTTGCTTTTTGTTTCCTTTTGCAAATCCGAAAAGATCAAAAGATAAGATCTCAGATATTATATAAAAAAAATAAAAAATCAAAAGATATTAAAAAAAAAAAATTCCAAGTTAGGTAAAGCCAAAATAAGACAACCCTAACCCACTTGACTCGGTCTAAGCTCATCTTCTCAACCCCTCCGCCGTCTAGGTCAAGCTTCCTAGAAGGTGATTTCTTGCTAATTAGGTTACTTTGTTTACATTTGTTTTAGGGTTTCAATTTGTTCTTGTTTGTTTGATTGCAACTTGCTTGATACACCATCACTTGTGCAAGCGAAGCCGCCCTCACGGCAAGCCAAACTAGCCCTACCTACGTGAAGTTTGTGACTTGACTAGTGATTTTCTTGGTTGTTGTTCTTTGTTGTCTTTTGGTTCGTTTTTACTCCCATGTCTGGCCATATTGTTATAGGTAGCATGCCGGTTGGACACAGTGAAGACCAACTTGGAGTCGACAACACCAACCCAAATCCACCGCCATTGGGTCTACCCCAAGACCAACCACCGATTGACCACCCACAACAAGACCCCATCATGGAGTTGTCCGAGGAGCAACGAGAGATCCAATTTGAAGCCAGAGAACGCGCGGCACATCAATCGCCCACACCAACACCCCTGAGTGTTATGGACGCGCCGGCTCCACCACGAGCCACTGACGCCGGTCCATCGAAGACAAGAGTAGACAAAGGCAAATGAATCATGCCTTCTACATCTCATCATCAACCACAACTCAATCGTATGCACAGTGTCATCGAGAGTCGCCAAGGCTTCGTTTCGCACACGGACTGCAACGTGCCTAGAGCCACACCCGCTGGCTTCGACACCGGCTACGACAACGACCGCGACGCCGAAGACACTCAAGGTGAGTTTTCTGAACCATACAACTTTGACGATCGCTATGCCTCTCGGAGAACCCAGAGACGCGTACTGGGCTCAGCACCACGCGAAGACCGCCCTCTCCGAGCCGAGCAAGCTGATGCGACGCCAAGGAGACCCAATCGCAAACCCAGTGGGCATACGCAACGCGATGAGACCAACTTGAGGACACCAACTACACAGCCACAGAGCCATGATGTATGCGACCACCTTCGACACCAAAGTGTTCGGAGGCAGCGTTACGAATCCGACGGCTACGCGTCGATCACACCCAATGTCTGTGACGACTTCGCCGAGTATGACGACGAGGAGATCGAGGACTCAGGTATGGTCAACCCTAATTTTTTTCACCCCCCTCTTGGAGATCCACTTGAATTGCAGGATCACCCATCGGATTGGATACCTCCACCGCGTCTCCAGCCCCAAGGAGAACGCGTTCATGACATTGGCGGCGAGCGCCACAATGTCATGCCAATAGACATTCGCCAATCCGACTACGATGCCCAGCCGCGAAGACGCCGATGTGATGACGCCTATGCGGCAAGGGATGAGTTTGCTCGCGGAGAAGATCACCGAGACCGCGATAGACGCCAGGTTGGACGCAATAGACCCCATGGTGTGCGCGCCTACGAGAATCCTCTCTATGCCGCCACGCAAAACAATGCGTTCAACCAAGCACCTGCCCAGCCTCGATACCAACTGATAAGCACTACTTTATAGGGCTTAACTAAGAGTCATTAGAGGATTTATTGGTGCCATTCGGGTAGATTTAGACACATTCATGTGTATGGCGTTTGGGGGCGAAGTTGGTGTATTTGGAGGTGTTTGAGCCATTTTGGAGATCATAGTAGACACTGAGGAGGAAGCCACCAGAAGTAGACGCCAAGGGAGTGCAATGAAGAGTAGAAGAACAGTAGGCTGAATTCAATTGGTTCGTTATCTCTACTCAGACGTCCAAATGGAGTGATTCCAATTCGAGGAGTTAGATCTTGAAGTCTGCTGCAAGTCCTAAAAATATTAGCGCAATCCGAGTTGGGAATCAAAAGTTATGGCGTTTCTACGGACGTGTCGCAGGAGCTGAACCGAAGAACAGCGACGGCGCCCGCCGTTTAAATGTGGCGCCCGCCGTCATTACGGCGCCCGCCGTGAAGGTTGCAGCGGCCGCTGTGAATGTCTAAAGGCCGTCCTGTCACTTTTTCCTTATATGTTTTAATTGAATTATTTTATTACGTTTATTATTATTTCGTTTTAGGTTAACTTAGCTTTATTTCCTTTAGTATTTAAGGGTTGAAAAAAGGCTTGTTTGCCTATCTATCTATTATCAAATCTCTGAAACCCTAATTTCCGTTCTACGTTATGAAGAACTAAGCCTCCTTGGCTAAGTCAGACGCTGAAGCTTTCGTTTGGATTTAGTTGTGAGATTCTCGTTCTTAATCTATTGCATGGTTTTTATCTCTTCTCTTGCTTGAGTTGCCTATGATTGATATTGATAATCTCTATTTGGATGCAACTAGGGTTTGTCGTTATTGATCTATTGCTAGATCTAGATTGTTACTGGTTGAGCATTACTATTTCAGAGTAACAACTGCATCGTACTAGTATCTGGTTGTGCTAGTCTTATGCAGAAGAGAACTGATTTACATTCTAGGATAAAAGCTGGTTGTTTTATGCTAGAATTGTATCCAACTATATTCATATCCGTAACGCTGCTGTTAAACTGAATCTTAATAGTTTCAGGGTTGTTTGATTAGTTAGTGCTAATAGTATCTGGTTGTGCTATTAGTTATATCTGAAAAGGAATTGGAATTTCCATTGCATGAGATTTTGAATGAGTATCTATGATCAACTTGTCATACGAATAGTGGATGTTGTTTGACTAAGTGCTTTTCCCCATTACTGAATTCATCATCTTTAGTTGTTTTATCTTTGCATGCTTAGATTACTTAAACTCACAAAACCCCCCTTTGGTTACTTTGGATTGACATATAAATTGCATACTAAGATAGAATCCGCCTCCCTGTGGATTCGACCTTTACTTACCTAGGACTACGGTTTAGGGTTTGTTTGGATATTTTGCATAGCAGTTTTTAGAACGACAAAAACGTGTTATCAAATTGGCGTCGTTGCCGGGGAGGTAATAATCTATTTTGTGTGCGATTTGTGTGTCAACTTTTGTGTGGACTTATCTTACGGTCCACACCCGTGCTACTGATTTTTCCCTTTCTTTATTTTTGATTTTGATACAGAGATGGAGAGTTTCTCCACTTCCATCAGGAGCCGCAACATGACCCATACTCATATGCATACACTCTAGGGTGGAGAGATCACCCCAATTCGAGTTATGGGCACCAACATTATCCCTCTTATGGTCATGCTTACCAGGAGTTTTACCCGAGACCACAGTCGTTCTATCAGCAGGGTACTCCACCGCAGTACTACCCAGCCTACGAGCATAGCCCACCAGTGTCCAATCCAGATTACTATGTCTCACAGTCTACTGCAGATTTATTTCGGACCTTGGAGAATCAGATGGGGCACAATCCAAGTCCCTCCATGTCTTTGGAGGACATGGTTCGATCTCTCAATCAGAGCACGATCCAACTTGAACAACAAATGAAGTCCTATATCCAGAACTCTGAGAGGAAGACGGAGCAAATGGCTCAAGCAGCGAGCAGATTGGAGGCCATGACATCGGCGCTATCTCACCCAGTGGTGCACCAGGAAGAGAATGTCTTCTCGATGACCCTACAAAGTACTGAGCAGCTGCATGTCGCCCCTTAGCTGAAAGGGAAGAACAAATTTGTGAGACGTGTGCAGAATACTACGAGATATCTGCAGAAGAGAACCCAAGACCGCGGGAGGTATACCTCGACCTCGGTTCACCCACTGAGGAGATGGGTATTCCAGATGATATTTTGGACCGCGTTGTGCTTTCTGAAGAAGAGTATTTTTTGGGACTGGAGGAATTCAGCGACCAAGAGGAGGAGAGCCGCGATCGCGAAAACAATCCTGCGACGCTCGTTCCTCTCGAAAACGCCCCGGCAGCCCCCGACCCTCTCGAGGCTGCCTATGATGAGTATGTGCGTCTAAACTCCTCCCCGCTTGTCTCGCTGCACCCCGTCACGCCCCTCCCTAAGGCAGTACAAGATACTCGAAGGTTGAAGAACGACAAAGAGCTATATGAAACCTTCAGTATCTGCGAGGCAACCATTCCCTTGATCGAACTGGCAAATTGCATCCCTCGCTACACAGAGTTTTTAAGGGCGTTGGGAAATATAAAGAAGAAACCAAAGGGGAAGCACAAGAAAGAGGCCTTAATTCAGGTGGCAGATTTTTACATGCTGGATACGGGGCAGGACATACATGCAGCCCTTGAGATGCTGGGTAGACCGTTTCTGAAGATGGCAAGTGCATTCATAGATATGAACAGCGGTCCAACCATCATGAAGGGCACAAGCATGGGGGAAAGGCTCAACATGGAGCACACAAAACGGCATCCCCCTGATATAGACCTCAGGAGTTCAAGTGATAGGAACAACCCGAGTTGAAGAGGTTGAGTAGTATGTCGAGCCAACGACATTAACTAAGGCGCTGATCGGGAGGCAACCCGATGTTAGGTAGTTTATTTTCCTTCCCTTAGTCATTTTCTTTTGTTTTTCCTTTTAGTTTTTGTGTTGAAATAACCTGCAGAAAGCGCGAAAAAGTGAAGAAGGAGTTCACGGCGCCCACCGCTAACCTTACGACGCCCGCCATAAATGCCTCGCCAAGAAAGTTGGCCACGACTTGAGAACGGCGACCACCGCAATTACGGCACCCGCCGCCCTCCTTACGGCGACAACCGCAATTTCTTAGGTAAAAAAAAAAAGATCTACCAAAGGCCAACTATCCAGATTCCCACGGAGAGGTGCGCATCATGTTTCCAACGGAGGAATATATTCACCCTACATTTATTTGGCAACGATGATGTCCATGCAGTCGACAGTTGGAGAGGAGGTACACCAGGGCCCAACCACGATGACATCTGGGTCCATTTTTGAAGGCCATGCAACCCCGTCTCCCTGTCTGACCACTACTTCACCATAGTGGTTCATCTTGGTTGCGACATCCTGGACAATGAGCTTTTATGACTACACCGCCAGCAACAAGGAAGTGTCCAGGCCAACTCGGCAACGTTGTGAGTTATTTTTTGCTTTTCCCTGTGCTTTATTCTTTTGTCTTTCATTACATTGGGGACAATGCAATGTTTAAGCATGGGGTGGAGTTCTATTCTTGCTACGTCGTTGAGGAGAAAAATGAATAAAAATGAAAAGAGCCAAAAATTTGAAAAAAGGCTATCATTGAAATCCTGGGATAGGTCGAAAACCCGAAAGGGCGGCCTAGGCAATAAGCAGGTGGCTTGGACCAGCATTAGGCTGGGGTAATATGAGGTCAAGAGTGACGTGAGCTTATGTGAGCACATCTATTGGAAAATGAAATGAGTGGCTTGGTGAAAACCCGAAAGGGCGCCTTGGCAAAATGAGCGAAAAAGAAGAAGAGTGATTTTAGGAATTCTCATTATTCTTGGCGAGGCGTCATAAGAAGAGGAGACAAAGAAGGATTGTCGGGTAGGTCACTCTGGGAGACATAAGGAGCAATAGATGGAGGCTAGGATTAGAGGTTACTCGCACTATTGGATGTCCGGGTTTAGCTTTGCGGAAGTACTCTGCTTGCCCCTTAAGCTTGTTGAGTTGTGGATGTGTTGTGAATGAGATTGGTGCCAGGAGCTTTGGCATGGGTTAGGTGACTCTTAGTTGGAGGATATGCTTCCTGATACCTTGGGTGCTGCATTGGAGGAGTGGACTCTTATTTGGTTTACTCATGGACGAGCAAAGGTCTAAGCATGGGGTGGTTTGATAAGCACTACTTTGTAGGGCTTAACTAAGAGTCATTAGAGGATTTATTGGTGCCATTCGGGTAGATTTAGACACATTCATGTGTATGGCATTTGGGGGCAAAGTTGGTGTATTTGGAGGTGTTTGAGCCATTTTGGAGATCATAGTAGACACTGAGGAGGAAGCCACCAGAAGTAGACGCCAAGGGAGTGCAATGAAGAGTAGAAGAACGGTAGGCTGAATTCAATTGGTTCGTTCTCTCTACTCAGATGTCCAAATGGAGTGATTCCAATTTGAGGAGTTAGATCTTGAAGGCTACTGCAAGTGCTAAAAATATGAGCGCAATCCGAGTTGGGAATCAAAAGTTATGGCGTTTCTACGGACGTGTCGCAGGAGCTGAACCGAAGAACAGCGACGGCGCCCGCCGTTTAAATGTGGCGCCCGCCGTCATTACGGCGCCCGCCGTGAAGGTTGCAGCGGCCGCTGTGAATGTCTGAAGGCCGCCGTGTCACTTTTTCCTTATATGTTTTAATTGAATTATTTTATTACGTTTATTATTATTTCGTTTTAGGTTAACTTAGCTTTATTTCCTTTAGTATTTAAGGGTTGAAAAAAGGCTTGTTTGCCTATCTATCTATTATCAAATCTCTGAAACCCTAATTTTCATTCTACGTTATGAAGAACTAAGCCTCCTTGGCTTAGTCAGACGCTGAAGCTTTCGTTTGGATTTAGTTGTGAGATTCTCGTTCTTGAACTATTGCATGGTTTTTATCTCTTCTCTTGCTTGAGTTGCCTATGATTGATATTGATAATCTCTATTTGGATGCAACTAGGGTTTGTCGTTATTGATCTATTGCTAGATCAAGATTGTTACTGGTTGAGCATATCTATTTCAGAGTAGCAACTGCATCGTACTAGTATCTGGTTGTGCTAGTCTTATGCAGAAGAGAACTGATTTACATTCTAGGATAAAAGCTGGTTGTTTTATGCTAGAATTGTATCCAACTATATTCCTATCCGTAACGCTGTTGTTAAACTAAATCTTGTTGTGCTATTAGTTATATCTGAAAAGGAAGTGGAATTTCCATTGCATGAGATTTTGAATGAGTATCTATGATCAACTTGTCATACGAATAGTGGACGTTGTTTGACTAAGTGCTTTTCCCCATTACTGAATTCATCATCTTTAGTTGTTTTATCTTTGCATGCTTAGATTACTTAAACTCACAAAAGCCCCCTTTGGTTACTTTGGATTGACATATAAATTGCATACTAAGATAGAATCCGCCTCCCTGTGGATTCGACCCTTACATACCTAGGACTACGGTTTAGGGTTTGTTTGGATATTTTGCATAGCAGTTTTTAGAACGACAAAAACATGTTATCAAATTGGCGCCGTTGCCGGGGAGGCAATAATCTATTTTGTGTGCGATTTGTGTGTCAACTTTTTTGTGGACTTATCTTACGGTCCACACCCGTGCTACTGATTTTTTCCTTTCTTTATTTTTGATTTTGATACAGAGATGGAGAGATTTCTCCACTTCCATCAGGAGCCGCAACATGACCCATACTCATATGCATACACTCCAGGATGGAGAGATCACCCCAATTCGAGTTATGGGCACCAACATTATCCCCCTTATGGTCATGATTACCAGGAGTATTACCCGAGACCACATTCGTTCTATCAGCAGGGTACTCCACCGCAGTACTACCCAGCCTACGAGCATAGCCCACCAGTGTCCAATCCAGATTACTATGTCTCACAGTCTACTGCAGATTTATTCCGGACCTTGGAGAATCAGATGGGGCATAATCCAAGTCCCTCCATGTCTTTGGAGGACATGGTTCGATCTCTCAATCAGAGCACGATCCAACTTGAACAACAAATGAAGTCCTATATCCAGAACTCTGAGAGGCAGACGGAGCAAATGGCTCAAGCAGTGAGCAGATTGGAGGCCATGACATCGGCGCTATCTCACCCAGTGGTGCACCAGGAAGAGAATGTCTTCTCGATGACCCTACAAAGTACTGAGCAGCTGCATGTCGCCCCCTTAGCTGAAAGGGAAGAACAAATGGGTATTCCAGACGATATCTGCAGAAGAGAACCCAAGACCGCGGGAGGTATACCTCGACCTCGGTTCACCCACTGAGGAGATGGGTATTCCAGACGATATTTTGGACCGCGTTGTGCTTTCTGAAGAAGAGTATTTTTTGGGACTGGAGGAATTCAGCGACCAAGAGGAGGAGAGCCGCGATCGCGAAAACGATCTTGCGACGCTCGTTCCTCTCGAAAACGCCCCGGTAGCCCCCGACCCTCTCGAGGCTGCCTATGATGAGTATGTGCGTCTAAACTCCTCCCCGCTTGTCTCGCTGCACCCCGTCACGCCCCTCCCTAAGGCAGTACAAGATACTCGAAGGCTGAAGAACGACAAAGAGCTATATGAAACCTTCAGTATCTGCGAGGCAACCATTCCCTTGATCGAACTGGCAAATTGCATCCCTCGCTACACAGAGTTTTTAAGGGCGCTGGGAAATATAAAGAAGAAACCAAAGGGGAAGCACAAGAAAGAGGCCTTAATTCAGGTGGCAGATTTTTACATGCTGGATACGGGGCAGGACAAACATGCAGCCCTTGAGATGCTGGGTAGACCGTTTCTGAAGATGGCAAGTGTATTCATAGATAAGAACAGCGGTCCAACCATCATGAAGGGCACAAGCATGGGGGAAAGGCTCAACATGGAGCACACAAAACGGCATCCCCCTGATATAGACCTCAGGAGTTCAAGTGATAGGAACAACCCGAGTTGAAGAGGTTGAGTAGTATGTCGAGCCAACGACATTAACTAAGGCGCTGATCGGGAGGCAACCCGATGTTAGGTAGTTTATTTTCCTTCCCTTAGTCATTTTCTTTTGTTTTTCCTTTTAGTTTTTGTGTTGAAATAACCTGCAGAAAGCGCGAAAAAGTGAAGAAGGAGTTCACGGCGCCCGCCGCTAACCTTACGGCGCCCGCCGTAAATGCCTCGCCAAGAAAGTTGGCCACGACTTGAGAACGGCGACCGCCGCAATTACGGCACCCGCCGCCCTCCTTACGGCGACCGCCGCAATTTCTCAGGTAAAAAAAAAAAAAGATCTACCGGAGGCCAGCTGTCCAGATTCCCACGGAGAGGTATGCATCATGTTTCCAACGGAGGAATATATTCATCCTACATTTATTTGGCAACGATGATGGCCCTGCAGTCGACAGTTGGAGAGGAGGTACACCAGGGCCCAACCACGATGACATCTGGGCCCATTTTTGAAGGCCATGCAACCCCGTCCCCCTGTCTGACCACTACTTCACCAGAGTGGTTCATATTGGTTGCGACATCCTGGACAATGAGCTTTTATGACTACACCGCCAGCAACAAGGAAGTGTCCAGGCCAACTCGGCAACGTTGTGAGTTATTTTTTGCTTTTCCCTGTGCTTTATTCTTTTGTCTTTCATTACATTGGGGACAATGCAATGTTTAAGCATGGGGTGGAGTTCTATTTTTGCTACGTCGTTGAGGAGAAAAATGAATAAAAATGAAAAGAGCCAAAAATTTGAAAAAAGGCTATCATTGAAATCCTGGGATAGGTCGAAAACCCGAAAGGGCGGCCTAGGCAATAAGCATGTGGCTTGGACCAGCATTAGGCTGGGGTAATATGAGGTCAAGAGTGATGTGAGCTTATGTGAGCACATCTATTGGAAAATGAAATGAGTGGCTTGGTGAAAACCCGAAAGGGCGCCTTGGCAAAATGAGCGAAAAAGAAGAAGAGTGATTTTAGGAATTCTCATTATTCTTGGCGAGGCGTCATAAGAAGAGGAGACAAAGAAGGATTGTCGGGTAGGTCACTCTGGGAGACATAAGGAGCAATAGATGGAGGCTAGGATTAGAGGTTACTCACACTATTGGATGTCCGGGTTTAGCTTTGCGGAAGTACTCTGCTTGCCCCTTAAGCTTGTTGAGTTGTGGATGTGTTGTGAATGAGATTGGTGCCAGGAGCTTTGGCATGGGTTAGGTGACTCTTAGTTGGAGGATATGCTTCCTGATACCTTGGGTGCTGCATTGGAGGAGTGGACTCTTATTTGGTTTACTCATGGACGAGCAAAGGTCTAAGCATGGGGTGGTTTGATAAGCACTACTTTGTAGGGCTTAACTAAGAGTCATTAGAGGATTTATTGGTGCCATTCGGGTAGATTTATACACATTCATGTGTATGGCATTTGGGGGCAAAGTTGGTGTATTTGGAGGTGTTTGAGCCGTTTTGGAGATCATAGTAGACACTGAGGAGGAAGCCACCAGATGTAGACGCCAAGGGAGTGCAATGAAGAGTAGAAGAACGGTAGGTTGAATTCAATTGGTTCGTTCTCTCTACTCAGATGTCCAAATGGAGTGATTCCAATTCGAGGAGTTAGATCTTGAAGTCTACTGCAAGTTCTAAAAATATGAGCGCAATCCGAGTTGGGAATCAAACGTTATGGTGTTTCTACGGACGTGTCGCAGGAGCTGAACCGAAGAACAGCGACGGCGCCCGCCGTTTAAATGTGGCGCCCGCCGTGAAGGTTGTAGCGGCCGCCGTGAATGTCTGAAGGCCGCCGTGTCACTTTTTCCTTATATGTTTTAATTGAATTATTTTATTACGTTTATTATTATTTCGTTTTAGGTTAACTTAGATTTATTTCCTTTAGTATTTAAGGGTTGAAAAAAGGCTTGTTTGCCTATCTATCTATTATCAAATCTCTGAAACCCTAATTTTCATTCTACGTTATGAAGAACTAAGCCTCCTTGGCTTAGTCAGACGCTGAAGCTTTCGTTTGGATTTAGTTGTGAGATTCTCGTTCTTAATCTATTGCATGGTTTTTATCTCTTCTCTTGCTTGAGTTGCCTATGATTGATATTGATAATCTCTATTTGGATGCAACTAGGGTTTGTCGTTATTGATCTATTGCTAGATCTAGATTGTTACTGGTTGAGCATATCTATTTCAGAGTAGCAACTACATCGTACTAGTATCTGGTTGTGCTAGTCTTATGCAGAAGAGAACTGATTTACATTCTAGGATAAAAGCTGGTTGTTTTATGCTAGAATTGTATCCAACTATATTCCTATCCGTAACGCTGCTGTTAAACTGAATCTTGATAGTTTCAGGATTGTTTGATTAGTTAGTGCTAATAGTATCTGGTTGTGCTATTAGTTATATCTGAAAAGGAATTGGAATTTCCATTGCATGAGATTTTGAATGAGTATCTATGATCAACTTGTCATACGAATAGTGGACATTGTTTGACTAAGTGCTTTTCCCCATTACTGAATTCATCATCTTTAGTTGTTTTATCTTTGCATGCTTAGATTACTTAAACTCACAAAACCCCCCTTTGGTTACTTTGGATTGACATATAAATTGCATACTAAGATAGAATCCGCCTCCCTGTGGATTCGACCCTTACTTACCTAGGACTACGGTTTAGGGTTTCTTTGGATATTTTGCATAGCAGTTTTTAGAACGACAAAAACATGTTATCAAATTGGCGCCGTTGCCGGGGAGGCAATAATCTATTTTGTGTGCGATTTGTGTGTCAACTTTTTTGTGGACTTATCTTACGGTCCACACCTGTGCTACTGATTTTTCCCTTTATTTATTTTTGATTTTGATACAGAGATGGAGAGATTTCTCCACTTCCATCAGGAGCCGCAACATGACCCATACTCATACGCATACACTCCAGGGTGGAGAGATCACCCCAATTCGAGTTATGGGCACCAACATTATCCCCCTTATGGTCATGATTTCCAGGAGTTTTACCCGAGACCACATTCGTTCTATCAGCAGGGTACTCCACCGCAGTACTACCCAGCCTACGAGCATAGCCCACCAGTGTCCAATCCAGATTACTATGTCTCACAGTCTACTGCATATTTATTCCGGACCTTGGAGAATCAGATGGGGCACAATCCAAGTCCCTCCATGTCTTTGGAGGACATGGTTCGATCTCTCAATCAGAGCACGATCCAACTTGAACAACAAATGAAGTCCTATATCCAGAACTCTGAGAGGCAGACGGAGCAAATGGCTCAAGCAGTGAGCAGATTGGAGGCCATGACATCGGCGCTATCTCACCCAGTGGTGCACCAGGAAGAGAATGTCTTCTCGATGACCCTACAAAGTACTGAGCAGCTGCATGTCGCCCCCTTAACTGAAAGGGAAGAACAAATTTGTGAGACGTGTGTAGAATACTGCGAGATATCTGCAGAAGAGAACCCAAGACCACGGGAGGTATACCTCGACCTCGGTTCACCCACTGAGGAGATGGGTATTCCAGACGATATTTTGGACCGCGTTGTGCTTTCTGAAGAAGAGTATTTTTTGGGACTGGAGGAATTCAGCGACCAAGAGGAGGAGAGCCGCGATCGCGAAAACGATCCTGCGACGCTCGTTCCTCTCGAAAACGCCCCGGCAGCCCCCGACCCTCTCGAGGCTGCCTATGATGAGTATGTGCATCTAAACTCCTCCCCGCTTGTCTCGCTGCACCCCGTCACGCCCCTCCCTATGGCAGTACAAGATACTCGAAGGCTGAAGAACGACAAAGAGCTATATGAAACCTTCAGTATCTGCGAGGCAACCATTCCCTTGATCGAACTGGCAAATTGCATCCCTCGCTACAGAGAGTTTTTAAGGGCGCTGGGAAATATAAAGAAGAAACCAAAGGGGAAGCACAAGAAAGAGGCCTTAATTCAGGTGGCAGATTTTTACATGCTGGATACGGGGCAGGACAAACATGCAGCCCTTGAGATGTTGGGTAGACCGTTTCTGAAGATGGCAAGTGCATTCATAGATAAGAACAGCGGTCCAACCATCATGAAGGGCACAAGCATGGGGGAAAGGCTCAACATGGAGCACACAAAACGGCATCTCCCTGATATAGACCTCAGGAGTTCAAGTGATAGGAACAACCCGAGTTGAAGAGGTTGAGTAGTATGTCGAGCCAACGACATTAACTAAGGCGCTGATCGGGAGGCAACCCGATGTTAGGTAGTTTATGTGTTGAACTAACCTACAGAAAGCGCGAAAAAGTGAAGAAGGAGTTCACGATGCCCGCCGCTAACCTTACGGCGCCCGCCGTAAATGCCTCGCCAAGAAAGTTGGCCATGACTTGAGAACGGTGATCGCCGTTTAATCACGGCGCCCGCCGCAATTACGGCACCCGTCGCCCTCCTTACGGCGACCGCCGCAATTTCTCAGGTAAAAAAAAAAGATCTACCGGAGGCCAGCTGTCCAGATTCCCACGGAGAGGTGCGCATCATGTTACCAACGGAGAAATATATTCATCCTACATTTATTTGGCAACGATGATGGCCCTGCAGTCGACAGTTGGAGAGGAGGTACACCAGGGCCCAACCACGATGACATCTGGGCCCATTTTTGAAGGCCATGCAACCCCGTCCCCCTGTCTGACCACCACTTCACCAGAGTGGTTCATCTTGGTTGCGACATCCAGGACAATGAGCTTTTATGACTACACCGCCAGCAACAAGGAAGTGTCCAGGCCAACTCGGCAACATTGTGAGTTATTTTTTGCTTTTCCATGTGCTTTATTCTTTTGTCTTTCATTACATTGGGGACAATGCAATGTTTAAGCATGGGGTGGAGTTCTATTCTTGCTACGTCGTTGAGGAGAAAAATTAATAAAAATGAAAAGAGCCAAAAATTTGAAAAAAGGCTATCATTGAAATCCTGGGATAGGTCGAAAACCCGAAAGGGCGGCCTAGGCAATAAGCAGGTGGCTTGGACCAGTATTAGGCTGGGGTAATATGAGGTCAAGAGTGACATGAGCTTATGTGAGCACATCTATTGGAAAATGAAATGAGTGGCTTGGTGAAAACCCGAAAGGGCGCCTTGGCAAAATGAGCGAAAAAGAAGAAGAGTGATTTTAGGAATTCTCATTATTCTTGGCGAGGCGTCATAAGAAGAGGAGACAAAGAAGGATTGTCGGGTAGGTCACTCTGGGAGACATAAGGAGCAATAGATGGAGGCTAGGATTAGAGGTTACTCACTCTGGGAGACATAAGCTTTACAGAAGCTTTTTTATTTTTTTTTACTAGAAGATTTTTTTGGTCTTTCCTTTTTTCTTTCTATAGTGGAGATAGTCGCACGTAATGACAGATCACGGCCATATTATTAAACGCTTGTGGTAAGAATGGGTTTCGTTCTAGTGCCCTAAAATAATATTCTAAAGCTTTCGTATGATCTCCATTACTTGTGTGAATAAGGCCTATGTTATAGAGTATATAACTTCGATCGTAGGGATCAATTTCTAGTCGCATAGCTTCATAATAATTCTGTAAAGCTTCTGCATAATTTCCTTCGGATTGAGCTGACATCCGTTACGGTCGTCATTCGATTAAAAGAATCTCCGTTCCAGAACCGTACGTGAGATTTTCAAGATGTCCGGGTTTAGCTTTGGGGAAGTACTTTGCTTGCCCCTTAAGCTTGTTGAGTTGTGGATGTGTTGTGAATGAGATTGGTGCTAGGAGCTTTGGCATGGGTTAGGTGACTCTTAGTTGGAGGATATGCTTCCTGATACCTTGGGTGTTGCATTGGAGGAGTGGACTCTTATTTGGTTTACTCATGGACGAGCAAAGGTCTAAGCATGGGGTGGTTTGATAAGCACTACTTTGTAGGGCTTAACTAAGAGTCATTAGATGATTTATTGGTGTCATTCGGGTAGATTTAGACACATTCATGTGTATGGCGTTTGGGGGCAAAGTTGGTGTATTTGGAGGTGTTTGAGCCATTTTGGAGATCATAGTAGACACTGAGGAGGAAGCCACCAAAAGTAGACGCCAAGGGAGTGCAATGAAGAGTAGAAGAACGGTAGGCTGAATTCAATTGGTTCGTTCTCTCTACTCAGATGTCCAAATGGAGTGATTCGAATTCGAGGAGTTAGATCTTGAAGTCTACTGCAAGTGCTAAAAATATGAGCACAATCCGAGTTGGGAATCAAAAGTTATGGCGTTTCTACGGACGTGTCGCAGGAGCTGAACCGAAGAACAGCGACGGCGCCCGCCGTTTAAATATGGCGCCCGCCGTCATTACGGCGCCTGCCGTGAAGGTTGCAACGGCCGCCGTGAATGTCTGAAGGCCGCCGTGTCACTTTTTCCTTATATGTTTTAATTGAATTATTTTATTACGTTTATTATTATTTCGTTTTAGGTTAACTTAGCTTTATTTCCTTTAGTATTTAAGGGTTGAAAAAAGGCTTGTTTGCCTATCTATCTATTATCAAATCTCTGAAACCCTAATTTTCGTTCTACGTTATGAAGAACTAAGCCTCCTTGGCTTAGTCAGACGCTGAAGCTTTCGTTTGGATTTAGTTGTGAGATTCTCGTTCTTAATCTATTTCATGGTTTTTATCTCTTCTCTTGCTTGAGTTGCCTATAATTGATATTGATAATCTCTATTTGGATGCAACTAGGGTTTGTTGTTATTGATCTATTGCTAGATCTAGATTGTTACTGGTTGAGCATATCTATTTCAGAGTAGCAACTGCATCGTACTAGTATCTGGTTGTGCTAGTCTTATGCAGAAGAGAACTGATTTACATTCTAGGATAAAAGTTGGTTGTTTTATGCTAGAATTGTATCCAACTATATTCCTATTCGTAACGTTGCTGTTAAACTGAATCTTGATAGTTTCAGGGTTGTTTGATTAGTTAGTGTTAATAGTATCTGGTTGTGCTATTAGTTATATCTGAAAAGGAATTGGAATTTCCATTGCATGAGATTTTGAATGAGTATCTATGATCAACTTATCATACGAATAGTGGACGTTGTTTGACTAAGTGCTTTTCCCCATTACTGAATTCATCATCTTTAGTTGTTTTACCTTTGCATGCTTAGATTACTTAAACTCACAAAACCCCCATTTGGTTACTTTGGATTGACATATAAATTGCATACTAAGATAGAATCCGCCTCCCTGTGGATTCGACCTTTACTTACCTAGGACTACGGTTTAGGGTTTGTTTGGATATTTTGCATAGCAGTTTTTAGAACGACAAAAATGTGTTATCACCAACGACACGAAGTCAAGGTAAAGATCGAGCATTTTTATGGTGAATACAATCCATCTGTTTTTCTTTAATGGGTGCAGGCTACGGAGTACACCCTTAGATATAGTCGAGTGCCACCTGAGGAGCATGTCGACGCCGCGACACTTCATTTCCGAGGGGCCGCCCGCGTGTGGTGGCATAGATTCGAAGATGACTGCGTGCGTCACCACAGAACCAGAGTCACAGAATGGCACCAACTAGTCTACGTGATGACCAAGAAATACGTGCCTCCAGACTATAGGAATCAAATGAGAATGGAAATAGCCATGGCTCGCCAAGGGTCGATGACTCCACTCGAGTTCTTTTCCAAGCTTGAAGACATGTATTACAAGGCCAACATCTTCGTTGCACCATCGACTTTGAGGATGAAATTCTTGAGTGGCTTGAACACTAACATCCGTGATCAACTCGAGATTTTGCCCATCAAAGATTTGAACACACTCACACATACGGCGATGCAACTTCATGCCCAAATCTCTCGCCGAAAGTCTTACACTTTTCCAAGTGGCAAACAAAGGTATTCTTACCTTATACTAATGCTCGCCCTAGTGTCTCTACCACAGCCGCGTCGAGCCAAGACCCCAACGCGAAGCCGTCGACGCCTAGCACTGCGCTGCGCCAGAACGCGCCCAGACAAGCTCCAGTGGGCACAGATCGCGTGCGCGACCTTGAGTGTTACAAGTGTGGTGGAAGAGGCCACTATAAGAAGGATTGCCCAAACGCTCGAAAGGTTTTGTTCTCCACGGCCGCCGCCGGCTACGAGTCTTGCGACGACGAGGAGCAAACCCTAGAGGCCATCGATGAAGGCATCGAAGAGGAGGAAGATGCCTATGACTGCGAACCCGCTTCTTTGCACACGAGCACACCATTGAGCTTGGTGATGCGTCGTCTCCTCACAGTGAAGGAAGCGAGCCTCCACGACCAACGCGAGAACTTGTTCCACACAAGGGATCTCGTCCAGACGGCTTCCTTGAGTGTCATAGTTGATGGAGGATCATGTGCTAACATTGTCAATGAGAAGGTCGTGACACACTTCAAGTTGCCTACGACGCCTCATCCACAGCCTTATGCCCTCCAATGGATTTTTTCCAGTCCAGGTAACACAGTATCTCGCCAATGCTTAGTTTTTTTTTCATAGGGCAATACTGTGATTCTATACTTTGTGATGTCGTTGCAATGGACGCCATCCATATTTTGCTTGGGCGTCCATGGCAATTCGACAGGTTGAGCGTGATCGCCAGAAGGCCATTGAGGCCGCGTCTACTAGGCCAAAAGATTGCCCAGAGGCACTCCAGAGGCAAAACTCCTCCAATTCTGGCAAAATTTCGTCTTCCCTAGGCACTAACAAGAAGAGGAACAACGACACCGTTGGGACACCAAGTGCCCAACTGGTTCGTCATGGCGCCGTTGCTGATGCCGCTGGCAAGGCCAAGAAAGGCACTCTAGAGACTTGCCCATGATTTTCCACTTATGGCTCATGCACTGGTCCAAATATGCCCAGTGCCCAAAAAAAATCGACCAGCGCCTCGCCGTCAACAAAGTTTGCTGATCTGTTGCCACAGACGCCTCCTTTGCAAGGAAAATATGAGTGACGCTTGCTTTTGGCCAGGCCCAGTGACCTCACTGCGTGTTTGACTGGCAAGGCACCATGTTTTATGCTTGTGCCAACCCCATGCATCCATGCATCATCGAATACCGCGTCCGTGCCGCCAGCCATCGCGACCTTACTCGCCGTTTTCGACGATGTCTTCCCCAATGAGTTGCCACAAGGATTACCTCCACTGAGAGGCATTGAGCACCAGATTGACCTTGCGCCAGGTGCTTCCTTGCCCAATCGCACTGCGTATAAAGCCGGCCCAGAGGAGACCAAAGAGCTCCAGCGCCAAGTGCAAGAGTTGATGGATCACGGCTACGTAAGGGAATCTCTCTCCCCTTGCGCTATGCCAATGAGCCTTGTGCCCAAGAAGGATGGCACATGGAGAATGTGTGTTGATTGCCGCGCGATAAACCAGATCACCGTCAAGTATAGGCATCCTATTCCACGGCTCGACGATATGCTTGATGAACTTCATGGCGCCATACTTTTCTCCAAGATAGATTTGAAGAGTGGTTATCACCAAATCAGGATGAAAGAAGGTGATGAGTGGAAGACCGCGTTCAAGACGAAGTATGGGCTCTACGAGTGGCTTGTCATGCCATTTGGGCTCACGAACGCGCCAAGCACCTTCATGCGCTTAATGAACCACGTCTTGAGAACCTTCCTTGGCAAGTTTGTCATCATTTATTTCGATGACATCCTTGTGTATTCATGGAGCCTGGAGGAGCATGTCGATCACCTTCGCCAAGTGCTCGAGTGCCTTCGACGCGGGAGCCTATTCGCCAATCTGGCCAAGTGCTCATTTTACTCCGCGTCCACAAATTTTCTGGGGTATGCCGTGAGTAGTGATGGTCTGCGCGTCGACAAAGCAAAGATAACGGCCATCAAAGAGTGGCCGACGACGCCGATTGTCATATACCACTAAATCAAAATAAACCTAGACAAACCTAAACAAGTAGTTAGGGCAAGTAAGGATCGAATCCACAGGGAGGAAGGGATTAATCTATGTGTTGTTCGCATGCAATAGTAACAAGAGGGGGGAGTTTTTGGTTGGTTTTGTAATCAAGAAAGTAAACAAAGCAAATAAGCAAGGAGTGTAATCAAATGTGGGAAAAACACTAAGCCAAACAAGATCCACTTTTCCTGTGGTAGATTGGTCCTAGGTTCTCTTTATCCCTTTCCTTTGTTTATTCCTGTCCCTATTCTTGTATAGTTACTAGTCCTACCAGTCCTAGCAACTCTTATTATTGAACGCACAAGAAACAATCAAGATTTAGAACAATAATAGCATTGGGCATAAGATCAAACCAGGATACATGTCAAATAATCACAACCCGCAATAATTTAACATGCAATCAATCTTCTTTCATAATAATCTAGTCCTACCAGTCCTAGATGATTATGGATGCTACTCTAGATAAGGAATCACCGACCGGTCAATTCCAAACCCTAGCAATAGATAATTACTAAACCTAACTAGGTGATCAGTCTAGTCAAATCAATAACAATCCATATGAATAAGTGCAAGAAGAAAGCTATAAACCCAAAGGAAATAGGAAATAGAGAATTAACCTCGCAATCAAACCATAGAAAAAGCTTCACATGCCGGGCTAAGCAATGGGTGCTTAGCTACTCATAGTACTGAAAGACATAATTGTTGAAAGGGAAAAACTCTGAATACTGAACATACGATAATCCGGGGTTCATATATGGGATCCCGAATGGAGGTTGTGAGAGTTAGGTTAAATAAGTTAACCTAAAGCCCAAGATCACAAACATCATCCCTAAAAAGGAAAAATACTAATATTCGGAATTAAATAAAACAACGAAAAAGGAAAAACAGAAAAAGAAAACAGAAGTTCAGAGCGTGTCGGGCTGACTCCCGCTGATGGCCGCGGTCGCGGTCTTTTGGCCGCGGTCGCGGTTTTCTCTTGAAGTGCATAATTAATTTCCGATAATTCGGCCGCGGGTGCGGCCTTCGGGCCGCGGTCGCGGCCTCTTCGCTATCGCCCATCTCCTTCGGAAATCTTGCTGCGGCCTTCTGCTCCCCGCGGCTTGGTCGCGGTTTCTTCACTTCACCGCCTTCTCACGTGGTTTCTTCATGGATCTTGCTTGTCTCCTCAGGTGGTCAGTTTCTCTTCTTCTGGATGTCTCCAATAAGCTCTTCCAGACCACCAAAACCACACTTCTCTGCTCCAACTCCATAATCTCCAATTGTGCATAAAATCCCACCAAATGGCGCCTCAAACCTGGTAATAATCCCTAGAAATATGCTACAAAATAGCATTGATTAGAAACTACCATCTCAAACGGTAGCAAACCTAAGAGAGAATGTATGTGCGATGACGCTAAGGAGTGGAACACAAATGAAGGAAGTGACGGAGGCTACTGACGAGGATGTTAACGGACAACAGAACGAAATCCGCGACCGCGGAATGCACAGCCGCGACCGCGGAAACATACCTGAAGGCGGAGCAAATTCCGAAGAATTTCCGCAACTGCGGAAATGTCTCTGGAGGAGGGGAACATTCTGAAGCAAAGCCGCGACCGCAGATTGAAATCCGCGATCGCGGATTATCCACTGGCGTCCCAGAATCTTTTGAAGCTGATCCGCGACCACGGCTTCCCTGATGACGTCCACAATGATTACGTTCGTCCATATTTCCCTCCGCTCGGTTCACTGAAGCCACCCGCGCCATTCCCTAAAGCACTGAGGATACTAGAAGGCCGAAGAACGACAAGGAAATCTTTGAGACCTTCAGCAACTGCGAGGTAAACATTCCTTTGATCAAGTTGGTTAAGAGCATTCCTCGATATGCAATAATTTTTGAAGGAATTGTGTAAGATCAAGAGGAAGACAAAGGAGAAGACGAAGAAGAAGGTCCAGGTTAATGAGAATGTCTCCGCTATGCTGTAAAAGCGGATGCCCAAGAAGTGTAGTGACCCAGGCATGTTCAGCATTCCTTGCAAGATAGGTGACACCACGTTCGTTAAAGCCATGTTGGATTTGGGTGCATCTATAAACGTACTGCCTCTCTCGCTGTATGAATCTTTGGGGCTTGGACCATTGCATGAGACAGGGACGGTGATTCAATTAGCGGATACGTCCTATGTGTATCCCAAAGGAGTAGTGCATGATGTTCTGGTAGAGGTCGATAAGTTGATTTTCCCTGCAGATTTCTTTGTGATGGATATGGGGCAAGACAAACATGCAGCCCTTGTGATGCTGGGTAGGCCATTTATAAAAACGGCGAATATGAAGATTGATGTGAGTAGTGGTTCGCTCACCATGGAGTTTGATGGGGTGAGGGTCGAACACAACATTGATGATGCAAAGAGACACCCTCCTGATTGTAACTCCAAGTGTTCGGTTGATGTGAGCAACCCAAGCTGAATTGAAGGGCATCGTGTCGAGCTACGACAATAACCAAGGCGCTGCTAGGGAGGCAACCCGAGGTATGTAACTCTTTTTGCGCCTTTTCGTTCCATGTTTTTATTTGTGTTGTTTTCGGTTTAGACTAAAACGCAGGTAGGAGATTCAAAGCCAAATTCGAAGACGGTGTTCATCTCGCAACAGACGCGAAACCGCGACCGCAGAAAATTTTCCGCGACCACGGTTTGTCCACTATAAGTCCCCTTATCTGAAGCCAAAAAAAATCAAAAAATCAAAAAAAAAAACTGAAGATTCCGCGACCGCGGCCTTAAATCCGCGATCGCAGCCCATCTGTCCGAGTTTTATTTTGAGCGACGGTGCACATAATGCTGCCAAGGATGAGACCTTAGCCCGACATTTTTATTTGGCACCGATGATGGCCCGAAATTCGACAGTTGACGAGGAGGAGCTCTAGAGCAAATTGCAGATATGATTATTGATATGGAGCGATGGAGCCCGCTACACGATTACATTAGGGCTCCCATTCTGTGTTCGTTGAAGGCTCGTGCAACCCCGTTTCTTTGATGTACCACTTCACCTTACAGTGGATCTATTTGCTTGCACGTGGCGTTTGTTTGAGTAGGACCGCCGCAACACCAGAGACCTGTGGTTTCAATGATTGACTGCCAACACCAACATCCAAGTCCAGGCCAACTCGGCGACGGTGTGAGTACTTTTCTACCTTCCCCTATGCTTCATTTTTTTTGTCTTTCATTACATTGAGGACAATGCAATATTTAAGCATGGGGGAGTGATCTATACTTTCTAGTCGTCTAAGAAAGAAAAAAATTGAAAAAGTCAAAAATATGAAAAAAGACAAAAGAAGAAAATCATGGGCTAAGTCAAAAACCCAAAAAGGCGGCTTAGGCAATAAGCAGGTGGCTTGGACTAGCATTAGGCTGGGGTAATAAGAGGTCAAGAGTGATGTGAGTTTTGTGAGCCCATCTATAGAAAAATGAAATGAGTGGCTTGGTGAAAACCCGAAAGGGCGCCTTGGCAAAATGAGTGAAAAGAAGAAGAGTGATTATTAGGATTCCTCATTTTTCCTGGCATGGTGACATAAGAAGAGGTGATATAAGGAGGATTCAGGTAGGTCACTTTGGGAGGTATAAGAAGATAGATGGAGGCTAGGATTAGATATTTTTATTCACTATATGGTGTTCAGGTCAAGCTTGGGGGAAGTACTATGCTTTCATTTAAGCTTGTGTGTTATGTTGATGTGTTGGTGCCTTGGAGATTCATGTTTAGGTGCAGTTCTTAGTGGAGATAGTTTTGTTGTGCTTCCTGAGACCTTGGGTATTTCATTGGAGGAGTAGGTTTCTATTAGCTTACTCGAGGATGAGCAAGGTTTAAGCATTGGGGAATTTGATACGCTCTACTTTGTAGTGCGTAACTAGGAGTTGTTACTTGTATTTAGGGTGCCATTTATGTGTGTTTAGGACACAATATAGGAGAATGGAGTTTTGGAGACGAAGTGTTGATTTGGTGGTTTTGAGTGCTTAAATGAAGACTTAAGGAGATGAAGGCGAAGCCACAAGAGAAGACCACAAGCGAGAAGCTGAAGATCGCAACAGAAGGAAAATCGCGGGCACGGAAGAGATGTTGCAGACGCGGAACGAGGCGAGAGCGAGAAGAGCAACAGCGAGCAAATACGCGGGCGCGAAAGCTCTGCCACAGTTGCGAAAATACGCCAGAAGCATATGAAGAATATGAGACCAATCCGCGGGTGCTCAATTCTTTCTGCGGTCGCGGCTACTGTTCACACGCGGAGCCGAGAACTTATTTCGTCCGAGTTTTGTTTTACTTTATTTCGTTAATTTTATTTTATTTATTTCATTTATTTCCTTTTAGGAAGATCATATTTCCTATCTTTTGGAAATTAGGTTTGCTAGGTTATTTACATCTTGAATTCGGGTTGAGATTTGCTAGATCTGGAGTCCACCAAAGCAAGCAAAACTCGCGATTGAAACAAGTCGAATCCTCAAAACTTGCAACAATCAGATTCTAATGCAGGAATAGAGAAACACTTGGTTCTTAATTTTATCAAAAGCTGCCAAATAAAACCCTAAACAAGCATATATATAGTCTCCAACTGTCACTTCAAAAACCCTAAACACTTAAAGAATAGAGCCCAATGGGCCGTGGACTCTTCCTTTCTTCTTCCATGTGCAGCCGGCTTAAGTCTTCCCTCACGCCTCTTCTTGTGCCGGTGTCGGGTACCCTTGTAGCAACATTACCGGTGCACCGCTCCCATGGCTCGGCAGCCCGACACCCCTTAGCTCTTCTTGTAGGCCCAATAGTAGTTGTCTAGCTCGGCTCCTTGTGATGACTCATGGCGCCCTTATTGGCACCTCTTCTCCTTGACTTTGACCTTGAGCCTTGCGACGAGCACGAGTCATGGGTGGATCCGGGGATGACTCTGGCTGGTCTGAGCCTGAACTTTGATGAAGCACTAGCGTGTTAACATCAACACCAGCGCAAATGGAGCGCAATCGGAGCGTGAATGGAGCGATGTCGGAGCACAGTCGAGGCACGAATGGAGCGCGAACAGAGCATGGCCGTTGCGCGGCAGGAGTGCAGCGAAGCGTGACTGGGGCATGAGCCAGCGGAGCGAACAAGCCAGATGGGCCACAAAACAAGCCATACGGAGTTTGTGCAAAGAATTTGCATATCACAATGAATCAATGAGCTCAACCCAAGCACAAACAGGATCTAGAGCTTACTCGCACTTGGTACGCCAGAGAGTTGAAAAATACCTCAAAAAATCTCCTTGCACCGCACGACTATACGGTCCAGAGCAGGGGATGTACGGTGGCTACAACATGCTGCAAACAAGGGAATTTGGCTTCAATTATATTGGGCTTGCAAGTGGGCCGAGCGAGGTGGGCCATGGATCCCGGACTCTATCTGGAATATATTGTTTTTCGGCTCCTCAAGCATGTACTTGCCAGCTAAGTTTTTTACCATTCCTTCCGAGTTCATGATAAACACATTTTTCGAAAATTACTTTTATTGATGTATGTTAATTGTTGTGAAGTGCTAAAGTTGATGGCAAGCTTAGCAATTGCAATTAAAGAGTATAAATGATGATTGGGGCCACATACATAACTTGCTAATTATAATCGATAGTCGAGCTATCGATAGTCGAGCTACTCGTGGGCCTAAGAGCCAAATTTCATTAGGGCTGAACTCAACCCATTGGGTAATTTTCTATTTCAAATGATCCACTTCACTGATCAGATTCCAGGGAGATCTATAATCGTCGGTTCTCTTAATATTTGTGGTACAAAAATATGCTACCACAGTTGGCGCCGTCCGTGGGGACCGATGGCGGCGACAGACGAATCCCTAGGGACCTCCGATCAGACGGAAGTGGAAAACGAGGCCGACGAGTCCGATTCGGACCGGCTGGGGCATCAGCGCAGCGAAGCGCGAACGGAGCGAGGCTGGGACACGAGACAGATGGGGCACGCAACAAGCCCTACGGAGTTTGTTCAAACAATTTGTGTAGCATGATGAATCAATTAACGGAACTAGAGCTTAC
Source organism: Rheum nobile (assembly GCA_027886185.1). NCBI lineage: Eukaryota > Viridiplantae > Streptophyta > Magnoliopsida > Caryophyllales > Polygonaceae > Rheum > Rheum nobile. The sequence continues at coordinate 961,877 of WOAB01000566.1, read as the reverse complement.
GCACACTTGGTATACAGGGGCAGGAGCTTCCATGTTATTCTATTAGCCTACGGGCCATAGGGGCACGAGCTGCCATCATCTCATTCTATTAGCCTACAGGCCACAACAACACGAGGTTGCATGTATGCTAGATCACATGCTACTTAGAAACCAAAACTGCACTAGCTTTCACGGTAGGTGCAACACTATGAGAAATTGTACTAGCTTTCACGTTAGCTGCAACGGTATGAAAAATTATACTAGGTTTCACGCTAGTTGCAATGGTATGATAAATTGTACTAGCTTTCATGCTAGCTACAACGGTATGAGACATTGCACTAGCTTTCACAATAACTTCAACGCTATGAGAAATTGCGCTAGCTTTCACGCTAGTTGCAATGCTATGAGAAGCACAAGCTGCTAGGCTGTACTAGGTATCATGCTAGTTGCCACGCTATAAAAAGCACAAGATGGTAGTCCCCAAGTGATACGAAATCAAAATGACATCAGCTATCAACCTAGAAGAGATTTAAAGCATAATATGACCCAAGACATAAACCCCAGGGGCAAGCCAGAACGAGCCAAGGAAGCACAAAGAGTGCAAATCATTATGCAGAGTAATGATAGGCAACATTTAAATCCAATCCAAATGAGATATTACAACAATCAGCTTCCTCAACCATGATTGGTGCTCAAGGAACCTGAGGGGCATTTGAGGAGGTAAAAATAACATCATCCTATTTCTATTTATTATTCAATTATTATTTAATTAATACAATTTCAAGAAGTTATTAATGAGCTTTGTAAGGCCCATTAAGGAGCAAACCATTAACCAAGTGGAACAAGGTATTTAATATGCTAAATGTACCCTAATTAACCTAAGTTTCAATCAGACTCCATAATCTCTTTCACTATCTTCTCTTTGAAGGAAACCCTATCCACCATGAGTGGAGATCTTTACATATCAGGTCTGACTTGAGCGTCAGATGGGCCTTAGGGGATATCCCGACCCTCCCCTTGATCTTTTTTCCTTGTAGATCCACTTCACTGATCCGGTTCCAGGGAGATCTATCGTCGTCGGTTCTCTTTATCTTTATGGTACAAAAATATGCTACCACATTTGGCGCTGTCGTCGGCCCGTGCACCATCTGTCCGCCGTCCGTTCATCGTCGGCCATGAGTGAACTCAACCCAATGGGTAATTTTCTATTTCAAATATTATTTTATTTATATTTAATTGTTTAATTTATTGAAAAAGAATATGATGAGATAAATTCAATTTGATTATTATATGATTGTCGTATATTTATATTGTGTGGGTACAAATTTGGGAGTAAGCTAAGCTATCTATGGAAGATCGACAATCGCAGTGTTGAATTAAGATTGTTTGAAACAACAAGCCTACAAGCTTCAAGGGTACGAGCTATCATCAGTCTTTACTATATTAGCCTTCGGGCAGCAAGGACACGAGCTGCCTAAGGGCCGTAGAGGCACAAGCTGTAATCTTATTCTATTAGCATACGGGCCGCAGAGGCACGAGCTGCCATCTTATTCTATCAGCCTACGGGCCGTAGGGACACGAGTTCCCATCTTATTTTACAAGCCTACGGCCATAGGGGAACGATTTGTCATCTTATTCTATTAGCCTACGGGCGCAAGGGCATGAGATGCCATCTTATTCTATTAACCTACGGGCCGTAGGGGCACGAGCTTCCATATTATTCTATTAGCCTACAGGCCGTAGGGGCACGAGCTGCCATCTTATTTTATTAACCTACAGGCCGTAGGGGCATGAGCTACCATCTTATTCTATTAGCCTACGGGCCGCAAGGGCACGAGCTGCCATCTTATTCCATTAGCCTATTGGCCAAAAGAGCACGAGCTTCCATCAATCTTATTTCTATTAGCCTACGGGCCACAACGGCACGACCTTCCATGTAAGCTCAAGCACATGCTGCTTAGAAACCAAAATGACACTAGCTTTCACGCTAGCTGCAACGCTATGAGAAATTGCACTAGCTTTCATGCTAGCTGCAACGCTATGAGAAATTGCACTAGCTTTCACTATAGTTGTAATGCAATGAGAAGCACAAGCTGCTTAGAAATAAAAATTGCAATAGCTTTCACGCTAGCTGCAACGCTATGAGCTGTATCGCACTGAGAAATTGCACTAGCTTCCACGCTAACTGCAATGCTATGAGAAGAAAAAGTTGCTTAGAAACAAAAATTGCACTAGCTTCCACGCTAGATTCAACGCTACGAAAAGTACATGGTAGTCCCCAAGTGATATCAAATCAAAATGGCATCGGCTGTCAACCTAGAAGAGACTTAAAGCATAATATGACCCAAGACATAAACCTCGGGGGCAAGCCAGAACGAGCCAAGAAAGCACAGAGCATGCAAGTCGTTATGCAGAATCATGATATGATACATCTATGTACAATCGAAATGAGATATTACAACAGTCAGCTTCCTCAACCACGATTTATGCTTAAGGAACCTGAGAAGCATTTGTGGAGGTAAACATATATCTCCTACAATTATTATTTATCTATTCATTAACTTCTATCAGTTGAAAAGTCAAACAACAATTTCAAGAAGCTATTAATGGGCTTTGTAAGGCCCATTATGAAGGAGCAAGCCATTGACCAAGCGGAACAAGGTATTTAATATGCTAATGGTACCCTAATTAACCTAAGTTTCAATTAGCCTCCATAATCTCTTTCACTCTCTTCTCTTTCAAGAAAACCCTAGCCACCATGAGTGGAGTTCTCTACATATCAAATTTGACTTGAGCATCGGAGGGGCCTTAGGGGAGATCCCGGCCCTCCCTTTGATCGTTTTTCCTTGCAGATCAACTTCACTAAACAGGTTCCAGGGAGATCTATCGTTGTGGGTTCTCTTAATCTCTATGGTACAAAAATATGCTACCACAACGTGGTTTGTATTCTTGTTTAGACTGTATGAGATAAATGACCTAAAACATATTTTTGAAGTGTAGATTTTATTCTTGATTATTGATTTGTAGGTTTGATTTAAATGTCATGTATCTATGAATGCAACCTTTTTTACAAATAAAGTACAAGTGGGAAAAGGATGATATGTTTTATGGTTGGATAAATCAGAATTCAAGGTTTGCTTATTTGGGAACGATTGAGAATACGCTTAGTGTTGAAGACTGGGAAATGATTCTAGAGGACCTTTTGGGGGATTATAAAGATAATTAAGAACTTGAAACTGTCAGCACAACTCGTGCACCATGTGTTGTTTATGCAACTTGAGACAAATAAGAAGTGAGAGACATGGTACGATTTAGGAGGAAATCCATGTCATTTTTTAATAGAAGAGTTTAGGCTTATAACTGGATTCAATTGCAATATCCCAAATGAGGACACAGTAGATGACAATACTGTAATATATGTACCAATTTTTCAATGTAAAGAGTATTACAATATCTTTGGTTTTAAATAGATTCATCTCATGTCGTGAGGACACCATATTCAAACTAAAGATGGCGTTATTGTCAATAGTTGAGGGTGTGGTATTGGGAGGTCATAAGAAGAGAAAGGTGAAACCTTCACATGTGAAATGATTACAAATTGGATCGTTTCAATAACTTCCCATGGGTTAGGAGCGCTTATATGGACCTCCATGAGAGTTTGTCTACTACTTTGTATTCAAGATTGGAATCAATGCAACTTGCACTTGCAATTTAAGAGAAGTTAGAGTAGGTTACAGTCTAAAGGGTTACCCAATGGTGTTTCAAGATAGTTGTAAGTAGTTAAATCAGTACATTTGCAATTTCATTTGCTGTTCATACTTGTGGTCTAATTGCAGTTTTATTTTGTTTCAAATTTGGTTATATGAGGCAGTGCCACACCTTGGTAGCAGGTTTGCACCAAGGCTTAGGAATCCTATACTTCCACGAGGTTTGATGTGGCTCAAAAGAAGTAGGCCTGACTTGAATTCGGTTGTGGATTCCTTAAAGGGTAGGTATGTTGTGAAACAAATTCTTGTGGAGGAGGAAAGAGAGGACTTCAAAGAAAGTAGTTACTTCCTAGGGGAGTGCAAAGACAAATTCCTTGATGACACTGTGAAGAGGTAAAATCCCCCCAAAAAAGAGGGGTCATGGTGGTAAGATGAAAGAGAAAGTTGGTAAAAGGCAGGCTACAAAGATTAATGCATTAGACCCAAGGCTAGTGATGACTTGCTTGAATGAATTGATAGAAAAGATGCAGATAATGGAGAATGGCTTCATGCTGTTAAGGGAGGAATGCCTCAGGTCCAAGAAAAGAAGGAGAGGCAAACCTGATTCGAAAAAAGAATCTTCATCTAGTGATGAGGATGATAGAAGTGAGGTATTTCATTTTAGAAGTGCTTATGTGTATATATTTGGACTTATCATACGCACAATGAATGCTTACTATTTATATATTTGTTTACACGAGTCAGAGGATAATGATGATGATGAAATTGTGGAGAGTGATGATCATCCTTACATTGAAGAACGCCAACAAAGTAAGAGTCATTTCAAAATATGAAACATAGTCTGAAGGTGAAAAAAGGTAGTCCATTCATTATACAACCGCTATCGTTTTCGCACTAATGTTGGTCAAACAAAATTCAGAGCAAAGTTTACAAAGTTCAGGACTTAATATATGTTTTTCAAGAAAATGATGATGAAAAGCATGTTTTGAGGAGGGTGGATGACTTTGATACTCTGGTGGGGAATGAGGTTGGACAGAATAAAGAGAGAGATCCCATGCAAGAAGATGATGAAGTACAAGAGAAGGAGGATGAAGAAGGTGGAATGGTGCCTGGTAATAAGGACACTGAGGATGCATATGTATAAATAGAGGTAAGAATTGTAACATTGCCATAATATCCCAAAAGTATTTGGCAAGTGATAAACCATGTGACTACATGTACTCATAATTGCGTAATGTGGTGTGGCTGTTAGTTTGAGGGTTCTTCAGGAGTCCATGAGCATATAGTTCAAGACTTGGATCAGAACAAGTTGGAAGTAGCGGGCATTGTCCTACCCAATGAAGGGTATGAAATGGGTGAGGATAATACATTGTCAATTCTTATTGATACGGATACACACCTGTAGGAAGCCGTTAAAGGAGCAGGTTCTTCTTCCAAAATTAATAGTACATAGGAAATGGATGGGAATGAGACACATGGAGTTGATGAGGGAGGAAATCTGGTGCATTCTGAGGTTGTAACACATGGAGATGGTGATGCACATGAAATGATTGATGAGGAGACCCAAGTAGGAGATGAAGTAGGAAATCAGGTGCAATCACATGAGGTATTACATGTCGATGATGATGCACATGGAAGGATTGAGGGGTAGACCCAAGGAGGTAAGGAGGAAGGAAATGATTTATTGGCAAAAGATCTAAAGCAGAAGGAGGATGAAACACTAGGAGGTGAGAAGGGTGGAAGTAAGGTGCAACCGGAGTAGGTAACAAAGGCATAGGGGAGAGGTGAAGGAGGGAGGAAGTCAGGTGAGTTGGTCGGAAGTCAGGTGAAAGAGGAAAGATGTTAGGTGCAATAGGAAGAGGGATCACATGTAATTGATAAAGAGGTGGATGCAAAGAAAGGCAAAGGAGCAAAGAAGATGGGAAACGTAAAGGGTATAACACTAGTGAAAAGGATGCTTCCAAATCGCACTCAAATGCTTTCTACAACCACAAAATCACCTTGGCGCTATTTGGAAGAGAAAAAATTAGTGCGGAAGATTACAAAAAATTTCTAAAGTAGTGTAGATGATAAATTTAGTGAAATGGATGCATGAAGTGAGGTTAGTAATTAAAACCAGACTTAATGATTTGTTGCCATTATATCTCATAAGTATTTTTTTGTGTTCTAATGCATTTTGACCGCATTGTTGAACTCCAAGTTGGCCTTACTGGGGTTCCCATGGACAAGGAAGTTTTTCAAAAAATCCTTGAGTCCAAGAATTGGTTGAACAGTAAGGTAATATTCCGCTGTAAATATGTATTTATCTTTGCAAATGCAACATCCTCTTCATTGTAGACATTACCATTCATGAACCATTTCAGCATATGGAGCAAATTTTGTACTTCCTTCGTCAACGTATCTCACAAGATCCTGCGCAATACGTGAAGGTGGTAGTGCTTGACACATTCTAGATAACCATCGTCATCACGGAGCTCGAGTGCATTAGGAACAACTATACAAAAGTTGGTTAGGACATACTGATAAAGTATACGAAAGGTGAATCAACGATTGATTTTCCCAAGAGTTGGGATGAGGCCCACCGCCTATATGTGTCCTTCAACATCGAGCTTAAGCATTGGGTTGCCTTAGAGATTGACTTTTGTGACTGATGTGTCACCGTGTATGACTCCGATTAAAATGTTTTCATAGATGCAGAGGTTTTTGAATATATTGCGTCAATGACTGAGGTTATTCCACTGTATGTCAAGTACTACGAGCCTGTGGCCAAGAGATGTGCATCACTTTATGACAACCAAATGTTTGTGACGTGGCCTAAGGACAATAAGAAAACAAGCGTGGGTAAGTACCCTTGACATGCAATACAAAGTCCTGTATTAAACCATATATATGCTAAGTCTTGTTTTTGTATTTTGTAGAGGATATTGTAGGGTGTACACCCTCAAGTACATTTATTTGCTAGCCTATGGAATGTCAAATGTCAATCTTGTGGCCGACAAGTTCATAGATGGATTTAGGAACGAAATGGTGCATAGCATTTTTAGAAGTACTTGGGAGAGTCAGTGAAAGAGTGTCTAAGAGGCATAATAGATGGATTGTTGCTGTGTTTTTTGTATGGTGTATATATTTCGGAGAACAATTATGTTTTTAGGATACTAATTGAAATGTTAATGGGTACCAATGTTTTGATCCTTGGACAAGTAAGACATGGTTGTTGTAATTCATTAATATATGTCTTTACAATACACTCTAACAAAGCTAAATATGAGTCTAACCTTTTTCAGATGTGGCGCTGCCCTTGTCCATGCTCCCAACGTTCGAAAAACATAGTTGAACCAGTGGTTAGTATCTATTATTATTTGTGTGTACGTTTCTTGATTTGATTGATCTACATGTACATATAAGAATACATGCGAGTATAGCTTTGCTCCGCTATACCATGTGTCATATCCTGGGGTTGCAGCCTCACTTGATTGACCTTGTAGTAGCTTGTCTTATTTCCCAGATCCCACATGTAATCCTGTATCTCTGGAACACGGGGCCTTGTACGACCATTTAAAATCTGAAACAAGAGAAAGTCAGGGCATTTACAACTTCAAGTTGTTTTTTGTGCAACACAATTCAGTAAAAGCTTATGATTTTTACCTATGGAGAATATTATTAGCAATGATCCGTGAAGTTGTTCCTTTGTGATGGTTGTGCCTTACTCGCATGCCGCAAGTATGCTCATTCACAAACTCTCCATTTTGCGACATCTTGAGCCACAACACTTGAATGTGCAATTATTGTCGATACACCTAACCTCATACGTGGATTTGTCAGACTTCTTCACATGCAACTCAAAGCAGTTCTCCAATGCCATCATACATAATGCATCTTTGATCTTCTTGTTAGAATTAATGTACTCTCCAACCTTGGCATCTTTCTTATTAGTATTAACATATGTATTATCACCATCCTTAAGCATGGCTTGCATGTCCCTTTTCGATGGATGATATTGTTATTCAATTTCTCTAAGCATGTCTTCATCAACCTCAATGTATAGGTAGCCATATTTTGTATGATCTCTGAACGCCTATTCTATTTGTTCATTGTTGTCTGATCCGTAATTTCCATATATTTCATCCCACAAGTCATCAAGACCATAAGTGCATACTTTATCACCTAAAGCACATTCGCCAACATCCTCAAAACCATCAACTCTATAATCCCTAACAACATCTCTATCATCCACAAATACCTCTTCAATTCACTCATTTCCTCTATTCCTCGATGAAGTAACTTCAATTTCCCCATCACCGTTACTCAGTGCTATAATGTTTGCCACTGAAATCTTTCTCCTTCTTTTGTTATTTTCCCTGACTTTGACCCTATTCTCCCTGACAACTCTTCTTAACTCTACTTCGTTGTCAGCCTGAATGGTTTCATCTATGTTCTTGACGTCTTCATTTTCTACCCGACTTAAGTAACAAAAGACTCGATATAAGCCTTGTTGTCTTCACTCTACGTTACAGGGTGGCGCTGTTGGATTATTGGCAGTCTCATGAACATCGTCTTTAGTTGGAGAGGTTTGCACCACTTGTTGTACAACTCTTTCCTCCTTTTCTTTCATTACAAGGCTGGCGTACAATTCAATCACCCACTATGCTTCCTTTTCTCTTATATTCAGAAACTTTTAGGCTTCCAAATCATCGTCATCATTTATAGAGGTAGGAAAAAGGTTAAGTTTCTTTGGTGAAACATATTGAATCTTGAGTAAGTACCTTTCTCGATCAAAGGGGTTATTCTCGCACATTTTCCTTTACATCGTACTGAAGTCGATACCTTCACAAAGAATTGTTGCCTATATTGTTCTATCCTCTTCATAAGATTAGTTTTTTTTTTTGAAATGTGTTTCCACTCTCCATTGCTTATGACATTTATGTAGATATTTGTTCGAACTACAAAAAACACATAGAAAAAAGGGATTTTCTTATAACTGGATACACTCACGAATAAGTGGCAAACAACTTAGCCATGGATGCTGATAGGACAAAAACCTACCCACAAGTGTATAGAATCAGTTGTAGCTTTTCAAGTGTCGTTCCCATGAGGACTATGTAGTATCGATTGTAACTTTAACTGGTAAGCTAAGCCAAAATATGGAAATTTTCGTTGAACTAATAACTAAAATTAAGAAACAAAAGCATGTGATGATTGTAATCAATGGAGGGAAGGTTTCCAAGGCAAGGGATCCCCGCAACTATGCTTCAGTAGACTCAACTAGATAAATCTCTGAATTTAGTTTGTCTTTGTTGAAGGTAACTGTGTTAGGTAATTACTAATTCCTCTCGGATGATAGCAAATGTGCGTAGATTCAATTAACATCCATTCTTATGACTTGCTAATCAAGATCTAGACCCTTTGGGCACTTAGAATCTAAGGTCAAACTGAATTAACATCCACTCTCGTGACTTGCTAAATCCAACCTAATCTTAGGGTTTCTATGATAGTTATTAATCCACATGAGAAATTAAGATGCTCTCGCAAGAATAAATCTCAGGTTCAATTCCTAGGGTTCCAATAGAAGTTATTACCTCTCGGTCTCAAACCCTATCTGGCTATCTATTAATGTTTTTATCTATCGGTTGCAAACCCTAATAGGATCCAATTTGCAAAAGCTAATATGGGCATTAAGCATCTAGGAATGAATCAACAAAGTTTCAGATTTCCATTCAAGCAAATATCAAACAAGTCTACCTACACATAGTTGGGATCACCCTAACCCTAGAAATATGGAATTAGCTAGACATAATTGCAAGATCAACCAAAGAAGACATGATAACAATGGAAATCATAAACAAGATTAAAGAGAAAGATGAACTTAGTCTCGAATCCAGAAGAACAATATCCAAAGTTGCAATCTTCCAAAGAGAGGCAAACAACTAGGTCTAGAGAATTAGAAAAAGTGGAAAAAAAAGATCCCTTTAAAAACCTAAAACAAAGTATTTATACATAGGATAAAAAGTTTCTAAAAATAAAGTCATCCGGGTAGAATGCATGGCCCGTGCCTTGACTGTGTTGAAAACGCACGATCAAGCGCACGACCAAAATACTACAGGTGTGAAACTGCACGGCCGTGCGAAAAACGCACATGCAAAGTGCCAAGGCAAAATTCTCCGTAGGCGAAAACGCATAGCTTTGCGAAACACGCACATGCAAAACGCATAGGGAATTTGCGAGAAATCACCGCTTGCACGGCCGTGCGGTGGAATGCACGACCCCTTGAAGGAAATTTGATCCAAACGCACGGCCTCCTTTGAATTTGTGTGCAACTCTCGTTTTAGCTCGAATCCAGTCCAAATTCCTCACGGTTCATCCCATTAACCTCCAGACGACAGCCGAGGGCCCAGCAACATCCATAGAAAGCTCCAAAAATCCACCCAAGTACCTGAAAACACATATTTTCTCGTGGAGACCTCCATAACAAAGAAAACAATGCAACTAGCTATAAATGCAACACAAAATGCATAAAACAACCTAGACTAAACACAAATCCATGTCCCAAACGTGTAACAAATTGGATGTTATCAAATTCCCCCAAGCTTAACCCTTGCTTGTCCTCATGTAAGTACATAATCAATGAATCCCCAAAATATGTTTAGGTTGTTTTTATCCAAGAGACAAGTGAGCAATGATCATGAGAATTCAAACATAAGACAAGTGCCATCATAGCATGCTTTGCAACCAATGACAAAAACGTAGATAGTTCCTCAACTCCAAACCTCACAATTGGATACAGAAATAAGTCACTCCACTCATGTGTCTAGGTTTGTGTTTCGCTCAATTCTCCACTTTGAATGCTAAACTACCATAGGCTTGCAACAATGTTCTTATTCTCCACTACTAGGGATCATGTACACAACAAAAATCACGAGGTCTTTACAGGGTTGTAATGGGGCCAAGGTATAGGATCAAGGTAATGATATATTTAGGCCATGTGGTGCTAAATCCGGGGAAAAGAATTACCAAGACGACACCAAGCTTAGTACAATCCTTCACATCCAATTTCGTTCTTCAAACCCATACAACAAAACCCTTTTATGCTAAATTGTCGCCTTTCTATTCATTTTTTCCTTTATTTTTTTTTTGCAAAAGAAGGAAAAGAAGGGTGACCTAATACAAACATCACATCCAACCACTAACACATGCAACCTCCCCCAAGATTGGCTCAAATGCACTCTAACAAAACAAATCAACTATCCTCATCCCCAGATGGGTAGGATGAATAAATATGCTCGGTATGCTTTTGTGGAGCTTCCATAGAAAAGGTAATTAAGGCACAAATGAGCTTCAACTAGAGTAAAACATATATAGGGTGGTCAAGGATAAAGGGCTAATATAAAACAATGCATCAATCATATTAATGTCATGTACATAAATCATAAGCGTTGCCTTGAAAAAGATTTTAATGCAAGTTCTAGAGTTAGCAAGCAAGTAGAGATTCACAAACAAGAGAAATAAGAGGACTCATGAAATTATAGTCCATAAAAGGCTCAAAAGTTCCCTAGGATACTTGCCTAGAGTCTTGGTCCTAACACATCTCAATCAAAGGTCACATGCTCCAGCCAAATGTCAAACATTCAAGCACTCGTAATCATGCACATAATGCAATTGCAATATTAACAACCAAAACATGTTGACGAGACTCATAAAGCATGCATTACAAGGAAAACAATTAGATAGAAAGAAGCAAAGGGAGTCAAATCCAACATCCAACAATGCAATGCATGCAAACATAACAAAAGACAGGGAAAACTAACACTAAATGCAAATGCAAATGGAAACATGTCAGTCTACTAATGAGTATCAACCCCTCCAAGCTAAAATCTACATTGTCCCCAATGTGGAGAAATTAACGAGAGGAAGAAGAAACTCACTGAGAAAATCTACTAAGGAGGTGGAAATGGGGTGTTCGGATCGAAAGGAGACCCAAAATGCTGCTGGCACATCAGCTCCAGCATCCTGTCCCGACGTGCCTGGCGGGAATCCGAGGTATCAATGTGCTTACGATTATATACAACAGACGAATCCAAGCTTGTCAGCCGCGAGTCAAAAGAATCCGAGCGCTCGCGGAGATAGGAAAAATTAGCTCCATAAGCATGTGGCCAGCGGTAGAAGACAAGGACCACCCGACTCAAAAGGATGCGAGCTACCAGATGGGCCATGAGAGGGTAGCTGAGCGTCATGCATCTAATCATAATCAGACTCCTCCTCAGACAAAAAGGTAGCAGCTGGAATCCAACTAGAGTACAAATTGTTCTCATCAGTAGTGTTGACATGCTCGGGAGCGGGAAGGTGTCTCTTTTTACTTGACTGCATGAATGCGAGAAAGTAATTGCAAGATCGATCTCTCACAATCCACTTGCAAGTACGCAAGTAAGCACAATCCACCAAGAGGTTATTGTGGGTCGCAGTGTATTGATTCAGATCAATGCCAAAGTATAAGGCAATGGGAGTGATCATGCCCCCTATGCAAATAACGCCTTTATCCTTGCCCTGGAAAGAGAGGAACTTCTGGGTCAGCTGATATCCAATATTGACTTCGAGTGCCTTTAAGCATAGCCCAAAGGAGTAGAAGTTCCCCCTTTCCAACGCCGCCACTAGCATCATCACGTGCAAATATGGTATGAGAGGAGAACTTGTAGAGGATTCTTAGGCAAGGGTGAAAAATGTTAGAACCCTTAGAGCGCTGACTTTCATATTTTGCTTGCCCAGTGAGCGTGCACCATAAACTGTGTTGTTCTTTCTTGTCCAGATTAATGCAGCGTCCAGAAGGAGAGAACTCATATATGCCATTCAGCGCGGCCAAGAGTCTTGGTCCTAACACATCTCAATCAAAGGTCACATGCTCCAGCCAAATGTCAAACATTCAAGCACTCGTAATCATGCACATAATGCAATTGCAATATTAACAACCAAAACATGTTGACGAGACTCATAAAGCATGCATTACAAGGAAAACAATTAGATGGAAAGAAGCAAAGGGAGTCAAATCCAACATCCAACAATGCAATGCATGCAAACATAACAAAAGACATGGAAAACTAACACTAAATGCAAATGCAAATGGAAACATGTCAGTCTACTAATGAGTATCAACCCCTCCAAGCTAAAATCTACATTGTCCCCAATGTGGAGAAATTAACGAGAGGAAGAAGAAACTCACTGAGAAAATCTACTAAGGAGGTGGAAATGGGGTGTTCGGATCGAAAGGAGACCCAAAATGCTGTTGGCACATCAGCTCTAGCATCATGTCCCGACGTGCCTGGCGGGAATCTGAGGTATCAATGTGCTTATGATTATATACAACAGACGAATCCAAGCTTGTCAGCCGCGAGTCAAAAGAATCCGAGCGCTCGCGGAGATAGGAAAAATTAGCTCCATAAGCATGTGGCCAGCGGTAGAAGACAAGGACCACCCGACTCAAAAGGATGCGAGCTACCAGATGGGCCATGAGAGGGTAGCTGAGCGTCATGCATCTTATCATAATCAGACTCCTCCTCAGACAAAAAGGTAGCAGTTGGAATCCAACTAGAGTACAAATTGTTCTCATCAGTAGTGTTGACATGCTCGGGAGCGGGAAGGCGTCTCTTTTTACTTGACTGCATGAATGCGAGAAAGTAATTGCAAGATCGATCTCTCACAATCCACTTGCAAGTACGCAAGTAAGCACAATCCACCAAGAGGTTATTGTGGGTCGCAGTGTATTGATTCAGATCAATGCCAAAGTATGAGGCAATGGGAGTGATCATGCCCCCTATGCAAATAACGCCTTTATCCTTGCCCTGGAAAGAGAGGAACTTCTGGGTCAGCTGATATCCAATATTGACTTCGAGTGCCTTTAAGCATAGCCCAAAGGAGTAGAAGTTCCCCCTTTCTAACGCCGCCACCAGCATCATCACGTGCAAATATGGTATGAGAGGAGAACTTGTAGATGATTCTTAGGCAAGGGTGAACAATGTTAGAACCCTTAGAGCGCTGACTTTCATATTTTGCTTGCCCAGTGAGCGTGCACCATAAACTGTGTTGTTCTTTCTTGTCCAGATTAATGCAGCATCCAGAAGGAGAGAACTCATATATGCTATTCAGCACGGCCAAGGTCAGCTCCATCCCTTCATTTCCCAAGCGAAATATCAAAAGACCTTCTTTAGTGTTGCAGTCCAAGTAGCAATGAGGGAACTCAAAATTTCCAAAGTGAGAACCTTGTATGCAGACCAACTAGCGTCGAGAAAGGTGTGAGCATAATTTGTAAAAGCTAGACGGATCAATTCGTGATTAAGACCCAAGTCCTCAAGGCGACGATGACTGAGCCACCTAGTACTTTGCCATGTCCGCTTATCATGCTCCTTGTAAACAGCCTTGTGCTCATCTAGTAAGCAGATATGATCAACACCTTGCTGTGGTTGGGCAAGATGCAATGGACGCGAAGCCATAATGACTAGGTAAACAAATTGGGACCTAGAAAAAATGTCAAACACAAGAACAACGAAACACCCAAGACAAATTCCAACAATAAATTGTTACGAGCTAAGTAATAGTCTATCCCGCCAAGGGCCTTAGACATGAATTTCTATCCCGCCAAGGGCCTAGTTCAGCTAATGAACAATAAGTATGGATGACGTCCGAAATTCAAGAAAATGACAAAATACAAAACAAGTAAGTCCAATCAATTTTTCTCGGGCAAATTCAAATCATCCAAACTCAAATAAATTAGTGAATGCCCAAAATTAACCACACAAAGACTCAAAATCAACGAAGCATGAGCATAAATTCAATAAGCAACAACCCAAAATCAAACATACATGAGCAAGGGCAAAGAGGATGTTACCTTGAATCCTAAAATTGAGAAGCCTAGAAGGAGGGAGTGGTGCAGAGGTCCGAGCTGGGCTTGTCATGGTGGTCCGAGCTGAGCTGGGCTAGATGGGTGTGACTGGAGTGGTTCAAGTGGTAGGTGGTGCGTGGTGGCTCGTGTGCGGGGTTAGGGTTCGAGTTGGCAACGGATCTGATGGTTGTGTGGTGTCAAGGTGGTGTTGTGTGCGGTGGGTGGTCGGGATCTGGGCTCTATGAGGGCTTGTTTGGGTGGTGGTATGGTATGGGTGAGAGAGAGTTGAGAGTTGAGGGGGCAAAGAGAGATCGGGGGTGTAGGATAGAGAATAGGGTAGGGGAAAAGAAAGGGAGGAGGTGAGAGAAGAATAGAAAAAAATATTCCGTTTTTTTTTCAAACAGAGAAACCGCACAGGCCGTTTATCGCTCTCGACCTTCGTTTGTTTTACTTGCTAAAAATATAAATGCACGGCCGTGCACAAGCAATGCGGTGCTCTTGAAGTGAGCAAAGTTAAAATTAACAGCAAAAAACTGCACGGCCGTGCACTTGAGTGCATAGGCCATACGTCGCTCTCGAAGTGAGCGACAGAATTTGGGAAATAGAACGCACGGTGTGCGTTTTACCGCACAAGCCGTGCGTTGCTCTCGATCAACATTTTGTTTCGGTCTTTTTCCAGTTTTTTTAAGTGAATGAACGAAAATGAGAAACACATACCTTGGGTTGCCTCCCAAGCAATACTTGTTTAATGTCGTTAGCTAGACCTTCCATCAATATCACGTACTCGGATCAATAAGATCTATGGAAATGATCTTCTTAACCAGATTCCCAGATATGTATTTCTTCAAGCGTTGACCATTCACTTTAAATTCCCCTTTTTCTTCATTCCAGACATCAACTGCGCCATTGGGATATACCTTATGCACTTGGACTCCACTTTGATCTCATTTTGCTAGGGATGAGCTTGAGCCTAGAATTGAATAGCAAGACATGATCACCTTGATGAAACTCCCTTGGAATTATACGCTTGTCATTCCATCTTTTGCTCATCTCTTTGTAAATCTTAGCATTCTCATAAGCATCCAATCTCAGCTCTTCAAACTCTTGCAATTGTAATCTCCTCTTATCACTTGCTTCTTTCATATCATTATTGAACAACTTAATTGCCCAATATGCCATATGCTCCAACTCCACATGGAGATGACAAGACTTCCCACAGACGAGCCTGTATGGTGTAGTGCCAATATGAGTCTTAAAAGCAGTCATGTAAGCCCAAAGAGCATCATCAAGCTTCAAAGACCAATCCTTTCGGGATCAGGACACTGTCTTCTCTAAAATGCTCTTGATCGCCCTGTTAGAAACCTCGACTTGACCACTTGTTTGAGGGTGGTATGGGGTGGCAATTTTTTGTGTTACCCTGTACTTTTTCAGCAAAGCCTCAAACTTCTTCTCAATGAAATGTGATCCTCTATCACTAATCATGACTCTAGGTGTCCCAAATCTAAGATAAAACACCTAGGAGAAGCATAGTACATATTGGGTATCAAGATCTATAGAGATAGATCCAAGAGACTACTTGGATTAAGTCAAGGAACTTATATAGATAAGGTTCTTGACAGGTTCAAAATGCAGGAGATGCACACTGGTGTGCGGCCAAGAACATCCTGAAGTAC
Organism: Rheum nobile; assembly: GCA_027886185.1. Lineage (NCBI taxonomy): Eukaryota > Viridiplantae > Streptophyta > Magnoliopsida > Caryophyllales > Polygonaceae > Rheum > Rheum nobile. The sequence goes on along the minus strand of WOAB01000566.1, from coordinate 945,654 downwards.
TTGAGAAGGACCAAGGATGATTTCTTGGTAATTAGGGGTGATGACTAGTTAGTCGTTCGAGGATATCGTTGATAGAGGAGATGTCAGAATGTGCAAAGTGCACACAGATGATAACATTGCAGATCCACTGACCAAGCCTATGCCTAGGCCCAAGCATGAGAGTCACGCTAGGGCCAAGGGCCTCAAGCACATTGGAGAATGCCTTTGAGATTGCATTGTCTTACATTATGAACTTGTTTTATGGATGTCAGACACATTTTATGCTTGATTATATGATATACAGTTTTCATTCTTATTTGATTATTGCTTGGAATTAAATAAAATGTCCAAATAATTTATAATTCGCAAATGAGATCATCATAAGTGTTTTGGTGAATGAAACCCCATTAAGTGAACTGAAGTTATTAATTATTCAAAGTCCATAGTCTGAGTCATTAACTAGGACATAAATGACTTCATTAAAGACTATATTGTAAGTTGTCTGATAGCGCCAGGTTTCATGGGCTATAGGGACATAGAGATGTCTAGTCGATTACATAGATATGTATAGATGATACATATAAGACATATCCACCTTAAGACTCTATAAAAGGGATTGAAGAGTTTTAAGTCAAACCATGATTGGTAGATTCCTCAGACATGAGTGTGATATGGTTTCTCTTGATGATTGGTATGTCTTTGACGCTGTTAAACGCTGACCGTAACAGGTAGTTATAAAGGTAGTGATTGGGATTGCCAAAAGTTGAGTGGGAGCTATAGTCATACAAGACTGGAGAAGTCGTCCTTCTTCATATATACAGTGATACATGGACAAGAATGGTGTCTCGACCACTTGAAGAGCGAGAACTGAAAAATGCATGGCCATGCTCGGATGGATTATTTGTAATCATCCGTTATTTGATAGTTCAAACTCAAGAGTTCAATAAACGCATTTGATAGGAGATATGGATGTCATCATATCATCAAATCAGACACTAAGAGACAAAGGGATTTAACATTGCACACTTGTTTTAAGGACAAGTGGGAGATTGAAGGAATTGTGTCCTTTAATCAAAGTTGTAATTATGGAATAGGACAACTAATGGAGATTTACAATCCGGGAATTTTAGGGATTGTAGTGCTTTGATAGAAGCCAACTACGATCAATGGGCTTAATCGGGTTAGGCCCATGGCTATAATAACCGGGTCTTATGAGGTCACACACATAGAGTTATCGGGCTGGATCAAACCGAATCGGAAGCCCATATGGGACATGGATTTCGGCCCATTGGCTTTAATTGGGAGATAGGCTTTTATTATTAATGGATAAAAGTTACCATTAATAATTACTTGATAAGGAAGCATCTTATTAGAAGATATATGGAAATAATATAAAGATATTATATCCATCACTTATGATAACATATGATATTATATAAGTAATTGTTTCTTTGGAAACATATGTACAACATTACTCCTCCTCCAAGAAAAGTGTATGGCCGAACTCCCCAAGGCAAACCCAAAGTTCGCTTCTTCGTTCGTTCATTCTAGCAGACGACGCCAGAGGCAATCCAGATTCCAGACTCGTGTGGACCAAGTAGAGAAGCCACACTTGGGGTTTTCGATCTCCGCTAAAATCCTACAGGAACGTTTCAGGCTCGCATCAAACGGTATGTAACTCTATCCCTTATTGATTCCTATTGATTCATGCATGAGATCCTTGTTAGATGCTAGAAAATAGTTTTCTGAAATTTCGCTTATACGCATATAATCCCTACACTTTTCTCTCATGGTTTAATGAAATTGCAAGGATTTGGTTGAATGTTTAGTATTTCATACTCATTCTATTTATTTGGTGGAATGTTGAGTATATCTTATTCATTCTCTTTATTTCTTGTTTCGTTTATCATTGTACCCATGAGTATGATGGTTGGATTGATCTTGTATGCCATGTTCTTCCAAATCCTGAGTGAGTAATTTGTTATGTTAGGTCTAGGAGTAGCTCAATGGTGATTATGTAATGATTTAGTGAATTTCTCTCTTTGGTTGAATGAGTTTTGGTTTAGTACACAAATATTGCACACCAAGTTTTTATGAAAATGTCTAGCAAGTATTTTTGCGAGTATTAAATGTTGGATACGCATTAAAAGGTGGTATTTGACATTGGAACCTCAAGATTTGAGCTCAGACTATTAGGATCACAAAAGTAGGCCTATCTTCATAGTGGTTGTGCGAATTTTCATTATCCTTAATGAATCTAATCTTGCATTAATTACCATGACAATAAGAATTAATTAGGATTAGACTAGTTTCTTATACCTTGAAAGAGGATATGAGATAAATTATGACATTTGACCATTGTAGACCATTACTTGCAACCTTAGATATTTATTCGGTTGTCACTACATGATATCATTTGTGGTGCACCCCAATCTTAACTTTCCATCATTCACGTGTCCAAAATCTACCTTTTATCATTTTAGTTAGCTCCAGACTTGTGTTTCTTGTTAGTTTTATAAAATTAAAACGAAAAAACATCACATCTCTTGTTTGATCAAGATTATTAGTTTCTAAAAATTGGTTATCAATGAGTGCTCCCTTGGATTCGATATCTTTTTTAACTACTCGATAGTATTGTGCACTAGCGGGCCTATCATATTTTTTGCACCATTGTCGGGGAGCACGATTGACATTGATTAAGCATTGACTACTAAGACTTGATCTTCTCTTTTTGTTGTTTTATTTTCATTTAAAAAACAATCTAATCACTCACTTGTTCTTGTTCTTCTTGTAGTGATTTCTTCGTTGTGTGCTTGTTACTCGAAGTCTTAGGTTGCATCTAGAAGAAGGAGACCCCGAGATTGAGAAATTGTTTTGTGAAAGGAGAAAGCTACAAAAGAGTCAATGAGCACTCACTCATCTTCAAACATGCAAGAAGATCGAAGAACCGTTGAGGAGTACATTGCGCCGAACAACAATAGAATTAATTCCGGAAGCACAAGGCCAAGTGTGGAAGCCAACAAATTTGAGTTGAAACCAGCCTTCTAATTATAGTACAACACCATCAATTTTCTCGTTCTCACTAAGGCATCAACCAAGAGCTTCTTTGTGACACGGTGAACCAAATCTTCATCTCTCGGTCTTCTTTGTGACACGGGGAAGTACAATGGAGTTTCTCAAGATGCCTTTCGACTAAGGTTTTCTCGTTCTCACTAAGGTATCAAGATAGGGCTTTGGTCTACACCGTACCATTCTAGATAATTCAATCACTACTTAGGAGCAACTCTCCGCCACTTTCGGGGCCGAATAATTTCCACCAAGCAAGACTACCGCATTAAGGAATGAGAACTCCTCTTTCCGCGAAAAGGGAGAGGAATATTTCTATGAAGCTTGGATTAGATTCAAGGGCCTTTGAGGAAGTGGCCACATCATGGATTCGAAAAGTGGTTCCTAGTTCAAGGATTCTACAATGGGATAACAAAAGCTTCAAAGATGGGAATTGAGAGCGTCGCCAGAGGAGCTCTCACGAGAAAAAGGATAACCGAGGCTTGGACGTTGTTTGAAGAAATGGCAATGAAGCACCAAAAATGGTCAAACACAAAGTTTGAACCCAGGAAATCACCCGGGAGGTATGACATCGACACCTTTGATCTCTTAGCGTCTAAGAATGATGCCTTGTCGGCTAAGTTGGATGACCTCAGCAAGAAATTTGATACTATGAATGTCAATGCCAAGGTGAAAAATGTTGGTTCAAATGGACCTTGTGGAATTTGTGATATGGTTGGTCATCTTGGTTTGAAATGTTAATATATGACTGCCCCATCTTCTTCCTCTCAAGAACCACCCATTGAGCATGTTGACTTCCTCAACAACCCAAAATCAAGACCTCAAAATGACCCATATTCCAATACCTAAAATTTCGATGGAGGAACAATCCTAATTTTTCGTACCAGAATAACAAAAATGTCATTCCTCAATCCCCTCCAAAACAACCTCCTAGTTTTAACCAAGGTCCTTACCAACCCCAACATCCACAAAATTCCAACCTTGAAGTCATGATGGAAAGCTTCATTAGCACTCAATCAAAACAAAATTATCATTTTAGAAACCAACTTGGGCAACTCACATCCAAGTTTGATGCTTTGACCACATATAACAAGATACTAGAAACCCAAATCTTTCAAATTGCTAGCTCCTCTTCTATACCTCAAGGTAGACTTCTCCGTCAACCTGAGCCTTGATATGTACCGTCCACCCCCTAGGACCAGCAACTTGTCCATGGTGTCCGCGTCCTTGGCGTCCCCCATGGCACGTCGCGCTTGCATTACTTCCTTAGCTTATTTAGAGATTTTAGTAGACATTACTATTTTTGGTACTTTCCTTATTTGGGATTACTATGTTTAGACTTTGTTATTTATCGCACTTTCCATATTTAGCATGTTATGCTTTAGCACTTACTATTTTGGGATATTTCTGCTTTGGGCGTGCATGTGTCTCATGTGAGAGCATAGGCCCATGGCCGAAACCCTAAGGCTATTTAATGGGTCCCTTGTCATTGTTTTACTTATGTTGAATTTTAATCAAAACTTTGAGTTGAGTTATATCTCCTCCCCTTCGGTCCCAATGTCACCCTTAGCTCTGACAAACCAAGTATGGTTCAAACCCAACAAATTCTGATTGCATGCTTGTGACCGAAGCCACTCGCCCCAAACTCGATTCCCTTGAGAGCAAGAGTGTCATTGGCTTTCAGTCCTGTGAAGGACTTCATTTATCCGGTTACGAGACGACACACCTTCGACCACGATTCGGCTTCAAAAGACGAGTCGAGAGTTCGATTCGCATCAACTGGTATCAGAGCCCAATGGTTTCTTCTTGATCAACTCTTTTAATCACGCTCTTATCCTTCTACTCCCATCACCATTAAAACGTAAAACCGAAGTCGATTTCTGACCAGATTTCTTCCTCAAAATATTATTTGTTTTGCAGTTTTATTTCATAATCTTGTAGGGAATTTTAATACGAGTCCGTACATATAAAATTCATAAAAAACGGACTTTGTTTGACATCTTAAAAAGAAAAAATGCACACCCTTTGCCACTGCCAAACCCTAACCCGACGTCTCCCTAGCCGCAACCCTTAATCGGTCCCTCCCTTCCTTTCCCTTCCCATAAGATTTGATTCCCATAAAATCTTTATCTTTTTTTTTCAAACAAAACATATCTTACATTTCCTCTCTCCTAAATTAACAAGAAGATAATTTGCTTTATTAATTTTCTTATTTAATTTTACTTTTCTTTACTTGTTAGTTATTCCATATTATTTGTTCTATCGACACCATCCCGATCAAGTTAACTCATCCTTACGAGTAGCCGATCTCAACCCACCCGAGCGTTGATTTTTTTGTTTCTTTGAGTCAAGGATTTGACTTGACCGGATGGTCCCTCATTGGTGCCTTGATCCGCGTTTTGTGCTATGGAATATGTAGGTACCACCGCCTTGGATCGCTCCCGCCGAGACTCAAGCTTGCGCCTTTGGTACTTTATCGGACGTGACGGCCAGACACGTTCCTGGAATGGACATGGCACACGACGTATTTCTTTAGCCACTGCGATTATGATGAGTTTGAGAAGCTTGACATTTCCATTCAGTGCTGCACTAGCTACAACCTCAAGTGGTGGTCTCAGCTTGAACTGGATCGATGGGAGCATTGTTGGTAACCCTTCGTCATTTGGGAGCAACTTGTGTACGTCATGAACCGGCGCTTTGACCCAGAGGTTGACACCGAGGTTCATGCAGCTTGTACGTGTCGTTGGTCAAGGGCCCAACACGCGACTCCGAGTGCTCCCTAGCGCGCCACACCTAGTGCTCCCAAGTGCGCCACACTGAGCACGCCCTAGCACGCTCCCACGAGAGCACCCGTGCACCACATCAAACGCTCCACAGCAAGCCTTAGCGCGCTCCTCCGAGATCCCCAGTGCGCCCCACAAAGCTCACGCTTATAGCTATGATTGGGATTCTAGCACCCGACGTCTTGACCGTGCCACCACTCAGCACAATCTTAACGCTCTCACCATCAGCGACGCCAACACCGACACCAACAAAAGCGATCACCCCAGCACCATCCGCGACACTCGCCCTAGTATCGGCGCCACCCGCGTGGCTCATCCCAGCGCCCTGCCCGCCGCCCGCTCCATCATTAGGCGCGATTTAGGCGCTACCGCTCATGCTTACCTTACCAGTGGCGCCCGCTTCCACGTGGATGCCTTGCGCGATGACTAGCTCGGCTCTAAGCGCAATGACCACACTAGCGTTTGACAGGCCAATCGCTCCAGCAGCCTTGGTGACGGTCTCGCTAGTTTGTGTCCATGGCGCGGTGCACCGCCACAACTTCATTTCTATGAATGGGAGACGCGCTGATATGGATCATCTTCTGTTCTTCCTCACACGGACACGCTCGATGCGATGATGTGTCGAATCTAAGAAGGGGAGAATGATGTGTATCGTCCAACCCCTAGTATGAGCAACTCGTTCATGGAATTCGCGTCCTTGGCGTCCTTCATGGCGCGTCTCACTTGCATTGTTTATTTAACTTGTTTTGAGGTATTTAGTAGACATTTCTATTTTGGGTACATTCCTAATTGTCATTACTGTGTTTTGACTTTTCTATTTGTGGAACTTTCAATATTTAGCATGTTATGTTTTAACACTTACTATTTTGGGATATTTCTACTTTGGGTGTGCATGTGTCTCATGTGAGAGCACTGGCCCATTAACCTTCTAGTGGCCCATGCCCGAAACCCTAAGGCTATTTAAAGCCTCCCTTGTCATTTGTTTTACTTACGTTGAATTTTAATTGAATCTTGAAGTTGAGTTGTATCTCCTCCCCTTCGGTCCCAACGTCACCCTGCACCCGAAAATGGAAAATTACTAAACATAGAAAGTACTAAAAATAGAAAGTGCCAAAAATAGCAACCATCCACAATTAGCAACATACTAAAAGTGGAAACTGCCAAAAATAGAAGCTGCTAAAAATAGAGACTGTCTCAAAATGTCCCAAGATTATCAAGTGAACCTCTAAATGCCAAAAGTAGGCAAAGAAATGCAAGGCGCGCCGCAACCAAGTCATGTTGCCGCAACCGTGGCCGTAGCGTCGGCGATGATGGCGCATAGCGCGGCGCGGGCCGCATAGGGAGAGGCGCGGACGTCGTGCGTAAAGCCCTTCGTCGTGATACTCTGCGTGGCCTGGGCTATGGCTCTGGCACACGCTCTGGTGATCGGGCCTTCGGATCTAACACTCAGCATGTGATCTTCTTGGGCCTCCATCAGTGTCATGACCGGGTGTGCATCACTCTCCCCTTCTTGGCCTCGAATCATCCCCAATTCGTCAGTGTCAACGTCTGGGGGCACATAGGGAGACAAGTCAGCCATATTGAATGTGGCGTGAACGTTGTAGTCATCGGGCAACTCAAGCTGGTAGGCATTGGGGCCAAAAGCCCGGATGACTCTGAATGGACCGTCGCCGCGAGGATCTAGCTTGCTACATCGCTTGGCGGGGAAGCGCTCCTTGCGCATATAGACCCAAACAAGGTCGCCAGACACGAATGTGACGCGGCGCCGGCCCTTGTTGGCCTTGTGCTCATACTGTCGTGCGCCATTCCAGTTGCTCCTTGGTTCGAGTGTGTAGCTCTTGGATGAAGGTAGCCTGGTCCGCGGCTTTAAGGTTCTCGCCATCATGGAGCGGGTGCGGTGTGAGGTTAAGCGGCGTGAGCGGGTCCGACCATAGACAACCTGGAAAGGCTTGAGGTGCGTCGCCGAATGCATCGACCTATTATAAGAGAACTCAACACAAGACAGTAAGTCCACCCAACGGCGCCGGTTGGCCCTAAGCATGGCTCTAAGCAAGGCCCCTAGGGTCCGTTGGTCACCTCAGTCTGTCCATCGGTATGTGGGTGGTAGCTAGCGGAAAATAGGAGTCTAGTACCCAGGTTACCCCATAATGTCCTCCAAAAATGACTCACAAACTTCACATTCCGGTCACTCACAATCGACCTAGGTATCCCATGCAATCTCACCACATGCTCAAAGAAAAGGTTAGCTTTGTCCGAAGCATTGTTGGTTTGCCTACAAGGGATAAAGTGAGCCATCTTCGAGAACCTATCAACAACCACAAATATAGAGTCCCTCCCCTTCTTAGACATCGGCAACCCCATCACAATATCCATGGATAAATCCTCCCAAGGGGCCGAAGGCACTGGCAAAGGGGTATACAAGGAGGGGCTCGATCTAGACTTGGCTCTATGGCACGTCACACAGACATTACAAAACTGAGTCACATGTCGGGTCATATGGGGCCAATAAAAGTGTTCCTTAAGAGTAGCTAAAGTCTTGGCAATCCCAAAGTGGCCACGGCCCTCATGTGCTTCTTGTGTAAGTAGAGCCCTAATAGAGGATTGGGGTATACACAGCTTCCCAACCCTGAACAAATAACCATCACTCAACACATATCCCTCAAACTCACCCCGAGATGCGCATGCCTCATATTTGTGTCAGTGACATGCTGGTGAGTGTATAATGATTCTATTTGCTGTGATTTGTTTGGCTAAAGAAGATAAATCTCTATGCTTTGAATATGGCTGCATGTTACTGTTGACAGTGTGAACCTACCTAGTTTCTAGTCCTAGTAGACATTGTATATTGACCTTGGAGAAGCATTATGTTATGTGTTACCAATGTTGTCGATTCTCCTAGTTTTAATTTTCGCTTGAGATTCGCACCGCAATGTCTCATACCACAATTATGTGGTGCATAATCTCGATTTGTTTATTAAAAAATGTTTTTTAAAAGAAAGGTTGAACCGGTTCGTAAGTGACCGTTGAATTCAAACAATCACCTTTATGCGCTACCATGTAGCGTGTAAAAAATGACCGTAGAATTCAAATGGTCACTTTTTTGGATATATATATATATATATGGGAGCCTACATGTGTATTTGTTGTACCACCGAATTTGAAATCACACTATTGAGAGAATGTCGTCCGCAAGCTATGGTGATGTACCCGGTCTTGATTTGATTAACCAAGAGGATGTACGGGTATGTATATGTTTTTACCCAAATTTAGTCAATTAAAACCTTTTGTCATATAAAGTTTAGGTGATATTTACAGGATCCTCTAATTTATATATATATTTGTGAAATAAATAGGATGATTACATGTGTTAGCTTAGACATTATGCTAGTCTTTTGTTAATAAATTACATGTTTTAGCTTAGATATTATGTTAGTATTTTATTAATAATTTACATGGTTTGGCTTTGACATTAAACATGTATTTGTAGTTGGTATTTACGGTAACCTCTAAGTTATATATATTTGTCAAATGAATGAGACGATTGTATAGATATGGTAATTCAATTATTAATGAATTGCATGTTTGCGCTTAGGACATTATGTTAGTCATTCATATGCACAATTATTAAGTAAATTACATGTTTGTGGTTAGAACATTATGTTAGTCTTTTTACATCGATCTTAGGCAAACCTCTAATCAATTAATTTTTGTTAAATAAATAGGACGATTCTAGTGATAGAGACTTTTCGACAGTCGACTATTCTTCTCATGTTACTACTAATGAGGAATGGAGTGATAGAGACACTATGATCGATTGGGCTAAACATTTTAGTATGGGACTATGTATGGTGATCGTTAGTAAATCATGAGACAGAAAGGTCATATTGTCGTGTGAGAAGTCTAGGTCATATAGATCAACGATGAAGAAGAAGGTGGTTGAGGGTCCCGATGCAACCCCTAAATGGAAAAACAAATCTAGGACAAAGAAGAGCGAGTACCCGTTTGAGTTGCATGAGTTGTTAGGAAATGGAGGTTGGAGAAAACAGGGCATGTGGACATTGTCCATCGTTCGTGGATATCACAATGATAACATGTTTTCGTCGTGTAAAACTTCTATGCAAAATATCCAAACAAACCTTAAATTGTAGTCCTAGGTAAGTAAAGGTCGAATCCACAGGGAGGCGAATTCTATCTAAATATGCAATTCGTATGTCAATCAAACGTAACCAAAGAGGGGTTTTGTGAGTTTTGTAAGTTCTAAACATGCAAAAGGTAAACAAGCTAAAGAGTTGTGAAATCAGTGATGGGAAAAGCACTTAGTCAAACAACATCCACTATTCATATGACAAGTTGACCCTAGATACTCATTCAAAATCTCATGCAATGGAAATTCCAATTCCTTTTCAGATATAACTAATAGCACAACCAGATACTATTAGCCCTAACTAATTAAACAATCCTAAAACTATCAAGATTCAGTTTAACAACAGCCTTACGGATAGGAATATAGTTGGATACAATTCTAGCATAAAACAACCAGCTTTTATTCTAGAATGTAAATCAGTTCTCTTCTGCATAAGACTAGCACAACCAGATACTAGTACGATGCAGTTGCAACTCTGAAATAGATATGCTCAACCAGTAACAATCTAAATCTAGCAATAGATCAATAACGACAAACCCTAGTTTCGTCCAAGATAGCGATTATCAATATCAATCATAAGCAATCAAGCAAGAGAATAGATAAAAACCATGCAATAGATTAAGAACGAGAGTCTCACAACTGAATCAAAACGAAAGCTTCAGCGTCTGACTAAGCCAAGGGGACTTAGTTCTTCATAACAAATACGTAGAATGAAATTAGGGTTTAGAGAGAGATTAGCTCATAGGCCAACAAGCCTTTCGCTACCCTTAAATACTAAAGGAAACAAAGTCTGAATTAAGCTAAAACGAAATAATAAAATAATGCAAAATAAAGCAAATAAGGAAACGGCTCGGCGGACTTCTGAACAGCAGCGGCGGGCGCTGCAACCTCCACGGCGGGCGCCGCATTTCCACGGCGGGCGTCGTGGCCAAGTCGTAGCCATCGTTGTTGGGAGGGTTTAGGCGGCGGTCGCCGTGGCTTCTGCGGCGGGCGCCGTAAGGTACTTCCTCCGAAGTCTTCGTCTCTTCAGCTCCTTGGCGTCTACTTCTGGTGGCTTCCTCCTCAGTGTCTACTATGATCTCCAAAACGGCTCAAACACCTCCAAATACACCAACTTCGCCCCCAAACGCCATACACATGAATGTGTCTAAATCTACCCGAATGACACCAATAAAACCTCTAATGACTCTTGGTTAAGCCCTACAAAGTAGTGTTTATCACACAACCATGATCTTTCAAGTAGTTTGATTGGTCATGCATTTATTGGACGGTTGACGCAAGAAGAACGTCAGAGGGTGAAGGCTTTGTTTGGCTCAAGCACAAAGCCGAAGAGTATTATGAGTCTATTTCTAGAGGAGGATGCTCAATGATTGACATCAAGGAATCAAGTGTATAATTGCAAGGATAAGGAGAGGCAAAAATCCAAGGGAAATCTTACGGTGCCGTAATACACGTTTGATTATCTAAAGTCGAAAGGATATTATTCGGACATCGACATGGTTACGATTGTTGTGAGTGACTTTTTTGTTTGGCACCCTGACGCTAGACATTTGTTGCGTTTGTACCCCCACGTCATCATCATGGATATGACCTACAAGACCAACAGGTAAACTTTAATTTTCATTACTACTACATCTGAAATATGTAATTGCATCTAAATCTTCTATTTTTTACATTTATAGGTAATGTATGCCATTGTTGGAGTTTGTTCGATTCACTTGCACCAACCTTACATTATGTATTGCGATCGTATTCATGCAAAATGAGACAGCGAAGCACTACGAATGCGCCCTGCGGCGCCTTAGGTTCATGTTCGGGAAACAAGAACCTAAGGCGATCATGTCACATCGAGAGTTGGGTACTTTGGAGGTTGTCGAAGTAGTCTTTCCGAATTTGGATCATCTGTTGTATAGTGTCCATGTCAACCGCAATGTTGAAGCTCATGTTACCGGAAAGGTTCCAAACATTGGCCATTTTTCAGGTAATATTTGTTGGTTGCTTATGTCACCCATTGAGGATTTGTACGAGGCACGACTTGCATATTTGAAGGGGAAGTGGAAAGAGATGATGAAATACGTCGAGGACGTATGGCTTACACCGCACAAGGAGAAGCTAGTTTGTGCATGGTGCGACACAATATTCCATTTTGCCATAAGATAATCAAACAGGTAAATTCAATGCCAATCGGAAAACCCATTTAGATATGTATCAATGTATATTAAGTATAACTTGATTTTTTTTCAGGGTCGAGTCTCAACACTCTATTCTCAAGGACATGACCAATCGTTTGTTGGAGGGTTCGACACGCTCGTGAAACAAATCGACAATATGTTCATTGATCGGGTATGTGTAATCAATGGGGATATGGACCGAATTGGGTGAAGGTTTTTTTCAGCCACATTATTTATAAGGTCTCGAGAAAGTGCTTGAGAATGGTATACAAAGAAGTTGTTAGGGCAAAGGAAGTTAAAATACTCGAGGAAGAATGCCGTGATTATTGGAGGAAATCCTCCCTAGGGTTGCTTTGCGCAGACATGATCAAGGAGTATGTATATGCCAGTATCCCGATGAAGACAAGAGAAATTGATATTTTCTAGAAGCAAATCAAGTGGAATGGAGTGGGTCTTGAAGAGCTCAAGCATGATGACGACATTCCCCTCATAGAAGATACCATTTTCGATGAATATCATAGACGTAGCATGCCCAATGATCTTAGGTTAAACTTCTCGGCCAAGCACAATGACTACCAAGACCCGAGATCGTGTAGCGCACAAGAGCCCTCGGCTGGTGCGACCAAGAAGGGGGCCTAAAAAAGCAGAAGAGTGATACCAAGAGGGACCCGAGTTGGATTCAGCACAAGACGACATAGAAAAAGAAGAATGAGGAGAAGCTAAAGAAGTCAGGGGGCAAAAAATAGTTCGTGGGATCAAAAGGACGTCCTTCATGTTTCAAATCGCGCAGCGGAGTTTCAATCGCCAAAGGTAGTACCACTGAACTACCCAAGGCCGACCAACTACCGAAGGAGGTGATTTACCTCGACTTTAACTGGGGTCGTCAGAATATTGACCAGTTCATCTACATTTCTAGAGTACAGAACATAGTGGACGATGATCATTGTGGGTACCGTTCCATGGCTGTATTATTAGGTAAGGACAAAGAGAGTTATGATCCTTTGTGCGCCACCATGTAGCGCATAAAGGGTTTGTGGTTTAGGGTTTTAGTCGGATTTTAGGTTCTAGATTTTAGGGTTTCAAGGTTTTAGTCATGTTTTTTAGCGTATAGGGTTTATGGTTTTAGTCCGGGCATTAAGGGTATAGGGTTTATGGTTTTATTCTGATTCATAATAGGGTATAGGGTTTAGGGTTTAATGTGGATAATTTCATTTTTAAAGGCGGTTGGACGTCAACAATGACTACCAATAAAAGATGTAAAATTACAATACGAATCAACATAAGGGAGTGTGATGACAATAAAACACTTAAATACGAAATATGAAGAAACACAAAACGTCAGTACAAAATACATAATACTATGTAGAGTACAAAACACATAATAGTAACTACATATCATCGTTGCTAGATGACATTTTTTCAGCCGCTGCCCTAGATGACTCACCCATTTTATATATATACGGTACATGCGCCACTCGGGCTCAAGCCTCTACTGCATTAGAGGACTCGACTGCTGCAACCAAGGACTAGGACGATCGCTGCGAGGCTCGTATAAGCGGATCATCTACAAGAAACTCATTGTCTCTCAGAATGACCATCATACGGTCCCAATCATCTAGCCCTCCCCCTCGTTGAATAACCTCATGAGCATGCGCAATCACCATGGCCAAACGTTGCCAAAGAAAACAAATATTTATCAAACGTGCATTTTAAGAATAATACTAATATTATAAATACGTAATATGAAATTAATCGGTATAAACATACTCTATGCGCGTCCACAGCCGGAGGAGGATGGCGTCTAGGACGAGGCTGGACTCGTGCAGTGAAACTCACATATGGATGCGAGATCTGGTGGAACCAGTCGAGATCCTCGTTGTCCACTTCCCACGCGGGGACGGCTGTCGGACTCGCCAAAATCTCCACACACAGATGCTCCCTACCGTCCCACGCATGATTAAATGTCAAATTGTATAGCGCCTTGCCTCTGCCTTGGCTGTGCCGAGATACGGACGCCGGCTCTTTGACAACTAGGTGTCAGCTCTAGGTCCGTCCAAACTGGCATACAACCCGATCGGGCAGGTACGGCTCAACAAAGTCTAGGTAAGTTATCGTCCCTCGGTATGTGGAGGCCATGTAGTCTCCCGCAAAAGCTAGGTTGTCATACGACGTCCCCCTATCTCTGCAAATGATAAACAAATCCAATCGTGTAAACAATTATTCATAACTGCACCCTAAAACTATAAAGTTATGGTACGTACATCATTGGGCCGGTTTTCATCCAAGATACGCTTGTAATGCCGAATCTTCTCGAGATCCGGTAGAGGGGTGTGCTCGATGCGATACTAGGAAGCCCGTCACTCGTCGTCATTCGCATCGGGGAGGGGGTTCAGGTTTCCCAGATGATTTAATATACATGGTTAATAATAATTTTATAAAAAGTAATAATTAATACAAGAACGCTAAATTTATCTTCGTCGGTTTACCTGAAGCAGATAGGTGCACCCGCTATGTTTGCCGTCATCCATGGTGAATGGATTCTTATTCGTAAACCGGATATAACATGAAAATCCCTCTATTCTCTGCACGTCATGAAGCATGATGGTAATCTCGCCCCCATGGAAAGTGAAAATTGCTTGTCTCGGGGTGCCACCTCTCGACAAATGTTGAGACAAGAACATGGTCAACGTTTCCAAACTGAATATCGCGGAGGCTCGTCAATCCTATCTACGAGGCAATGTCATACCAACTGCCCTCAACCACCTCAATGGGAATGTGATCCCACCAATCAGAAAAGTTTGTCGGGCGTGTATGCGCCTTCAAAAGGCGAACGAGGGGTGTCTTAAGCGACGTCAGAGCGTGCTAGATACGGTGCACAATATAAGTGTTGATGCTCTACATCACCTCCTGCGACTCCAGCCCGTACGGGGGGCCTCCTCGGCTGAAACCTGGCCAACCGCCTCCAAAACAGGCTCCTCAGGGGCAGGGATCGAGATGGACATCCTCCATCTCAACATCATCCAGGTCATCCGCCTCCGGATGAGGCTCCTCGGGGGCAAGGATGGGACATACATCTCCCGTAGTCTCCTCTATGTCGGGCAAGACATCCTCCATATGCGCATCGTACATGCCATGTACTGGATTATACAAAGCCGGATGTAAATACACATTAAGACATGGAGGGACCTCTGAAATATAAGGATCCACTACTGGAACGGGATCCTTCAGGATTATCCTCTACGACTGGTCGCGGGATCCTTTGGGATTCGGCTCTTGCGAGCAGAAGTAGTCACGGGAAGAGAATCCGCATGTCATCCCGTGCGCATCTGTGTTCGGATTCTCGTGACTATTTCCTGTTTTATTGACATTATAATTTTCTTTACAAAGAGGTTTTTTATTATACGTAATTAGTAATATTTATTATTATTTTTTATTATTAAAAAATCAACATCATTAATTTCACATAAGTTACAAATCTAATTTTCTTTTTCTAATTTTAAAAAATCAATCACCCTAAAGTCACTCATCCTAAAATTTATTAAAAATTATTTCGGGTTTTTTTTGGTAATTTTTCAAATAACCGTTTGAAATTACCAAAAATCTCCATAACAATTATTTATAATCATTTTCTACGTTTTTTAAAAAATTCCTTGCACTTTTTCAAATAAGTCATCGTCGGCTTCTGCCGCCGTCGCCGACTCATGCCCTGCCCTCGCATGCTCCTCCCCCGCCCTCGTCGATGACTCCATCCCTCCCCCTCTCTCGCCGCCACTCCCACCTCTTTCTCCGCTTGGGTACTCACTGCCTTCTCCTCCTCCTTGAGCCTCTGTCGCCTCTTCAATCTTGTCGTCCCCGACAGTCGCCTTTACCGCCGCCATCTTCGTCGTTAGTGTTTTTTTCGGGTTTGGATGGGAAGAAGAAGAAGAAGACGATCGCTACTATATGGCACTTTTTATGTGCGCTATATAAAAACACATAGACGTTTCTTTTTGGGGGGGGAGGGGGGGTCAATGCGCTACCCAGTTTTTGGATTTAATTCACCCCCAAAAAAAATAGCATAGCTAAACCGATTTTTGTAGGGCATTAAACTGAACTTTTTAGAAAATTGCACGCCGCTACATAGCGTCCAAATCTTGGTGCATGGCATAAAAATTGTGGTGTAAAAATTTTCTCCGCTTTTATTTTAGTGTGAAAAAAGTGTATTAATTTTTTTGTAAAGAGTTGTTAACTATAAATAATATTCGACTTCTTTTTTTGATAATGAAGAACCCTCAAATAATATTTTTGGGCCTAGTTTGGGAAAATCAAACTTATATGAGTTGAAGTTGAAGGTTATGGTGTCTGGAGCTGACTGAGTAGGTGAAGTTGATTTAATGAGTCAAAATCAATAGCTTATATGAATTTAAAA
Source organism: Rheum nobile (assembly GCA_027886185.1). NCBI lineage: Eukaryota > Viridiplantae > Streptophyta > Magnoliopsida > Caryophyllales > Polygonaceae > Rheum > Rheum nobile. The sequence continues at coordinate 929,103 of WOAB01000566.1, read as the reverse complement.
AGCTAGTAATGTGTTGGGTAAAATGAAACTGATTTTGTAAAATATGGATGTGAAATTATTAAAATGGCTAGATAAATATTTTAATTTTTAGGAGCTTATTCCATGAATATTAGCTACCATAAACAAACATAAGCTTAATAAAATTCAAATTCAACAAGCATCACATAACTGAAGTAAAGAGCATGCGCTGCTGAAACCTTGAAAACGAAACTTTCAAAAGGGATTAAGATCTCTGAACCCCTCTCTGAACCCACTCTTCCGAAACCTGATACCCTCCCTGTCTCCTTTAAGGGTAAAGGGAAGCTGAACATCGACATGGCTGAATATTTCTCCAAACTCTCTAGAGTTAGGGAAAATATTCAGAAATTGAAAGCTTCCTCCCTTATGGGAGTCGTGATTGGTGACCCTATTGACATTTCTCGCATTAAAACCAAGATAAAAAATGACTGGAGTATGATCAAAGGGTCTGTTGAAATCCTTGAAAGATCTAATCTATGGTTTGAACTTAGATTCGTCAATCCTGTTGACCAAAAAACTGTTTGGGATAATAGGCCTTACCATATCTTTGGCCAGCTTTTGCTTTTGAAACCTTGGAAATCGACCTTTGATCCCTCCACTGAGTCTCTTTCCACAGTTGATATGTGGATTAAAATCCCCCTCCTTCCAACTGAGTACATTAGCTTTGATGTACTCAAAACTATCCTGGATGCCAACAATATGGGGAAACTCCTAAAACTTGACCCATACACTGAAAAGAAACATAGAGTTCGATATGTCCGTATGTGTGTGAATATTGATGTTGAAGCTATCCATACTGAATCTGTCATTGTGCTTGATGAAATGGGTGACCCCTTGGAGTTTAGGGTTTGGTTCGAGGAAAAACCTATTGGCTGTGGAAACTGTGGGGCTCTGGATCATGTGTTTGATTTATGTCCCCTTAGAAATGTGAAATCTAAAAACATACAGTTGAAATTCCAGAAGCTGGCTGTCTCCTCTGCCTCTGAAACCAATGATTTACCCAACCCCAACCCCTTTGAAAATTGGAAAACCATCTTCTCCAAAAAATCAACCAAAAGAAACCTCAAAGGTAACCCAAACTCCACTGCTGATATCCAGAGAAACAATGATTTCTCTTCTACCTATATCTCTGAGGATGTTTCTTCAAATCCTGCCCCTTTTCTGGCTACTACCGAGCCTCTGCCAAACCCTTTCACCCTCAATCCTAATTCCTTAACCAATCCGATCCGGGTGCTGATGGTACTATGCCTTGCTCATCTGACCCCAAGCCCCCTATTGTCTTTGCTAGAATGCCCTCAAGCCTGACCCCCCCTTTCACTCTCCCCCACCCTAATGATGTGAATTTGGAGGGAAGCCTGGGGGCACCTCACCTCCTCCCTGCTCAGCTGGTTGATGAGGAAGCCAAGGCTGTGGCTGAAAATGGATTTGATCTTGATCTAGAGAATGAGGACTTGCTGGATGAGGATGAAGATGAATTCTTAGAAGATACAGGAAGTGATGACCTTGAAGATGCTGAGGATGAACATTTTGAAGAAGGTGACCAGGACCTGGAAACTGAGCTTCCACTCAATCTCTAGGCTATGGAGGACCCCCCATCTGATGTTCCGAATCAAGTCATTTGTGAGAAGCAAAGTGCCCAGCTTTCGGCAACTGAATCCAGCAAGAGGAAAGGAGAGGAGGGGACGGATGATACCGTTTCCTCCAATCTGAAGGGACACAAAAAAATCAAAATTGGGATCGATGAAGAATAAGACCATCTCTAACAATTGTGACCATTGACACGTTGTGTGCAGCACCAGGAATACTCTGAACAACAGCAATCTGAACAACAACAACTTGAACCATTTGAACTCCCTTTATTTCCTATATCTTTTTTCTTTGTTTCTTGCTTTGTCTTGGTCGTTTCCTTTGTTCTTTGTAGTTCCCTCTGATTGTATGGATCAGACTTTGAATGGATTTCCCTTTTTGGTTTATGTTTTGGTTCTTGATCTTCTTTGGCTGAAACGTTTTCTCTTTGACATAAAATCTGACCACTTGACATCCTATCATCTAAGCTATGAAACTCTTCCTAATACTCTTATTACTTCGACTACTGCCCTTCACCCCTATTTGTATTTGTGCTGCAGGAAATCACTCCCTCGACTCAGTCTGGGGTTCTGGAGGTATCCTACTCACCACTACCATTCAAACCTTGAAGATGACAACAGGATTGTTTGGAGCAAAACTTGTTGGCCAGGTATGTGGATCTCTCCTTTGCTCTGCTGGTCCCTTAGCTTTTTTTTCCCCACTTTGGCGGGTATTTTGATTCTTTGGTTGGTTTGCTGCTTCTCTTTGCCCTCCTTAATGTACCCCTTGAACCTGAACTATTATTCTCTCTTACTGATGCTTATGGATTGCTCCTTGTTTTCTGGTGTTGTTTCTCCTTTGTTTCTTTTTCCTTTGGTTTCGTTGGCTTGCTCTTCCCTTCCTCCTTCTCATGTTTGTGTTCATTCCACTTGCAGCAGGTCGGTATGGCACCCTCTTGTTCCTTGTGTGAGACCTGGAACTCTGAATTTCTGTGAAGACCCAATCGACAACTGGAATTTGACTGTAGAGACTGACCACATAGAGGAACCCGATTGCTGCAGCTGCCTGCCTTATGGCCCTGCTGAGCACGATTTGAGCAACTAGTGTACTGACGTACATTACTCTCTCTTCTCTGAATTTTTTCTCACATGGAATGCTTGTATGAAAAATTGTTTCACTGAATACCAGCACATGCTAGTGTATACTGAGAACTTGTCGAACAATTTTTTTTACATGAACCAACTATGTGGCTTCCGAGTTTATCTCGATCCACCTTTGCAAAATTGAAACTCGAAACTTTACATTACTGAACCGCTGCACAATCTATTGTATGATTGTCACCGACTGAACAGAAATCCTTTTATGAACCACATCTGTGGATATCGAGACTATCTAGGACTACTTGTACAAAATCTAAACCCAGAAAATCCTGAGTTAGAAAACTGCTATTTGACCAAAAATAATATGCTTTATTCTGATTTGGTGAAAAACAAGAAAGACGATCATGAGACTAAGAGGCCTGGAGAAATCGCTTTATATTTAAAGCACCTCTTCTCCCTTACTAAAACCCAGAACTCATGGATAACAAAAAATCTGACAAATTTCATCCTATTCGATTATTTTTTATGAAGATATCAGTTTGGAATTGTAGAGGATTGGGAAGGAAGAACCTCTGGGAAGATATTGAATCTTTCTGCAAAATTGAAAAAATCCAACTTTGTGCAATTCTTGAAACAAGAACAGAAAAACAACCGAATGAAAGAACTTGGAAAAAAGCAGGGTTTGACATCTTCCATTTTGCACCGGCTATCGGATTTTCCGGGGGTCTGTGTATTTTGTGGAAAACATACCAACTGACTAACGAACTACTAGAAATAGAACACAGCACAACAAGATTCTCATGCATTAAGTACACGAACACAATAACAAAGCACAAGCTCATGTTGATTATCGCCTATGCACCCCCAAATGAAAGCAACAAAAACTCCTTCTGGAGTGATATTTCCTCTTTCATCTCCAACTGCCCTATCCCCTCCATACTTGTTGGGGACTTGAATGAGATCCAAGACCATACTGAAAAAAGTGGGGGGGCACCTACGTCAACCAACAGATTCAATAGACTGTTGAACTTCAAAAATGATTGCGAACTCATAGATATTCCGACGCAAGGCAACACCTTCACGTGGCGGAAAAACAAAACGGAAATAGATAATATATACGAAAAACTAGACCGAACCTTAGTACAACACCAAATACTGCAATGGTATCCTGAACTTTACACTAAGAACCATGCCTTCTCTTCCTCGAATCACTGCCCGATCTCGTTTGAACTCGCGACACCTACCAACTTTAAAAATCAACCCTTCAAGTTTGAAAAGGTTTGGCTGACCAGACATGATTTCAGGAATGTGGTTAAGCAGGCTTGGAGAACAAGCTTTCATGGATCCAGAATGTACGACCTAACCAGGAAAACGATGATACTGAAGAAACTAGACAAACAATGGAATAGAAACACCTTTGGAAACCTCTTCACACAACTGAACAAAATTGAAGAAGAGCTCACAAGAATACAAAAAGTCATTGCTTTAAATGCTGACAGGACACTGGCCACTAAGCAAACTAGACTCATAACAAAAAAAGAAAACCTATTGACCTTTCAAAAGATCTTTTGGAATCAAAGAGCAAAAACTAAACACATTAAATTCAATGACACAAATGCCAGTTACTTCCATAAAATCGCCACTGGCAAGAGAAACAGGAAAATCATCAAACAAATCCGAACAAATGAAGGCACCAGTATCATTGGGGAGGAAAATATTAGGAATGAAATTCGCAACGACTTTATTAAGCGCTTCAAGAGTATACCGATTAATCAGAACATTCTACACGAACACCTACAACTCATCCACACTGAAATTACCCAGGAGGATAACCAAGAACTAACCCACCAGTGACAAATGAAGAAATCAAGAAAGCTACTTTTGCCATCAGCCAAGATAAATCTCCTGGACCGGATGGCATGACCGCTGAGTTTTACCAAAAATATTGGGATATTGTTGGACCTTCTGTCATCCAAGCAGTAACAAGTTTTTTCCTATCCGGAAAAATCTTGAAACAAATCAACCATATATTCATTACGCTAATTGCCAAATGTGACACCCCAAACTCGACCAATCATTACAGACCCATTAGCCTTTGCTCCACCATTTATAAAATCATCTCAAAAATCCTAACAGAACGACTCAAAAAGAAAATGGAAAAAATTACTCACCCCCTCCAAGGAGCCTTTGTCTCGAACAGATCTATCCAAGACAATATCCTTATTGCGCATGAAATCTTCCATTCCTTCAAATCTAAGAAGGGAATTGAAGGATACATTGCAATTAAGCTGGACATGGAAAAAGCATATGACCGAATTGAATGGAACTTCATTATGGAGGTAATGCAGAAATTTGAATTCTGTGCTACCTTCATTAACTGGATAAAAGAATGTATTTCATCCGTATCTTTCTCGGTACTTGTGAATAATGGACCTACTGAAATTTTTGTGCCCGAAAGAGGATTGAGACAAGGTGACCCACTTTCACCTTTCCTTTTCATTCTAGGGGCAGAAATACTTGCTAGAAAATTACAAAGAGCCACAGAGAGACCAACAAAACCCCTGGGTTTTCAACTTACTAAAGATGGAACAAGAATCCCCTTCCTGGCTTTTGCGGACGATATTATGATTTTCTCGAAAGCAAACCAGAATAACTGCAAGGAAATCAAGAAAATAATTGACGAATATTGCCTAATCTCAGGACAATGTGTCAATTTCCACAAATCGGCTTTTCAAGTCACAAAGAAAGTCCCGACCACACGAAAACTACAAATACAAGGAATCCTCACAATCACAAATATGGTAACACTAGACACATACCTTGGATGTCCTATTATTAATGGCAAAGTAAATTCTAGTACATTTGCAGAAATGGTAATAATATCCAGAACACAACTGACTAAATGGAAAGCAAATTCCTTATCCCAAGCAGGGAGAAGAACCTTGATAAGGTCAAACTTAGCTACTAAACCAAATTTCATTATGCAGAGCTTCATGCTCCCGACCTCAACTCAGAATGAACTTGACAGAATTAATAGATGCTTCTTCTGGAATAAAGACTCTTCCCACAAACCCCTTATTGGGTGGGATAAAGTTTGCCAACCACTCTCAATGGGGGGTCTTGGCATTCGAAAAACTAAAGACATGAACCATGCCCTTCAATACAAACTACTGTGGAAAATTCTGGCTAAACCTGACAACTGATGGGTACGAATAATCAATGAAAAGTACATTAAAGAAACACACCTTTTATCTTATGAGTACAGGAAAAATGGATCCTGGCAATGGTCAAATATGATGAGCATCAAAAAAGACTTCCAAAAAGGGCTCATATGGCAAATAGGGGATGGTAAAACGATCAAATTCTGGACTGACAGATGGGCACTAAATGAACCTCTCTACAAGATCATCAATCCTGCACTAGGCTCTAACCTAGACTGCAGAGTTCATGAATTCCTGGACGAAGATATGAAATGGAACAAAACAAAACTAAAACAGATGGTACCAGACGAAATGGTGGCGCAGATAATGGGGATTCCAATCCCTGTTAATCACATAACTGATCGGATGTACTGGGAACCAAGCAAAATGGATGGTTCTCAACAAAATCAGCGATGGAACTCATCAACAAAAAAAAAGCACATCACAACATATGACTCTTCATGGATCTGGAAAATGGAAACATACCCAAAAGTTAAAAAATTTCTGTGGAAAATTTTAAGAAACGGTTTACCAACAAAAACGCGACTACAAGAAAAAGGGATTTCTGTCCCCCCGGGATGTATCTCCTGTCCCCACCCGGTGGAGGACACGATTCATTTCCTCCTCAACTGCAACCATACCTTAGAAACAATTGCCAAGATTAACAGAAAGACCAGCCTCTATCTAAGAACAATTACGACCATGGACAAACGAATCAGAGAAATTTTTGAAGAAATAAAACTCAAACTTTCTCCCATTGAACTTTCAGAACTAGCTATAACTTGGTGGGGAATCTGGTTCTCTAGAAACCAGAAAACCTTCCCAAATGACAATCCTGATAGGAACACCATAAAAGACCTGCCCATCTACATTCAAAACCTGATACGTGAGTGGAACAAAACACAGAAATGGAACCCTGATTGTACGTACGAGCAAAACCCCACATCACGAAAAAATACATATACGAGGAAACATCGAAAACACAAGTGGAAAAAAACCCCGGATAAAATAATCAAAATTAATGTTGATGGTTCTACCAAGGCAAGTGGCGAATCCGCTATTGGTATGATCTGCAGAAATAACCAAGGACATCCCACTTTAATCCAGGCAGATAAATGTGGTGTTTCGACTCCCCTCAGAACTGAAGCTCTAGCACTCCGAAATACCCTCATTAAGGCCAAAGAACTGAAATATGACCAGATCTTAATAGAAACTGACAATCTTACAATTGTGAACGTTATCAACAAAATCTGGCACTGCCCATCGGAAATCGAGATTCTTATCTCTGATATCCTATGTTTATTAAACTGCTTTCAGGCAGTGTAAATTTCCCATATTTTTCGCGATACGAATGCGGTGGCTGACCTTATCGCCAAACTTGGCCACAATTTGTCTCCGAACGATATCTTGACCAACTCCAAGCTTAAGGCTCTCATCCACAAGGATGCTATAGGCTAAGTGTCAAGTTTACTTGACAACTAGTCTAATTCTTATTTTATCAAAAAAAAAAAAAAAAAAAAACATGCGCTGCCCTCTCTCCTCCCCTTTCCCCTCTTTCGACCCCGACTTTGCCCTAACCCTAGATCTCCAAAATTGAATGTTCTCCAGATGAAATCCCTCCTCAATCTTGCCTCTCTGGAGTTGCAACCTCAAGCTATGAGCAATCACTTCGGAAAATATAAGTTTGGGTGCCTTGTCTCGCTCCTTTGGCTGTGGGCGATGGGACTTTGGCTCCGTCTGTTAAAGCAAACCTCCAGATGGCTAATCTGAAGAAGTTAGGCCTTCTTCGCCATGATTTCAACCCTCTAATCACCTTTCTTTGCTACTCTGATGTGATTATTCAGCTTTGGAGGAGATTGGGTCGGTGGTCGTACTACTTCCCATTTAATGGGAGGTAGTTCTCTATGTCAATTCAAGAAAAAGAAGAAGAAAGTGTACGGTGTGTTCATCCCGTACGAATCAATGGTTCATTCTACTCTGTGTACGTCTATAGTGGCGTTTGAAGTTGGCAATTGTCCTGTGACAGGTTCTGTACTGGTGCCTCCTGCTGTGAAAGTTATCCATGCTTCTGCATGGATGGTATCCTCCCCCCATTACAAGTTCTATTATTCCTTAACCTTCTCTATTATTCTCATTGCCAATATGTTGTGCTTGGAATCTGTTGCCTATAAATTGAACTGTAAGCTTACTAGAAAGTATTCATCTGCGTACAGAGTTTCCTCTTACAAGAAGCTTCTCTCTCTCGTTAGTGCTCACCTTTCTCTCAATTACTATCTATCGTTATTTCCGTCTTCTATAATGTACTCTTTATCTATTGATAAAGGGAAAAAACAACTCTTTTTTGAAACTCTCCTCTCTAAGGCCCCAAAAGCATCTCAAAGAGGAAAACCAAACCTTAGCAATGTTAAGGACTCAACAAATCCTACCTCGGGAGATCTTACCCAAAATCAGGGGTCTTTGAACCCTAAGAAAATGACTAAATCCTTTGAGATTGGGCAGAGCAGCAAAGGAAGGACTAAACTTGATGTTTCTTCCTTCCTTGCAAAGCTCTCAAAAGTGAAAGAAAACTTTGAAAAAAATAAAGAAACAACTCCGATGGGGTGTGTGGTGGGAAAGCATATAGACTTTTCCAGAATCACTAGTAAGCTTAAATTTGACTGGAAGAATGTTAATGGTGAATTTGAGCTTATAGACAAACAATTTGGGTGGTTTGAGGCTCAATTTTCTAATCATATAGATCAAAAACTGGTTTCGGAGGGGCGACCCTATCATCTCTTTGGCCAACTCCTTCTCCTTAAGCCTTGGAGATCTGGTTTTAATCCTCAAAATGAACCCATTACTAATGTTGATATGTGGGTTAGAATTCCTCTCCCCCCTGAATACTATAAAATTTTGATTATATCAAAACTATCTTTAATGAGCAACCATGTTAGCAAACTCATTAAAATTGATCCCAATGCTGTCAATAGAAAATGGGCAAAATTTGCCCGTTTTTGCATCAATATTGATTTCAATCACACAATCTATAGAACTTTATTATCCCAGATGAAAATGGCAATGTTGAGGAATACAAACTTTGGTTTGAGGATATACTAGCTGGATGTGGGATTCGTGGGAATTGTGGAAGCCTTGACCGTGTTTTTAGTACTTGTCCTCTAAGAAGGTATATCCCTCCCAAACTACAAATCACCTTCAAAAAACATTCATCAACCTCTCACACCTCTAAGAAATCTACCTCTTCTGATTCCGGTGAGTGGATCCTGCTTCCAACAAAAAGGCAAATCCAAGATCCCTAAGAAAGCTAAAAACATCCATGGGCTTAAACCTTACCTTGATGAGAAAGGTGGCATTTTTATGGCTTATAAATCAAAAGGATCCTTTGTGGATTCTAAAGATATTTCCAAATTTTTATCTGCTGAAATGGAGGCTAATCGGAACTTTGAAGATAAGACTGAGGTTGCCCCCAACTCTAACCCTACCATTGCTGAAGCTGATGCAATTATCAATCAAGTTGTTGAGGATCCTGTGATCCCTGACAACTTGGTGGCTCCTACTGATCACCTTGATTCCACTGATGCCATTCATGCACCCATTTATTCCACTGAAGATCCCATCATTTGCCTCTCTGTTGTGGAGCTTCCTGTTGAAGCTGCTGTCAACACCCCTCCTCTCTCTCTCTCAAACTGCACAGTGATGAGTATATGGATGACTTCAAGAACTTTGATGATTTCAACTTTGAGGATGACAACCTGCTTGATTCTGAAGCTCAAGAATATTATCTTATTGATGAAGTGCCTTTTAATAAGGTTGGCAATTATCCTTATTGATGAGCCACCCATTGATCTCCCTATTGAAGAAAACACTTCATTTGCTTCCATCAACACTGAAAGCTCTATGATTAAAAAGCTCCTTACCATGGATATGCATACTAAGGAGCTCTCCTCCTCTGAGTCCGGCAAAAGAAAGAACAGTGAACGGGCCCTTGACACAGCTTCTTCTCACCAAGTGGGTAAAAAAAAGCCCAGAAAATAGGTATGTGGTTTTTATGATTAATGTTTAGAACGTGCCTCCCTTTGTATACTTGGCCTTCCAACTGTTGTTGGTTTTGGTATTGTCTCTCCTTTAACCCTACTCTCTCTACTACTTTTAAGCATAGATGGGTTTGTTCTAAGGTTAATCATGTTATCTGTAATGTTTTCCTTCCTTTATGTCATTTCCTTATTCAGGTTGCTATGCCTAGCTTTATGCTAGTTGAGCCTAGCAATCTGCCCTCCCTATCCTATAAAGGCACTGGTTTGAATATGGCTTGTGATAGCCTGACCACGTGCAACAATAAACTTCTGTTGGTTTGTAATTGTGATCTGCTCTGTGATTCTAGCCTTTGCAATTATCATAAGGATACTCCCCCTTTGGTCTGGTTGTTATGGACTTTCTGGATTTTGTTGCTACCTGACATCCATCTGAATCAAATTAATTCCCATAACAATGTTAACTTGCATGAGATCTCTATGATGCACGTCAAAATGAATACTCATTATTACCATATTTCCACTAGTCTATCGATTTTATACTCCTATTATTACCCTTCTTATTTTGTTAAGAAGTACTGTATAATACAATTTAACAATAAATTAAATTTGCTTGTCGGGTATAGCTGCATTTACTATGTGAAGTGGTGGTGTGATATCCCTTGGATTATCTGGATCTTAACATCCTATGCTTTTTGCATTAACTACAATTATCTTTCTTACCTTATGATCTATTATTGGAGTTCCTTTATTATTATTATGTACATATCTATTTGGAATTGCGCCTTCTGCTACATTACCCTTTTACTCTGTTGCCTTACTCTCACCTACATGCATATACTTCCTTGCCCCCATAAGATTGTCCACTGTCAATATACTCCTCCTAGATGGCTTTATGTTATCTCTGTATTTCTAACCTCTGTTGGTCTCCTTTTAAGTTGTGACCTCTATTAGGGTAGCTATTCCAATTTTCAACCCTGCATAAGGCTTACAGGTTTGTCTCTTAACCTATCTCCTTATTTTATTAAATTCTGTTTACTCCCTTATACTACCTCCAGTACTAATGTTCTTTCCCTGAGATCTGGCTTGCACCATCCAGCACGGATAAATGATGTGCTTAAAATTATCAATCCCCATTTCTATCCCTATGTTACTAATTTCTATCTGAACAGTGCTTGGCAAGGTTATATCATTTTTTTATTATGTAATAACTCCTTTCACCTCAAAATTATTCTATATTTGAAAACTTGTATTCAATTTACATTTTGTTCTAATTGGCTCCCTCTTGGTAGGGAGTCCATGGTTGTCTTTCATGTGTTGTCTTGCATGTTAAATCTTCTAATTTCTCTTGGTAACAAAGACTGGTACTCCGTGCCCCCTGGGGCGTAGTGTAGTGGTTTCCACAGGGGAGTAGAATTCTGGGTGTGGTCCTTCCACCCGGGTTCGAAACGGAGTGGCGACTGCGTGCTCTGCGCCTCAGATTTAACTCCACTTGTCCTGGGGGGCCCCGCGTGCGGTCCGGGGCAGTGGACGTGAGATTAGTGGGTTCCGTCAAAATAGGCCCGACACTCACGCTAAGCTAAAAAAAGACTGGTACTCCGTCTGCTTGCAAAAAATATATCCCGAGGATGATCTAAATAGCTTGGCTTTTAATTGTTTCCATTGTTATGCTCCTAACCTTATATTTAAGTGGATCCTTACATGTTTCCCGTTGTTTTCTGCAGTTACTTTGAACTACTACTATAACCAACATCAGGCCTTTTGTCTGATAATGGGTCACAATTCCATAAATATTACCTACACTCCCTTGTGGAGGTGTTTACAACATAAACTCAATGACACGATCTACCTTATCATATTATGATACATGTGTCATTGTTACTATCGCATTGAAAAAAAAAAATTGTATGAGGTCTACGGATTCTTATCATTTCTTGAATCCCTTAATCTCAAAACATGAGTGCATTTATTATCCTATTGATGTGATTCAATCAGTTGTTCCCTTTCTGCTGAAGGTTTCTGTGGTGAATTGTTATTTCAACCCGCTTGGGATGGGTTGGGTCTTGTATCGACATTACAGTCGTAATCCTACACCTTTAATTCATAATTTTATCTATAAGAATTCCCTTTGGTTTTCTTATTGTATCCATCATAATATATTACATCATATTAGAAGTTATCTTGTTTCTGTCACCCTTGCAAATTATCATAATGGCTACCACAAATTGAGTATTTATAAAGAAGAAACTTATCGACTTAAACCTAATAAGTCAATTCTCGACTCGCAAGAACAATACACTTGCAAAAGGAAAATAAAAGTTTAATATGAAGATTTGTGCTTGGAATTGCCGAAGGATGGGTCGTAAGTGTTTCTGGACTGATGTAGAAACCCTTTGTAAAATTGAAAGGATTCAAATTCTTGCAATTTTTTGAAACCAAATAAACCATCAACCCTCTGATAAAATTTGGAGAAAAGTAGGCTTTGATATTATTGTCTGGTCCCATACAAATGGTTTAGCGGGTAGGGACATTTGTATCATTTGGAAATCTTATCAACTTTATAATGAAACTTTGGACCTTATGGCTCATTTTCAGAAATTTATTGCTTTTAAATATAAAGTTCTTGTACCGATCATTCTATGTGCATGATCTTTGTTTATGCTCCCCTCAACCTAGAGATAAAGAGGCTTTCTGGCTCCTTTTATCTAACTTAATCAGATCCACCAATTTGCATTGTATCCTAATCGGAGACCTTAATGAAATTACTAATAATAATGAGAAATTGGGTGGTGGATACCCTAACGCTTCTAGATTCCATAATAGATTAATTAACTTCAAAGAAGAGCTTGATTTTTTGGAAATACCTACTCAAGGTAACAAATTCACATGGTGTAAAAATAATTCGAAATGCAATAATATCTATGAAAATCTTGATCGTGTTCTAGTTCATGATCAAATTATACATTGGTATTTGGGTATATTTACTAAAAACCATGCCTTTACCTCTTCGGACCACTACCTATCTCAGTGGAGTTAAACAATAATCAACACAGAAGTATTCCACCACTTAAATTTGACAAAATGTGGCTTAAAAGGAAAAACTTCGAAAATGTTGTTAAACAAGCTTTGAGAGTTAATTTAAATGGCTCCTTTATGTATAAACTCGTGAATAAAACACAAGCAAAGGTAAGTGCAAAAAAGTAAAATAAAACTACGTTTGGAAATATTTTTAGACAATTAAAAGGAACAGAGATTAATCTCACTGAATTACAAAACATCTTATATCAGATCCTTCAGTGGAGGTTGTCCAAAAACAAAATAAACTTATTAAGAAAAAGGAAAGCCTTTTGAAATTTCATAAAACATATCGGTTGCAGGAGAGGACAATATTAGAAAAGAAATTCAATTAGAATATCAAAAGAGATATAAAAAGGAGGATATTAATTTGAACAATATAAAAAATTATCTTGGAACAATTAATAAGGAAATCTTTGATAAGGATAACGCCTTTCTCACAAAAATGCCCACCAATGAGGAAATTAGAAAAGTTGTTTTTAGTATTGGTAGTGATAAATCATCGGGCCCTGATGGTATGTCGGTTGGCTAGCTTCTACCACAAAGTTTGGCATATAGTTGGTCCGTCTGCTATTAAAGCTATTAAAAGTTTCTTCTACAAATCAACCACATGTTCGTTAGTTTAATACCTAAATGTGATAACCCTAAATCCACCAATGATTATAGACCTATCAGTCTTTGTTCTACTATATATAAAACAATCTTCAAGATTCTTTACGGATCGCTTGAAAAGTTTGATGACTAAAATTATTCATCCACTTTAAGGTGCCTTTGTTTCGGATAGAGCAATTCAGGATAATATTTTTATAGCTCATGAGATTTTTCATTCCTTCCGTAGTAAAAAAGGTAAAGATGGTTGGATAGCTATTAAACTAGATATGAAAAAGGCAGAATTTCAGTAAACCGCCCCTTAAATATGACACTTTGCCCATAACCACCCCTTATACACGAAATTACTTACAACCACCCATTAAACACATTCCGTTAGCAACGAGCCATCCATTTACTGTTTCGTCCATTTTCTACCGTTATCTCATGCGAAATTACAAATATGCCCCTCATTTTAATTTTTCCCAAATTGTTTTTTATTTTAATAACAAAATATATTATAATATTTAATATATAAAATAAAAACACATTTGTAATGACCCAACCTAAAAATTTTCGGGTCGAACGGGTCGGGTCACTTTTAACCCAATACTTTTTGGGTCGGGTCTTGACCCAGAAAACGCGGATCGGGTCGGTTTTGCAGGTCAGGTAAAATATTGATAGCTTTAAATCGGACCAAACCGATTTTAATATTTTGAATGGTTAGGTACAGGTTCGGGTTGACCCAGCGGGTCGAGAGCGCCATTTCAAAATTTTATAAAATAATTATTAAAATAATATTTTAATTAAAACAAAAAAATAAATAACAAAGATTATTATATAATATTTTAATAACAAAATATATTATAATATTTAATATATAAAATAAAAAGACATTTGTAATGACCCAATGGGTCACCCAACCCAGAAAATTTTGGGTTGAACGGGTCGGGTCACTTTTGACCCAATATATTATAATATTTAATATATAAAATAAAAACACATTTTGTTATTAAAATATTATATAATAATCTTTGTTATTTATTTTTTTGTTTTAATTAAAATATTATTTTAATAATTATTTTATAAAATTTTGAAATGGCGCTCTCGACCCGCTGGGTCGACCCGAACCTGTACCTAACCATTCAAAATATTAAAACCGGTTTGGTCCGATTTAGAGCTATCAATATTTTACATGACCTGCAAAACCGACCCGATCCGCATTTTCTGGGTCGAGACCCGACCCAAAAAGTATTGGGTTAAAAGTGACACGATCCGTTCGACCCGAAAATTTTTAGGTTGGGTCATTACAAATGTGTTTTTATTTTATATATTAAATATTATAATATATTTTGTTATTAAAATAAAAAACAATTGGGGAAAAATTAAAATGAGGGGCATATTTGTAATTTCGCATGAGATAACGGTAGAAAATGGACGGAACAGTAAATGGGTGGCTCGTTGCTAACGGAATGTGTTTAGGGTGGTTGTAAGTAATTTCGTGTATAATGGGTGGTTGTGGGCAAAGTGCCCTATTTAAGGGGTGGTTTACTGAAATTCTGCCTATGAAAAAAGTATACAATAGACTTGAAGGGAACTTTATCCTAATCACACTTGAAAAATTCGGTTTTTGTACAAAATTCATCAACTGGATTCATGAATGTATAAAATTTGTCTCCTTCTCGGTGTTGGTGAATAATGGCCCTACGGATATCTTTTTCCAAAAAAGAGGACTTCGTCAAGGTGATCCAATATCACCATTTTTGTTTATAATGTGCGTTGTAATCTTAGCCAAAAACCTTCAAACGAATTGTAACACCACCAAAAATCAAATCGGCTTCAAATTGGCTAGGGGAAGGATTAGTGTTCCTTTTCTAGCCTTTGCAGATGATATTATAATTTTTGCTAAAGCAAACCAAACATCCTGTATCAAGGAAATAATTGAAGAATATTGTACTTATTCGGGTCAAAGGGTAAACTACCATAAATCAGTTTTTCAAGTAACTAACAATGTTTATAGTAATCTTAAAGAAAGCATTCAACATGCTTTGAATATCATTAACATTACCTCCCTAGAGAAGTATCTTGGTTGCCCCATTATTAATGGAAAAGTCATTAGGGGTACCTTTCACGATATCACATTCTAGGAATCAACTTAAGAAATGGAAGGCTTCATCCTTATCTCAAGTTGGTCGGCTATATTTATTCAATCTAACCTTTCAGCTAAACCAAACTTCACTACGGAAAGGTTCATGCTTCCATGCTCCATACACAACGAAATAGATAAAATAAACAGAGATTTCTTCTGGAACAAGGAAGCGAAGTCTACCCCTTTGATTGGCTGGGATAAAATTTGCAAACCTAAAAACCTAGGTGGTCTGGGTATAAGAAAGGCTAAAGCTAGGAATCAAGCACTGCATATGAAACTTCTTTGAAAGATCTTAGCAGGACCAGACAACCTCTAGGTAAGAATTATTTCTGAAAGATATCTCAAAACAAAAACCATCTTTGATTATATCAAAAAATCAAGTACTTCTTGGCAGTAGAGTAAGCTAATGGAACTTAAGAACTCATTCTTTAATGGTATATCCTGGCTTGTTGGTGACGGGAGAACCATCAAATTCTAGACAGACCTTTGAGTGCTACTGACTAAATTGATAGACGAAAGTCTAAATGATAATTTGGTTGACGTTAATCTTAATGTTAGCCACTTTATTAAAAATGATAAAAGCTGGAACGTACCATAACTTCACAAAGTCCTCCCCAATAATATTGTATCCATGATTACACATATTCAAGGTCCTAACAATAACATCCAGGATATACTATATTGGCGGACTAGCCCCAATGGCTGGTTCTCTACGAAATCTGCCTTTAAACTTCTATCAAACAGAAATACACATCCTAGTGATGATATCTCTTGGATATAGAAATTAAATGTGGCACCTAAGAATTAAAAAAATTCTTATGGAGAATAATCAATAATGGTCTCCCTACCAAAGCCAGACTTACATTAAAAGGTATCCATGTTCCCCTCTAGTGTACAACGTGTGATAATTTATTTGAGGACCTTATTCATATCCTTATCAAATGTCCCTATATGAGAAAAGTCACTAATACCTTTGGTCGAAAAATAGGAGAGATCCTTGAGAATCTAGACATGGATAATAAAAGACCCATACAACTTATTAATGATATTTATGCAAAAAGTACTAAAAAAGAGTTTGAAAACCTGGCTACTATTTGGTGGAGTATCTGGTTCCAAAGGCATCAGAAGACCTTTGGCATCGATAGCTCGGATCAAATCAAAGATATTAACCGGTTCATTAAAACACAAATTAGTAACTGCATATGTCACAACAACCTAAGGTTGTGACTTGATTAATATCAAAAGTAATAAAAATATTTTTTTGGTCGGAACAAAGTAATAAAAATATTAGGAAACCTATGAAGAATCTTAGATGGAAAAAGCCAGATATTGGATTTTTCAAAATTAACTTTGATGGTTCTAATATAGATTCTGAGTTTGCGTCCGCCAGATGCATAATCAGAGGTGAAAAAGCAGATATAATTGGAATGGAAAATTTTAAATGTGGAAAATCTAGTGTTCTTATGTCCGAAGCCATTGCTATTCGTAATGGGGTTCGGATGCGGAAATCACTTGGTATTAAAAAGATTACTATTGAGGGCGATAACATGTGTGTGATCAATGTTTTTACAGGTTTGTGGTCGTGCCCCCTGAGAGATCGAAATGGTGATCGCGGACATCCGCTTTGATCTGGTTTCCTTTACTGAAGTCAACTTCTGTCATATCTTCAGGGAAGTTAATCGTGTGGCTGATTGGATTGCATTTCTGAGTCATTCTCCTCTTTCTGTGAACCTTGGTTCTGATTTAGAGCTTCGGGCTCTCATCCGTAAGAATGCGCTAGGATGGTTTTCTAACCGGTGTTAGAGCCAGACTATTTTTTTTCTGTATAAAAAAAATATAAGCTTAATAAGTCCCCAACCGAACAGAGACTAATGTGGAGCTCTTGAACAAGTTGGAAAAACTCATTTACATTTACTAGAAAGTTGATGAATAATGCTAAAAATAAGGCACACTTTATATATTATATTCAACTTAGTACAAGTCCATGACTTGTTGTATCCAAGGTGTAAGACGATTGTACCTCCCAAAAGGGAAAGCCCAATTCATCTGAATTCTTAGCCAGAAACGATGAAGACAATTGGCGGATTCAAATGCCTCAAATTCAGGATTTGCTTTGCTTCATCGCCCACCCTCACGATTCTACAGATCACACTTTGTCTTATACTACAAACCTGAATGTAGCTTCCAATAAAAATGCTACTCAGGTACTAAATTCTATTGCAATCTTTCACCAATTTAAATTGCTCATACAGTTTCTTTAATATTATTGTGTTATAAAAAATTTGGTCTTTGCTTAATCAAGAAACTACTTAACTACAGTTCTCAGGCAAAAAGCATCTTTTTGACATTTATGTTTTTTTTTTAATTGAAAAACACTAAAATATATTAAACATCATAAAGAAAAGTTACAAGCCAATACAAGGCAGATACATGCCAATACAAGGCATCAAGATGACGAACTGGGATACCATTGCCAATAGAAGGCAAGGAACTACTAAAGAAAGAAAGGGAAATAACTGCAAAGTAGACTAGAATCACTGCATCCAACGAATTCACAACAGTCCTTACTTTTAAAGATTTACTCACAAGAACTGTCATGGATCCAAAAGGCAGGAAAGACTCCAGAAACACTGCAGAGCTACCAAACCTATAATCAAAAGAAACAAACTGCATACAAGCACCACTAAAAGCAAGAACAGAACCCAAAACAGATAAAAGAAAAAGTAAGAAACCAACAGCAAAACCCAAAATAGCCACCAAAGCTCGAGAAAATTTTCCAATCTGGATCTTGAAGAACTGGCCTTTGAGAAGAGTGACGAGAACAACCACGCAGTAGCCATCAAGGCCAACAGCGAGGCCAGAAACCGGCGACTCTAAGCGGAAGCGTGCCTGATGCAGAGAGCAGAGCAACCCGAGAGAAACCAGAGAGGAGGTGGAAAGACAGCAGCGAAGAAAAGAGAGCAGAAATAGCAACATGCAGTTGAAGATTCCGATGGCTAAGTCGGAGCCGAGAGGAACCAGCGGAGATGCACCACCGCCAAAACAAAATTAGCCAGAAAACAGGGGGTTGGCGGCCAAGACAAGCACATGCATCGGAGAACGGGAAGCGACACCAAGGACCTGTACACTAGGATGGCGAGAAGTTATGTTGGTTGGTTGTAGTAGGACTTTCAAGCTCCCTTAGCAATAGAATTTTATACTTGTTCCTTTGTCTCACCATCTTTGTTTTTCAAAGTTTGCAATACTTTGTCTTCTCTCGTCTGCAATTCATATCATTACGTACACATTACACCAACAATCCAACCCTAAAAAAGTATTGTGTTTGGCTAAATTTGTGATATCTCTAATTTGGGTAAGTTATTATTATGCGGTAAAAGTTAGTAAGACGTGTTAGTTTTCGGCATGATTAAAATAATTTTTAGCTATTATATTATTATTATGAAGCTTTTAGAGTAAATCTCTTTTTCCTTGTTTTTCTTTTTTTCTTTTCTTTGGATAACCACCTATTTTTGCATGCCTTCCACCTATGTATTTATGTGTCAACAAGCTAACACCTCTCTTTTGCATGCCTTCCACCTATGTACTTATATGTCAACAAGCTAGCACCTCTCTTTTGCATGCCTTCTACCTATGTACTTATGTGTCAACAAGCTAGCACCTCTCTTTTGCATGCCTTCCACCTATGTAATTAAGTGTCAACAAGCTAGCACCTCTCTTTTGCATGTCTTTCACCTATGTTCTTATGTGGCAACATGCTAGAAAGCCACCATTTCTTAGCCACACACTTGTCAAGTATAGGTGTGTACACATGGCTACCACCTTAACTAAACCTAGATTGTTTACCTATATGTATACCCCTAAAACGCACTCTAGCTAGTACACTTTTCTTCTTCTTCTTGTTCCCTTGGAAAATACAATACTAAAGCCATCCATCATTGGGTCGTCTCCTGCCCAGTCAAGGTACTTGAGTGTATCTTGAGATAACTGCAAACGGTTCTTGTTAGAGTTTCAAGAATTCCAGGCAAGTTTCTTCGACTTGCTCGATTGCTAGATTAGTTTGGTGCCTCGTTATGTGTTCTTTTGTGCTAGTAGGTAAAGTGTTGATGCATGTTGTGATGCCTTACTTACCCTTAGTTGGTAATTACGTGTTCTATAAGCTTGTGAATTTTCTAAGTATGCTATGTTCCGAAAGCTATATATTAAGTATACATATATTATATGATTGGGGGAACATTATGTATGTGCGTTCCCATTATAAGCTAAAGCCATGGTTGGGGGAATATTATGTTGTGCGTTCCCATTATGAGCTAAGTAGGGGCAATTATGTTGTGCGCTCCAAGGGGGAACATTATGCTGAGCGTTCCCAAAGGGTGAATTCCAACGAGCGGGATTTACCCCTCTTAGGTTGCGACTTAAGGGGAAGAAGTGGTACCATCTTCTTATTTCTATTAGTATTATATTAGTTTATGTACTTAGTAGTACTTTTGGCTATATCAAGTGGTTGTTTGATAACAAGTTTGATAATGTTGTTATACTTGTAAGTTGCCTTGCTCTTGTGTTTATGCCTTACATGCTTTCACTTGAGAATGCCTAGCTGGGTATCTTACTAGTTTAGTGACTGACCCGTTGTGGCTGGCTCTATTTGACATCTAGGTATTAGCGCTGCACAGACACATGAACGACATGATGAGATTGGTGACCACCGACGTTGATTAGATAGCTCTCTGGGTCTTGTTCTTTTCATGTCAAGTAGACCATGTCATTTTTTCGCGTTGGTTGTAAACTTTGTTATGCATATTATATATCAGCGACTTGTCCTTTTCATCTATAGACATATGTAGTTAATTATCTATATTGGCTTTTGACGTAGTACGTATTTACGTACTCTAGCCTTGTGGATTCTGGGTGGGATTCACGGCGCTGTGACACCCTAGCTTGGGGTGTTACATAAGTTGGTATCAGAGCCATATGTTAATATTGTTGGATTGGGTTTAGGGTTAGCAACGTCGGTATCCAATCTCCCATGTCATATGTGCAGGTAAACTTGCTTCTTTAATCGTTTATATACACTTATCGTTAATAATTACACAATGATACATTTATGGCACGTAGAGGTACAGAAAGAGGATGACCTCGTAGAGTTATTAGCCGTGGAGAGGCTGATATGCCCCACCTATTGTGGAGACTGATGATCAAGACTCTGTTGCAAGTCAAGTGGCACCTGTTGTTGGTGCGCAAGGTATGAGAGTATCACAGGGTGTTCCACCCATTACGCCTGTAGGACAACAAAGAGTTGTACCTCCGACATTGGATGTTGCTGGAATTCAGGTCATGATACAAACCATGATAACTCAAGCCCTTCAAGTTGCACTGAATCAGACACACCAGATTCCACAACAGGCACCACCACCACAACCAGTCGCACAACCCCAACCACTTGTTCAGCAACCTGAGCCGAACGAAACATGATTTGAGCGGTACCTTACTGAGTTACAAAAGATGAAGCCACCAACATTCGATGGCACTGGAGACCTAGATGACTGGTTGACTGAGCTCGAGATTTTGCTTGAGGGTATGAGGTGCCCTGAACAAAGGAGGGTGGATATAGTACAATACTTACTGAAAGAAAATGCTGCCAAATGGTGGATGGTCTTCAAACCTGAGGGACGTATTGTCCTTTGGGAAGAATTCAGAAACATGCTTGAAGAAAAATAATGTCCAGCACCCGTTCGTAGAGCTAGGATGAGAGAGTTCTTTGCTCCTCAACCACATGATATTTCAGTGTCTCAGGCAATTCGACAATACAAGAAAGAACTATGCCACGTGTCTCATTTGATTGACAGCGAGGAGGAAAAGATTTGTCATTTTGAGGCCCGATTAAAGCCAGAAGTACGAAGGTATGTTTCGGGATTTTAGTGCAACACCTTAAGGGAGTACCAAGATAAGGCCTTGGCATTTGAGATGGCGTCTTCAACCAGGACCCAGATCAGAGTAACAAGAGACAAAGGACTAATCAACCCCTCTAGGTACATGAGACCATACATTTAAGAAGCCCAATTTTACACCAACACTGCCTGGAAGGTCACATCTACCTCCGAGGAATGACCGTACGGGAACGTCCTAACAATCTGGGTTGGTTACAGAGGGTAGACGTTGTTTTAACTGCAAGAGCCCCTATCTTCTAAGAAATGAGTGTTCTAAGCCCCCTTCGAAGTGCTTTAATTGTGGTCGAGATGGCCATATTGCTCTTTACTGTCGCCAGAAGAATGTCGATCCATCTTAAGCCTCATCGCCAACCTCGAGAGGCATAGGTCATCAGTATAGGCAGGCGCCGGCACAATCACATCAGACTTCGGGAACAGCTCGGGGTGGAGGTCGTGGTAATAGAGGTAGTACTTCTGGCGCTGGAATAGCTCCACACAGAGTGTTTGAGATGAGAAGGGCTGACGAGCCTAACGCTCCCACCACTACAGGTACGCTATGGATATGCTCTCAGCCTCTTAGCATACTTTTTGATACTAGGGCTACCCATTCCTTTATTTCCAATGAATGTGTTGAAAGGCTTGGCCTTAGTTGCATTAATGATTGCCAACCTTTTGTTGTGGGTATGCCTGATGGAAGTAAGATAGTTGGGAACCGTGAGCTTAGGAATTGTCCGATCCGTATAAGTGATCGGGATTGGGCATGTGATTTTCTTGTTATGGCCTTACATCATGATGATGTCATTCTGGGCATGGATTGGTTGGTAAGGCACCAAGCAATGATGGATATTAGGGATCGTACAGTTACAGTTACCTCAGACGACGGAACTAAGCATGTATTTAGAGGCCGACAACCGAACGAGTCTGCGAAGTTGATCAATGCCATGGAAGCAACCAAGTTATTGAATCAGGGTTGCATTGGGTATTGGTGCTATGTGTTGTGTGAGGAGAGTTCAAAGCTGAAGATAGTTGATATACCCGTCGTGCAAGAATATACTGATGTATTTCCTGATGAGTTGCATGGATTGCCATCACACCACGAAGTTGATTTTACTATTGATGTAGAGCCCGAGACAACGCCAGTTTCAAGAGCACCATATAGGATGGCACTTGTGGAAATGCAAGAGCTAAAGAAGCAGTTAGAGGAATTGGCTGAGAAAGGATATATTCGGCCAAGTGCATCTCCTTGGGGAGCACCTGTTTTGTTTGTAAAGAAGAAGGATGGTTCCATGCGACTATGCATAGACTATAGAGAGTTAAATAAGGTTACAATGAAGAACAAGTATCCGCTTCCTCGTATTGACGACTTGTTGGATCAGCTTCACGGTGCCTCTGTCTTCTCTAAGATTGATTTGAGGTCAGGTTATCATCAGTTGAGGATTAAGGATGAAGATATACCTAAGACTTCTTTCCGAACGAGGTATGGGCATTATGAGTTTGTGGTAATGCCTTTTGGTTTAACTAATGCCCCTGCAGTCTTCATGGAGTTGATGAATCGTGTGTTTATAGAGTATTTGGACCAATTTGTTGTTGTCTTTATCGATGATATTCTGATATACTCTCGAAGTCAGGAAGAACATGCCGAACATCTAAGATTGGTTTTGGGCCAGCTTAGACTGCACCAACTATATGCCAAGCTCTCCAAGTGTGATTTCTAGATGTCGGAAGTCACTTTTCTTGGCCATGTCATCTCAGCAGAGGGTGTCAAGGTTGACCCTCAAAAGATTGAAGCGGTCTCTGCATGGTAGACTCCGAAGAATGTGAAGAAAGTTAGGAGTTTTCTTTGTTTGGCAGGGTACTACAGAAGGTTCGTGGAAGGGTTTTCTCGTATTGCCCAACCATTGACTAATCCACTACGCAAGACTAAGAAGTTCGAGTGGGATGACTCTTGTATGAGAAGTTTTGAGGAGCTCAAGAAGAGATTGACAACTGCACCAATTTTGACTTTACCTCAGGGTACTGATGGATTTGCTGTGTATAGTGACGCTTCTAGGCAAGGCTTAGAATGAGTATTGATGCAACATGGACGAGTTATTGCATATGCTTCCCGCCAACTGAAAACTCATGAGGCTAATTATCCAACACACGACCTAGAGCTTGCAACGATCGTTTTTGCACTAAAGATTTGGCGTCACTACCTTTATGGGGTTACTTGCCAAATATATACTGATCATAAGAGTTTGAAGTACCTCTTTACGCATAAAGAGTTGAATATGAGGCAGCGAAGATGGTTGGAATGGATTAAAGATTATCATCTTGAGATTTTATATCATCCTGGGAAAGCTAATGTGGTAGCTGACGCATTAAGCAAGAAGTCGATGCAAGAGCAAATACTCTCTCAGTTAACGGTACAACCGGCTGTGCAACAAGACTTGATCCGAAATGGCATCGAAATTTGGTTGTCGAGAACTCAAGGATAGTTAAATATGCTAGAAGTTCAATCTTCATTGTTGGAATCTATCCAGCAAGGGTAGTGTAAGGATCCATTGTTGGTTCGAATCCGAGAGGAGGTGCTGCAAGGGAAAGCACTAGAATTTCTAGTGCATGAGGATGGAGTTCTAAGGTTTAAGAATCGCCTTTGTGTCCCAATTGATGGAGATTTTAGAAAGACTATTATGACAGAGGCTCACGCAACCCCTTACTTTGTGCATCCTGGAACAAGTAAGATGTACAAAGACATCAAACAACTTTATCGGTGGCCCAACATGAGAAATGACGTTATAGAGTTTGTTTTAAAGTGCTTGACTTGTCAGCAGGTAAAAATTGAACACCAGAGGCCAACAAGAATGCTTCAACCACTCCCAATTCCTAAGTGGAAGTGGGGAGATATCTCCATGGACTTTGTTACCGGACTACCAAAAACTAGGAAGGGCATGTGATGAGGCTAAAGTCGTGATGCCTATCAAAGTAAACCTCAAAAACCTAACTAATGTACTAGGGTAAATAAGGATCGATCCCACAGGGAGGTAAGCAATCTTCCTAAGTGCAAAAGTTGTATGCCAATGGTAACAAAAGGGGGGTTTTGGTTTGTGTCAAGTAACAAAGTAAATCAAAGCAAGAGATGTAATCAATGGGTGAAAAGTAACTTAGCCAGACAAATATCCACACTTCAGTTTGATTGGTTGATCCTAGATTATCTCCAATTCTTACCAATGGATATTCCTGTCCCGATCTTATATATAGATAGGTCAACTAGCCCTGAAAATACTTACCATTAAACA
The DNA here is from genome assembly GCA_027886185.1 of Rheum nobile. Classification (NCBI taxonomy): domain Eukaryota; kingdom Viridiplantae; phylum Streptophyta; class Magnoliopsida; order Caryophyllales; family Polygonaceae; genus Rheum; species Rheum nobile. Next base: position 904,177 of record WOAB01000566.1, on the reverse strand, counting down.
ATCAAGAAACTATCAAGATTCAATCTAACGGCAATAGTAAGCATAAGAATTAACCAGGATACATGCAATACTTAACAACTAGTTAGTACTCGACATGTAATCAATTCTCTTCACAATAAACATTCACAACTAGTTCCTGTAAATTGTGGTTGCTACACCAGATAAGGGATTTCAACTAGAAATATCCAAATCCTAGCAATAGATAATCACTAATATCAACTAGATGATCAGACTAGTCAAATCAGCAAGAATCATGGGATGAAGCACAAAGAGAATTGATATAATCAAAGGAAAGGAAATAGGGTTATAATCTCACAACCAAATACAAACGAAGGCTTCAATCGTCGGACTAAGCAAAGGTTGCTTAGTTCTTCATAGTCTTCAAAGCATAAAACTCTAAGGGAAAAACTGAACGATAATGTGATGAATGAATTATGAAAAGGCTGCTAACAAAAAGATGTAAATAACCTAGCAAACCTAATTTAAAAAGATAAGAAATAAAATCTTTCTAAAAGGGAATTAACGAAATAAAAGAAATAAAATAAAAAGGAATAAAGTAAAACAAAACATCGGACAAAATAAGTTCTCGGCTCCGCGTGTGAACAGTAGCCGCGACCGCGGAAAAGTCTCTGTAGCTTCTGGTGTCAAAACCGCGCCCGCAGCGGAGCTTCTGCGCCCGCGGAATTGCTCGCTGCCTTTTGTCTTACTCTCGCCTCGTTCCGTGCCCGCGGCTCGTCCTTCTGCGCCCGCGGCGGAGCTTCTGTTGCGATCTTTAGCATCTCGCTTTCGGTCTTCTCTCGTGGCTTCGCCTTCATCTCCTTAAGTCTTCATTTAAGCACTCAAAACCACCAAATCAACACTTCTTCTCCAAAACTCCATTCTCCTATAATGTCTTCTAAACACACATAAATGGCATCCTAAATGCTAGTAACAGCTCCTAGTTACGCACTACAAAGTAGAGCGTATCAGCATGAATTCCATTTGGGTGATCGTTGACCGGTTGACAAAGTCAGCTCATTTCCTCGGGATTTGAGAGACTTGGGGTCCTGAGAAGCTATCAGAGATATTCGTCAGAGAAATTGTGAAATTGCATGGTGCTCCAAAAACAATAGTGTCTAATCGGGATGGTCGTTTTGTTTCGAGATTCTAGAAGTCGATTCATGCAGCACTTGGAACCCAACTAAATTTTAGCACCGCCTATCATCCTCAGACACATGGTCAATCTGTGAGGACTATTCAGACATCAGAGGACATGTTGCAGGCTTATGCACTTGACTGTAAAGCTGATTGGGAAGCTCAATTACCGTTAGCAGAGTTTGCATATAACAACAATTGGCATGCATCTATTCGGATGGCACCATATAAGGCATTGTATGGTCGACGTTGCCGTTCACCAATTTGTTGGGATGATAGAGCAGATTCCATCGGGACTGAGCCCGACATGCTTCAGGAGACGAAAGAAAAGATCAAGTTGATTCGAGGTAGATTATTGACTGCACAAAGTCGTCAAAAGTCATATGCCGACAAACGACAACATCTTTTGGAGTTTGAAGTTGGGGATCATGTGCTAGTCAAAGTGTCACCAACTAGAGGAGTCTTTCGCTTTGGGAAAAAGGGAAAACTGAGCCCCAGATATATAGGTCCTTTTGAGATCTTAGAGAGAGTTGGCGAGCTCGCTTATCGATTGGCCTTACCTCCATCATTGAGTAGAGTGCATAACGTTTTCCATGTATCTCAATTTCGGAAGTACGTTGTTGATTCTAGCCATATAATCAGTTATGATGAGATTGAGGTAGATGAAGATGCCACTTGTGAAGAGCATCCAGTGGCGATCCTAGAGCGTTGAACAAAACAATTGAGGACGAAAGTGGTACCTTTGGTAAAGGTACAATGGTCGCGCCATGGAGTTAAAGAAACTACATGGGAGACCGAGATGAGCATGCGAGAGCGTTATCCAGAGCTATTTCCTTCCTAGTTTCGAGGATGAAACTCTTTTTAAGGGGGGAGGTATGTGATATCTCTAATTTGGGTAAGTTATCATAATGCGGTAAAAGTTAGTAAGACGTGTTAGTTTTTAGCATGATTAAAATAATTTTTAGCTATTATATTATTATTATGAAACTTTTAGAGTAAGCCTCTTTTTCCTTGTTTTTTTTCTTTTCTTTTCTTTGGATAACCACCTATTTTTGCATGCCTTCCACCTATGTACTTATGTGTCAACAAGCTATCACCTCTCTTTTGCATGCCTTCCACCTATGAACTTATGTGTCAACAAGCTAGCACCTCTCTTTTGCATGCCTTCCACCTATGTGATTAAGTGTCAACAAGATAGCACATCTCTTTTGCATGTCTTCCACCTATGTTCTTATGTGGTAACATGCTAGAAAGCCACCATTTCTTAGCCACACACTTGTCAAGTATAGGTGTGTACACATGGCTACCACCTTAACTAAACCTAGATTGTTTACCTATATATATACCCCTAAAATGCACTCTAGCTAGTACACTTTTCTTCTTCTTGTTCCCTTGGAAAATACAATACTAAAGTCATCCATCATTGGGTCGTCTCCTGCTCAGTCAAGGTACTTGAGTGTATCCTGAGATAACTGTAAACAGTTCTTGTTAGAGTTTCAAGAATTTCAGGCAAGTTTCTTCGACTTGCTCGGTTGCTAGATTAGTTTGGTGCCTCGTTATGTGTTCTTTGGTGCTAGTAGGTAAAGTGCTGATGCATGTTGTGATGCTTTACTTACCCTTAGTTGATAATTACGTGTTCTATAAGCTTGTATATTTTCTAAGTATGCTATGTTCCGAAAGCTATATATTAAGTATACATATATTATATGATTAGGGGAACATTATGTATGTGTGTTCCCATTATAAGCTAAAGCCATGGTTGGAGAAAAATTATGTTGTGCGTTCCCATTATGAGCTAAGTAGGGGCAATTATATTGTGCGCCCCAAGGGGGGACATTATGCTAAGCGTTCCCAAACGGTGAATTCCAACGAGCGGGATTTACCCCTCTTAGGTTGCGACTTAAGGGGAAGAAGTGGTACCATCTTCTTATTTCTATTAGTATTATATTAGTTTATGTACTTAGTAGTACTTTGGGATATATCAAGTGGTTGTTTGATAACAAGTTTGATAATGTTGTGATACTTGTAAGTTGCCTTGCTCTTGTGTTTATGCCTTACATGCTTTCACTTGAGAATGCCTAGCTGGGTATCTTACTAGTTTAGTGACTGACCCATTGTGGCTGGCTCTGTTTGACATCCAGATATTAGCGCTGCACAGACACAAGAACGACATGATGAGATTGGTGACCACCGACGTTGATTAGATAGCTCTCTGGGTCTTGTTCTTTTCATGTCAAGTAGACCATGTCGTTTTTTCGCGTTGGTTGTAAACTTTGTTATGCATATTATGTATCAACGACTTGTCCTTTTCATCTATAGACATATGTGGTTAATTATCTATCTTGGCGTTTTGACGTAGTACTTATTTACATACTCTAGCCTTGTGGATTCTGGATGGGATTCACGGCGCTGTGACACCCTAGCTTGGGGTGTTACAAAATTCATCTCAGCCTCTTAGGTAAAAAGAAAACAACTACTAATAGAATTTCAGTATGTAAGGCAGTCAGTCAATACTGAAGTCTGCACATAGCTGAATTTTCATTTTATTTTATATGTACCATGACTTGATAATTTGATATTTAAATTAGTCACACAGAAAATCAAGGTCCACAAGGTTGGAATGGAGGACTTAGAGAGAATGGGTCTCCCTTCTCTCTAAAAACCCCAAAATCAAAGACACCAAATTAAAGGGGCAAACCCCCTCCAAGAACAACCAACAACAAATATTCGTCAACTTTAAACAACAAAACCAAAGGCACCAAATCAAAGGGGCAAACCCCCTCTAAGAACAACCAACAACAATTATTCAACAATAGTAAACAACCCCAACATCAATGAACGACAACTAGGTTGAACATAACCAAATTAAACCTGGAAAATCCCCAAAATAAATTACAAATACCATTAAACCAAATCAAGGTATAAGAAAAACAAGAATTGGTGGATTCTCTCAGTAGAAATCCCAATCTCTTAGAAAATGATGAGAATAGAGCCTCCAAGACAAGGCTCTTCTTCCTGGATTGCTTCGACCGTGACTAAGTGAAGAGGGCTTCCTTCTCCTTGGCTTCAAAGTGACTTCAGGGTGTTCTTGAGGGCACCTTCAAAGCATCTTGAGCTCTTGATGGAAGGTGGTGAAATGGAGCTTCAAACGTGAAGTGTTGGCCGAGGCAAGAGAGGGCCAAGGAATCCTCTTGGAAGAGGATTCTTGGCTTGGATCTTGAGACTTTAGAACAAGAACAAACGTTTGAGTGTTGAATGATTTGAGTGAAAGGAGGAATGGAAGATATTTGAATGTTTGGGGTTGATAGAAGTAAGTGGAGGCCTTAGGGAGATATTCCTCTAACCCAAGAAAAATATTCCACTTTTAAAATCTTCAACCAAGTTCTAAATGAACTACAAAAGGGGTTTAAATAGTCATGGCATTTCATCCAACAAAGAAAAACCTCTAATGGGCCTTAGTGAATTGAAGCTCATATGCAAATGTCTATTCACACTCACTAAGGTAAGACTAGAATCATGAAACTAAATAACCAAAAACATAAATGGAATAAAAGCCTTAGAGGCTTGGATATAGGTGTGCGCATGAATGCCTTGGAATCGAAGCATGGTCGATACTTGAGTGTCGTGGCACTGATGCGTCGGCGCCTTGGTGGTCAAGGCCTTGGCTCCTCCATGGCAAGGTACAAGAGTAGGCGCGGGCCTTGGACTGGAGGTTCCTTGTTGATGGATGGTTGACACTTGTCAAAAAATATCTTCAACAATAGTTCTAGAAAATACCCAATCAACAATAAAAATCCCAAAACCCCAACTAAACAAAAAAAGAAGAAGCGGAAACATAGGATTCCTCCTCTTCAATGAGCCAAGAGCTTTAAACTAGGGTTCTCAGATCTCTTTTTTATGGCGTTCCTAAGCTATCTTCTAAAACCAGTCCTAAGCCACGCACCTGATCCTTGCCACCAGCCAACCCTTTTGGCTCGCGACCTACACTAGCATCTCTTCTCGCTACCAGCCGCATTTGAGCAATCTCAAATCGCCCCATTCGAGGCTTAGATTGATTACAGATCTCTTTTGAAATTTTATCAGTTGATTCGATGTTGCACCTCAGATGGTACTTCTATCCGCCCGACTGAATGCCTTCAAGGCAATTTGCACCCATGATTCTTCTATCTGCTCACCACTCATATCATACTCTCCAATTTTCCATATCTGTGTATTGCTATCCTGCTATAGCTTGCTGATAGAATTAAAGTTTTTTTCTTTTTAAAAAAAATAAATATATATTCTCCTATTAGCTTAGTTGTACTGCATAATAAGCAAAGCTTTCTTCCCCAAACTTTCAACCCATTTTCTTTTCCCCTATCTTTCAACCCTTTTAAATGGTTAAGCCATTCAAAATATCACAAATCTAATCAATCAAATACTGAGAGAGAAATCGGGAAACACCATCACAAGGTAACACCCGAATGCCACCAGACAAACCCCGATATCAGCTGGCAACCCTCGACCACCTCTAAGTATCCCCTGAACATCCCCACCCACAACTCAAACTCTCAAGTCCAACTCCTTTAGAACAATAGCTACTAATTAAGTAGAGCTTGAAAACCCCCTTGGCCACCATCAAACAACATGCGCTTCCGAGGTTAACAACTCACCGGGGCAATCCCCCGCCAACTCACCGGAGCAACACCCCACCCAACACACTGATCAACCATCACCAACCCCATCTGGGCATCCTCCACCAACACCACGGGGTCTAATCCTCAACTATACTGAAAATGCAACACTATTCTCCTTATCTCTTGATTTCCAGATTGCAAACCCAAATCAAACTCAATTTTGATTCCCCACCCAACAACACAAGATCAACCCCCACTTATTACTCCTGAAATTTTCACAAATCAACTACCTATATATCGATGATTCCGCACTTATTGGCTCGATCTTTTCGACCCTGTCGCTCGCCCGACTCAAACCATGCTCGAACCACTCGGTTATAAATGGCTTTGAGCCCAAATCCCCCATCCAAGAACCAGATCTAACACTATCGGCTCAACCGCCACTTGTCGGCTCGAACGACCCCCGGACCGCCAATTGATAACTCAACCCTTGCAAGAACCAAGCTCAACGCACTTGTTGGCGTGAGTCGGCGCTGAGCCACCATCCAAGATGCAGCTTGCTAAACAAGCCAACCTAAAAATTGATTATAAAATTATATAATCATAAAAAACGCTGAGTTTGGAAAAAATCTTTAAAAATAGTCTTAAAAGCCAATTCAAACCGGCTGTAGTCCGTGTAGGAGAAATGGAAAAAATAAAAAAATACAGAAATTAAAATTCTCATCAGCTTGTCATGCAAGCTTGATTTTTTTTTTTTTGGGAAATTCCTGTTGGTGTCCCTGAGTTTAGGGTTATTCATGTTGGCGTCCCACGATTAAGTTTTTTCCTGTTGGTACCCCTAAGGTCTTGGTTTGTTCGCTTTGTAACCGAAATTTTTCATATCCGTATCATTTCGGTTCAAATTGATCAAATAGAAGCTCATCACTATGTTTATTGACCTCAACTTAGTAGGATTCGACTCCTAAAATACTCAAATCCATACTCGAACCATTCCGATTTGAATTCTTAAGGTCGAAACGGGTTGTTGCTTCGGAATTCAAATCGTTATGGTTCGGACATGGATTTGGGTATTTTAGGAGTCAAATCTTACTAATTTGAGGGCGAGGAACACAATGGTAGACTTGGATTTAATCAATTTGAACTAGAATGGTACAAACATGAAAAAGTTTGGTTACGAAGCAAACAAACCCAAACCTTAGGGGCACCAACAGGAAAAAACTTAATCGTGGGACACCAACAGGAATAACCCTAAACACAGGGGCACCAACAGGAATTTCCCTTTTTTTTTCATAAAAAGGACAAATTGTTTGTGTGTAGGCTACTTTATTTAATAGATTGACTATACATATCAATTAAAAAGTCAAAAGGTAAAAAAAAATGTCCCAAAACTTTTTGAGTAGCTTAGGCTTGCTATAACCACTACCTTAATGCAAACCCAATTAGTGTAACAACCCAAGCATAACTAAAGGTGGATAGAACCCCAATCAACAAATTTCTATCATAAAGCAAGACTAATTGATGGTTCTCTCACATCATATCTTATTCTTGCTTAACCTTTCTGGTCCGTGTTTAATCGAGTTTGGATGACAAATACTCAATGCATTTATGGAGCTGCTCGAAGATGTCAACTGAGTGTCCGGGTGTAGTCGTGGTGGTGGTTGTGGCTAAATGAAGACCCTTTTGTACAAGGACAATGTCATGGTTGAGACTTCTGAAGATCCCTCCTAAAGGAGAGGGCAACGTCATGGTAGTCCGTTCAACTCTTCCGTGGAATTTATCCTGCTCGATTTGCCTCCCGGTGGCATGTTTCTATTGTTTTGTGCCTTCTCTCCTCTCGCCTTTGATCATTTTAGTTCTCTTTTGCTTTATTGTATTTTCCTTGTTTGTCTTTATTTCTCTCTGCCCAGTTTGTCCGATGCCAATTCATCGGCCTCTCGATCTATCCGATGTTGTTATATCTGGTATTTCAAATTCTTTCCTCATCAAAAAAATAAAATAAAATAGTCACACAGAATACTTGGTCTCGGCCAATGTCATCTTTTTGTCCATGCGTAGGAATAATTTGCTTTGGGAAAAAGGCAAAAAATTGTCAATATTTGTGACCCACAATAATCACCACAAGATCCGTAATATATTTTCACATAGACCACAACTTTTATTAGTTCAAAGATACTAATTACAACCACAATCTACACCTAAGCTGAATGCCAAACACAGAGTAAGTTACATGATGGAAATGCCTCATCAACTGATGCGCCTAGTTAAAAATGGTTAACCATAGGCGTTATCGGAAAGTGACTGTAAACAACAGTACAATATTAGGACAGCAGCCAAAACGCAACAAATGATTCTAACATGAACTCAACATACAGTAGAGAGAGACACTCAGAACATGATTAGTACTAAAATGAAGCAGATCTTCTAAGGAGATTTATAGCCTCATATAGAAAAACCGATTTCAGTAGTAATAACAACAACCACAAGTACTAAGCACCAGTGTTCCCTTGCAACAACTTTTAGGGACAATGGTCTCAAGAGCACTTAATAGGGAAAAGAAAATTGTAATGATCTCGCTGGCAGATGGATGACTACTAATGCACCCCTGCCTTCCATGACCTCTGCGGAGGAGGAGACCTCCATGAGCATACAGTCTACAGGGCCCGTGACAAGGTCTCGTGCCAAGGCCACACAGTCTCTGGTCGCGCGCATAGTCGCAAGCCAGGGCTCGCCTGAGACCGCGCCTTCACTTCGCCTCCTCGCCACCATCAGCGGCCCAGAGGAGATCCAGCCGAGCACCTTGCCACCTGAGCCAGGCGCGACACTCCAAGAACCCACACAAGCCTAGCCCAGGCTCGCGCCCAGCCAACACAGCCTCGCGCCGCGGCATCGCCGTCGTTGCCGCGTCTCCGTGCCCACTCCGCCTCGCCAGCGACTCCCTCAGCGCCTATCCAAGACTTAGCTTACTTTTGTATTTTGAGGTTCATTTGATATGTTAGACTTACTATTTTTGGTATGGCTATTATTGGGACTTTCTATTTTTAGAAGGTTTCCAATCTTGGACCTTTTTATTTTTAGACTTTCTAGTTTTAGCATTTTCCATTTTTAGGAGTTACTTTATTTAGTAAGTTTCTATTTCGGACGTGTGCTCTACTCATGTGAGTGGGCTAGCCCATAAGGCGAGACTCGGCCCATCCAAGCCTCGCGCCCCTATATAAGGCCGTCTCAGCCACTTGTACTAGGTCACGTCTATTTTTAATCTAAGCTTAAGTTTGAGTGCTAATTGCCTCCTTCCTTAGATCGGATGTCAAAACCCTAGTCTATCTTCGCATCTCCTCACTCAGCCGCCGACGCTATGGTAACACTCGATCCATCGAGCCTTATCCTTCATCGCGCCTAGTCCTGAGGCCGCGAGTCCAGACCCACCATCAAATCGTTATCGCTAGCGCTGTGACACTCCACTGCCATCGCTCGCCACCGATCACGTGTCGTGACACTCACCTCCGCGACACCCGTGTCTTCGCGTCCAAGCCTCGACCGCGCTACGTGAACCTCAAAACCATTATGAGGTTCACTCGCCCCTCTTCAAGCCTTTCGTGCAATTCAACAAGGCCGAAGGCCAAGGTTTCCACGACAACACTTGAAGCCGAGACGAGCGACTCACCACCAAGGCCTAGATTCGAAGCCGCCGTGACATTTGACCGGCATTCGAAGACAAGGACGCATCAACTGGCATCAGAGCCCAGTGGTCTTGTAAGTCGCTATCTCAAGCTTCCATTGTTCACGGATTTTTTTTCTTGTCCATCCCTTTGCTTCCGCTTCATTGTCACAATTTTTTTTTCTTTGGCTTCCGATTGTCACAATCTTGCTAGTCCGATCGGTTTCGCAAGGCAAGTCCCTTGGCCGATTTTTTTTTCTTTTCCCCCAAGTTTGGTGTGTTTGGTAAGTCGGAGATCCTCCGAGATTTGGTTGTTATTTCCTCATTTCTTGCGTGAAATATTACCATATCTTGCATTTTTTTTAGGTTGTTAGCCGCAATATCTCCAAGATCTTCTTTCTCTCTCCAGACTCCAAGATCTCGTGTGATCTTTTCTTGTTACTTAGGCCAATTTTCTTTTTATTTTCGGTTATCCAAGATCTTCACAAAATCAAAAAGTCAAAGATTCTTGGATAATTAATTAATTACTTTTTTTTTTTTAAAAGTCAAAGTCGGAAATTCAAAAAAAAAAGACCCGACTTTTCTTGAAGGCAAAGCAAAAATAAGGCAATTCTTCAAGATCCTTTCCACTTCGGTCTAGGCTTATCTTCTCCATCCCTCCGCCGTCTAGGTTAACCCTAGAAGGTAAGTCTTGTTTGGTTTGGTTAATTGCTTGCGTTAGGGTTAGGATTTAATTGTTTGGTCTTGTTTGGTTTTCTTGCTTACTTCTCACGCCATACTTGTGTTTAGCCTAAGCCGCCCTCACGGCCACCAAAACTACCCTCCCTACGTGAACTCTTGTTGCTTGATTAGTGCTTGCGTGATTGTTGGTTGCTTTTGCCTCTTGTTCGTTTTACTTCGATGTCTGGTCACATTGTCATAGGAAGCATGACGGCCCCAACGAATGGTGATGGCAACGGAGACAACAACAACAATCCTCCGAACCCTTCCTTGGTTCCACATCTTGATCCACCTAATGAAGACCCCATCTTGGAGCTCTCGGCCGAGCAGCGTGAGATCCAAGAACTTCGCCGCCTTGTGAATCAACTTCAGAGCCAAGCGCGCCCAAATCTGACTCCCCAAGTCTAGATGGATGCAGCGGGCTTGCTTTGCCCCACCGTAGTTGGCCCCAGCACAATACGCATGGACAAGGGCAAGGGTTTGATGCCATCAACGTCCAACCCCCAGCCCCGCCTCCTGAGAATCTAATCGGTGATAAAGAGCTGACAAGGCCACGTCTCGCCCCAAGAGCGATATGTGCCGCGCGCCACACCAACCGACTATGACAACGGCCAGGACCATGGCGAAGATTCTCAAGGTGTGTTTTCTGACCCCTATGACTTCAATGACAGGTATGCTGCCCGTGAAGACAGCCGCCTCCGCGTGCCCCACTCTGCGCCTCGCGATGGCCGCGTGCGCCATGATGATAGCAGCCCCAACCTCTAGCGTCGGCCCAGCCGACAGGCCACAAGCTCTGACCGTCGTTCGTGTTGCCATGATCCCACCCCAGTCCCATTCGATGTTAACGATCACCTTGGCCACCAGAGCGCGCGCACCCCGCGCTATGGCTCCGATGGCTATGGTTCGATGATGCCGACCATCCAGGATGACTTCAACGAATTCGACGACGAAGAGACGGAGGACTCAGGTATGATTAATCTGGGCTCTTACCACCCTCCTCTTGGTGATCCTATTGAGTTGCAGGACCGACCCACAGATTGGATCCTGCCCCCGCGCCTATCGGCCAACCAACTGCAGCCACTCCAGGGTGACGTTGGGCGTGACACTCGCGACCAACGCCACGATGACATGCCGCGTGACTTTCATCATCGCGACGATGCCGAGGCCCAACAGTGACGGCGATGCTGCGCCGATGACAACACTCACCCAGACGAGTTCGCCCAAGACAGTGTCCAAGCAGGCCGCGATCGACGCTAGCTAGGTCGCGCCCCACCTCCTACAATGCGTGCCTACATGGATCCACGATTTCCTGTCGCGCGCCCATACGCGCCCCAGCCAGCCTTGGCCGTGCCACGATACCAGCGCCATGAGGTTAAGGTAAAGATTGAGTATTTCTTTGGTGAGTATGACCCTGCAGTTTTTCTTGAGTGGGTGCAGGCCACAAAGTACACATTGCGGTATTGCCATGTCCCGCCAGAGGAGCATGTCGACGCGGCCATGCTGCATTTCCGCGGCGCGGTGCGCGTCTGGTATCACAGGTTCGTGGATGATCGCATTCGCCGCATCTAGCGCCCCTCACTGAATGGCACCAGCTTGTCTACGCGATGACCAAGAAGTATGTCCCTGCCGACTATAGGAACCAGATGCCGATGGAGATTGCCATGGCTCGCCAAGGCAACAAGACGCCTCTCGAGTTCTTTTCTCAATTGGAGGACATGCACTACAAGGCAAGCATTAGTGTCGCCCCATCCACGCTGAGGATGAAGTTTCTGAGTGGCCTGAATGCGCCCATCTGTGACCAGCTTGAGATCTTGTCTATCAAGGATCTCAACACTTTGACCCACACGGCAATGCAGCTTCACAACCAGCTCACGCGCCGCAGGCAATACTCTTGGCAACAAGGCCAACACAAGTATGATTCTAACCCTGGTCAATTCCCTTCTACTAACGTGCGTGCCCCAGCCACAGGTTCCGCCACAGCCAGCCAAGGCCACGACGCCAAGCCAGACTGCCGGTCGCTGACCGCGCCCAAGGGCCCCTCACAAGGCAATGAGCGCGCGCGAGACCTTGAGTGCTTCAAGTGTGGCGGGCGAGGCCACTACAAGAGGGATTTCCCGAACATAAAGAAGGTCCTCTTCTCCACCACCGCCATAGGCTATGAATCTTACGAGGAGGAGGAGGCCTAACTTGAGACCATATAGGAAGGCTTACAGGAGGACATCGAGGAAGCCTACGCGTGTGAGGCCGCCGCACTCCATGCCGGGACGCCACTGAGCCTTGTCACGCGCCACATCCTCACCGTCAAGGAGGCCAGCCTAGTCGACCAGCGCGAGAATCTCTTCCACACCAGATGCCTGGTCAAGCAGCCTCCCTGAGTGCCATCGTCGATGGAGGCAGTTGCCGATCATGCCCCACCCGCAGCCCTACGGCCTCCAATGGATCTCGGTGAGTTCGGGTAACACGGTGACTCGCCAATGCATTATCTCATTTTCCATTGGTCAATACTCAGATTCAGTTTTATGTGATGTCATTGCGATGGACGCCACGCATCTCTTGCTTGGGCGCCCATGGTAATTTGACCGGCGTGTGCTTCACGATGGCTATCTACACACCGACGTGTTTACTTACCATGTGAAGCGCGTGACCCTCTTACCTATGTCTCCCCATGAGATCTTGCAGGACCAGGTTGAGCGCGGCCGCCAAAAGGCCATCGAAGCCGCCGTGGAGAGGCCCCAAGCTTCGCCACAGGCCCCGCTGTAGCGAACCGACCCCGCTCTTGGCAATCTTGTTACTGGCTCCAGGAAGTCCGTTGCCAGCCTTGGCCAGCCCAGCGCCTCCCTGTAGCCTGACAGTGCCGCTAGTCCCACAACAAGGAAGGCCAAACAGAGGCCCACATAGTCCTGGCCAGACGCGACCAATTCTAGCTCGCACACTAGGCTCCCCAAACCCCGTGCCTCACAGTCTTCGCAGTTTGCCTCTGAGACGCCGCCTCCGCCGACACTACAAGGGCGCTGCGAGCACCGACTGCTTCTGACGAGGCCCAATGACATGACCAAGCCTCTGAAAGGTCATAGGCCTTGTTTTTTGTTGATGCCTACTCCCTGCCAAGACAGCGCCGCCGCCAAGCCTTTGCCGCCGCCCGTCGCCGCGTTGCTCCTTGAGTTCGCGGACATGTTGCCCGGCGAGCTTCCACAGGGCCTCCCACCAGTCTGGGGCATCGAACACCAGATTGATTTGCCTGGTGCCTCGTTGCCCAATCGTGCCACCTACCGCGCCGGCCCTAAGGAGACCCAGGAGCTGCAGTGCCAGGTCCAGAAGTTGCTTGACCGAGGCTATGTCATAGAAAGTCTCAGCCCTTGTGCCATGCCCGTGATCCTCGTGCCTAAGAAAGATGGCTCATGGAGGATGTGTGTGGAATGCCGCGCCATCAACCAGATCACGATGAAGTATCGCCACCCTATCCCCTGCCTTGATGACATGCTAGATGAGCTTCATGGTGCCACCTTGTTCTCCAAGATTGATTTAAAGAGTGGCTACCACCAGATTCGGATGAAGGAAGGGGATGAGTGGAAGACTGCATTTAAGACCAAGTATGGTCTATATGAGTGGCTTGTCATGCCATTCGGGCTCACCAATGCCCCGAGCACTTTTATGAGATTGATGAACCATGTTTTGAGAGACTTTTTGGGACAGTTTGTGGTTGTGTATTTCGATGATATTCTGATTTACTCACGCAGCTTGTAGGATTACACCCAACACCTTCGCCAAGTGTTGGAGACACTACGCAAGGAGAAGCTATATGCCAACCTTGGGAAGTGTTCCTTTTGCTCGGACACGACCAATTTCTTTGGCTTTGTGGTGTCCAAGGATGGGCTACGTGTGGATGAAGAGAAGGTCAAAGCCATCCGTGAGTGGCCCAAGCCGACCAACCCTACCATGGTGAGATCTTTTCTAGGGTTGGCTGGCTTCTACCGCCGCTTTGTCAGAGATTTCAGCTCCATCGCCACACCTCTGCATGAGCTCACCAAGAAGGGGGCCACGGTGGTGTGGCTCGACAAGCACGAGAAGGCATTTCAGGCCTTGAAGGAGGCCTTGTGTCATGCTCCCATTCTCCAACTACCAGACTTCTCCAAGCACTTCGAGATTGAGTGTGATGCTTCTAATGTTGGCATTAGGGGTGTGATGTGTTTTTGCCTCCGATGACAAGCCAATTGTCAAAGGTGACACCTTTGGATCTAGTCTTGGTTGGGAAGTCACTCGGCGTCGTCAAGCCTGCCGTGGAATGCGGTGTTTGTGGCGGTTCACGAGCGAGAGGTCGCGATGATTGGTGTGATGGCAGCGATTGATGGAGTGAATGGATAGCGGTGGCGAAAGCGATTTGATGAGGGATAGATGACTTGAAAATACAAGTCTTTGGTGTCGTAGCGTCGACTGCGGATGAAGGGAGATGCGAAGGAAGACTTGGCTTGGGGGTTCAAGCAATTGCCGTAGCATCGGCGGCGGAGTGAAGGGGATGCGAAGATAGAGGGTTTTGACGTCCGATCAAGGGAATAAGGATAAACACTCGACTTGAAACCTTGAATTAAATTGAACGTAAGAAATAAGAATAACAAAGGGGGCTTTAAATAGCAAAAGAAACTCGGCCAAGACCTAATGGGCTTGGACCGAGACGAACCTAAAGGCTAGCCCATGCAAGCATGCAAAGACACAAACCCTAAAATAGAAATGACTATTAAAGGAAACGTTCTAAGATAAGCAATAATACCAAATATAGAAAATGTCTCTAAACTATGAAAACGACGCGTTGAATGCATGGATGCAAACACCGCGAGGAACGGCGACTAAGGGTCGATGGCCTCGCGAGTGGGTGCACGCGATGTTGGTTGTGATGAACGCGTTGTTTCGATACCGATGGTGGCGAGGAAGACGAGTCTTGGGTTGGCGTCTGGGCTTCCTTGGCCAATGACGACGCGTGCGACAAGTGATGCGACGGCGGAGGCGATGGCTTTGGACCTAGACCTTGTTATTGGGCCCTCTGAGCATAGGCTCATGGCTTCTTCCTCGTCTTGGGCCGTCATGGGAGGCAGGGTCACATCACCCTCCCCCACTTGGCTGTGAAGCGTCCCCTTATCACCATCATCAAACTCAGGCTCAACATATGATGTCAAGTCCGCCACGTTGAAGGACGTGTGGACTCCAAAATCTGGTGGGAGCTCGAGTTGATAGGCATTGTCCCCTATGGCCTTTATCACGCGGAATGGGCCATCTCCACGTGGTGCCAATTTGTGCTTACGCCGCGAGGGGAACCTTTCTTTTCGCATGTGCACCTAGACGAGGTCCCCGGGTGCAAAAATGACGCGATGTCGGCCAGTGTTCTTCTAGGAGGCATACTGCGCGGCCCTTCTCCCCAACTGGTCTCTGGTCCATCGATGGAGTTCTTGTACGTGCTCGGCGTGATTGGTGACGGAGACATGCATTGGGTCTCGCAGTGGTCGCGGCGACAAATCAAGCGGCGTCAACGGGTCCATGCCATACACCACTTCGAAAGGTGTCAACTTGGTCGCCGTGTGCTTGCATCTATTATAACAAAACTCGACAAGTGATAGTAAGTCCTCCCAACGCCTAGGGTTGGATTTTAGCATCGTGCAAAGGAGGGCTTCTAGGGTTCGATTTGTGACCTCCGTTTGGCCATCTGTCTGGGGGTGGTAGCTAGTGGAAAATAGGAGTTTGGTTCCTAGCTTACCCCAAAGAGTTCTCCAAAAATAACCAACGAACTTAGAATCCCTATCACTATCTATGGTACGCGGGACTCCATGAAGACGCACCTCATGCTCAAAGAATAGATCGGCAATCTCACTAGCACTATGGGTTGTCTTACAAGCAATAAAATGTGCCATCTTAGAAAATCTATCTACGACCACAAAAATAGAGTCTTTACCTCGTCTAGAGAGGGGCAAACCCGTGATGAAATCCATAGAAAGATCCTCCCAGGGGGCACTAGCAATGGGCCATGGGGTGTAGAGGCCGTGTGGGCTTGACCTAGCTTTGGCTCTTTGGCATGTCACACAACTTCTACAAAACCTAGTCACTTGGTGGGTCATCTTAGGCCAAAAGAAATGTTCTCTTAACGCGGCCAAGGTCTTACTAATCCCAAAGTGTCTACGACTCTCGTGTGCTTCCTGAATCAAAAGGAGCCTAATGGACGACCTAGGGATGCAAAGGCGACTAGCCTTGTATAAATAACCCTCAGAAAGGAAATACGTCTCAAACTCTCGCGATCTTAGGCAACTCTCGAATATAGGGGCAAATAAAGGATCACTAGCATACAATTCTTTAATCAAAGCAAAACCCAAAACTTTAGTTTGCACATGAGTCAAGAGAACATACCTTCGAGATAACCCATCGGCGACAACGTTCTCCTTTCCTTTCTTGTGGATCACGACATAAGGAAATGTCTCCAAAAATTCCACCCAACGCGCATGGCGTCGATTGAGGTGGGCTTGGCTCTTCAAGTAGCTCAACTCGGCGTGGTCGTTGTGGATGACAAATTCACGCGGCCAAAGGTAATGTTGCCATGTCTTTAGCACGTGGATTAAGGCATATAACTCTTTGTCGTAGATGGGGTAATTGAGTGTGGCCCTTGTGAGCTTCTCACTGAAATATGCAATGGGCCTCTTTTCTTGGTATAGCACACCACCAATGCCTATGTCTGAGGCATCGCACTCCACCTCGAAGTGCTTGGCGAAGTCGGGAAGTTGGAGCAATGGTGCTTGGCACAAGGCCCTCTTCAAAGCCGCGAAGGCTTGTTCGTGGGACTCAAGCCACATGACAATGCTCCCCTTCTTTGTCAACTCATGCAATGGTGCGGCAATGGAGGAGAAGTCTCAAACAAAGCGCCTATAAAATCCTGCGAGGCCGAGAAAGCTTCGCACCTGTGTCGGCGTCGTCGGTGTCGGCCACTCTTTGATGGCCGTGATCTTCTCTTCATCGACGCACAGACCATCACTACTCACGACATACCCCAGAAAATTTGTGGACGCGGAGCAAAATCAGCACTTGGCCAGATTGGCGAATAAGCTCTCGCGTCGAAGGCACTCGAGCACTTGGCGAAGGTGATCGACATGGTCATCCAGGCTCCGTGAATATACAAGGATGTCATCGAAATAAACGACAACAAACTTGCCAAGGAAAGTTCTCAACACGTGGTTCATCACGCACATAAAGGTGCTTGGCGCGTTCGTGAGCCCAAATGGCATAACAAGCCACTCGTAGAGCCCATACTTCATCTTGAACGTGGTTTTCCACTCATCACCTTCCTTCATCCTGATGTGGTGATAACCACTCTTCAAATCTATCTTGGAGAAAAGTGTGGCGCCATGAAGTTCATCAAGCATATCGTCGAGGCGTGGAATATGATGCCTATACTTGACGGTGATATGGTTTATCGCGCGGCAATCAACACACATTCTCCATGTGCCATCCTTCTTTGGCACAAGGATCACATGCACAACGCAAGGGGATAGAGATTCCCTTACGTAGCCGCGATCCAACAACTCTTGCACTTGGCGCTGGAGCTCCTTGGTCTCCTCTGGGACAGCTCTATACGCAGCGCGATTGGGCAAGGAAGCACCTGGCACAAGGTCAATCTGGTGCTCAATGCCTCTCAGTGGAGGTAATCCTGGTGGCAACTCTTCTGGGAAGACATCGTCGAACGCGACGAGCAAGGTCGCGATGCATGACGGCACGGATGCGGTATTCGACGACTCAGGGATGCATGGGGTTGGCACAAGCAAAAAACATGGTGCCTTGCCAGTCAAACACGCAGTGAGGTCACTGGGTCTGGTTAAAAGTACGCGTTGCTCACATTTTCCTTGCAAAGGAGACGTCTTCGGCAACGGATCGGCAAACTTTGTCGATGGCGAGGCGCTGGCCGATTTCTGTGTGGCGTTGTTTTTCTTCTTGCCAGTGCCTGGTGGAGACGAAAGGGTGCCAGAATTGGAGGAGGTTTGCTTCTAGAGTGCCTCTGAACACTCTGTTGACCTAGTAGATGTGGCCTCAATTGCTTTCTGGCAATCGCGTTCAACCTGGTCCTGTAAGATCCCATGGGAAGACATTGGATGCAAAGTGATGCACTTCCCGTGGTAATTGAACACATAAGTGTTCAAATAGCCATCATGGAGCACGCGCCTGTCGAATTGCCATGGACGCCCAAGCAAAATATGGGTGGCGTCCATTGCAACGACATCACAAAGTATAGAATCACAGTATTGCCCTATGGAAAAAGAAACTAAGCATTGGCGAGATACTGTGTTACCTGGACTGGAAGAAATCCATTGGAGTGCATAAGGCTGTGGATGAGGCGTGTAGGCAACTTGAAGTGTGTTACGACCTTCTCATTGACAATGTTAGCACATGATCCTCCATCAACTATGACACTCAAGGAAGCCGTCTAGACTAGAGCCCTTGTGTGGAACAAGTTCTTGCGTTGGTCGTGGAGGCTCGCTTCCTTGACTGTGAGGAGACGACGCGTCACCAAGCTCAATGATGTGCCTGCGTGTAGAGAAGCGTGTTCGCAGTCGTAGGCATCGTCCTCCTCTTCGATGCCTTCATTGATGGCCTCTAGGGTTTGGTCCTCGTCGTTGCAAGACTCATAGCCCGCGGCGGTCGTGGAGAACAAAACCTTTCGAGCGTTTGGGAAATCCTTCTTATAGTGGCCTCTTCCACCACATTTGTAACACTCAAGATCACGCGCGCGATCGGTGCCCATTGGAGCTTGTCTGGGCGCGTTCTGGCGCGGCGCGGTGTTTGGCGTCAACGGCTTCGATTTAGGGGCTTGGCTCGACGCGGCTGTGGTAGAGGCACTAGGGCAAGGGTTTGTAGAAGATAAACCACTAGGGTTAGAAGAATACCATTGTTGGCCACTTGAAAAAGTATAAGACTTTCGGCGAGAGATTTGTGAATGGATTTGCATTGCCGTGTGGGTGAGTGTGTTCAAGTCTTTGATGGGAAAAATCTCGAGTTGATCACGGATGTTGGTGTTTAAGCCACTCAAGAATTTCGTCCTCAATGTCGATGGTGCAACAGAGTTGTTGGCCTTGTAATACATGTCTTCAAGCTTGGAAAAGAACTCGAGGGGAGACATCGACCCTTAGTGAGCCATGGCTATCTCCATTCTCATTTGATTCCTATAGTCTGGAGGCACGTATTTCTTGGTCATCACATAGACTAGTTTATGCCATTCTGTGACACGGGTTCTGTGGTGACGCACACAGTCATCTTCGAATCTATGCCACCAAACGCGGGCGGCTCCTCGGAAGTGAAGTGTCGCGGCGTAAACATGCTCCTCAGGAGGAATGCGGCAATAGCGTAGGGTGTACTCCGTAGCCTGCACCCATTCAAGAAAAACAGATGGATTGTATTCACCAAAGAAATGCTCGATCTTTACCTTGACTTCGTGTCGTTGGTATCGAGGCTGGGCAAGTGCTTGGTTGAACGCGTTGTTTGGCGCGGCGACGTAGAGAGAATTCTCGTAGGCGCGCACACCATGGGGTCTATCGCGTCCAACCTGGCGTCTATCGCGGTCTTGGTGATCTTCTCCGCGAGCAAACTCATCCCTTGGCGCGTAGGCGTCGTTACGTCGGCGTCTTGGCGGCTGGTCATTGTAGTCGGCTTGGCGAATGTCCCTTGGTATAACATCACAGCGCTCGCCGCCAATGTCACGAATGCGTTCTCCTTGGGGCTGGAGACGCGGTGGAGGTATCCAATCCGAAGGGTGATCCTGCAATTCAAGTGGATCTCCAAGAGGGGGGTGAAAAAAATTAGGATTGACCATACCTGAGTCCTCGATCTCCTCGTCGTCATACTCGTCAAAGTCGTCGTGGACATTTGGTGTGATCGACGCGTAGCCGTCGGATCCATAACGCGGCGTCCGAACACTTTGGTGTCGAAGGTGATCGCGTACATCATGGCTCCGTGGCTGGGTAGTTGGTGTCCTCAATTGATCATCGCGTCGCGTATGCCCACTCGGTCGGCGACTGGGTCTCCTTGGTGTCGCGTCGGCTTGCTCGGCTCGGCGAGGGCGGCCTTCGCGAGGTGCTGATCCCGGTACGCGTCTCTGGGTTCTCCTAGAGGCATAGCGATCATCAAAGTTGTATGGTTCAGAAAGTTCACCTTGAGTGTCAGCGGCTTCGTGGTCGGACTCAGAGTCGTAGCCGGCCAGGGTGTTTCTGGGCACGTAGCAATCCGTGTGGGAAACGAAGCCTTGGCAACTCTCGATGACACTTTGCATACGATTGAGTTGTGGTTGAGGATGAGATGTCGAAGGCATGATTCCTTTGCCTTTGTCGACTCTTGTCTTCGATGGACCGACGTTGGTGGCTCGTGGTTGAGCCGGCGCGTCCATAGTACTCAGGGGAGTTGGGGTGGGCACGAGTTGTGCGGAGCGTTGTTGGGCTTTCAAAGCTGCATTCTCTTGTCGAAGGGCTTGGATCTCTCTTTGCTTCTCGGACAACACGATGAGAGGTTCTTGTTGTGGGGTGTCAACTGGTGGTTGGTCTTGGGGTAGATCCAACGTTGGTTGATGTTGGTTGGTGTGATCGACTCCAAGTTGGTCTTCACCGTGTTCAACCGTCATGGTACCTATAACAATATGGCCAGACATGGGAGTAAAAACGAACCAAAACACAACGAAGTACAACAACCAAGAAAATCACTAGTCAAGTCACAAAGTTCACGTAGGTAGGGTAGTTTGGCTTGCCGTGAGGGCGGCTTGGCTTGCACAAGATATGGTGTATCAAGCAAGTTACAATCAAACAAACAAGAACAAATTGAAACCCTAAAACAAACGTAAACAAAGCAACCTAATAAGCAAGAAAGTACCTTCTAGGAAGCTTGACCTAGACGGCGGAAAGAGATAGAAGATGAGCTTAGACCGCGAATGGGTTAGGGTTGCCTTATTTTGGCTTTACCTAACTTGGGTAACTTTTTTTTTATTTCTTATATTTTTTATAATATCCGAGATCTTATCTTTTGATCTTGGATTGCAAAAGGAAACAAAAGAAAAAAACGGTCTAAGTTACAAGAATATCACAAGTGTGATCTTTTAGAGATAGGAGAGAGAAGATAAGATTTGATATGATATCTTATATAAGAAAATTCGACTAACTTAACTAGAAAGCAAAATCTAGAAAACAAGGAAACTCTATCCACGCGTGAAATAAGGAAACAAAATATTCTAGCATGCAAGATAACAAATTACCTAACACACCAAAACTTAGTGAACAAGGAAAAAAAATTCGGCCAAGATAGTATCTTGTAGAAACCGAAGAGGTGTTGTAAAGATGGAAACTTTGATTTTTCTTTCTCTTTCTTTCTTTCTCGCGAGCTCTTACGAAAGCAAACGATGGGGGCAAGAAAAATTTTGTGAACAAGATGCAAACTTGAGTTCGTGACTTACAAGACTGCTGGGCTCTGATACCAGTTGATGTGTTCTTGCCTCCGATGACAAGCCAATTGTCAAAGGTGACACCTTTGGATCTAGTCTTGGTTGGGAAGTCACTCGGCGTCGTCAAGCCTGCCGTGGAACACGGTGTTTGTGGCGGTTCGCGAGCGAGAGGTCGCGATGATTGGTGCGATGGCAGCGATTGATGGGGTGAATGGATAGCGGTGGCGGAAGCGATTTGATGAGGGATAGATGACTTGAAAAGACAAGTCTTTGGTGTCGTAGCGTCGACTGCGGATGAAGGGAGATGCGAAGGAAGACTTGGCTTGAGGGTTCAAGCAATGGACGTAGCGTCGGCGGCGGAGTGAAGGGGATGCAAAGATAGAGGGTTTTGACGTCCAATGAAGGGAAGGAGGATAAACACTCGAATTGAAACCTTGAATTAAATTGAACGTAAGAAATAAGAATAACAAAGGGGGCTTTAAATAGCCAAAGAAACTCGGCCAATACCTAATGGGCTTGGACCGAGACGAACCTATGGGCTAGCCCATGTCTCAAAACTATGAAAACAACGCGTTGAATGCATGGATGCAAACACCGCGAGGAACGACGACTAAGGGTCGATGGCCTCGCGAGTGGGTGCACGCAATGTTGGCTGTGATGAACGCGTTGTTTCGATGCCGATGGTGGCGAGGACGACGCGTCTTAGGTTGGCGTCTGGGCTTCCTTGGCCAGCGACGACGCGTGCGACAAGTGACGCGACGGCGGAGGCGATGGATTTGGACCTAGACCTTGTTACTGGGCCCTCTGAGCGTAGGCTCATGGCTTCTTCCTTGTCTTGGACCGTCATGGGAGGCAGGGTCACATCAGGGTGTCCTTCACCAGGAGAGGAGGCACATCGCCTTCTTCAATGAGAAGTTGATCGGGGCCACGCTGAACTACCCAACCTATGACAAGGAGTTGTATGCCTTGATCTGAGTCCTCAAGATATGGCAGCATTACCTCTGGCCTAGAGAGTTTGTGATTCACTCGGATCACGCCGCCCTGAGCTTCCTCAAGGGCCAGACTACGCTCAACTTCCGCCATGCTCGTTGGGTGTAGTTCATGGAGACATTCCCTTATGTCGTGGTCCACAAGAAGGGAAAGGAGAATGTGGTCGCCGATGCCCTTTCTCGCAGGTATAACCTCTTGACTCATCTCCAGACTAAGGTACTTGGTTTTGCTTTGATCAAAGACTTGTATTTGGTTGATGCCTTTTTCAAGCCTATCTTTGAGAGCTGCCTTGAGAGTCGTGAGTTTGAGTCTATTTTGTGGATGAGGGGTTTCTATATAAGGCTGGTCGATTGTGCATCCCTAGCTTTTCCATTAGGCACCTCTTCGTTCAAGAGGCACATGATGGCCGAGGCCACTTTGGGATTTCTAGGACCTTAGCCGCATTGAGAGAGCACTTCTTTTGGCCACATATGGCTACGCAGGTTTGTAGGTATTGTCGGAGTTGTGTGAGTTGTCATAGAGGGAAGGCGAGATCTAGCCCACATGGCCTATACACGCCCCTTCCTATTCCCCATGGCCCTTAGTCGTCTTAAACCCGGTCAAAATAAAACCTAACAAACCTAAACAAGTAGTAGAGGCAAGCAAGGGTCGAATCCCACAGGGAGGAAGTGATCTTTCTAAGTGTTGATTAGCATGCAAAAGACGTGTAACCGACAAGTAACATGGGGTTTTTGTATGATCGCAGAGTAACAAGGATGCAAGCTTTAGAGAAAGAATAAGTATGATGGGTGGAAGTATTCCACTAGACAAATATCCACACTGCAGATAAAACTGGTTGATCACTGATAACTATTGTTCCAAGTTCTTTTCACAATCTTATAGTCGTTCCCATCTTGATCGTAATTAACTACCAATTCAGACAGTTGTTGATAGTACTTACCACAATATCAATAGAAGAAAACCTTACTATCAATAAAGCAATAGCATTCAAACAAGGATATAGAATACATGCAAATAGAAGAAAACCTTACTACTTAACATGCAAATAACTCTCTCTCACAATTGCACACTCGTATTCCACTATATGTAACAATTGTGTTTGCTACTAGATATGCACTCGCATTCCGCTATATGCAAATCCTAGCACTATGATAAATATCGATAAACCTAGTTAGCAACTCTAGATAAATCAACACAAACCAATAGACAATAGGCTCAAGAGAATTAAACCAACTTAATAAGATATAGAACAAGGAATAGAAATCTCATAACCAATCCATTGCAATGCTTCAATCGTCTAGCGAAACAAACGTGTTTAGTTCTCCATGGGTTAAAACCCTAGAGGTAGAATGAAAAACGAGTCTCCTATCTAAGACCTGGAAAAGATCTTAAATAGGCTAACGAAATAAACTTGACCTAAAAAATAATAAAGGAAACAAGATAATAGAACTAGAAAATCCGAAATTGCAAAATAGGAAATAATATCTCGCTGGCCGCGAGGCGTTAACAAGTCCACCGCGGGGCGGCGAGTTCCACCGCGGGGCGCGGTGGCTTCCAGTTGCCTTCTCTGAGATCCACCGCCGGGTCGCGGTGGCTTCTGGCATGGGGCGTCAAACGGTGTCTTCTTCAGCTTCTGCGAGACTTCTGTAAAAACGCCATAACTTTTGATTCCCAACTCGGATTGTGCTCATATTTTGGGAACTTGCAGTAGACTTCAAGATCTAATTCCTCGAATTGGAATCACTTGATTTAGACATCTGAGTAGAGAGAACGAACCATTTGAATTCAGCACATTTTTCTTCTACTCTTCAATACACTTCAAACCTCTATAAATCCCATGATTTCTTCACTTCTCCACTCTAACTCCATAATCCACGATTATGCTCTAAATCCATTCAAATGGCGCCTCAAACCTGGTAATAACCCCCAGATATGCACTACAAAATAGCATCGATCAAATCCCTCATGCTTAAACCTTGCTCGTCCTCGAGTAAGCTAAAGTAAACCTACTCCTCCAATTCAATCCCCAAGGTTTCAAGAAGCATAGAAAACTCAATCTCCAAGAGTCATACCCAACAATAAACTCCAGGCAGCCATACAAAATAAGCCTAGCACAATAAACTACAACATCAAATCAAAAATCTCAACACCCCACACAATCAAGCCAAAAGGAAAGCATAGTACTTTTCCCAAGCTTATCCCAAACACCATAGAGTGAATAAAAATCTAATCCTATCTCCCATCTATCTTCTTATACCTCCCAGAGTGACCTATCCGAATTCTCCTTATATCTCCTCTTCTTATATCACCACGCCAGGAAAAATGAGGAATCCTAAAAATCACTCTTCTTCTTTTCACCCATTTTGCCAAGGCGCCCTTTCGGGTTTTCACCAAGCCACTCATTTCATTTTTCAATAGATGGGCTCACAGTATGCTCACAACACTCTTGACCAATTATTACCCCAGCCTAATGCTGGTCCAAGCCACCTGCTTATTACCTAGGCCGCCCTTTCGGGTTTTCGACCTGTCCCAGGATTTCTAATGTATGCCTTTTTTCAATTTTTGGCTTTTTTAATTTTTTAATTTTTCTCCTCAACAACGTAGCAAGTATAGAACTCTCCCCCATGCTTAAACATTGCATTGTCCTCAATGTAATGAAAGACAAAGGAATAAAGCACAGGGAAAAGCAAAAAATAACTCACAAACGTCGCCAAGCTGCTTGGACACTGAAGGTGTCGCTGACGGTCTTCTCAATAAATGCTCAGGTCTCTGGTGTTGGGCGGGTGTCTTCATCAACTCTATAATCTTCTCCTACCGTGCAATCAAAAGGAAACCACTTTGGTGAGTAGTGGTAAAACAATGATAGTAGGGTTGCACGGCCTTCTAGAAACACATGGTGGAGCCCAGATGTAATCGTGGTGGGGGCTCTAGTGTTCCTCCTCCTCAGCTGTCAATTATAGGGCCATCATCGTTGCCAAATAATGTGTAGGGCAATGTATCCTCCTTGACAACATGATGCGCACCTTCTCCATGGGGAACTCTGGACAGCCGGCCTTCGGTACCACTCTTTTTTTTTTCAATTTTTTTTTTGCTACCCGTTTAAGGTTTTTTCGGGGAGTGACTTAGTGCAGGAAAGGAAGAGACTTACATTGGTATGAGAAACACCTTCTTCAATAAGCATGGGTCTCCTCCATGCAGGTTAGTCGGAAACAAAAAAAAACAAGAACAAAAACAAAGCAAAAACACACTAAAGAAAATGCAAAAACAAAGAAAGAAAAACAAGAAAAGAAAAACATACCTCGGGTTGCCTCCCGGACAACGCCTTAGTTAACGTCGTTGGATCGACATCCTACTCATCCTCTCAACTTGGGTTGCTCATAGCAACTGAACACCTGGGATATGGATCTGGGGGGTGCCTCTTTGTATGCTCTATGTTGAGCGTGACCCCCAATCTCCTGTACTTCGTGGTGGGTGGACCGTTGTGCATATCCATGAACGCACTTGCCATTTTCAGAAACGGTCTACCCAGCATCTCAGGTGCTGCATGCTTTTCCTGCCCCGTGACCAGCGTCAAATGATTTACCCTGTGAATCTCACTTTCCTTTTTGCTCTCCCCCCCCTTCTGCTTCTTCTTGATCTTGCGCAGCGTCTTTAGAAATTCCTTGAAGCGAGGGGTGTCACTACTACAAAATAGTCAATATATCTCGTCAGAAATACCCCGGGCGTGTAAAATACGAGGTATAAAGCCTTGAAAATTGGACAATAAATTATATACACTGTATGGGTTAAATATCCGGGGTATAAAATCAAAACAAATCCTGGAAAATCCCAAATACGTCATATATCTTATATCCGGGGTATGTTGATGAATATATACACCGTCGGCATAAACTCCCGAAATATTAGACATGAAAATAAATTTCACTTTACTTTCAGAACCTAATTAAACCTAAATCGATATCGTC
Organism: Rheum nobile; assembly: GCA_027886185.1. Taxonomy (NCBI): domain Eukaryota; kingdom Viridiplantae; phylum Streptophyta; class Magnoliopsida; order Caryophyllales; family Polygonaceae; genus Rheum; species Rheum nobile. The sequence continues at coordinate 877,654 of WOAB01000566.1, read as the reverse complement.
TCCTACCTAGCGCTCTGCTGTTCATCGTCTCGTACCTCTGCTGTTCTGCGCCGATCCTGCTCGTCGTCACCAGCCTCCTCTTCGTCAGCGTCTGGTCACCCTCGTCTCCTAGCTCTGCTGTGGTGGTTCGCCATTGAAAGTGGTGGTCAGCTTCATCTTCTTCTGGTACGTCCGGCCGTTTACTGTTTAATTTATGCGCCTTCGTCTTCTTCGTCTTCTTTTGGTCACCATCCTCCTCTTCCACTTTACTGTTTAATTTATGCGTCGTGGTTCTTCAATTTCTGCTCGTTGTGGTTCTTATCCGGCCGTTTATGCTTGCCGTGGTGGCAGGTGGCCTTGATGGTTCTTCAATTTATGCGCAGTACGTGGTCACCATCCTCCTCTTCCACTGTACTGTTTAATTTCTGCGCCGTGGTTCTTCAATTTCTGCTCGCCGTGGTTCTTATCCGGCCGTTTTTGCTCGCCGTGGTGGCAGGTGGCCTTGGTGGTTCTTCAATTTTTGTGCAGTACGTGGTGTTCTTCAGTCGGAAGGTGGTCAATTTCCGATTTCTACTTGAACTGGTTCTTCAAGGTCAGTTCTGCGCCGCCGTACGTGGTGTTCTTCAACTTTTTTGTTGTGAATTTACTGGCTCTAATTAATTATACTATTTTTTTTAGGGTTTCAGTAATTTCTACCTCTTCAATTTGTTGCATTATATGTAAGTTTCAATTCAATCTTCAATTTCATTGTTCTCCTTGCAATTTGTTGTCAATTTATTCTTGCATTTGATATATCCACCTTCCAACTGTATACTTCTTTGTGTTTTTTGCTTAATATATATCTAGAAAATGGATCGTTCATGGATGTCAAAAAAAAATCGCTCTGCAGTTAAATATGAAAAATGGGTGGATGAGTTCATTAAATTTGCACTTGACCATGGTTGTAACCCTACTAGAATGATATGTCCATGCAAGGATTGTTATTACTCCAGGCTTATTAAGGTTGATGAGGTTAGAGAACATCTTATTTTTTGGGGTATCATTGCTGATTACACATGTTGGATATGGCATGGAGAGAAATCTACTGCTAGGCATTCTACAAGTTGTGAGGATTCTGATTATGAGAACACATGTAATGTTTTTGAAGACGGAGATGACATATTAGATGATATACATCTTGTGGTGAAGCTTGTACTGTGTTACAAGCTGCCAAAGGAGTAGAAGTGCCATTCCCTACTGATGAAGCTTGTACCGTGTTACAAGCTGTAGGCCAGTTTATTGCATGGCCTATACATCTTGTGTTGTCTGTTGAGGTAAGCTATCAAATATTCTCTAATTAAGACCTTTAATTAATTATTTATCCGATATATGCATGTTATATTACTTTGTTGTTTTTATTGATTCATGAGGCATCAATGTAATGTTTGAAGCAGAAAGATATGACAAATTCAGTGGCAAAGAATCTTGGCAACCTCATGGATATGGATCCAACTCCAAGTATTCTTGATGATTTTTGATGGATGTTGGATGAATTTGTTGATAGTCCACTACGGTATGTCAAAATTCCCAAACAACTTTTCAGCAATGACCATCCTGATATTTCCATTGGAATGGAACACGTTCAAATATGGCTTGACAAGAAAGAGATAGACATGTGTCATATTTCTATATATTTGAGGTTAGTTTTTTAAAAAGTTATGTTTTTTTTTTCACTGTAATATATTGGTTTCACACACATTTTGTTTTTGTAGTTATTTGTTCGAAACTCATTGTGAAGGTGTCAGTGACATGTTTGGATTTCTGTGTCCAAGTTTAGTTTCCTTAGATGGTGGCAGCCTTAAAGATCGGGCTACTTACATTGCAAATGCCATGAAAGGCAATATCGAAAATTGAATTTTTTTTGCACCATATAAATCTGGGTGGGAACTCTATTCTTCTTATGATTTTACATTACTTAAATATAGTTTATGCATACTCATTCTAATGACCTTATATATAGGCAACGATGGGTGTTGTTAGTATTGAATCCTCATTGTGGCTATGCATATTGGATTGACCCCTTGGGAAAAGGACAAGAAATGGATGCAGATCAGCTAATTGACCTGTAAGTATCAATTTTAGCTTTGATTAACACAACTCAATTAAATTTTAATGTAAGTCATATGTAGTGATCATATACTTGTCTTTTATATAGGAGTTATACTTTCAAATTTACCAATCTTCAAAAGATGAAGCCTCGAAAACAACCTTTGTGGCAAATTGTACAGGTTAAGCGCGATTTTGTTCTTTATTTACATCATCGTAGAATGAAATTAATTATTATGTATATGAATTTATATAACTTTATATATACTTGTCTCATTGGTTGTAGTGCCCACGTGAGAAAAATTTGATTGATAGTGGATATTACATCTTGAGATTCATCAAGGAGATAATGCGAAGAAAAAGTGTTTCCATCCCAAAGATAGTATGTCATTGAAATTATTCTTATAACACTATTTTTATTGTACTTATATGCAACTATGTTAGTCATTTTATTATTTTTTGTAGTGGTATGGTAAGAAGGACAACTTCTCTGAAAGTGAAATTGACGAAATTAGAAAGGAATGGATCGAATACTTGCTTCGTCTCATCTTTTAGGTATGTTGGTAAATAGCATGGTCTCATTTTGAACACTTTGATTATGGTTGAGGTTCAAATGAAGATGTTCTTTGCTGCTAAAAGTATTATTCTTTCTCTCTGACATTGATTTTTACAAGTGCATAACAAATTTTCGTTAATTTCTTTCCCCTTAAATATTCTGAATAAAACACGTTCTAGTTATAAATAAAGTATTACAAATAAAGTATGCTAGGAATTAGATGAGTGTAAAGAGACGGAAACGGTGCTTTATATCCACTTGCAACACTAGAACTGTCAACAAAATGATGATAGCTGTACAAGATGAGTTCTTATAAGGACACAAAAATGAGGCCCTTTATTTCTACATACACATGCATGTTCCTCGACACGTATTATAGCATGCTAGCTGGTTGTTTTTTGCTTCGTCTCATCTTGTTGTTCATATTATCAGTTTTTGGACTTGTTTACCTTGTTGCATGTAGTTAGTACTCTTTTTTGGATGTCGTAGTTTTTTATGTGATGGCAATGCAAGGTTGTTTTTTGTATGTTTGTTGTATCAATTGATTAAGCATGTTATTCTCTTTTACAGGTTATTTTTTTGTTGGATAACTTGGAGAAAAACAACAAAAGAAAGTGGTTGATGGCGTTTTCACAATCCTTTGTTATATGGGTTTTTCCTGAATTCTAAAACAATTATTAGGTTTGTTTACCTAGTGACTATTCTTAGCTTAAGTGTTGACAAATATTATACTTAGTTGGTTTAATTTCTTTTTGTGCGCTAAGATTGCACTGAATGTTTGATACAATTGGTATTTTGGCTTGATATATGAAAGACGTTCTGGGTTTGCTTGGATATGTACGTGTTTGGATATATGGTTATACAGGTGGAAATTATGTGAAAATAAACAAATATGAAACTCTACGAAAAAATGTTTTATACCCCGGAGATTGGTCAGTGATATAAACATCATCCACTGATTTTGACAATATAACACGGATGGAAGTCCGGTGTATATACAATATAACATAGATGTTCACCCGGGTTATATACCATATAACACGGATTGAAAAATCACACCACGGAAAAATGTTTTATACCCCGGAGATTGGTCCGTGATATAAACATCATCCACTGATTTTGACAATATAACACGGATGGAAGTCCGGTGTATATACAATATAACACGGATGTTCACCCGGGGTATATACCATATAACACGGATGGAAAAATCGGTGGATGCTGTTAATATTCACATATACCCCGGTGCCAATTTGCGCACATATAACCCGGAGGTACAATCGCCGAGGTATATACCAACCAAATACCCCGGTTTATAAGAGGTAAATACCCCGGATAATTATTATACCCGGGGTATATATACCGAATATACCCCAGAGTTTTCTCGCATACTAAAAAAAAGGGCTTAAACCATAAGGTATATACCCCGTGCGTTTTTTTTCAAATAACCGGGGTATATAAGTTTTAACTATATACCTCGATCAGCTATAACCCGGATTACATCCGGGGTATAAAGCTAGAAACGCCCGGGGTATATTGACTATTTTGTATTAGTGTGTTGTCCTCCATTTTGAGCAAAGGGGAATTTGCCTCGTAGTTGCTCACCCAATCAAACATGTCCTTGTACTTGACTGGCCTCCTAGTGTCTGCCAGGGCTTCAGGGAATGGTGCAGGAGGCTTCTCGGACCCAAGAGGGGGGAAGAACGGACGAACATAAGTATCAACGCAAACCTCATCAGCTGAACTGGAATTTTGGACGCCGGGTCGCGCTGGTCTCACCGCGGGGCGGGGCGAAATCTCGCTAGGAAGAACTCCGTCACCGCGGGGGTGGTGGTCATCGCCGCGGGGCGGTGATTGTGAGGAGGGGAAACTGATACTTGCCGCCGGGTCGCGGTGGGTGTCGCCGTGGGGCGGTGACTTGCGTTCTTCTTTACTGGATTCAGTTCCAACATACCGCCGGGTCGCGGTCAGGGGCGCCGCGGGGCGGTCGAAGATTATCTCCATCTCATATTCGCTCTCCTTTTCAGCACTAGGAGGAACGACCAATTTCTTTCCACTCCGGAGGATAATGGCACTCATATTTTCCCTCGGATTCTCCATCTCAGGCCCGCACCTCAGCTTCATAGCATAGACAGTATCTTGTGTGTTTTCTGCTGTAGGGACTCGTGGTTGTGCAGACTTCGACTCAATCAACGCTTGACTCAGTTGGTTAAACTGGCTTTGGAGACTGGAAATCGCCTCTTGCTATTGTTGGACACTCTGAGCCATGGTTGTTTGCAGTGAGGACACGTGCTGGGCCATGGTTGACATGCTTTGAACCATAGTGTTGAGTACATCAGCATTGGGTGCAGGCAAGTTTGCGTGTTGTCCTTGGAATCCATGCGCATATGGTTGCCCGTACCGTGGTTGATTTCCATACGGAACTGGGTTATAGTGCTCCCTCCACCCTGAGTTGTAGGTGTTCGGATACGGCTCTTGTCTCGGTCCCTGTGAATTTACACCTCGACGTGCGTTTACTGCTGCTGCGAATGCGGGAAGTCCTGGACAATCGTCAGTGGTGTGTAGCGTTTTGCGACAAATTCTGCAGGGTCTGACTGGTCTTTCTGCATCCGAGTTGGGGTAGTATCCCCTCTCTAGAGAGAATGAGCAGGGGTATGGGTCATCGCGCGTCTCTCCCCAGAAATCCATATCTGTATCAAAAAAAAAAAAAAAAGTAGTAGCACGGGTGTGGACCGTAAGATAGGTCCACACCAAAGTAACACGCACACAAACAAACACACAGAAAAATCAAATCTTGCCTCCTCGGCAACAGCGCCAATTTGACGGACGGGTTTTTAGTCGTCTTAATCCCGGTCAAAATAAAACCTAACAAACCTAAACAAGTAGTAGATGCAAGCAAGGGTCGAATCCCACAGGGAGGAAGTGATCTTTCTAAGTGTTGATTAGCATGCAAAAGACGTGTAACCGACAAGTAACAGGGGGGTTTTTGTATGATCACAGAGTAACAAGGATGCAAGCTTTAGAGATAGAAGAAGTATGATGGGTGGAAGTATTCCACTAGACAAATATCCACACTGCAGATAAAACTGGTTGATCACTGATAACTATTGTTCCAAGTTCTTTTCACAATCTTATAGTCGTTCCCATCCTGATCGTAATTAACTACCAATTCAGACAGTTGTTGATAGTACTTACCACAATATCAATAGAAGAAAACCTCACTATCAATAAAGCAATAGCATTCAAACAAGGATATAGAATACACGCAAATAGAAGAAAACCTTACTACTTAACATGCAAATAACTCTCTCTCACAATTGCACACTCGTATTCCACTATATGTAACAGTTGTGTTTGCTACTAGATATGCACTCGCATTCCGCTATATGCAAATCCTAGCACTATGATAAATATCGATAAACCTAGTTAGCAACTCTAGATAAATCAACACAAACCAATAGACAATAGGCTCAAGAGAATTAAACCAACTTAATAAGATATAGAACAAGGAATTGAAATCTCACAACCAATCCCTGCTCATTCTCTCTAGAGAGGGGTAGTATCCCCTCTCTAGAGAGAATGAGCAGGGGTATGGGTCATCGCGCGTCTCTCCCCAGAAATCCATATCTGTATCAAAATAAAAAAAAAATAAAAAAAAATAAAAGTAGTAGCACGGGTGTGGACCGTAAGATAGGTCCACACCAAAGTAACACGCACACAAACAAACACACAGAAAAATCAAATCTTGCCTCCTCGGCAACAGCGCCAATTTGACGGACGGGTTTTTAGTTGTCTTAAACCCGGTCAAAATAAAACCTAACAAACCTAAACAAGTAGTAGATGCAAGTAAGGGTCGAATCCCACAGGGAGAAAGTGATCTTTCTAAGTGTTGATTAGTATGCAAAAGACGTGTAACCGACAAGTAACAGGGGGGTTTTTGTATGATCACAGAGTAACAAGGATGCAAGCTTTAGAGATAGAATAAGTATGATGGGTGGAAGTATTCCACTAGACAAATATCTACACTGCAGATAAAACTGGTTGATCACTGATAACTATTGTTCCAAGTTCTTTTCACAATCTTATAGTCGTTCCCATCCTGATCGTAATTAACTACCAATTCAGACAATTGTTGATAGTACTTACCACAATATCAATAGAAGAAAACTTCACTATCAATAAAGCAATAGCATTCAAACAAGGATATAGAATACACGCAAATAGAAGAAAACCTTACTACTTAACATGCAAATAACTCTCTCTCACAATTGCACACTCGTATTCCACTATATGTAACAATTGTGTTTGCTACTAGATATGCACTCGCATTCCGCTATATGCAAATCCTAGCACTATGATAAATATCGATAAACCTAGTTAGCAACTCTAGATAAATCAACACAAACCAATAGACAATAGGCTCAAGAGAATTAAACCAACTTAATAAGATATAGAACAAGGAATAGAAATCTCACAACCAATCCATTGCAATGCTTCAATCGTCTAGCGAAACAAACGTGTTTAGCTCTCCATGGGTTAAAACCCTAGAGGTAGAATGAAAAACGAGTCTCCTATCTAAGACCTGGAAAAGATCTTAAATAGGCTAACGAAATAAACTTGACCTAAAAAATAATAAAGGAAACAAGATAATAGAACTAGAAAATCCGAAATTGCAAAATAGGAAATAATATCTCGCTGGCCGCGAGGCGTTAACAAGTCCACCGCGGGGCGTCGAGTTCCACCGCGGGGCATGGTGGCTTCCAGTTGCCTTCTCTGAGATCCACCGCCGGGTCGCGGTGGCTTCTGGCGCGGGGCGTCAGACGGTGTCTTCTTCAACTTCTGCGAGACTTCTGTAAAAACGTCATAACTTTTGATTCCCAACTCGGTTTATGCTCATATTTTGAGTACTTGCAGTAGACTTCAAGATCTAATTCCTCAAATTGGAATCACTTCATTTGGACATCTGAGTAGAGAGAACGAACCATTTGAATTCAGCACATTTTTCTTCTACTCTTCAATACACTTCAAACCTCTATAAATCCCATGATTTCTTCACTTCTCCACTCTAACTCCATAATCCACGATTGTGCTCTAAATCCATCCAAATGGCACCTCAAACATGGTAATAACCCCCCAGATATGCACTACAAAATAGCACCGATCAGCCCTTGGGAAGACTTATCCATGGATTTCATCACCGGGTTGCCTCAGTCTAGGAGAGGTAAGGACACTATTTTTGTTGGGGTGGATAGGTTCTCCAAGATGGCCCACTTCATGGCCTGTAAGACCACCCATAGTGCTAGTGAGATTGCTGAGTTGTTCTTTGAGCATGTGGTTAGATTGCATGGTGTGCCTAGGACAATTGTGAGTGATAGGGACACCACGTTTGTTGGACACTTTTGGAGGACACTTTGGGGGAAGCTAGGTACCAAGCTCTTATTCTTCACTAGCTACCACCCCCAGACCGATGGCCAGACTGAGGTCACAAACCGCACCCTAGGGGCCCTCCTCCGAACCATGCTCAAGGCCAATCCCAGGCGTTGGGAGGACTTACTTCCATTTGTTGAGTTTTCCTATAATAGGTCCAGGCATTCGGCAACCAAGCTCACACCATTCGAGGTTGTCTATGGTCGCAACCCATTGACACCTTTGGACATGTTGCCACGCCCGCTCAAGGACACTGAGCATTTCACCGCCGCCAACCGCGCCGCGCAGATCCAAGAGCTTCATCGCCGAACCCGGGAGTAGCTGGAGCGCAGGGCCATCCAGTATGAGGCCCATCAAAACAAGGGTCGGCGCAAAATGGTCTTCGCGTCTGGTGACATGGTCTGGGTTCATCTACGCAAGGATCGCTTCCCTAGCAAGAGGAAATCCAAGCTTGTGCCGCATGGAGATGGCCCATTCAGAGTTGTCAAGGCCATTGGTGACAACGCTTATGAGGTTGACTTGCCCCCGAATTTTGGTGTCCACGCGACCTTCAATGTCGCTAACCTTCAGCCTTACGTGGAGCCCGAGTTTGATGATGGTGAAGCGGGGACGCTTCACAGCCAAGTGGGGGAGGGTGATGCGCCCCTGCCTTCCATGACCGCCGCGGAGGAGGAGACCTCCATCAGCTTACAGTCTACAGGGCCTGTGACAAGGTCTCGTGCCAAGGCCATTGCCAAGGCCACACAGTCTCTGGTCGCGCGCTAGTCGCAAGCCAGGGCGCGCCTGAGACCGCGCCTCCACTTCGCCTCCTCGCCACCATCAGCGGCCCAGAGGAGATCCAGTCGGGCACCTTGCCACCTGAGCCAGGCGTGACACTCCAAGAACCCACACAAGCCTAGCCCAGGCTCGCACCCAGCCAACACAGCCTCACGCCGCGGCTTCGCCATCATTGCCGCGTCTCTGCACCCACTCCGCCTCGCCAGCAACTCCCTCGGCGCCTATCCAAGACTTAGCATACTTTTGTATTTTGAGGTTCATTTGATATGTTAGACTTACTATTTTTGGTATGGCTATTTTTGGGACTTTCTATTTTTAGGAGGTTTCCAATCTTGGCCCTTTCTATTTTTAGACTTTCTAGTTTTAGCATTTCCATTTTTAGGAGTTACTTTATTTAGTAAGTTTCTATTTCGGGCGTGTGCTCCACTCATGTGAGTGGGCTAGCCCATTAGGTGAGACTCGGCCCATCCGAGCCCCGCGCCCATATATAAGGCTGTCTCGGCCACTTGTACTAGGTCACGTCTATTTTTAATCTAAGCTTAAGTTTGAGTGCTAATTGCCTCTTTCCTTAGATCGGACGTCAAAACCCTAGTCTATCTTCGCATCTACTTCACTCCGCCGCCGACGCTACGGCAACGCTCGATCCATCGAGCCCAATCCTTCATCGCACCTAGTCCTGAGGCCGCGAGTCCAGACCCACCATCGCATCGCTATCGCTAGCGTTGTGACACTCCACCACCATCGCTCGCCACCGATCACGTGTCGTGACATTCACCTCCGCGACACCCGTGTCTTCGCGTCCAAGCCTCAATCGCGCTACATGAACCTCAAAACCATTATGAGGTTCACTCGCCCCTCTTCAAGCCTTTTGTGCAATTCAACAAGGCCGAAGGCCAAGGTTTCCACGGCAACACTTGAAGCCGAGACGAGCGACTCACCACCAAGGCCTAAATCCGAAGCCGCCGTGACATTTGACCGGCATTCGAAGACAAGGACGCATCAACTACCTAGTGACATCAAATGTCATAAAGGAAAGTTATGAGATAAAAATCTATTTCACAAGCAAAGATTTCTTATTCACTTGTATCTTGAAAGACAAATATCAACGTAGTGGATGCTTTGTTCTTCATGTGCTCAAGTGTTGATGTTGTTGTGCTATCTGATGCCTGCAACTAGTCCAAAAGAGCTCCGAATCTTGCATTCTTCTATAACAAGTTCAATGTGCTTCCTTTTTGAAGAGATTCTGAGCATCTTATATTCGTTTCAGCAAGTAAGCTTGGTCCAAGTCATGTCATCAAGCAAGCAACAATTTGGAGAGACTAAAACTTGTATAGGTGAAACTAAATCCTTGCGACTCTTTTGTTAAAAACGGGGTTTATGGGCAAATATACTGGTACAAGGAGATATGCAAGGGAATTTTATCATTATCTTTCAAGAATATCAGTGACTTTTGAGTAGTTTCTGTCTTCTCGTCTAATTATCAACATTGAGCTCCTAGTGCCTGGTTTTGTTTTAGAAAAGTTGTATAATGCACAGTGTCTCTTTTATGGTTATCATTGTTGGGCCACGTTTCGATCAAAGTTGGACCGGCCCACAGATGGTTGAAGGATGAAGCCCTTCACGCGGAGAAACCGGCCTGCTTGTTGGTGCGACCAACGGCTCCCTCAAACGTCCAAGAGAAAATCACGGGCATGATCCTATCACTAAAACGGCTAAATGATCTTCCCAAATCTCGCATTAATCCCCTCATTTTAAATAGATTGTGATCAGGCTATTGTAAGACACGTTCTCTACTATTCCATTGCTGAAATACTAAACCCCCAAAGTTCTCGTTGTACTACAAGCTCGTTCAATATATTTGCAAAGTTCATCCGATTGTGCTTGGTCTGATCCAGTATTTCTCCTTCTCGATTCGTCATAGCTAAGCATTATTATCACCATTTCGTCTCATCATTCTTCTTTTCTGATTTGTTTGAAGTTATAATTTGATTCGTTCGACTAATAGTACCACATAGAAGGTAATTTAGGTTTGATATCTTTTTGCCCAAAACAATTTGGCGCCCACCGTGGGGCCGTTAGCCGATTCGCATTCAGAAACTTCATCAAAAATCATCCAAAATGGTGAGCGACGCTCTTCCCAGCGCCTCCGGAGAAAGGCCAGTCTTGGGAGCAACCACTGACGACACGGTCGTCAATACAGCGGAGGTTTCTACCCAGGAACAGATCCATCGGATGGCGCAAACCCTGTCGTCCCTCCAGGAAGAACTAGTCGACCAACGTCGTACTAACGAATCGATCCGTGCTACTTTTGTTACTGTAATTAATCGTTTGACTAACAAAAATGAGCTTCTCAAAGCGCAGGCACAATCCGCCGCATCCGCACCGGCCGGAAGCAGATGCCCAATCGACCTCGAAGGGATCCAAACTCGATTAGACATGGAGGGTATAGTCGTAACGCCAGCAAGCGAGTGAAACCAAATCCATACGACCGGTATTCCTGAAACTTCTCGTGTCAACCCTATTATGACTAACAATTTTTCTTTCGTCACATCGACTGGTTCCGAAAGGACCCGAGTAACCAATCCGCAGGTTACGACGATGCCGAGCATCTAGACGCTCATCCAACAAGCTATCGACGAGCATATGAAGTCTCTCGATGAACATTTCGCGAAGATCCCAGGCGTTCCCCAACCCATCGAGAAAGAGGCATTGGACGGCTTCGAAGAATCTCCGTTCGTCGATGATATCGCACGGGTCGAGATCCCAAAGAAGTTCCATCTCCCAAGCATGGCCAGTTACGATGGAACAAGCGATCCAGACGACCATATCTCCCTCTACAAACAAAAGCTCATGACAATTTCCGTCTCCAGGACCAATCGCGAGGCGGTTATGTGTAAAAGTTTCGGCACCTCCCTCGCGGGGCCGACACTTACTTGGTTCATGCATCTGCCACAAGGATCGATTGCATCCTTCGCAGAATTAGTCAACGCTTTCAAAATTCAATTCGCTAGTAGTAGAAGACTAGAGAAGCAATCTAGCGATCTATATCGTGTTGTCCAAAAGCATAACGAACCTTTACGTACTTATCTTAACAGGTACAATAAGGAAAAGGTCGCCATACCCCACTGCGACATCCCTACATCTGTCGAAGCCTTTCGACGGGGTCTGGTCCGGGGCAGCGAGCTGTATCGGGAATTGACGAAATATCCCTGCCGAAGTTTCGAAGACGTCCAAGCCAAGACGATGGCTCAAGTCAGATTGGAAGAGGACGAAGAACCCTTCAAGACAGAGCCAAGTCCGGATCGAGTCAACCGCAGATCAACGTCCGATAATCGTAGGGACAAGCGTCAACAGCCATACCCCCGAGGACGCGATGACCAAAGTCGAGACAGGGGACACGGATGGAAGGAAAACCCTTCGCTACCCCCCAAGCTACAATCGTATAACTTCTGTGTTTCGATTGCAGAGTTAGTCAAGACGTTCGACAAATATGGCAAAGACGTAAGATGGCCGCGAAAGAACGACAAGCCGGACTACAAAAAAGACATGACGAGGTGGTGCGATTTCCATGGAGACCACGGGCATAAAACCGACGAATGTGTCGCGCTGCGAAAAGAGGCCGCAAGGTTACTATCACAAGGACTCATCCGAGATGTCATCTCGGATAGAGCCAAAGCCACCATGGAACGAAGAGATAAGGTACAAAACGAACGCCCTTCCTCTCCTATACCTGCCAAGATTGTCAACTCCATTTCAGGTGGGTCCGATATATGCGGGATGTCATATTCCGTGGCAAAACGCCACGCCAAAAGAAGCATAGGCGACGTGCCTCCACCTTCTGAGCTAAGACCCGAAGAAACAAGCGACTTGCCCACAATCACCTTCGACGAGACCGACGCTAGCGGATGGACAGAGCATCACGACAGCCTGGTAATATCTTTGTCCATTGGAAACTGTCTTATACGCAGGGTACTAATCGATACAGGTAGCTCCACCGATTTGATCACTCTCAACACTCTAAAAGAGATGGGTCTTAGTGAGAAAGACGTGACCAAAAGAAAGTTACCCATGGTCGGATTCAGCGGTGAAGTCCGATACTCACTTGGTGAAATCACCCTAACCACCTATGCAAGGGGAATCAACCGACATGTAAAATTTGTAGTATTAGACTGTGAATCTCCCTATAATTGTATTATTGGCAGGCCTTGGATACATTCGATGACGACGGTCCCTTCCACTTATCATCAAACGATGAAATTCCCAACCAAGTGGGGAGTCCAAGAGATCAAAGGAGAGCAAAGAATCGCGAGGGAATGCTATGTGACATCCATGAAGCAAGCGGTCGAAAACAATACGACATAGCAATTACAGAACGAGGAGAGGTCGAACAAGTATATCGAACCAGAAACAGAAAAGTTAACCGAAGTTGCTCTCGACCTCACCTCGCCAGACCGGACGGTCAGAGTCGGATCCGATCTCGACGACGCAACCAGTGAAAAGTTGGTGGAATTCCTGCGGTCAAACTCCGACTGCTTTGCGTGGTCTCATGAAGACATGATAGGTATTTCTCCTGACATCACAACTCATAAACTAAATGTGGATGCCAGTTTTCCCCTGTCAAACAGACACGCAGGAAATTTGACGTCGAACGAAACAAAATAGTCGATGACGAAGTCAAAAAGTTACTAGAGACATGCAAGGTTAGGGAAGTCAAGTAACCCGAGTGGCTGGCCAACGTGGTGGTGGTCGAAAAGAAGAACGGAAAATGGAGGGTCTGTATAGATTTCAAGGACCTCAACAAAGCATGTCCAAAGGACTCGTTCCCTTTACCGCACATTGATGCAATGATCGACGCGACCGCAGGCCACAAGATGCTCTCTTTCATGGACGCATTCAACGGCTACAACCAGATACTGATGGATTCTCAAGACCAAGAGAAGACAGCCTTCGTCACCAGTCAGGGGACCTATTGCTACAAAGCCATGCCCTTCGGTCTAAAAAATGTTGGGGCAACTTATCAACGACTGGTCAACAAAATGTTCAAAGAACAGATTGGGGACACCATGGAGGTCTACATCGACGACATGCTAGTCAAGTCGAAGCAAAAGAAAGACCACATTGAACACCTGAGGGAAGCATTCGAGGTACTTAAACGCTATAACATGAAATTAAATCCCACTAAATGTTCTTTCGGAGTCTCTTCAGGGAAATTTTTGGGATACATGGTGACCCAAAGAGGGATTGAGGCGAGCCCTGAACAAGTAAAAGCAATTATCAATCTAAGGTCGCCCAGATGCGTCAAAGATGTCCAAAAGCTCACAGGACGAGTAGCAGCGCTGAACCGCTTTATTTCAAAATCGTCTGACAAGTGCAAGCCGTTCTATGACGCACTCAAGAAGAACAAATCATTCCAATGGGGAGCAGAGCACGAGGTGGCATTCCAGGAATTGAAGAAATATATGTCGAATCCATTGCTACTCGACAAGCCAAAGGATGATGAGTCATTGCCCATCTATTTGGCCGTGTCGGACACGTCGGCAAGCGCCGTCTTGGTAAGAGAAGAAGACGGCAAATAATCCCCGATTTACTATGTAAGCCGGTCACTACTACCAGCCGAAACAAGGTATACTTCATTGGAAAAGCTAGTTTTGGCATTAGTCATGGCCTCTAACAAGTTAAGACCTTACTTTGAATCGCATACTATTATCGTGAGGACTAACCATCCCATGAAAGCAATCATGAGGAAAACCGAGTTCACAGGTCGAATGGCTAAATGGGCTATACAACTGAGTGGCTACGAAATCGAATACGAGCCCAGAACAGCCATCAAATCTCAGGCTTTAGCCGACTTTGTGGTAGATTTCAGCCCAACACTAGAACAAGAAGCCATAAAAGAAGCAACAGATCTACTCGCGACAGACGAACAAGGCACTTGGGAACTACAGACCGATGGAGCATCAAACGTCAGGGGCACAGGTTTAGGTGTCGTACTAAAATCACCACAAGGGGACAAGATAGCCCAGGCCGTAAGATGTGAATGAGATGCAACCAACAACGAGGCAGAGTACGAGGCACTCGTATTCGGCCTCAACCTAGCTCAGGATCTCGCAATCGACGACATAAAGGTAGTTTGTGATTCTCTACTGATCGTAAACCAGGTCCAAGGATTGTACGTTGCCAAAGACGATAGAATGGCTGCCTATCTAAGCATCGTCCGAAGATTAGTCGCACAATTCAAGACATTCGACATCAGCCAAGTACCAAGAGAATTAAACACACAAGCGGACGCACTGGCTAACCTGGGGTCGACGCTAGATCCAAAATAATTTCCCAACATTCCCATAGTCCACGTCACAACACCAGCAGTGTCAAGAACAACCAAAGACACAAAGCAACAAGACGAATTGGAAGAGGTCGTCACCATAACACAAGACAACTCTGAAACTCATTCGGCAGGCGATTCCGAAGATTGGACAAAACCATTCGTTGATTGGATAGCACACGGCACCCTACCAGATGACAAAGCCACGGCCAAACGCCTAAAGGTACAAGCATTATCCTTCGAAATGAAAGAGTGTTTTCTTTTCAAACGATTTGTCACAGGTTTGCTGCTGAAGTACCTCACGCCCGTCGAAGCTCAAAAACTTCTTTGATCCTTACATGATGGAGAGTGCGGCAATCATGCCGGAGGACGAAGCTTAGCTTGTAAGGCTCGACGCATGTGATACTATTGGCCAACGATGAACGCGGAGGCATTAGAATATGCCAAAAGATGCGACGCCTGTCAACGACATGCGCCAGTCGCACATCAACCATCAGAACCCCTACATCCAACACTTGCGCCTTGACCATTCATGAGATGGGGAATGGACATTGTCGGCAAATTACCACCAGCACAGGGGCAACGCGTCTTCTTCCTGGCCATGACCGATTACTTCTCCAAATGGATCGAAGCTGAAGCTTATCGAGAGGTAAAAGAAACTCAAGTCATTTCATTCATCAAACGAAACATTTTGTGTAGATTCGGCGTGCCATCAGAAATCGTATGCGACAATGGCTCCCAATTCATTGGTCGCAAGACTAGAGCCTTTTGCGAACAGTGGCACATCAACTTAGTCACGTACACCCCCAGATATCCACAGTCGAATGGGCAAGCAGAGTCCAGTAATAAAATCATCATCAACAACCTAAAAAAGAGATTAGAAGGCGCCAAGGGCAAGTGGACAGATGAACTCCCTTACATCCTTTGGTCCGACATAACTACACCGAAGAATGCGACAGGACAATCACCCTTCTCACTCGTCTACGGATGTGAAGCGGTCATACCAGCCGAGATATTTATCCCCACAGCCAGGTACGGCCTGCAAAGCCCAGAACAGAACGACGAAGAATTGTCGCATAACATCGACACGATCAACGAAGTCAGAGAAAGAGCCAAGCTTAGGATGGTCCAATACCAGCAACAGGTCGCCAAAAGCTATAACAAAAATGTACGCGTCAGAGATTTCAAAGAAGGAGATTGGGTTCTAAGGAAGACGTTTCAAAACACCAAAGACCCCAGAGACGGTAAACTGGCCCCACAATGGGAAGGACCCTACCTAATCACAGAAGTTGTTGGACAAGGCGCCTACAGATTGCAAGATATGGAAGGACGCATCATCCCCAAAAGTTGGAACGCGACATACTTAAAGCAGTATCATTTCTAAAAACCTTTTGTCATTTGTCGACTTATCAATTACATTTGTTCAAATCGGTATTTTTTCACCAAATGCGTTCACTGACTTAAGCATCGGAGGGCCGTTGGGTTCGCTCCCAACAGCCATTTCCTAGCGACCCTTTACTTTGTTTCATTCAACACAGGCACAACAAATTCAAACAAAGCAGTGGATCCACTCAAGACAAACAAAAGCGCTTACATCTTACACAACGCGATCGATCGGCACACAGGGAGTTGAACAACAAAGGCATGACGACACACCGCCCGCCTTATTACGAAATAAGGTATACAAAGCCTTAGACGAAACATTTAACGCAAGACACATTTGCTTACCTCCTTGGATTACGATATACAATTGTCATGACTAAACTTAATACGATTCACAGGCCTCCCCTCTTCCCGAAACAAAAAACGCTTCTATACAAGCATACATCAAACACAACATTTGCTAGAATCAAAGAGTGTTGTTCAGAAGAAGATAGGCATCCGTCCTCAAAAAGGGCGAAACGCCAATCATCATTGTCTTACAAACACACGATCTGCGATGGTGGATGGGTCGTCAAAACACAGAGTTTGCCCACACAACGGAGGGACTTTCAAACACAATTAGTTCGAATATCCAAACGATAAATCAACAAACTAAGGCATAAAGAACTTCAAGCTTCGACATCCTTACCTGGGGCAGCGTCAAGAACAGGGTCGGGTGCCATTTCTGTTCGACCAGAACTCACCTCAGCTCCTTCTCCCACCACAGCTCCGACAGTCCCGCATGCTTGAAGGAAGTCAACACCGGGGCAACCGTTGGGAAATTGCTCGTCTAGGTAAGCCTGTTCCTTCTCCAGATCCCACGATTCATGGCGACCAGCCTTGAAGTCCTCCATCATCTCGATCCTAGACTCAAGCGTGAAGTAGGCTCCAACATCAGTAGTGACCTCGCCACCCTCCTTCTTGGCGTTCTCAAGCTGGGCCTCCAATTCACTTATACGTTGCTCAGAACCCCTCAAGTCATCTTCAATGGCACGACGCGCGCCCTCCGACGCCTTCAACAACGCATCCGCTTCCTTTGCCCTGCCCTCGGCTTGGGAGATCTTCAACTGAGCATCGTCCCACATCTGTTTAGTCTTCAGGTGGCTAGATCGAAGATGCTGGAAGACCTGCGCACACGGATAGCAAGTCAGCAAACCCGCCACGAACAAAGGTCATATAAAAAAAAAAGAGAGAAGTTTGAGATTAACCGTCCAAGAACTCGTAGCAGCCACCTCCAAGCTATCCAAGACAGAAAGATCTTCAATGTCGTCAGTCACCGGCAAAGTCAAGAGTTCAGGGAAACCAATGGTCCTCTTCACCGACTTGCCTTTCGACGCATTGTCTGAAACACGAACAGACTTTCTCTTGTGGCCGGACGATTTCGGAGGAAGAGACTTCAAGGGACAACCTTTGGGGAGAGCCTTGGAGCGCATCCTCTGCTCTAACAGATCTTTCGCCGAGAGACGAGCACTAGACCTCTCACCACGAGACAGAGCTGCGTTTGACAAAGGAAGAGTCAATTGTAGTGGATAAAAGAAACAAAGCAGGACAAGCCTAACTGATGCTCACGTTTGGAAGAAGACGACATTGGCGAAACTGCTTCAACGGAGAGAGACTGGGCGGACGAGAAAACACTGTTGTTAGCGAAAGTCCTCTCGATCTTCGAAAGCTTCAAGACCGCCTGCGTCTTTGATTTCAAGACAGGATCTTCCTCTGGTTTCGCAATCTCAGGCTCTGCAAAAAATTACATGTAAGCCAAAGTTAAAAGCCATGCGACCAATCTCAAGCACAAGAAAGAACACAAACCTTTCCACATCCAATCGGTCAGCAAGAACAGACAATCGCCCCCCAAACCCAATGACGCAATATTCACAAAAAAGAACCGCTTTTTCCATCCACGGTCATTCACGTTCAATTTCAGAACCAAGGGTTGGCGATCGGAGCGGCATTGGAGGTTATATTGATATGACCGCTTGGATCCTAAACAGTAGTTGTAATCCAAAACCCTAAAATCTATGCCAACAGCGAAATCCCTGTTCAAACGGTCTAAAACCTTAAGCAGGCGCCAAGCATGAGGCATTACTTGGCAAGGAGCTAAAGAGAAGGAGGAGAGCACTGATTGGACCAACTCAGAGAAAGGAAAAGTATGACCCTAAAATCAATATATTTGCAAGGTTCATCCGATTGTGCTTGGTCTGATCCAGTATTTCTGTCTTGATTCATCATAGCTAAACATTATTATTACCATTTCGTCTCATCATTCTTATTTTCTGATTTGTTTGAAGTTATAATTTGATTCATTCGACTAATAATACCACATCGAAGGCAATTTAGGTTTGATATCTTTTTGCCCAAAACAATCATTCATATCAAATGCTGTTTATCAGTTTTCTGGAGATTCATAGTTATCACCAATGTTGTGCAGAGTGTGGAGCTCATTAATAGTGTTATCAGACTATCTTCTCTCCGTTTTGTCTAGCCTTTTCCTTCTAAAGAGATACTAATTGTGCATGTGACTTCAGATCCAAGCATAGGCCACAACATGCTTTATTATATGTATGGAAAAAACACAAGTACACACAAATCTTTAATGAAGGTAAGAAAGTACAACCCCTTTCTATCCTATACCAGTGTTTAGCTGATTTAACAGCAAAAAGCTCATGTATCAAGCCAACCCTCTGAAGCAAATAAGAGCCAGAAAGCCACCAGAAATGAGGCATCTTTCCCAAAATGTAAAACAAACTGTGGAACTTCCATCCCGAGATGGGCCTTATATAGACAGCAAAACAAAGGTTTCACCTGGCTAGAGATGCAAATCTTGACCGCTCTTTTTGTCGATGCAAGGCTCGGTCAATTGGTGATGATGCTTTCCCTACTACACCTGATTGTCGCATTATCTCTGCACGCATTCAGTGTCATGCAACCCGAACAAAAAAACTTCACTAGTTAAAAGTTCAACAGCACGAAACCTCTTGAATTGCTTTATACTCCCTAATTGAATATCAACTCTTATACCGAACACATTTGTGTAGACAAAGAGGAAAGAGAGAACAAACCAGAGCATATAAGACGATTACTCACCTCTTTGTCGTGCAAGCTCTTCGTCAAGTTCTTCTTTCCACTTTTTCTGTCTCTCAGAGAAGCTCATGCTACAATAGCACATATCTTCTCAGAAAACTAAGATAAAATATTTTGAAACCTAGAAACTAAGAACTTTCTAGAAGATTCACCTTGGGCTATTTGAATCCTGTTGACCATCAACATGTAAGGCCCTTTGTTCTTTGTACTGAGGCGGAGTGACATCAGGTGACGTTTGGTTGCTTGTGTTACTGATATTGGACAAACACCTGGAATATCTTGTAGGGCTTGCAGTATCACCACACTCTACAACGGCACATGGTGAACCACAGGGAAGTTGGCCAGGAGACCTGCTTCTTGGAGGTAGTTTCAAAAAATTTGTTGAACTATCATTGAGTGTGTTGAGACCCTCCAGAAGGCTTGGAGAGTAAGAACCATTGAGTGTGTTGAGAAACTCTTCATATAATGGTGTTTGAAGTTTTTTAAGCTCAACGACCTTAGGCAACATCAATAAGCAGTTTTATTATTTATGCAAGCACAAAATTCATAGCTGGAATGTGTAACCATAATAGCTTAGTATATTTCCGCAATCACAAGTTTCAAACATATTAACAAAGCAATACCTTTTCATCCAAGAATGCTTTAATCTTCGATTTAGTAAGGTCATCATCTTCCTCAGACGACGAAGGACAATAGGGAGAAGAAGAATCATTGTTAGCCCTCCTAAATGCCAGAGAGATCCTTGTATGCTCATTCATTGACAGACCATCCGTGTCTCCCTTTATTTGTTCCAATTCATGACATCGATCAATATTGCAACTCCAAACACCAAATGGATCAGACATAGGGTTAAAGCTCTAACACAAAACAGGCATGTTAATCATCTGCTCAAATCTTGGAATGAAAAAATATACCTGCACAAAAGAAGGCAAGTGCTTGCTACCTGATTCAAATCAACATCATCTACTAAGGCGGATTCAAGCTTCAGTGAAATTTTTTCCTTGTCATCTATCAGGCACATCTCGTCATCAATATATCTAGTTTCGCCTCTATGCTCACATCCACCAAAAATGTCAACAAAGGAGCAACTTTGCCTAGCATATAGCATCACAGACATCAACGAAGTGTTTATTCATACGACTAAAAATGTGAAATTACTATTAATTTAAACTGATGTGTATCACTCTTCAGACACTACCAAAATAGGGAGTTGAAATGTACCAAATGGCAACACTTACAAGAATTCTCGGTGTTTCTGAGAAGTTGACAGAACTTCAGAAGGATCCTATACAAAGCCACAACAATCTTCAGTCAAATAATGATCAGAGAAAGATGGAGGACCATATTGTGACAAGGCTTACCATGGTTGGGCCATCAAATTCTAGCACAGGTGTGCTTCGCTCTCCAGTCACAAAAGGGTGCTGAAATCATTTGTAAATAAATATCAGATAATATAAAGATGTATCAACTAAGATATATATTAGAAATTTATAGCAGCAGATGTTTAAAAATCACCTGGTGCAACTCAGAGGAAACCGGTCTCAGGTTTGGTTCCCTACATCAGCATCACAGATTACAAACATACCTTAATATAAAATAGTTGAAAAGGCCAAAAAGAAAGCAACGCAAGTCAGATTACAGCAGCAAATGATTTCTAGATATTAGTCTTCCATGCAACCAAGAGTAATCATGGTCTGAGTCTTTCCTCATATTTGTGGCTCTAGAAGGATTTTAATCTTCCCCAATAAATAATATATTTGGGAGTACTTTTCAAATTCTTCACAGCATTTTGACAAGTAGAGATTAACGAGGCAGCTTAAGTACCATTGAACTGAAAATTGAAGTATTAAGGGGCATCCATTTTATCTTTAATTAGTTCCATTAGAAATTGCATCTAGTTGTATAACTGTAAAATTGAAAAAGCAGCATACTTTTGCAGACATCTCAGCAGAAAATCCTTCGCCTCTGCAGAAAGATGCTCAGGGATAGGTGGATGAGATTTTGTTGTTCCTATATGGAAAAGAGCAGCAACCTAAAAGGAAGTATCAAATAAGTGCAGTATATGGAGAAACCTCCAGTAATAGTGAGTTGATAGAAATGCCACCTCATCAGAAGTGCCTAAGCAATGCATTATACAAAAACAAAAATAAACAGCCTACCTCTTGGTATTGCTCACTCCAAGGAGGTTTCCCAGTGGCCATCTCAATAATAGTGCAACCAACGCTCCATATATCAGCAGGGCTATGATTCACTCATCATATATTAGCTAAATGAAGTCTACTATGAAAATTTAAAATAGTCATTTGCTAGTGTTTTTCATATATATATATATTGGCTGATGCATGAATACATAAGATCCAGGATACGTCAAGTATGTACCAGACATGTATTGGACAAAGCTCGACCATTCAACTATTTACCCAGTAGTTTTTAATGGATATGCTCATCATTTATTCTTTTCAACCATTACACTTACTTTTCAAACACTAAGAGCTATGTGAAACGGCAAACCCTAGTTATGGTTCAGAACAGGAGCACAATGGCTAACAAGCATGCTATGTGGATTATGAGCTCTAAGTCCATCATATGACTTCATAGTTTTTATATTCAAAAAAGAAAGGCAAATACACATGAGAAAATATGGAGAAATTTGTCAACAAAAACCTATCTTAACTTATAACCACAGTTTGCAAGCTCATATGAAGATGTCGGATCATCAAGTTCAAGGACACCAAGTCATCAGCACCATCTCATAAATAATGACAGCTATCTTCTTTAGCAACATAAGGAAAGTATGGTAAAATCTTGCAGAGTGATGTACAGCAATTTTTTAGACTGGATTAAATATCATCTAAAACCTTCTCTTCCATAAACAAGGTTGGTTCCTCATGATCAAGTACACTGTACACGTGTGGAACATTAAGGATCGAGATATAGAAAATCTTCACTTCAGTGACATGTAATAAGCAGCCACTAATTATACACACTTTGAAGATAGGAGAAACATTTTGATTTAAAACAAAAAAGGCATCATCTCTAACAATTTCAATTTTGCAGTAAAATGAATGTTTTACTTACAAGCTGTGTCCAGTTTGAAGAATAACCTCAGGAGCCATCCAATAAGGAGTGCCCTTCATAGACTTTGCACCTGAGATAGTAGCCTATGCACATGACAAGTCCAAATTTAGGGAAGTACCAAAATCAACTCAAACATGTACAATTGAAAGTGCATGGAGAGATGGAAACAGCTACATACTAGCGCAACAACTTTTTTAGATGCACCAAAATCTGCCAGTTTAATGCACCCTGTGTTGTCAACGAGAATGTTTGCTCCCTGTTCATAGACAATTTGTATACTGACTTTCAGGATATAGTTGTCAAACTAAGTAGGATGACACGCCATCCACTATAAAAGGGTATGATGATGCACCTTGATGTCCCTGTGCATAATATCACTCTTATGAAGATATTCCAAGCCTAGTAGTAATTGTTTAGTGTACGATTTTATAACCTGCACAAATTGGTTTGTATAAGATGCATATTGGTAAAGCCTGTAAATAGGTTCAAGTCAGTGCCTCTAGCTCTTCAAAAACTTACAGACTCGGGGAAAGGTCCAAATTCTCCCAAAAGCGACGATATTGACCCACCAGGTACGAATTCCAATAGAATATTTAAAGAATCCTCCTCCCTTACTGTCCCTAAATAACGCTGAAAAAATGAAAAACAACAAAATTTGGAACCGAATCTAGGAATCAACAAGCACAGACATCAAATTGAAGCAAAAAGACGATACTTACAACTATATTAGGATGTGAAAGGTTCTTAAGAAGGTTGACTTCCTCCTCCAACTCCTTTATATGGGCCTGCTTTTAGCAATAAATGCATTAGGGCGCAGTGCCACCCATCATTATACCGGCGTTTAGGGTCGGGACATAGTAAGAGAATCAACCATTGTATAAGATTTGTGAACACTAGTGATTTGTAGAAGTACCATGTGAACAATGAATGAATGAAATTTAGATTAGAAGAAAATTTTAAGCAATAACTGCGAAAGTGTGAAGTCTGTTAAACCTTGACCATTTCCTACAGATAAAGGAATGACCCTGATGTTATCAAGTTCGATACCATTCCTTTAAAGTTTAATTGCTCTTACCGAGTTACGCCCCCCTTGCATAAATATGAAAGTAAAATTGAAGGACGTACAGTTCCAACAGTACCTGTGCTTTCTCCCTTGAAGCATGATTGGAAGCAATTGAAACCTGAACACAACAAGTACGATCAATTGACTACAAAACTCAGGAATTCAAAACCCAAAATCCATAATGATAACAAAAAAGAAACAGAAAATAGGGATCCCCAAATCAAAAGCGATTGATCTGCCTCTTTAACGGCAAGAAGCTCCCCGGAGTCGAGATTCATCCCCATGTAGACCCGACCGAATGCGCCACAACCGATCAAATCACCCTTTCTCCATCTAATCGGCAGCGGAGAGACGCTACTGGAAGCCGCTGTTGGGGACGAGGAAGATTTCGAGGGTTTGGAGAAGACACGGGACCTCCTGATCTTGTCGACTAGGGTTCCGGCGCTGCTCTCATCGCCGGCCGGTGGAGGAAAAGCAAACGATCGCCGGACTGAATCGAGTATCTCCTGCATTGCTCTCAGATTTGAGAGAACAGTGACTTGTGAGTGGTGAGTGAATTGGAATTTCGAGAAAGCAAAGACGGTCGGGTCGGGGGGTGGGAGGGAAAAAGATGGTAAGTAGTATTTTTTTTGAAATATTTTTTTAGAGCGTCAAAAATACAAAAATATTACTAGTATTTTCTTCTTGTTTTTGTTCATATACTAGCTTAGATTAGTGTACGTGTCTCGAAATTAGTCTAGGTATAAATTAAATAATTTTATAATTATAAAGATCAATTTATATAAGGTATAACATTTTTCAAATCAATTAAAATAATATATAATAATTTAGTAGAGCAGCGTTCGAATCAAATACGAAGAGGTTCCGAGGTGCGAAGTGCGAAGCAATCCCCAACGTTGATCTCGTGCGGGCGTTTCTTTCCTGATCCGCGTTTTGTTAATTTTTTCTCTTAAAGATTCACAAAAACCTCATGGCCCAACTGGTATTTGAGTGGGGGAGTACCATGAAGTCTTGGATTCAACTCTCGCAACAACACTCTTTTGTTTCATTTTTTTTGCATTTCTCTTAATTACGCACACCATAAATATTTTTAAATTGTTTAATTAAATCTGGGAGGAATGAGACGTTATCATATATGAAAATTAAATGACTATATAAAAAAATCAACACACAACATATACATCTCTAGTTTATGAGCCTCAAAGCTTTAATATATGAACATGTGCATGTTACATATGAACCTTGACGTTATCATATATGAACGTACATCAATACACAACGACCAAGTAAAACGAATTTCAAACATGAACATGTGCATGTTACACATGAACTTTATAGGACTAATATGAACATATGTATGTAACATATGAACATCAAAGACCAAGTAAAAAGAAATAAACCTAAAGGGTGATGAGTTAATAACTATGCACAATGTTAAAGGTTCACATCTAACACAATAGAAGTCCATACTTGATATACTCAATTAATCTCTAGTATAAAGTGTGTTTGTACATCTCTAATTTACTTTTGTTTATAAACTTTCAATAAAAAACTGTATGAACATCTATTATTAATATATGAACCTTATAGTACAAATAAATGAACATCTAGTGTTTATATGTGAACGTCAAGATAACAGTTTAGAACGATCATGAAAAATAAATAAATTTGTGGACCACCCAAAAAAAAGTTTGCTATATTTACAAAAATATCATTGTGCCACTTTTAATATCACCCCTTCATTCTCCAAGATCCAATGACTCGCAATGTTTTTTACTTCCTACTTTAAGATGCAAATGTATGGGAACGCCCCTCTAATAAAGTATTAAACAAAAATAGTGACTATTAAGATAATGGAAAAAATTCAATATGTGCAACTTTCAATGACAAACCTCGTAATTCACATATGAATCATTACCTAAAACTTTAAAATGACAAATATAGTATTTTTTAACAAAATTTGTGAACTAATGATGTGGGAGCAAGTGACAATGATGCTGAACCGAGTAACATGCCTAAACCCGAGCCAAGTCAAGATATTAAACATGAAGTATTATTCTTCCAGAATTTACTTGCATGTACAACTGCCCCTTTGCTCGGTAATGGTAAGATTGGCTACACTCTTCTTACTCGTCTTAATGTGTTGGAGCATTGATGAGGACATGGAAATTAGAGACAAGCATGCACTTAACAGCCATGGGAGTGTCTTTCCTACTTTTGCTTTATTTATCTTTCCAATTGTCTTGGAAGTTGATGCATTAAATGCTCTAATTGTTGGCTGAGCATAGTTTTGAATTATCTTCAATTTCCTAGGCAATTTAAGTGTAATCTCGTTGGTATTGAGGCTCCTTTATATATAGAGGTCTAATCTTTGTATTTTCAGCATATTTGAATGATATTAATGTTGAATTCTTTAGGTTTTGATGGTAACAAACATTCAACTAATCTGGGTACTAAGTATTTTAGGAACAAAGACAGTTATCTCAGGGAACCATTACAGCAAAGGATCACAGAGGGAACAAAGCTCTGTTCATGTGCTTTGTTACCTCTCAAGGAACAATAGTGACGAACAAGATCAAAGTTGCGAATGGAAGGAAGAAATCCAGCGTGACGATTATGGAAACAAATCACGGAGAATCACGCGGTCAAAGGATAAGATTTCGGCTGGAAGGATCTCGCCGAAAAGAAGATTTGGAGAGAGAATCCGAATGTGTTATCTTAGGAAAACTTTCCTAAGATAATATATTGGGAGAGAGAAGAATCTTATCTTAATCCGTTAATGTTATCTTAGGAATTATTTCCTTAGATAATATCGGTTGTTAAGATAATATTCTTCAACACAATTAATATCATCTTGTTACCAAGTTTAGGAAGATAGAATTATCTTGTTATGATTAGGGTTTGGTTGAGTTGTATTTATATGGGAATGTGGGATTCATTTATATGTAACCACGACGAGGAAAAAGAAGAACTGGGAGCGTTCAGTTGAGAAGAAAAAGAGAGTGAAGTGTTTGTAAGTCTTTGAGGGTTGAGTTCGATTCATCGTTGTAGAAGAGGTTTCAAATCTAGGTGGGAAGTCTAGAGGTTGAAGTCCAGGATACAAGTGTAATCGAACAAGAAATCAATAAGACAAGTAGACACTTCAAAATCCTCTCAAGCGGAAGCTTGAAGGTAGTGGTTTTTCCTTGAGAAGCTAGTTTTGTCAATCAGGGTTTCCACTATATATCGTGAGTTCGTTCATTATCTTTCTTGCTGTTTTTAATCCGCTATGCCTTCTGTGGGAACAAAGCCTTTGTTCCCTCAGACGTAACTCTAACGATCCAACAATTAAGCATCCCTTTGAGGTCATATTCAGAAAATTGAGTTTTCTACCCAAATCTTGTTCTCTTTATCAAGTTTAGGCTTGTGGTGAGTCAAGTAAGCCCTTTATCCTTGAGTTGGTGGCACAACCTTTATGCTCTTGGTGGTGAGCTTCATCTATCATTGGTTCTTGTCCTTATTGTACGAGCTGAAGTGTTGAACATCACACATCAACTAAAATGAAAATTATATCCAAATAGATGGAGTATATTTTTTTAACGACAATCATCAATTATAATAGAATTTCAAGCAAAAGTGTCATGTGAGAATGGTTACCCCATTAAGATTGATAACGTGTTAAAGCTCTTGATTAGACCATCATTAAAGGCCATGTGCATGCCTTCATTTAGGGGGTATGACCGGTCAAATTAGTCATCGACGATCAACGCTGGTTGACCGGTCAATATTATTTTTCAAACATTTTTTTGCGTGAGTGTGGCATTGACCGGTCAAAATTTTTTTTGCCCATTTTTTTTCTCTCCGAACCAAAATTTTATATGCACATCCACTGCAAAGCTTATGCACGTTCATGTCAATTTGCATGCACATTGATATGGCTAAAACCTACCCGTAAGTGTACGAGATTAGTTGTAGTAGTCAAGTGTTGATCGCACAGAGACCAATGTAATATCAATTGAAACTCTGCTAGTAAACTATGCCGCAAAAATAATGAGTTGGGAAAATTATAAGTAAGATAACAAATAATAATAAATAAAAGAGAAAATCGATGGGATAAATGTGTCTAAGGTTAAGACAACACAACAATGCTTCAGTAAGCAAAATCACATTTTACCTGAAATTAGTCCAAATTACTTGAAAGTAAGATATCTAAGGTAATCTAGGTACTCTTGTTAGATGATAGTAAATGTGCCAGAATCTGACTAACAATCATTGTCGCATAGCACTAATCACATTCAAACCATGTAAGCACTTAGTGTAGGGAAACTGAAATAACATTCGTTTTCCTATTTTGCTAAATTCAACTCAAACCTAGAACATCTATGATAGATTATTAATCCTCAAGAGTAATTAAGTTATTGTCGCATAAATAACACTCAGGTTGAACTCTTAGGGATTTGATAAGAATAATCTCATGTCTGTCTCATACCTTATTTCAGGGTATTTTATTATTGTTATCTCTTGTTGGTCTCAAACCCTAATAGGAATACAATTTGCATAGGCTAATGTGGTAGCATGAATTTGTACCATTAATATTCGTTGATTGCGACGACGATCGATCTTCTATGAATTTGAAGAACAAATATAACACGAACAATTTAGAGTGGAAAACCCTAGTACCAAATAGTACACAAGGAAAAACCACTACCTCCTAGCTTTCTGCTAGAAGGATTTGAATGGTCTACTTCTTTTATTGATTTTTTCTTTTGTTTACAACGAGGACTCATACACAAAGCTCTCTCTCAATCAATGGAGGCTGCAAACTGAATTAACTCGTTCTCGGGTTTAGGGTAAGTATAGGTTATTAAATACCTCCCCTTTTTAGGTCTTAATGGGCCTCATTTAAGTAGATGGGCCTGATCTTCTGTTTTAGGAAAGTGTGAACTTTTCCCCTTCATTTTTCCCCTCGAGTTCTTCGGGTTCGACAGAAACCGTAGGATCCGATAACTTCGGGTCGTACCTCGAATCAGCATTCGGTCATCCATCTGATGGACCTAAGCTACCCAAGCCGTTTCGTAATGCGTTGGCCCCTGCCTAACTCGTTTATGCTTGCTTATAGGTGTTCGGATTCGACTCCTATACTCCTCTGTGGGTCGCTCGGATTCGGCGCCCGTGTGGCTCGTTACCACAAAAATACGTGCTTGACTATGAGTAGCTCGAATTCGGCTCTCGTGCCGGACTTACACTGCTGGCTCCTGCCTAGCGTGGGTCGCTCGGATTTGGCGCCCGTATGGCTTGTTACCACGAAAATACATGCCTGACTACGAGTAGCTCAAATTCGGCACTCGTGCCGGACTTACACTGCTGGCTCCTGCCTAGCGTGGGTCGCTCGGATTCGGCGCCCGTGTGGCTCGTTACCACGAAAATACATGCTTGACTACGAGTAGCTCGAATTCGGCTATAGTGCCAGACTTACACTATTGGCTCCTGCCTAGCGTGGGTCGCTTGGATTCGGCGCCCGTGTGGCTCGTTACCACGAAAATACATGTCTGACTACGAGTAGCTCGAATTTGGCTCTCGTGTCGGACTTACCCTGTTTTGTGAAAGGTCATCTTGTCATTCATATCATGTAGCTTCCCGCTCTAATGCCCCTGCCCGCCATTACGTGGTAGGGTCCCTTTCGTTCCAGTCTAAGCTTGTCATCCACACACTCCAGCTTGTACGCTCTCATGCTCTGCCTTCTAGTCCAAGCTTGTCGTCCATGCACTCCAACCAGCATGCTCCGTTGTCCCTAGGCTGATAGAATGAGCGAGGCGTCTCGTGCTATCATGATTTCCAAGCAGGTTGTATCCCTGGTGTCGAGAGGAGTCAACCAATGTGCCTTGATGGAGGGGGTGGTCCTTTCCCCAATGGCAAGGCTGCCTCGAGGTGGCGAGGTTTACGGGCTTTCTCCTTTGTTAGCACCCGCAAGAAAAGAACATCAAACTTAGTGTCAAGTTATGTTCAACTCATGGTTTGACTCAAAATTTACTCATCTTTAAACATAAGCAAGATTGATCTCAAATAAAAAAATGACTCAAAATTTACTCTGCCACTGTGGAATTTATCCATGTAGAGAATTGATTACATGTTGAATGCTTCTGGTTGAGGTGTTATGTGTATCCTGGTTAATTCTTATATGCATTGCTGCCTTTGGATTGAATCACTAGTGGTGCTAGGGTTATTCATTGGTAAGGGTTTTTAGGTTTGGTTGATCTTTGAATCTACCCAAGATCAGGACAGGAATAACCGAATAGGAAGATAGGACATAATCAAGGAATAACCGTTGGATGACTTATGTGGACATTACTTGGCTAAGTGTTTTCTCTCCTTGATATTTCATTCATCTACTTTGCTATGTTTGATTTGATTGTGACCAACCAACTTACAAACCCCCCCTTTTAGTGACTTGCATGCAACCACCATTAGTTTCGCTCCTTCCCTGTGGGATCGACCCTTACTTATTGACTATACTAGTTTATTTGTGAGGTTTTATATTTGACAGCTACGAATGACAGCACGTCAAAATTTGGCGTCGTTGCTGGGGAAGGCAAGTTTTGAGCTTTTGGTGTTTTTGTGTGCTTTGTGTGTGTTTTGAAATTTTTGTGTGATTTTTGTGTGTTTGCTTGTGTGTGTGGACCTATCTTATGGTCCACACCCGTACTGTTGACTCTCCACCTTTAACTATTGATTCAGAGATTGAGCGGACATTGAGGGAGAATCGGAGGGCAGCAGCGATTTTGGCCGATCCACCTAGAGCGATACTGCAGGAAGAGATCGACGAAGAAGAAGTGATGGCTGACAATCCACCCACGTTGAGGCAGCTGACTGCTCCTAACTTGGAGCAGCAGCCACTAGCCGTAGAGTTCCCTGAGCTCCCAGCGGGAGTGAACTTTGAGCTCAAGTCTGGGATTATCCATCTTTTGCCCCAGTTCCATGGGCTAAGTGGAGAGGACCCAAACAAGCATCTCTCGGAGTTTCACGCCGTGTGTACCTCCATGAAGCCACGCAACGTAACGGAGGACCAAATCAAGTTGAGGGTTTTTCCTTTCTCGCTTAAGGATTCAGCCAACGAATGGTTTTACTACCTCACCCCAGGTAGCATCAATACCTGGGGAAAGATGAAGAAGGCGTTTCTGGAGAAGTACTTTCCAGCAACAAATCTGAACAGTCTCAAGCGCAACCTGAGCAACATAGAGCATCATGGGACGGAGACGCTCTACGAGTACTATGAGCGTTTCAAGAGGTTGTGCTCCAGCTTTCCTTACCACGGGTATTCAAACCAAGATTTGGTCTTATACCTATATGGGGGATTACTGGATGAAGAGCGATGAATGGTGAATGCGGCATGTGGAGGCAACATACTGAACAAGACACCTGTCGGAGCATTTGAGATATTCAGCGAGTTGTCGGAAGGCTCAAGGCAATTCAGTAAGAGGGCAAGCGCCCAGGAAGTGAAAGCCACTACAAGTGATCATGCTCCCCCATCTATGGTGAAAGACATGAGCGAAATGAAGGAGATGATCAAGGTTTTGATGAGGAAGGAAGGACCACAGAGGGTCAAGGAGTGCGAATTTTGCTAT
The DNA here is from genome assembly GCA_027886185.1 of Rheum nobile. Classification (NCBI taxonomy): domain Eukaryota; kingdom Viridiplantae; phylum Streptophyta; class Magnoliopsida; order Caryophyllales; family Polygonaceae; genus Rheum; species Rheum nobile. The sequence continues at coordinate 846,266 of WOAB01000566.1, read as the reverse complement.
GCTACTTCGCATACAACTGACGCATGTCCTACACTCCACGAGGAGTCCACTGAGCAAGTCAACGCTGTTGGGGGGTACCAACAAAGAACACGGTACGACCCCTATTCCAGGACCTACAATCCCGGGTGGAGAGATCACCCGAATTTAAGATATGGGAACACGCAGAACGTGGAGAACCCCCCTGAGTTCCGACCAAGACCCCCTCAGCAATACCAGCAGCAGCAGCAGTACCCCCAGAGGCAGTTTCAAGGAGGCCAGCAGTTCAGAGGCCAAACAGATCAAAGACCGCAAGGGAAGGGAGCTCCCCGCACCACCAATCTTGAGGACCAGGTCAACACACTGGCGCAACATATGACTACGCTGACGCAGACCGTGGGAACCATGCAGCAAAACATGGTTCAGTTTCAACACGAGACCAACTCCAGCATACAGAACTTAGAGAAGCATGTGGGGCAGATCTCCCAAGTGGTTAGCAAGCTTGAAGCTAGAGAGTCACGAGCACTCCCATCTCAAACTGAGATAAATCCGAGGAAAAACGTCAACTCTATGACGTCAAGGCCCAGATGGGAGCATGAAGAAGAAAAGCTGCCAACCGAGAAGTACGAGGACGAACCGCGACCGCGGGCAATTTTCCACGATCGCGGGTCTGTTGAGCAAGAGAATGGGCAAGATGCGCCGATTAAGCGCGATCGCGGGCAGGATAGCCGCGACCGCGGGGCCCCAGTGCAAGAACAGCGATCGCAGGGTGAAAACCGCGATCAAACTTCGGAAAACGGGCCATCTCCACTTACATTTATGACGCGGTATGTCTACCCGGAGGGATATTTTGACACCCCAGTGCCATTCCCTGCTGCGCTAGAAGATGACGAACCCATTGAGGGACTAAAGGGAATGTACGAGACATTCAGGAACTACAAGGTGACTCCCCAATTGAGCAAAACGATGCCTCGCTTTGCAAACTTCTTGAGGGAGCTATGCAAGCTCAAGAAGGAGCAAAAGGAGCGGTCGAAGAAAAAGGAGAAAGTCAAGAAGGATGTCTCGGCTGTGATGCAAAAGAAGATCCCGAAAAAGTGTAAAGATCCCGGGATGTTTAGCGTACCCTGCAAGATTAGGGAAACCGAGTTCAGCGAGACATTGCTGGATTTGGGGGCCTCAATCAATGTCCTACCGCTGTCCGTCTACAACACCCTCAATGTCGGACCACTAGAAAGCACGGAAATTGTCATCCAACTGGCTGACAACTCCGTCATCATTCCAGAGGGCATTGTGAAGGACGTTTTGGTGAGCGTCGACACCCTCGTCTTCCCTGCAGACTTCTTCGTCATGAACACAAGGAAACAAGGAGGACGAGTAATGCTAGGGAGGCCTTTCATGAAGACCTCTAACACAAAGATCGATGTGGGCATAGGTACGATAAGCATGGAATTTGACCGGAGGAAGGTAGAGCACATGTTGGAGTCCATTCAGGATCATCCCCCAAATTCAAGAGTGCAGAGTACGGTTGCAGGAGGCAACCCAGGTTGAGAAGGTACAGTAGGACGTCGTGCCGCAACGATAACTATGGCGCTGCTCGGGAGGCAACCCGAGGTATGAGTTGCTGAACTCATCTTTGTCTTTTATTTTCGTTAGGATTTGTTACTATTTTTTAATTTTGTTGCATTAGCTGTTATTTTCTTTTTCTTTCTTTTGTGGGCCACTAGAACTAACTTTGCAGCGGAGCCCCGACCCCAGCAACCCGCGATCGTGGTTCCACCACGGTGTTCCACGGAGTTAAGTTCTACAAAAAAAAGTAAATTAAATAAAAAAAATTGGCCCACAAAATTTATTTCCGACGCATTTTCCGAGGCGGTCAAACCCTCGTAACTCACGCCGACTGTTACGCTGCAGGGCATTAACCCCGCGATCGCGGGCCCTCAGCCCCGCGATCGCGGTATCTCGTCGCCGAGCCTATAAGAGTGAGGCATGGCGGAGACATTTTACAACACTTCCACCGCACACTCTCTCTCTCCAAACACTCGGATCTCCGACTCCGACCACCGCGATGACACCCTGCAGCCCCGCAACCATCGTCACGCCACCGTGATGTCGTTTGGGTGAGATCTCCATTTTTCCCTCGGATTTCTCATTGTCTTATAAGCCGCGATCGCCGGACCATCGCCTGAAGCCCCCGCAACCACCGTAGCGCCATCGAGGACCACCAGAGCCATTTTTATTTAAAGTTTTCTGTAGCCCAGAAACCGCGATCGCCGCTGTCAAGCACCGCGATCGCGGCCCTTCTTCTCCAAAGGACTTCATTTGAGCATAAACCGCGACCGCGGCCCACACCCCGCGATCGCGGGCCCCTCCGGTATTCCTTTCGTGCTTCTAGCTCCTTATTCCCACCATGTCTGCTTTCGTAGCCAACATGAGGAGCCCGAGGCATCGGCGCTATTTCGAGATGTTCAGCCAGCGGAAGATCGTCCAGACGAAATTCTACGATCGAACGACGCTGACACAACTCGGTTTGGAGGACTGCACTCATCAGTTGTTGAGCCATGGAGGGCTCGGTAACTTCATTGACTTGTCTGCCCCGACATCCGACGAACTGACCCTGGAGTTCCTGGCCACGCTGGAACGCCACGACGACGGGATCACGTTCAACCTGTTAGGGCGGCAAAGAAGGATGTCCTACCAAGGTCTGTGGGACCGTTTTGGCGTTACTGAGGAGCCCACCGAGGATTGGGAAGCTATAGGCGCCTTGCCAGAGTTCTTCTGGCAAGGTGCGACCCGGGATGTGATCAACCCCAACGCCGGCGAGTACAACTACAAGCTGACGTACCCCTGTTTGAGGCTGGCGCACAAGGTGCTAGTCATGACCTTCCTGGGACAGGGGGAGGTGAACAAGGTCTCCAGGCAGGACCTTACAGTGCTCTGGTGTTTGACACCAGAGAGCCACACCATCCCCGACTGGGTCGAGCTGTTTCTCTCCAGCTGCCTACGACTAAGAGAGAAGAAGGGTGGTAAGATCTCCATGGGAGGCATGGTGATGCTTATCACCCGACAGTACGAGATCCTTGCGGACCATTGGGAATTCCCCGACGAGAGCTACACATACAATATCAGGCTCATGCGGAGGTCCCATCTGCTGGAGGCCCGCGATGGAGAGTACACCTGGCTCTCCCTGGCCAGCAACATACACCACATGAGGTTGCCTCGTCCGATGCCTTTTGGGCCCCGGGCGAGGGATTTCTACCTTTATGCCAACGGGGAGCAGGGATCGTCGTCCGATGAGGAAGGGGACGACGACGACGACGAGGAAGAGACTGTGGCGGAGGACATGGAGAGAGATGTGCCATCACCGCCGGGTTCCAGGGGCCCTCCTGTATATCCTGACTACACTCACCAGGCATCTGGATCTGGTAGTGCTTCTGGAGGGGCTCCCTGGGACCAGCTCCTAGACAGAATGACGAACCTGCAGCTGAGGCAGGATGAGCAGATACGGAGAAGCGCTGAGTGGGAACGCGACATCTCCTAGAGGCTAGAGGAGCATGAGAGGAGAAGCGCTGAGTGGGAGCGCCAAATCTCCACCCGCCTGGAGGAGCACGAGAGGCGGAGCGCTGAGTGGAAGCGCAACATGGAGGTCAACCTTGCCTATCACGCCAACCGCCTGGACAACCACCTCACTACTGTTGAGGACCAGGTGGTTCATTTGTAGAGGAGAGCTGAGGCTTTCTTCAACACCTATAGATATTAGCCTTCACCCAGTGAGTACTTCTATTTTTTCCCTTATCTTTTATTTGTCCTTCATACATTGAGGACAATGCATGATTTAAGCATGGGGGAGTAGAAGTATTCACTACCTATCTTGTACATATTTCTCTTCCAGCATTGTACTTTGAATTTCAGTATTTTCAATTTCAAAAAAAAAAAGAAGAAAAAAAATAAAAAATAAAAATAAAAAATAAAAACAAAAATCATGGGACAAGTCGAAAACTCGAAAGGGCGGCTTGGGTAAAAAGCAGGTGGCCCGGACCAACGCTAGGCTGGGGTAAGAAGGTGTCTGAGTGACGTAAGCTTATGTGAGCACATCTATGAAAAAAAATATGAGTGGCTAGGATGAAAACCCGAAAGGGCTCCTAGGCAAAATGAGTGAAAAGAAGAGGAGAGTTTTCTAGGATCTCATTTTACCGACGGGGCGGCATAAGAAGAGGAGTCGAAGAAGGATTGTCGGGTAGGTCACTCTGGGAGGCATAAAGAGTCATAGATGGAGGCTAGGATTAGAGGTTACTCACATCATTGGATATCCGGGTTAAGCTTGGGGGAAGTACTCTGCTTGCCCTTTAAGTTGGTTGAGTTGTGGATGTGTTGTGAATGAGATTGGTGCCAGGAGCTTGGCATGGGTTAGGTGACTCTTAGTTGGAGGACATGCTTCCTGAGACCTTGGGTGCTGCATTGGAGGAGTAGACTCTTTATTAGTTTACTCGAGGACGAGCAAAGGTCTAAGCATGGGGGAGTTTGATAAGCACTACTTTGTAGGGCTTAACTAAGAGTTATTAGAGGGTTTTATTGGTGCCATTCGGGTAGATTTAGACACATTCATGTGTATGGCGTTTAGGGGCGAAGTTTGGTATTTTTGGAAGTGTTTGAGCTATCTTGGATATCATAGGAGACACTGAGGAAGGAAGCCACCAAGAGAAGACGCCAAGGAAGTGAAGAGGAGAGGTTAGGAGGCGAAGCCAAGGAGTAAAGGCCGAGCATTAACCGCGACCGCGGGCAAGGGTGCCGCGATCGCGGTTCCTCGGGGCAAGTCGAGAATTATCTGCAGGCGCGGAGAAGTGTGAAGAGCGCGGAGCCACAAGGGGCCGCGATCGCGGGTCATCAACGCAGGAAGTTTGGACTTTTCCCGAATCTATCTTTTCTGTTTTCTCTTCTTATTTTTTCATTTTATTCTGTTTCTTTTCTTATTGGGCTAGGTCATTTGTTAGAAGCCCTATATATACTCTCTTTAGCATTAGGTTTGAGAGGTCGCCATTCTAGAGTTTCATTTTCATCGTTGCCACTTTTCATACTTTTGAAGTTCATCATGTTTATGAGGAGCTAAGCCTCTTTTGCTTAGTCCGGTGATGGAAGCATAAGTTTATTCATCTGGTTGTGAGGTTTTGTTCCTATCTATCTTATCCTATTGAGTTATATCTTTTCTCTTGCGCAAATTCTTATTTGGATGTTTGTTGGTTTATCTAGATTGATCACCTAGGTTTATTGCTTTCATTCATATTGCTAATACTAGGGAACTGTTGGGCTAACGCTCTAGTTCGAGTAGCGAGCATAGATTATATCTGCCACTGTGGAATTTATCTATGTAGAGAATTGATTACATGTTGAATGCTTCTGGTTGAGGTGTTATGTGTATCCTGGTTAATTCTTATATGCATTGCTGCCTTTGGATTGAATTACTAGTGGTGCTAGGGTTATTCATTGGTAAGGGTTCTTAGGTTTGGTTGATCTTTGAATCTACCCAAGATCAGGACAGGAATAACCGAATAGGAAGATAGGACATAATCAAGGAACAACCGTTGGATGACTTTTGTGGACATTACTTGGCTAAGTGTTTTCTCTCCTTGATATTTCATTCATCTACTTTGCTGTGTTTGATTTGATTCTGACCAACCAACTTACAAACCCCCCTATTAGTGACTTGCATGCAACCACCATTAGTTTCGCTCCTTCCCTGTGGGATCGACCCTTACTTATTGACTATACTAGTTTATTTGTGAGGTTTTATATTTGACAGCTATGAACGACAACACGTCAATAGGTTATTAAATACCTCCCCTTTTTAGGTCTTAATGGGCCTTATTTAAGTAGATGGGCCTGATCTTCTGTTTTAGGAAAGTGCGAACTTTTCCCCTTCAGCTACTATGGGCATAAAGTATTTAGGATCAACTCAAATATATTATTTCAATACAGACAAAGATATAATTCTATTTACATACACATCATCGGGTATCCTATTATTGTAATCTAACTCAATTTGTTGATTTCATATGATGCTTTTGTGTTGCACATTTGTTGCCAAAATTTGCGTTGTCTTTTTGGTATTTTCTTGTGTCAACTGTGTACCAGGATAATTAATTAAAGGGAGACTATGGACTTTATTTTTCTCTTCCCAACGAAGTTAAAAGCAGACCCCTTACACCAAGGAACAAGCCAAGGGCATACCTCTTGCACCAAAAAGCCAATGACATGCCCCTTGCACCAGAAAGCCCACCAGAAAGCCAAAGGCACACCCCTTGCACCAGAAAGCCGAAGACATACCCCTCATACCGAAAATAGCCCAAGTGGCCACTCAAATTGTAATCGATGTTCATCTTGCAGTTTAGAGAATGTTTGAAGAAAATAATCTAAGTGACCAAATATTTAATTACCACCAAAATAGCCTAGGTGGTCAAACAGTCAATTATGACCAAAATAGGCCATGCGACCACTCTAAATTGCAATCGATGTGCAAACAATGTTTGAAGTAAATAGCCCAAGTGGCCAAGTCAACTATGACCGAAATAGCTCAGATGTCCAAACAATTAATTATGATTGAAATAGTCTAGGTAGCCACTCTCGATTGCAATCGGTGTTCATCTTACAGTTTAGAGAATGTTTGAAGAAAAAATAGCCCAAGTGAACAAATAGTCAATTAAGACCAAAATAGCCGAGGTGGTCACTATGGATTGCAATCGATGTTTATCTTCCAGTTCATAGAATGTTTGAACAAATTAATGTGACGACCAAACACCAAAAGCAATTGATATAAAAATAGCCAAAGGCCAAACGACACAAGTTGTTGAATGTTAAACTAACCTTCGGGCCACTCGTACGTGAATTGCCATATAAGTTGTAAAGCCAACTAGCTTTTAGGCCAATAGCCTTCAAGCCACTAGCCTTCGAGCCACTCGGGCACAAATTGCCATATAAGTTGTAAAGCCAACTAGTTTTCTACCACTAGCCTTCGGGTCACTCGGGCACTAATCGCCACATAAGTTGTAAAGCTAACTAGCTTTTGGGCCACTCGGGTACGAATTGACATATATGTTGTAACTAGCCTTTAGGACACTAACCTTCGGGCCACAAGCCTTCGGGCCACTTGGGCGTGAATCGCCATGTAAGTTGTGATGCCAAATAGCCTGTCTGGCCACGAGTGACGAATCGCCTACTAGCCTCATGGTCAATCTCTCATTCATAAGTCGACCAAGATCACTGAAGTCGATATGGAGGCACTATTTACTATTTTGCACATATGTCTTGTGCATGTATTTCTATATTTATGTCTACGAATGCATCTAGTATTGTTTGCTCTCACCAATGTTATTCAAAAAACTCTTGTTAGAGACACTTTTTGCAGCTTAGATAGAGGCATGGAGGAGAAAGGGACCATGTACTCACGTGTGTGGACTAGATGATCACAAACTAATAAAAGACTACATTTAAGCCCAATTCTAATGAAAGATTACAAGAATCGACATCCTTAACCACATTTGATGCTTAAGAAAACTGAGAGACATTTGTGGAGGTCAAAAAGTAAATTGTAGAAAGTTATTATGATGCGTGAGGATCGGGATGAAGCCTTCGGTGCGAGGAAGTCCACAAGAGCCAAAGGAGTTAGGCGAGACAACACCAACCCGGCAAGGGGAATCGTCTGTATTCAGATGGATGGTTCTCTCTGTTCCGGGCTCCGAATTGAGCGATTCCGAATCCCAGTGGTAGATCCGGAAGTCTAGATGAAAGCCTCAAAATTTGAGAGTGAACCGATCTAGGAATCAGAAGATATAGCGAATCTACTGAGGTGTCGCAGATGGTTTCCGCAAGGAACTTGGCTCCGGCGAGAGGAAGTTTGAGGGCAGATTGGAAGCACCTCTTGGGCTGGTTCTTTGTATGATCTTGGGGTGATTCAAGGGTGGTTTTGAGGGCAAGATTTGAGGCGGAGAGATAGGGTAAAGTCGAAGGGATATGGACTTACAAGGGTTGGATATGACGCACCGCACCTTGTAAGAACTAGTGAAGAACTCGCCTTGGATATGACGCACCAAAGGAGGCCTTGCACGAAGGTTGATATGACTCACAACCTGGGTTTTCAAGCTATCTAAGTGATGGAAGAAACACTAAAATTCTGCAGAAAACTCCATTGAAAAATGAGAGAGAAAACAACGTTTTTGATTCAAGTTTGCATCCCGAAAATAAGGGCCGGCTATCCCCTTATAAACCCAACCCCTAATACTCGAGTTTAACCATCACATAGACAATAAATAAGGTAGAAAATGTCATAAAGACCCACACAAAATCGGCATTGAATGCCTCTTCAAAACAAGCCCCACATGGCTTAAGGAATCCTTGCGCCTTGGTCCGGTTGTTGCACCAAAGCACACATGGCCTTCTCTTCCACTAGGCTCGGAGATCCCATGGTCATCAAGCCAGATTGGAGTCCCTCTTGCAAGGATCGAGCCCGAGCCCGAGTGATTCGACCCGGAAGGACCCGAGTGCCGGCCTCCCTTGTGCCTACCATAGGTGTGCGGCACTTCCTTGCTTCCACGCCAATTTCATAGGCATTCTTGTGCTCCATATCTCCTAGAGGGCCAGTGGGATCATCCCCCAAAAGATGGCTCGGAGGGTTGTGAGAATTGCCGGGCCAACTTCCATGCCCTAGCTCGGATGCCCTAGGCGCGGCGGCGACGGCACTTGACTCTTCATGGCTTGAATGGCTTGAGTCTTGTTCATGATGCGACGTAGTCACATCATATTATTAATAGGTAAAATATATTTCTTTATTCTCTCACTATTCTCATTATCCTTAATTAAAGAAGATTATTATTATGCTTATTTTGAGAAAGATTTTACTTGGAGAAAAAGTTAATTCTTCACCTTAAATAGAAGTAATTACTATCATTCGAGGCATTCATTCACCCCTACAAAAACCCTAGTCCCCATTATCTACGAATAGAATTATGACTTGAGCATCAGAAGTAAAACGAGGGATAATGCTCCGTCTTTGCTTTTTTTTCTCTATTTGCAATGCACCAGAAAGGAGATCGGAGTAGCCTATGTTCGTTGAAGTTGCGGATTCTTGTCGTTGATAACCATTAATTTATTGTGGCATATTTTTACTACGACGGATGATTTTGTATAGTGCATTAGCACAGGTTAACTGGTTAAGTACCTGACCTAGTCAAGGTAATGCGATGAGCGGCTAGTCCACACATGAAAATATTATCTTTGTCATGTATAGATTTATGCCTTTACATTTTCAATGATTGGGAAAAATACATAAATTTGGCACCTCTATGTCTATTGCAATAATAATAATGTAAATTAGGCTTCTTGTATGATAATATATTTGGGTGATTTTTTCGTTCTAAACTTGAAACCTTTATGCGCATTTTTGTGTTGTTTGTGGGAGTTATAGAGCCCTTAGTGTTGAAGTGTGGCATTTGCTATATGGTTTGCAATGTACTTTGAATATAAGAGTTGGTCATTAAAACAAGCTCTTTGGAGGTTTACAATGTGATTAATTCTAGCTTCTTGGTCACTCATTCTGACTTCTACCTCATTGATCAATGCAAACGACTCACTGTTGTAATAGTTGGGTTGTCCACCAATCTCATATTCCGAGTTGTTTTTGCCTTTGACAAACTTTTCTTTATATTTAGAGTGCAATTTGTTTGAATTTACTTATTCCTTGAATTGTATACGGTATTTCTTTTCATTTTGATGTGGTATTGAGGGAACTCTTATTCTATATATTTAATCAAATCCCGTATGGCATAGTCAAAGTAACAAGGGGGGTTTGTTGGTTTGGTTTTAAGTAACAAAGTAAATAACAGTAAATCAAAACAAAGGTTGTAATCAATTTGGGGAAAAGTACTTAGCCAGACAAATATCCAACATTCATTCGATTGGTTGATCCTAGATTATCTCTAATTCCTTCCTATGAATGTTCTATTCCTTTTCTTAAGTTATAAACAGGACAAACAGACCCTGAGAATACTAACTATTAAATAACCAGGAAAACCTCCATGATTCAATTCAACAGCAACAATGAACACAAGAATTTCAATAGATACATGCAAGAGTAGCAAACAGTCATACTATCGCATGCAATTAATTCTCTCTACAATAAACCAGTCCAAACAGTTCTTAGAATATTGCAGTTGCTACTCATGAATTAGGTAACTCAAACAGTAATTACCAAACCCTAGCAATAGACAATTACTAATAACAACTAGTTGCGTCCAACAAGCGAAATCAGTAAGAATCAATGGGATGAAGCACAAGAGAATCAATACATTCAAAGGAAAAGAAAGAGAATTATAACCTCACAACCATTATTCAAACGAAGGCTTCAATTGTCGGACTAAGCAAAATGTGCTTAGTTCTTCATAGTCTTGAAACAAATAAAACTCAAAGGAAAATTTAGCGTAGAATGAAAAACTGAATTATGAAAAGCTGCTATTGAACTAGGTTAAATAATCTAGAAACCAAACCTAAAGTGAAAAGATACTAAATTTAATCTTAAAATAAAATAAACTAAAGTAAACGAAATAAAGACATTAACAGAAAACGAAAATAACATAAAGTAACTTTGGACGAGATTTGCCGCGCGGCTCGCTGATACACATTTCCGCGATCGCGGATGAATTTCCGCGGTCGCGGAAAATTCCAATTCTGATTGCTTTGCTCTCGACTTATCCGCGATCAGCCTTCTTGCTCGCCCGCGGTCGCGGATTCTCCTCTGCTGCTTCGTGTGGCTTCTTTCTTCGATCTTCCTTCGGTCTTCTCAAGTGGTTCTCTTCTCTTCTTCTTGATGTCATCGTTTAAGCTCATCCAAACCACCATATCCACACTTCTTCTACTCAACTTCATTCTCCATAGTTGTGCTCTAAACATCTCCAAATGTACCCCAAAACACCGGTAACAACTCTTAGATATGCACTACAAAGTAGCGCTAATCAAATTCCCCCATGCTTAAACCTTGCTCGTCCTCGAGTAAGCTAAAAGAAAACCTACTCCTCCAATCAAATCCCCAAGGTCTCAAGAAGCACAGAAAAACCATCTCCACTAAGAATTGCACCTAACATGAAACTCCAAGGCACCAAACACAATCAACTCAACACAACACATAACACAACACCAACCAAGCTAAAAGGAAAGTAGAGTACTTCCCCCAAGCTTATCCCGAACACCATAGAGTGAATAAAAATCTAATCCTAGCCTCCATCTATCTTCTTATGCCTCCCAGAGTGACCTACCCGAATCCTCCTTATATCACCTCTTCTTATGTCACCACGCCAGGTAAAATGATGATTCCTAATAATCACTCTTCTTCTTTTCGCTCATTTTGCCAAGGCGCCCTTTCGGGTTTTCACCAAGCCACTCATTTCATTTTTCAATAGATGGGCTCACAATAAACTCACATCACTCTTGACCAATTATTACCCCAGCCTAATGCTGGTCCAATCCACCTGCTTATTACCTAAGCCGCCCTTTCGGGTTTTCGACTTATCCCATAATTTCTATTTTTGCCTTTTTTCGAATTTTTGGCTTTTTCTTTTTCTTTCTCCTCAACGACTAACAAGTATAGAACACTCCCCCATGCTTAAACGTTGCATTGTCAGGACAATGTAATGAAAGACAAGAAAAAAATTGAAGCACATGGAAGAGCAAAAAAATAACTCACAACCATCGCTGAGTTGGCTTGGACGTGGAAGTTGTTGTTGGCGGTATATGAATGATATCACATGTCTATGGTGTTGCGCCGGGCTTCAAACAAACTCCACCGTGCAACCAAAAGGAACCACTATAAAAGGTGTAGTGGTATGTCAAAGAATCGGGGCTGCACGGCCTTCAATGAACACAAAAATGGGGCCCAGATGTAATCGTGGTGTGGGCCCTGGTGTTCCTCCTCCTTAGCTGTTGAAACTATGGCCATCATCGTTACCAAATAAAAATGTGGGGCTAATGTTTCCTCCTTGACAACATGATGCGCACCGTCTCTCCTTGGGAACTCGGACAGCTAGCCTTCAATAGAACCTTTTTTTCAGGTCGAGGAGACTTACAGTGGTATTTCTGCGATCGCGGAACCATTTCTGCGCCCGCGGAACTGTTTCTGGTGTGGAACACCGTCTTCAATTTGGCTTCGGGTCTCCTACTTGCAGGTTAGTCTAAAGCAAAAGCAAAAAAAAAAAAAAAAAAAAAAAAAAAAACAATATAAAACAAAAACAACTAATGACATGGAATGAAAAGACACGAAAAGAAATACATACCTCGGGTTGCCTCTCGAGCAGCGCCTTAGTTAGTGTCGTGGCTCGACTTGGTGCTCTCCAACTCAACTTGGGTTGCTCACATCAACTGAACACTCGGGGTCTCCATCAGGAGGGTGTTGCTTTGAATCGTCTATGCTGAATCTGACCTTCAACCCGTCGAACTCCATTGTGAGCGAACCACCACTCACATCAATCTTGGTTTTCGCTGTGTTCATGAACGACCTTCCTAGCATCACAGGGGCTGCGTGTTTGTCTTGCCCTGTATCCAGCACAAAGAAATCCGCAGGAAAAATAAGTTTGTCCACTTCTACCAGCACATCCTGCACAACTCCTTTGGGAGACACATAGGAATTATCCGCCAGCTGGATCACAATCCCCGTCTTCTGTAATGGTCCTGGCTCTAAAGATTCATACAGTGAAAGAGGCAGAACGTTGATAGAAGAACCCAAATCCAGCATGGCTTTTTCAAACATGGTGCCACCTATCTTGCAGGGAATAGTAAACATGCCCGGATCACTGCACTTCTTTGGTAACCGCTTTTGCAGCATAGCGGAAACGTTCTCACTGACCTTGACCTTCTTTTTCTCCTTCACCACTTTCTTATTCTTTAATTTGCACTGCTCTTTCAAGAATTTGGCAAAGCGCGGGATGCTCTTACAAAGTTTTATCAAAGGAATATTTACCTCGCAGTTGCTGAAGGTCTCGAATAATTCCTTGTCATTCTCCAACTTTCTTGTATCCTTCAGTGCCTCGGGAAAGGGTGCGGGAGGCTTCAATGAACTAAGCGGGGGAAAGTTGGGACGAATGTACGTGTCCAGAATATCAGAGGCAAAACCGCGATCGCGGTTTGGGGGCCGTTGTCGCGGATTTTTAGCTGGGCAAAATTGGTCTCCATGGACTTTTCCGTGATCGCGGAATTCTGTCCGCGGTCGCGGATTTTCGTCGTAAAAATTATCTTTCCCCGAAAATCTTTCGCGATCGCGGAAATCTATCCGCGATCGCGGAAGTTCGCCGATTTTTGGCTCCTCTTCAGCGACAATGCCGCGATCGCGGCTTTCTTCTCCGCGGTCGCGGATTTATTTCTGTTGGCCACAACCTCCATCTACTTGTGTTCCGCTCCTCAGCATCATGGCGCAAACGCGCTCTATCGGGTGTTCTACCATTTGAGATGGTAGTTTCCCCGAATCCCTAGCTTCCAGCTTGCCCACTGCTACGGAGATCTGCCCCACTTGCTTCTCCAAGTTCTGAATGCTAGACTTCGTCTCTTGATATTGTTAGACCATAGTGTTGGCCAACGTTGTAACACTCTGAGCGAGAGATCGTAACATGTCCTCAGTAGACATAGATGAACTGGAGCTTTGGCCTTGGGGTCTTGGGTCATATGGAGCTCTATGTTGTTGTTGTTGTTGTTGTTGTTGACCCCCAGGCTGCTGATATTGTTGTGGGCGCGGTAGGAATTATGGAGGCCTCTGTTGATACTCTTGATTCTCCTGGCCTTGAGGAGTACTCTGCTGATTTCCGTATCTCAAATTTGGGTGATCTCTCCACCCTGGATTGTACGCATTGCTATACGGATCATATCTTGGCCTTAAAGGGCCGTATCCTCCAATAGCGTTCACCTCAGCAAGAGGTTCAAGAAGTGTTGGGCAGTCGTCAGTGGGATGCATTGGATCATGACAGATTCTGCAGGCCTTAACTGCCCTTGCTGCATAGGGGCTCGCCCTTTTGTTGAACTATCTTGAGCCCTCAGATAGCTCAAAGAATACTTCAAAAGCTGCAGCAGGAGTCTTGTTTAGAATATTTCCTCCACATGTTGCGTTCACCATTCTTCTATCATCATCCAGAAGTCCTCCATACAAATAAAGTATGAGGTCTTGGTCAGAGTATCCATGATATGGGCAGCTTGATATCAAATGCCTGAATCTCTCATAATATTACAACGTCTCAGAAGCATGTTGTTCAATGTTGCTGATGCTTCGCTTCAGGTTATTGAGTTTCGTTGCAGGGAAGTATTTCTCCAAGAAGGCTTTCTTCATCTCTGCTCATGTATCTATGCTCCCTGGGGCCAAATAATAGAACCAATCATTGGCCGCATCCTTTAGAGAGAAAGGAAAGGCCCTCAGCTTGATTTGGTCATCAGTGACGTTCCTTGGCTTCATACTGGTGCAAACAGAATGGAACTCAGAAAGATGTCTGTTGGGGTTTTCTCCACTCATCCCATGGAAGTAGGGTAATAAGTGAATCAGCCCGGATTTCAGCTCAAAGTTCACGCCATCATCCAATTCAGGGAACTGCATAGCAAGCGGTTGCTGCTGCAGATTCGGGGCAGTCAACTGCCTCAACGTGGGTGCTTCGTCAACCATCTCAAAATAAGGATTGTCGAAACACAAAGTTCTGTTTGTCCGACGGTTCCTGTAAAGGGTTCTCTCAATTTCTGTATCACAAGCTAGAAGTGGAGAGTCAGTAGCACGGGTGTGGACCATAAGATAGGTCCACACCAAGATTGGCACATAAACACACACAAAGAAAAATTAAAACTTGCCTCCCCGACAACGACGCCAATTTGATAGAGGCTAAAGTCGTGATGCCTAATCAAAATAATCCTTAACAACCTAAACTAGTAGAATTGGCAATCAAGGGTCGAATTCCACAGGGAGGAAGTAATCTTTCTAAGTGCACAAATGTATGTCAAAGTAACAATGGGGGTTTGTTGGTTTGGTTTTAAGTAACAAAGTAAATAACAGTAAATCAAAACAAAGGTTGTAATCAATTTGGGGAAAAGTACTTAGCCAGACAAATATCCACCATTCATTCGATTGGTTGATCCTAGATTATCTCTAATTCCTTCCTATGAATGTTCTATTCTTTTTCTTAAGTTATAAACAGGACAAACAGACCCTGAGAATACTAACTATTAAATAACCAGGAAAACCTCCATGATTCAATTCAACAGCAGCAATGAACACAAGAATTTCAATAGATACATGCAAGAGTAGCAAACAGTCATACTATCGCATGCAATTAATTCTCTCTACAATAAACCAGTCCAAACAGTTCTTAGAATATTGCAGTTGCTACTCCTGAATTAGGTAACTCAAACAGTAATTACCAAACCCTAGCAATAGACAATTGCTAATAACAACTAGTTGGGTCCAACAAGCGAAATCAGTAAGAATCAATGGGATGAAGCACAAGAGAATCAATACATTCAAAGGAAAAGAAAGAGAATTATAACCTCACAACCATTATTCAAACGAAGGCTTCAATTGTCGGACTAAGCAAAAGGTGCTTAGTTCTTCATAGTCTTGAAACAAATAAAACTCAAAGGAAAATTTAACGTAGAATGAAAAACTTAATTCTGAAAAGCTGCTATTGAACTAGGTTAAATAATCTATAAACCAAACCTAAAGTGAAAAGATACTAAATTTAATCTTAAAAGGAAATAAACTAAAGTAAATGAAATAAAGACATTAAAAGAAAACGAAAATAACATAAAGTAACTTCAGACGAGATTTGCCGCGCGGCTCGCTGATACACATTTCCGCGATCGCGGATGAATTTCCGTGGTCGTGGAAAATTCCAATTCTGATTGCTTTGCTCTCGACTTATCCGCGATCAGCCTTCTTGCTCGCCCGCGGTCACAGATTCTCCTCTGCTGCTTCGTGTGGCTTCTTTCTTCGATCTTCCTTCGGTCTTCTCAAGTGGTTCTCTTCTCTTCTTCTTGATGTCATCGTTTAAGCTCCTCCAAACCACCATATCCACACTTCTTCTACTCAACTCCATTCTCCATAGTTGTCCTCTAAACATCTCCAAATGTACCCCAAAACACCGATAACAACTCCTAGATATGCACTACGAAGTAGCGCTGATCAGTTAGCCCTTTCATTGATTTTCACGACTTTCTCTCTTGTATTTTTCTAAAAGAAATTTCATCTCTTATATTTATTTAAAAACTTTGATACACTAATATAAATCTAGCTAATTTTATGTAATTTAATCTGAAACTAGAATATAGATTCTACTATTTACGTAATAGTTGTTTTTACGAAATGATTTAATATGAAAAATGTAATAGGTTTTTATATTTCAACTATATATAACCTCCATTTATTAGTATATTATCAGATTTGATTCTTTCATTGTACCCGTCATTTTCTTCTTTCTAGCATTGATGTACATTCAAACTTAATATATTCAACAAAGTTATGAGATGTGAGGCTTTTTAATCCTAAAAGTATTCTAATTTTAATATCGTATATGAAGAATGCATCTATTATTTAGGCAATTAGTTCCAGTTATTGTTTATTTTTAAAATCTTTTCGATCTATTTATGGTCATAAAAAAAGATAGAATTATATGAAAAGTGTTGCTCCCGTTCTAAAAAAATATGAATAACGTACATATATTATAAAGTATATGTACATTTAGGTAATCATTTTAAAAATCATGTAATTCATAAGTCACGTACATATAATGCAATATATATATATACATATTTAGACAAGAAATTTATGCACTTGAAATTTCTAAAATGCATATTTTTTGTCTATAATTGTTTATATGTATTTTATATTATGTGTATCGTTCACTTTTTGCACCAGAGAAATCATTCTCAAGAATCTAATCCTTGAAAAATCAATCATTGTCAAGTACTTGCGTTGATATATTATATTAGAGCGTAATCTCCTTACTAGACCTATCAAAAACTGACCCGACTTTTTTGGGTCGAGACCCGACCTGAAAGTCACTGGGTCAAGAAGGACCCGAACCCAAACCCAAAGGACCCGACCTGAATAGTGAATCCGAGCTCGAGGGACCCTGTTATTTCATTTATATTAAATATTTTAAAATACTTTATTAAGTTTAAAAATCATAATATTAATCATAAAAAAATGGGCACCTTCGACCCGCTGGGTTAATTCGAACCCGACACGAAAATTTTAATGGACCCGATCGACCCAAACCCGATTTGACCCGAACCCGACTTGACCCGACCCGAACCCGACCCACCCAACCCAGTTGACAGGTCTACTCCTTACCGTTTAAAAATCAATGTGATTTAGTCAAATCTATGAGTTCATTTTATTTATATAACAATAACGAAAGTATAATTTTTAAAAACATTATTGAGCAATATATTTCATTCCCTCCTCGTGTAAAGTAATTTGATTATATTAGTATCAAAAATGTATCTGTCTATTTTGTCACATGTTGTCGTGATTAGAAAAAAAGTTGAACCAAACACTGAATATAGTTGTTTATTACAATCTCAAGAACCACAATTTAGATCATTTTCTCTATTCTATGTCATAGAATTGTTCCCTTCGATTTAACATAAACTTAAAACTACTTTTTAACATATAATTTAGGACTTACAAAACATTATATAATCCATGAATGTCCAATCTTTTACATGAGTTAATCAAAATGTCATTCTTGTAACAATTTTATGTATATATAATTTTTTAAGCAATATAAAATAGATAAAATACTTCATATAATGTTTTAATGAAAAGCGTGTTAGGGGAATAATACTAAGAATTCGTGTTAATATCATCGATCCAATATATACATATATGTTTACGCATTGTGATGTTTGTATTATGAACACATTATATGTAAGTTATTAATTATAATATTTTACAATTATATTTAATTGATAATGTATATTAATTTTTTGATTAATATACAATTATGTATGACATTTAATGGACATCCTCCTTAACAAGTTGAGCTCCCAAGGTATACCTCTAGAAGTTGTTCTTGGGTCTCTTAATTCCCTTGCACAAAACTCGGTTAGAAATCTTGCCTTTGCTGGGAATAATGCTCTGTTGACCCCGATTAAGCGTCCATCAAGCATAGGTAATTTGAGGAAAGATTGTTGATGCGATCCTACCTGCCCAACAACCGGTTTACAGTGCGGCTTGCAAGACCGCGCCCTTGGCGTCCCCCCTTGGCGTGTTCTTATATTTTCTAATTTAGCATTTCTAGTATTTTAGTACTTTTCGTTTTGGCATGTTGCCACTTTTGGTCATTTACTATATTTGGTATGTTTGTTTTTACCAATTACTATTTTAAGTCATTTCTATTTTTCGGCGTGTGTGTCTCTTATGTCAAGAGCCCGACCCATTAGGTTAGAATAAGGCCCATGGTCGAATGGCTTGGCTATATAAGCCTCGCCTCTATGTATCTCTTTACGCTTAGTTCATTTGCCTAAATGCAAAGTTGAGAGAGTTCCTCCTTGTTTAGGCCCGAGCGTCACCCCGATTACTTGTTCGTTCAAACAAGATCATCACGTTGATCTTCCTTCCGAGTCTCATCACATTGAGTCTCAAGAGATCTCGCCAGCCTTCATCACGTTGAAGCCTCGCTCGATCTTTCTCGGTTTCCTCACGTGCAAAACCAGATCTATCCCCGGAACCTCAACAAGAGTTGGCATGGTGTCTTCACGGTCTAAATCTGCTCATCCGGCGCGAACCGAGCCTTCGATTCGCATCAATTGGTATCAGAGCGTCAGGGATCGTGTATGTCATCCTACACTCTTGTTTTCGAGTTCCACTCTATCCATCTACTAATCCGCCACCATCAACCCCGTTCGCTTCCGCCGTCCACCTTTGTTCGTCCACCACCATCTTCGAACATACAAAAAAAATTTGGTGCGTCACACCACCAACACCAAAAACAAATCTCGGCCAAATCCCCTTTCAAATTCCAACTTTGACCGAAACCATAAAACAAAAATTACCAAAGACAAAACCTTGCTTCCATTACCAAAATCCTATATTTTTCTTTCCGTATTTTTTTCCACCAAATCAAAAACCGATCCCCATATATTCTTTCACGTTCGCCAAATTTCCATTCTCACATTCCACGGTCAAACTTTCCCTTTAATTTAAGATTTTCTTTCCTAAAAAAATTTTAACAAAAATCAAAACCACTAACTTAATATTGAATATCTTTCACCTGTAACTTGCACATCTTTAAGGATTTGTTAGTTGTTTTGTTGATATTCTTGCTTAGCGTATTGGCAATTACAAATCTTGATTGATATTGCTTGGTTGTCGTTGCTTGTTTTACCTACCATCATGGCCTAGCTAAAATAATCGCATGTGAGTGTACTCGATTGCTTGAGTATAAGTTGACTTGCTTTATTGCTAGTGTTTTGATTACTTCTTGTGCTTCTTGATCCTCGCCTTGAGTTTGTTTGGCGTAGGTACCATCCATGACTTGTCGACGCTCCGACTGACGCCCGCCCGAACACTTCCACCTCGACAACAATCATGCTGTCCGGACCGACACAAGGTTGCGCCGTCAGCGCTTTTTCGGTTATGACGACTCCGAGGAGTTCTTGGAGTGGGCCCGATGTATGGGTTACTACTTTAGACATCGAGATTACGACAAGTATGAGCAATGCGATATCGCCATTCATTGCTTCACTGGCTACGCCCTCGACTAGTGGTACCGCGTAGAGGATGATCGATGGGACCGTGGTCGAACTACCGTTGAAACTTGGGAGCATCTCGTGTGTGTCATGACACAACACTTTGCCCCAGAGCTGGACGTCGAGGCTCACGCAGCGCGCACACATCGACAATACCAACCCCAACTCGCGTTCCCCACAGAGCGCGCTACTCTGAGCGCCCTAGCCCGCACGTCCCCGAGCGTGCTCCGTTGCGCACCATGGAGCCCATGCCGGTAGCGCCGATCGTGACACCGACCCCAACCACAACGCTCGCATCAACACTAGCGCTATCTACGACACCAGGCCCAACACCATTGCCTAGCGCAGCGACAACTCCAGCTCTGACGCCGCCTGTAGTTCTCGCACTCGCCTTGACTTCCAATGCAACGGCCGCTCCCACACTGACTCCCAGCACAGCCCTAACGCGCACTACTCTCAGTGCCCCAACCCACACGTCCCCAAGCGTGCTCTGATGCGCACCATGGAGCCCATGCTAGCAGCACCGATCGCGGCACCGGCCCCAACCACAGCGCTCGCACTAGCACCAACGCCATCTATGACACCAGGCCCAACACCGTTGCCCAGTGCATCGACATCTCTAGCTCTGACGCCGCCTGTAGTGCTCGCACTCGCCCTGACTTCCAATGCAACGGCTGCTCCCACACCGACTCCCAGCACAGCGTCCGCACCAACGCCTCTAGTGAAGCCCGCACAGGTGCCTGGAAAGGCGTTCACGCTAGTGCCCCCAGCGATGATAGCCCCGGTGCTCAGCGCGGCACCCGTGCCCACACTCCCGCGTGTCTTCCAAGCAGTCCTCACTCTAGCACAAGTGTCTTGCGGAACGATCGTCTCGACGCCCAACACGTTGATCGCTCTAGTGCCTGCCCCTTGTGAGACGATCTTCTTGGTGGCTAGTGTAGCTCACAAGCCGACTCCGCACCATGATGCATGTTCCACCTTTCCTGTTGATCACATGTTTTCCCTGGCCCTCACACGCTCGAAGCGAGGACACTTTGAATCTAAGGGAGGGAGAATGATGCGATCCTACTTGCCCAACAACCGATGTACAGTGCAATATGTAAGACCGCGCCCTTGGCGTCCCCCTTGGCGTGTTCTTATATTTCCTAATTTAGCATTTCTAGTATTTTAGTACTTTCCGTTTTTGGCATGTTGCCACTTTTGGTCATTTACTATATTTGGTAGGTTTATTTTTACCAATTACTATTTTAAGTCATTTCTATTTTTCGGCGTGTGTGTCTCTTGTGTCAAGAGCCCGAACCATTAGGTTAGAATAAGGCCCATGGTCGAATGGCTTGACTATATAAGCCTTGCCTCTATGTACTTTCTCTTTACGCTTAGTTCATTTGCCTAAATTCAAAGTTGAGAGAGTTCCTCCTTGTTTAGGCCTGGGCGTCACCCCGGTTACTTGTTCGTTCAAACAAGATCATCACGTTGATCTTCCTTCCGAGTCTCATCACGTTGAGTCTCAAGAGATCCCGCCAGCCTTCATCGCGTTGAAGCCTCGCTCGATCTTCCTCTGTTTCCTCACGTGCAAAACCAGATCTATCCCTGGAACCTCAACAAGAGTTGGCATGGTGTCTTCACGGTCTAGATCCTCTCATCTTACTCGAACTGAGCCTTTGATTCGCATCAATTATGGTAAGGATTCTCCGCCGGTTGCCCTTGACAAAAATAGTTATGCTCAACAATTCCCTTCGTATTCTACTGTGCCTAACAATAACTCGGTGCCTGCCTCTAAGCCTAATGTCGATAAGGATAAGGGTAAGTCGTTTAGACAAGCCCTTTGTGGTAATCGTGATATTTTGAATGCTAGAAAATTTAATTATCATCTTGATATGCAAAATGGTAGAGTTGTGTTACAACAATCTCATATTGCCAAGGGAGTAGCTAGATGGCAATATACCCTAATCGGAGTTGTTCTTGGACCCCAACCCTCTTTTAACTATATGATGGCGTTTATGCGTCATTATTGGAAGATTGGTGTTTCTACACTCCACCTTAAGAGTAACGGTGCTCTTATCTTCAAATTCCAATCTAAGGAAGATCTTAAATGGGTGCTTTCTTCCGGTGTCTAGATGTTGGGAGGGTTGTACCTAAACCTGGCAAAACATGACCCAACCCGACCCGACCCGACCGCTTGATATTTTTATTGTTGAGACCCGATCCGAAAATTAATGTGTCAAGAAAGAGCAGAACCCGATGACCCGGAAAATTCTTGGTTTGATATGACCCAACCTGATGTGACTCTACCTGTGCCACATCAAGGTCAATATGGCAAGAACAAGCCACGCCTAGGAACTAAGGAGTCAAGTGTCGCGGAGAAGCCACCACCGACGCCATTCGCGCCATCATTTGCCCCTCGCAACCCACCAAGCTAAACTACTCCAAATTTCTACCACATGATTCTCATGCCCCAATATGCTTATGGAGCTCAGGAGTGCCGAGCAAAGTGGAGGTTGGCTTGGAGATGGCTCAAGAGCAAGGAATGTCCCCGATGCCGGCAATGTCAAGATTTTGTTGCGAGGCATTATCCAATATGGCTTGTGCCTTTCGGCCCATGTTTGTTGGAAACAAGGCCCATGAAGTCCACAACAACATGTCCAAATTTCAGCCCATTTGGATCCGGAACGCCTGCTGATCATTAAGTCACTTCAATTAGTGTTTTTCACTTAAGACTCTTGATATTTCTCACCATTGTAACTCTTGGTATTTCTTTCCTTTAAATACTTGAACTTGCAGACATTGTTAGACACGTTTTATCTGAATATATTCTTGAGTTTTCCTCTGAAAAACTTTGAGAAACCATTAGGTTTGACGTCTTGTTTGGTGAGTCTATCCAAACACCGTTGTAGTCCGATTCATGGTGAGTTTATCCACTAATTTGAATACAACTTCTTCTGGCCAATTTGGTGCGTATGTCCAAACTTGTCCAATTGCTTATCCCATCAATTCTCCTCCACGTTTCCATCCAAATCCATCATTCCATACCATTTCATCATCAACACTTCATTGCTATCAGATTCGTTCACAAGAGTGTCTTCACCGGCTTGAGGGGCGATCATTTCCTTGACTAGATAGAGATACTCAACCAATTACCTATCAAGTAGTATCAGAGCCCTTCCTCAAGGTAAGTGATAAAAAACCCTCATTTGAATTGAGCAAGAAAATTGTGCAAATCCTTCGACAAGTCGTTCTAGCCTTGTGTGTGTTGTGCTCGATTTCTTGCATTTGTTTTCTGCAAATTTATGGGCTGTTTGCGGCTTTGGTTTGAGGTTGAAGACAACCTCTTGAGTTTTCTAAACTTAAAGATTCATTAAAAGAACAATTTCTTTAGCCCACAACTTCATTAGTGAGAGTTGCATTTAGTGAAGTGCAAAAAACCTCCATCCATTCCCATTCCTGCATTGACTGTTTCCTTGGTGCCTTATTCACGTCCTATTCCTGAGCATTTTATGCAAATTATAAGGTTCAAATTAAGGAAAACAAGATACAGGAAAAGTGATTAGT
This sequence comes from Rheum nobile, assembly GCA_027886185.1. Lineage (NCBI taxonomy): Eukaryota > Viridiplantae > Streptophyta > Magnoliopsida > Caryophyllales > Polygonaceae > Rheum > Rheum nobile. The sequence goes on along the minus strand of WOAB01000566.1, from coordinate 822,992 downwards.
CCCACGTTTAAAATTCAGTTGAGAAGTGGACGTTTAAAGCACCTTTGTGCAAGTGATTGGTGTTTTCTATTTTGCTAAGCTAAGTTGTGACTCAAAGAGAAGTGTCTTGTAAAAAGCAATCGAGTAATCAAGCTCGAGAAAGAGTGGTCGGTGTAACACCCCCGACTTATGTCGGTAGTGCCACACGCCAGTGACCTCAGACGTTAATGTCCAAAGTCACCCTAGGCTTTAATCGGAACAATTAAGCTTAAATAAATACATAAATATTAAATAACGAAAGAATAATCAGCGAAATACCTTTTAAATGAATAAAACTCAACCTTTCATTCAGATTCCTCTCGTAAAATAAGAAGGATGGTTTTACAATAAAGTATAGTGACAGCGGAAGACTTTTAAATTACAAGACTCCTTTAAAGTAGTCCTAATTACATGACTATGTATTACATTTATTTCAAATTAAACATACATGCCTTGGAATTATTACTTCTTAAAACGCAAACTTCAACTGCAAGCCTTCTCTTCGATTGGTTACTTCAAATCGCCGAGGACCAACCACTGATGTGTCGTATAGGACGGATGCCACCAGCCAACCATGCAAGGAATAAAATCTGGTTGGTTAGTCTAATGAAAGACTATGCAAGGGTACAAGCAGAATGGTTCTAGTGATCGTAACCGTTTACTATCATTGTCCCTCGAATAATAGCCGAAGGAACGATACATAATGATGCGAACAACCCCTGAAAGTATCATTGCAATCGCAAGGATCTGCATAACATAACAAACTAGGGTTTTCTAGCTTAAATAACTACTAGAAATAATAATAAGTTTAGAAAAATCGTCAAAGTCGCTGAAGCCCGGTCCAATTTCCGCGATCGCGGAAATACTTCCGCGGTCGCGAAAAACCTTCTGTAAAAGACTCGATCGCCAGTAGCAATTCCGCGGTCGCGGCTATGTCTTTCGTGGTCGCGGAAAACCTTCTGTAAAAGACTCGATCGCCAGTAGCAATTCCGCGGTCACGGCTATGTCTTCCGCGGTCGCGGAAAACCTTCTGTAGAGCCATCCGCCAGTGGATATTCCGCGGTCGCGGGAATGGTTTCCGCGGTCGCAGGAATGGTTTCCGCGGTTGCGGAAAAGCTTCTGTACTCCTACTCTGCGTTTGGCTCTCCTCGGCGGGGGCGGCTAAGGCGGGACCTCACCCAATCCTTCGTAGGTCAAGAGAAGGACCCATTTAGGACTGGATGAACCCGAGTTACTTGCGTAAGCCCGAGAGACTAATGATTGGGTCGCGCGTTCCGTTGCCCTTGTGCGAGCTCTGGTTATCGGGCCATTCGAGCGCACCCCCATTGCTTCCTCTTCGTCCTTCGCCGTCATCGAGGGGGTCATGAAGCTATCACATAACCCGAAACTTTCACAGAATGATAGAAGAAGACATGCATCCAAAATAAGACTCCAACGGAATTGAGCCTTAGCTTTAGGGAAAATTTGAAGAATGGTTTGGGAACGTTTAAGTTTTCACACAAGTTTATAAAAACGACCTTGATTATTTGGGTCCACGACCAACCTCACCGCATACTGCGAATCCAGATTGGAAAGGGGACTTACTCTAACAAGAGGCCGGACGGGTTCCACGTTGTACTTCTCGCCCGAGGGTATATTAGTTATGTGCGTAAAAGCACTTATCTTATTTACTTTCAAAACATACATTAACGTTTGAGCTTTTAATTTCCACAACAGACCTCACAATGAGATATAGAATGGGAATAAATCCCGAAGATTGGGAATAAATCCCGAAGATTGGCACTAGCTAAGTGCACCACCACCTATATTTGGATAGGGGTAGGTCATGACCAAAAGTGCCAGAGAATTTAACCTCATAACACAAAGTTATAAGGAAACGACTAGACCTCGCAAGGTACATAGCGTGTAAGTAAATAAGATATGAATCCACACCAAAATCCATTTATCACTTTATGGTAATATCATATAGAATTATATATAATAGCGTTGTTTCTAGCAATATATACAACCTATTATAAATTCATATTTTTAACACATCGTTTTATCAAATCTGTTCCCAAACACAAAACCACAACTTTATTCCAACTTAATTAAACAATTAAATAACTGATAATCAAGAAGAATATGGAATAAATCAACAAGAGCAAACCGTCACTTGCCTTAGCTTAAACGAACGAGAGATCGGGTTCAAGATCCGAGAACTTGAATTTGTGCATGGCTACCTACTAAAATTCCCGTTGAATGTTATCGTCATTCCGTAGGGTCGGATCCCAATTCTCACAACCGGCCATGGATACGAGCACAATCCAACCCGACGACGCATACGAGATGAGTTTTAAGACAAGAAACCCTAATTAGTTACATTACGAAAAGAATGAAGAGACGAAGAAAAGGCAGTTCCGCGATCGCAACCGTGCCCGCAGTTTCATAACCGCGATCGCGGTTCTATGCCTAGCCGAGATCGCGGGCCTCTGCCCAGCTGCGATCGCGGTATTTATGCCGCGGTCATGGGATCCATCGTCGAACGACAAACTAAACGAACGCAACGGAGCCATACCGAGGGAAGACGAGGCTCGAATCTTTGCTTCTTGGAGAAGCGCGCACCACCACCACTCCTAGCTTCGCCTTGATGGAACTACGACTCTGACAACGAACGACGATGACACAATTCCGACGACAACACCAAAGACCGAGAGGAAGAGATGAAGGATGAAGAACACTCGGATTCACCCCTATTTATAGAGTAAGGTGGAGCTCCTTCACTTAATGAGAGGGTCACCCAACCGATTCCCCTCCCCACACCGGCCGCTCAGAGAAGAAATGCCGACACCCAAACCGTCGGCGTCTCAGTAAAGACGAGGAAGAAGACGAAGCACTGTTGCCGCAATCGCGGTTTGCCCAAAGGCCAAACCGCGCCTGCGGTTTCATAACCGCGGTCACGGGCAGTGCTGCGCCCGCGGCTGCATAGCCGCGATCGCAGGCAATGCCGCGCCCGAGGCTCTCGGGCCTTGATCGCGGGTCTTGCTTAATTCCGATTTTAGCAACCCTCCAATAATTAGAACCCATATTTTTTTTTAAATGTGTATCCACACATTCATATGGTTCTTATTGGGTTACCGAACATGCCTAACACGTCTTGCTTACAAAACGAAAGTTTGAAAAATTACACAAATACCCCTATTAAAATTGAGGGTTATTACATTACTACCCCCTTAATAACAGTTTCGACCCCAAAACTAACACTTCGACCCCGAAACTAACACTACCAAGTTAGAGGGATCGATTTCCACATTACCCTTTCTACTTGAGTTTAGTATCCTCAATTATTTCGTACTCAAATTTAATCCTAGGAAAGTCGATCCGTTTCCTCAACCATGACATCCCTCATATGTCTCGTTTCTATATATTATCTCATGTGCCAACTCTTAATATACTCACAAGGTCATGATTACCTTAGAATCATAGTCTCCAAAATCATCACACGATCTTAATACACCTTAAGCTTGAGAACACACCTTTTCTTTCAACTTTTCTCTTTATAAATGACCCCCAAAGTTCATACCTTATCTCCTTATACCCTAACTTAGTAACCCCAATTGTCATATCGTCTTACTCCTTACATATGCATCTTATCTATTTCATTATTTACCTTAATTAAATTTGGCCCTTATGCCATCTCTTAACCCAAAATCTTTCCATTAATCAAGCTATAACATAAGACATTTAAGATTCCTTAATCTTTTTACAATTAACCACACAACATCTTATTCCCGTTTTTGCCCAAACATGATCTTAATAATTCATTTTACATGACCATAATCAACCACTTTGTTCACCCAAAACGTGTCATATGATCACCTTAATAGACATAGGTCACTTTTTCACCAAGTCCAGTTAATAAAATCCACACACTTACATTATCACATACTATTAATCCACATAAGTTACAACAAACTTTTACCGACTGAGTTGGTTATTCACCCATGAATCCTTACACACTTAATCGTCCTCACACAATTTATTATCCCAAATTAAGCAAACCTTCTGCTTAGATTTACTATTTACCCAAGACTTAATCGTCTTAATACTCCTCATATCATTATATCATTTCCTTAAGAAACACTTATAACGAAACCTCAAATAGGTCTTCCAAAATAATACTTATGCTTTCACACACTTAACTTTTCCAAAATCTTTAACCACTGGTCCTACAATGGGCACACTCACTTATAAACCCCATAACCATAACTCTTGGGTTCTAAAGTTTATTCAAGAATGTATTAGAGTACGATCATTTTAGAGAAAACGAACTCCTTATGAAATATCTCTCTTATACATTTATTCACTATAATTTATACAACTCACCCCATCTAATGCTCAGAGTATGCACATGAGGAATAACCTCAAACTCCATAGAGCATTACTACATACACCAAATCCTTATAGCAAGGAATCCTTACAACATTAACCTCTCGAGACAATGCTCATGAATTCGAGCAAAGGGAACAAATAATGTCAATGCCCAACTTGACATTATTTCAAGAACATAGAGGGGGTTCTTACGAATAGTTTCAACCTCGAAACTAGCGCTAACAAGGTAGGGAGCAATCACCGATGTCCCAACCCAACACTATCCTTTATGAGTCCAGACAGTCTTTATCAACACATGACATGTACTACTTTTGGCACTCAAGGATTCTCGTATGAACGAACAACTTGCAATAGTAACAAATTTAGTAATTTCCGGAACAAGGCAACACTTCTTTATTATTCGAAACATTACATTAAGACAATTGACAAAATGTCGAACAGACAGATTACTAAACTATGGAGACTATCGACACAAGTCATCGCTCCTTATTCTTAAAATGTTTTAAAAAATACCACTACTCACTCAGGGTTTCCTTCTCGTCGGGGTGACGTATCACAAAGAGTCATTTCCCTTGACCCAAAGATTCCATAGGCGCCTTGCCTTTATTACGAGCAACAGATTGCTCAGGAGCGAACACTTCCGACTTTGGGTTGTGCCTACTGCCAACATTTGAGGCCTGATATGATTGTGTTGGCCCTTGACCCTTCTGCCTACAATATGTTTGCATGTGGCCTTCCTTCCCACAATTATAACATACCCGCTTGTCCTTTTGGAAAATAAAACTTTTATGCCCAACTTCACCACAGTTGTGGCATTGAATCACAGCGCTACTCCAACCTGAGCCTTTGGCGGAGTCAGATGGAGTCGTCTCGGTCTTAGCACGACCAGACTTCTCAAACTTGGTGGGCGATGCCGGCCGCTTAAAGGTATTAGCATTTCGGTCTTGTTGCCCACCCTTCGCCTTATTATGTTCCTCCCGCTTTCGGGCGGATTCCTCCAGCGTGACCTCTATTCTGTAGGCCGCATCAACATATTGCTCCAAAGTAGAGCAACCGTGACGCACCATCAGAGGTTTGATTTTTGGATTCATCCATCCATGGAAGTACCAGATCTTTTGTTCTTCAGTATGCACTTTAGAACCAGCGTAATGCAGCAAGTGATTAAACTTTGCCGCAAGCTCAAGACACTTTCAGTCCCTCAGTCTCTGGGTAGAGGAACTCCTTTAGATTCTCTTCCCTCATAGCACGAGAGAAGAACCGATCAGTGAGCTTGGCCTTGAACATTGCCCAACTCAGATTTGGGTGGTCGTCCAAACCAATTCCTTCCCACCACTCACTTGCTCCGTCTTTCAGATGTAGCGAAGCAATGTGCACCTGTTTAGCCTCCGTGCAGACCACTATCCGAAATAGTCGCTCCATATGGGAAAACCAATAGGCAACCTTGACTGGTTCACCGGTCCCATCGTAGCTATCCGGGCACATCGAATTGATCGTCTTCAATACCCGGTTGTAATTCCCGTCGTTTCTCTCGAGAGCCACCGGATGTGTAGGACCTTCACGTCCCTCCACATTAGTTGCAACTTGAGGATTGGGAGACGCTTGAGCTTGCGGTATCCCTTGGGTTGTTAGTACCTCGACCACCTGCCTCACTACCTGCCCAATGATCGTTGCATCCAACACGATCGGGGCAGGAGGTGGAACTTCCCTCGCATCTTGGGGGTCCACTTGTCCCTGATGAACATCTTGCCGCAGGGTCGGGTCATTATTACGCGAGCCAGATCCCGCGTCTTCCCCTTGCTGAGTCGCACTCCTCAGTTGAATTCGGGAACCGTCGCTAGGACCTTCATTATCTGCTTGGTTGGTGGATCGAGTGTTCACCATCTGTTGATGAACCATAACGTCAAAGTAAAATCCTCCAACTTGTATATGATACTTAATTACTTACGTTATGATACGAATTGTAAGGGTCCAAACTAATAATTTATATTAGTTTGACTAACCCTCCACCATTAACCTTAAAACGATCTTCTTCTCTTACTTGAGAATGGATCAATTAGGAGAAATGTCAACCTTTAAATGAGATTAAACCTAAGAAAAGACGATATCTTTAAGAATGGATCTAAGGAATAAGTAATAAAACCGAGGCTTGCAAAAGTTTGAAAAACCACTTAAACCCTATGATTTCAAACTTTATACTTTATACTTTTAAACCTTATATATTTAACTTAATAAAATAATTATTTATAAAGTTAGTTTCTCAAACTAACGACACTGTTATCACCTGAAACCCTTACTAAGACCAAAAATCACACTTTTAAAGTTATGGCACGAAGTAAATGTTAAACGTTTATAACACACCATTTATAAGGCAACTATAAATTAACTATTAAATTCCTAATAGTTAAACCATTATTTTTAAATTAAACTTTAAGAAATCATCGAATTTTAAGTTTGAAACTAACATTTAGACTCTCGAAATTCCTTTTTAAAAGAAAATAGTTTGAAAATAGTTTCAAAATTAATTTTTGAAAATTCTCAAACCTAACAATAGGCCAAGAATTTTAAAACCATTGCTCTGATACCATAATTGTAACACCCCCGACTTATGTCGGTAGTGCCACACGCCAGTGACCTCAGACGTTAATGTCCAAAGTCACCCTAGGCTTTAATCGGAACAATTAAGCTTAAATAAATACATAAATATTAAATAACAAAAGAATAATCAGCGAAAGACCTTTTAAATGAATAAAACTCAACCTTTTATTCAGATTCCTCTCGTAAAATGAGAAGGACGGTTTTACAATAAAGTATAGTAACAGCGGAAGACTTTTAAATTACAGCGGAAGACTCCTTTAAAGTAGTCCTAATTACATGACTATGTATTACATTTATTTCAAATTAAACATACATGCCTTGGAAATATTACTTCTTAAAATGCAAACTTCAACTGTAAGCCTTCTCTTCGATTGGTTACTTCAAATCGCCGGGGACCAACCACTGATGTGCCGTATAGGACGGATGACACCAGCCAACCATGCAAGGAATAAAATCCAGTTGGTTAGTCTAATGAAAGACTATGCAAGGGTACAAGCATAATGGTTCTAGTGATCGTAGCCGTTTACTATCATTGTCGCTCGAATAATAACCGAAGGAACGATGCATAACCCAGAACTTTCACGGAATGATAGAAGAAGACATGTATCCAAAAGAAGACTCCAACGGAATTGAGCCTTTAGGTAAAATATGAAGAATTGTTTGGGAACGTTTAAGTTTTCACACAAGTTTATAAAAACGACCTTGATTATTTGGGTCCACGACCAACCTCACCGCGTACTGCGAATCTAGATTGGAAAGGGGACTTACTCTAACAAGAGTCCGGGCGGGTTCCACATTGTACTTCTCGCCCGAGGGTATATTAATTATGTGCGTAAAAGCACTTATCTTATTTACTTTCAAAATGTACATTAACGTTGAAGCTTTTAATTTCCGCAACAGACCTCGCAATGAGATAGAGAATGGGAATAAATCCCGAAGATTTGGAATAAATCCCGAAGATTGGCACTAGCTAAGTGCACCACCACATATATTCGGATAGAGGTAGGTCAAGACCAAAAGTGTCAGGGAATTTAACCTCCTAACACAAAGTTATAAAGAAACGACTAGACCTCGCAAGGTACATAGCGTTCCTACGAATACTCGTGCTAACTAAGCATGTAAGTTCACATATGAATCCACACCAAAATCCATTTATCACTTTATGGTAATATCATATAGAATTAAATATAATAGCGTTGTTTCTAGCAATATATACAACCTATTATAAATTTATATTTTTAACACATCGTTTTATCAAATTTGTTCCCAAACACAAAACCACAACTTTATTCCAACTTAATTAAACAATTAAATAATTGATAATCAAGAAGAATATGGAATAAATCAACAAGAGCGAACCGTCACTTGCCTTAGCTTAAACGAATGAGAGATCGGGTTCGAGATCCGGGAACTTGAATTTGTGCACGGCTGCCTACTAAAATTCCCGTTGAATTTTATCGTCATTCTATAGGGTCGGATCCCAATTCGCACAACCGGCCATGTATACGAGCACAATCCAACCCGACGATGCATACGAGACGAGTTTTAAGACAAGAAACCCTAATTAGTTACGGTACGAAAAGAATGAAGAGACGAAGAAAAGGCAGTGCCGCGATTGCGGTTTGCATAGCCGCGATCGCGGCTTTGATAGGCAAAACCGCGTCCGCGGTTTCATAACCGCGATCGCGGTTTCATAATCGTGATCGCGGTTCTATGCCTAGCCGAGATCGCGAGCCTCTGCCCAGCCGTGATCGCGGTATTTATGCCGCAGTCGCGGGATCCATCGTCGAACGACAAAATAAACTAACGCAACAGAGCCATACCGAGGGAAGACAAGGCTCGAATCTTCGCTTCTTGGACAAGCGCGCACCACCACCACTCTTGGCTTCGCCTTGACGGAATTCCGGCTTCGACAACGAACGACGACGACACAATTCCGACGACAACACCAAAGACCGAGAGGAAGAGATGAAGAACACTCGGATTCGCCCCTATTTATAGAGTAAGGTGGAGCTCCTTCACTTAATGAGAGGGTCACCCAACCGATTCCCCTCCCCACACCGACCGCTCGGAGAAGAAATGCCGGCACCCAAACCGTCGGCGTCTCAGTAAAGACAAGGAAGAAGAGGAAGCACTGTTGCTGCGATCGCGGTTTGCCCAAAGGCCAAACCGCGCCCGCGGTTTCATAACCGCGGTCGCGGGCAGTGCTGCGCCCGCGGCTGCATAGCCGCGATCGCGAGCAATGCCACGCCCGGGGCTCTCGGGCCTTGATCGCGGGTCTTGCTTAATTCCGATTTTAGCAACCCTCCAATAATTAGAAACCATATATTTCATTAAATGTGTATCCACACATTCATATGGTTCTTACAGGGTTATAGAACATGCCTAACACGTCTTGCTTACAAAACAAAAGTTTGAAAAATTACACAAATACCCCTACTAAAATTGAGGGTTATTATAGTTGGATCTAGAAATACCCGGCCTACGTAACAAAAGGGAAGGCCATAGAAACATTAGACCAACCAAGAAAGAAATGAACATAAGTAAAGTGTTGCAAAGTTTTTCTTGTTGTGCAAACTGAAAGTTGTAAGGGACTAAGTACCTAGTAGCTTCTTGTGTATCTTGGTTTGTGTTTTTATAATCTCATAAGTGTTCAAGTTTGTGTGGAATAAGGCTTGCATTGACCAAACACAATCCTAACCCTACCTTGCACTTGGAGAACGTTTTGCATAACTTTCTTGTGGATTTTCAAAAGTTGGTATTTGTGACTGCCTTTGTGGAGGCCTTGTGCTATTTGTGTGGGTCATAGTGAGGATCTTAAGTTGTCTTGGAGGTGCCCCTTGAATCCTTGGCCAACTGCAAAGACGAGTGTGTTATGCTAAGGACTTGAGGTAAGCACCTTGTCCTCATTTGTCAATTCAGTTTTGCACTGATTTTGTTTGCTACGTGTGTTGTGTGAGTTGTGCAGAATGTCTCACCAAAAAGACAAGGGAGTCATGAACAATGCTAATGAGGCAAGACTTGTGCCTCTTGAAGACATCCGGTCCATAATTGAGAAGCTTCGGCTTGATCTTTTGCAAGCTATTGATGACAAGTTGGAGATTAGGCTTGGGAGTTCTAAGAGGGGGAGTGATGAAGAAGAGTCTCAAGGATCTCCAAGAGGGGAGGACTTTCAAAGAGACTTTCATGAAGCCGACACTTCCAGCCAGCCAAGAGTGCATTCCCATCCTCAAGGACGAGCTCCTAGCCCTAAGTTCTTTCAAGACAACATGGAGATCCCTTTCTCCCCGGAGGCTAACTATCCCCTCTCCCCAAGGCATCACACCACCACCACTCATCCCGTACTTGAGAGGATGAGTCGAAGGCCTTATCAACAACCACGAGGACCATTGATGATGCCAAGGCATGGTCCCTTTGAGCCACCACAAGACCAAAGGGAGAGAGTGAGAGCCCATGAAGCTACTCCAAGGGAGTCAATGCAAAGAAGCAGAGGCTATGGCATACCAAGAGGAGAAAAAGAGTGAGAGCACCACCATGGAATTAAGTTGACAATACAACCCTTTGCCGGTAGGTCCGACGTTGAGGCCTTTCTTGATTGGCTATCTAAGACCAAGTCCATCATCTACTACTACCACTACTTAGATGCCCAAATAGTTTCCATTGCCACCATCCACTTCACGGAGTTTGCTTACTCATGGTGGGTGGAAGACAAGGAAGAAAGAGTCTACAACAACTACCCCCTATCTCCACATGGAATGAGCTCAAGGAGGCCATGCGATTCAGATTTGTGCCATCTGATTATGTGAACAAGATTCATGTGAAGCTTGAGAGGGTGAAGCAACGGGGAGGAACTCCGGAAGAGTTCTTTAAAGAACTCAAACATGGAGATCCCTTTCTCCCCGGAGGCTAACTATCCCCTCTCCCCAAGGCATCACACCACCACCACTCATCCCGTACTTGAGAGGATGAGTCGAAGGCCTTATCAACAACCACGAGGACCATTGATGATGCCAAGGCATGGTCCCTTTGAGCTACCACAAGACCAAAGGGAGAGAGTGAGAGCCCATGAAGCTACTCCAAGGGAGTCAATGCAAAGAAGCAGAGGCTATGGCATACCAAGACGAGAAAAAGAGTGAGAGCACCACCATGGAATTAAGTTGACAATACAACCCTTTGCCGGTAGGTCCGACGTTGAGGCCTTTCTTGATTGGCTATCTAAGACCAAGTCCATCATCTACTACTACCACTACTTAGATGCCCAAATAGTTTCCATTGCCACCATCCACTTCACGGAGTTTGCTTACTCATGGTGGGTGGAAGACAAGGAAGAAAGAGTCTACAACAACTACCCCCTATCTCCACATGGAATGAGCTCAAGGAGGCCATGCGATTCAGATTTGTGCCATCTGATTATGTGAACAAGATTCATGTGAAGCTTGAGAGGGTGAAGCAACGGGGAGGAACTCCGGAAGAGTTCTTTAAAGAACTCAAACACCTTATATTTAGATCTGAGGTGCATTTCCTGAATAGCTACATTGTGTCCAAGTTCATTGGTGGCTTAAACCCGAACATCAGTCAAATTGTTGATTTGCAAAGGTTTGGGCCGAATGTGCAGATTGAGGAAGTGTTGCATTATGCCACACAAGTATACCAAAGCTTTCAAAAGAAGAAGAGCACTCCTAGCACAAGGCCATGGGGAACTTCATCCAATTTTCATTCATCTTCATCCAACCTTTGGCGGCCTAAGCCTATGTATGACCAAGCTGAGGCACCACCTAGACGTGAGGTGTCCCATCATGAGCAAGCTCCTAGAAAGGAAGACATGACACGTGCTAGGGACCTGAAGTGCTACAAGTGCCTTGGAAGAGGGCATTTTGCAAAAGATTGCCCAACTAGAAGACAAGTGCTCTTGAATGCGCATGGAGACTACATTTCAGAAGATAAGCATGAGGAAGATGTGGAAGAAGTGAAATTAGCTGAGGAGGAAGAGATCCATGCAACGACTGCTATTGGAGAGTGTTTTGTGATCTCTAAAGTGAAAGAAGAGCCTTTTCATCCAAGGTATGATACCTACGCAAACATGCAACCAATATATGATGGAGAAGAACTTTTGGAGATGCCTCTTATGTTTGAAGAAGAATAGTTTTTGGAGGTGCCTTTTGTAGAACTCACTCCTACGGTTGACTATGGCCAACGAGAGAAAAGCTTCCACCACTTGTGCACCATTTCTGGCCATGACCAACCTTTCTAGCTTGGCATTGGTTGGCAGTGGAAGTGATCAAAATATGATTTATGAGTCTGTGGTTCAAAGGTTAGGTCTTGTGACTCAGCTACAAAGTCCACCACTTGTGATAGGATGGGTAAATGAAGGTCATAAGATCAACGTGGATAAGAAGGTTCATGTACGCTTTAGCTTGGGAGCTTTCACGGATATGGCAACATTTGTGGTGATGCCTACCCATGCATTTGATCTCATCTTAGGGCGACCATGTCAGTTCGACCTCAACGTCATCCATGAAGGTCGTCTCAATGTGAATCATGTGAATAAAGACAATATGTGGTACCGGTTGGAGGCCATGAGTGTGGAAGCATTGAAAGAGGCTAGGAAGCGTGCCATGAGCTTGGTTCATAAGAAGAAGAAACCATGGGTATGTCAACTACACCATGAGCTTTGCAAGCAACCTAGACCCAACGAGAAGAGTCAATTCCATGCCCTTAAGTCATCCATTTTCCTCAAACCTCACGAGATGACCAAGCCGCTCACAAAAGAAAAGGGAGTCTTCTTGCCTATTTCTCTTGCTTTGCTAATGAGTCTAAAGGCACACTTTCAAAGATATCATGTTGGTCTCTTTTATTTCCTTGGAATTTTGTGTAGTCATTCGCATGCTATTCATCCAAGTGAAACTCTAGGAGATAGGTTGCATATCAAGAAGGGGAGTCCCCTCAACATCATATTTGTGCATTCTAGGAGATTACATACAGTCATGGCTAGGGGAATAAACTTTGTGTACTTAGGTGTTTTTGAGAAACCTTGTTATTTAACGTTTGTTGGTGTAGGTCGCGTTGATTCAAGGTCGAATCCTCTTCAAGGAGGGAGGATGATCTGACTCTGCCTGCACCACATCAAGGTCAATATGCCAAGAACAAGCCATACCTAGGAACTAAGGAGTCAAGTGTCGCGGAGAAGCCACCGCCGACGCCATTCGTGCCATCACTTGCCCCTCACAACCCACCAAGCCAAACTACTCCAAATGCCTCCAAATTTCTACCACATGATTCTCATGCCCCAAGATGCATATGGAGCTTAGGAGTGCTGAGAAAAGTGAAGGTTGTCTTGGAGATGGCTCAAGAGCAAGGAATGTCCCCGACGCCGGCAATGTCACGATTTTGTTACGAGGCGTTCACCAAATTGGCTTGTGCCTTTCGGCCCAATTTCTGTGGAAACAAGGCCCATGAAGTCAACAACAACATGTACAAATTTCATCCCATTTGGATCCAGAACGCCTGCTGATCAATAAGTCACTTCAATTAGTGTTTTCACTTAAGACTCTTGATATTTCTCATCATTGTAACTCCTGGTATTTCTTTCCTTTAAATACTTGAACTAGCAGCCATTGTTAGGCACGTTTTATCTAAATATATTCTTGAGTTTTCCTCTGAAAAACTTTGAGAAACCATTAGGTTTGACGTCTTGTTTGGCGAGTCTATCCAAACACCGTTGTATTCCGATTCGTGGTGAGTTTATCCACTAATTTGAATACAACTTCTTCTGGCCAATTTGGTGCGTATATCCAAACTTGTCCAATTGCTTATCCCATCAATTCTCCTCCACGTTTCCATCCAAATCCATCGTTCTACACCATTTCATCATCAACACATCGTTGTTCTCAAATTCGTTCACAAGAGTGTCTTCACCGGCTTGAGGGGTGATCATTTCCTTGACAAGTTGGAGATCCTCAACCAAGGACCTATCACGACCCGACCCAATCATATGTATCACTTCATTTATAAAGAATATTATACTACTTTTTATAAATAGTGATATAATATTGATTATGTTATTACTATTTTATTATTAAAAATATTATTTTATTAGTAAAAATAAGATTTTATTATTAAAATTATTTATTTATTATTAAAATTATGATTTTATTGTTAAAATATGCTTTTATTATAAAAGTTATTGTAAACAATCATTAAAAAACAAACATTTTGGACCCGTTGCGTCGACCCAAACATGCACCAAACCCGGCATGACCCGACTCAACCAACCTGTACTTGTTAACGACCCGATTGGCCTGAACCCGATTTAACCGGAACTCGGTTGACCAGAACCCAAACCCGACCCGCCCGACCCGATTGCCAAGTCTAGTTGCACCCCTTAGTCCTTAAAAATTGGTCCCTTGGAATGTCTATTGAATGGTGTTCATTCCAAGCTATGCATGTGTGGATTACTTTGCCAGACTTGAACCCTACTTTGTTTGATGATACCACTCTAGGCCTCATTGGTAGTTCTATTGGAAAACCTATATGTCTGGATAGCTTGACGAGCTCTACAGAGCGTATCTCCTATGCTCGTATGTTGGTTGAAGTTACTGGGGAAGAGTCCAAGATGAAACACACTACTATAGTCTAGCAAGATGGTATAAAGAAATTACAGAAGATAGTGTCTAAGGGTCTCCCTTGGGCCTGCTCTTCTTGCTTTAGTTTTGGACATACAGACAAATTCTGCCCCAAATCGTTTGCTCGTCTTCCTCATGATGCTAGACGATTTTGGGCTAGGAAAAGTGGATCTAGCAATTTGCGCCCCACTACTAAGAATTCGCTTGATGCTCCCTTGAAGGGCACATCTGTTCCTTTGAATGGAGTTGATAGCGCCCCTACTCCTGGCAATCTCAGTTCTGCGGATTGCCCTCCCTCTACTGCATGTAATGATCCTCCTCCATTTCTTCGGGCCCAAGGTAATTCTCTTCCATATGTCATTTCTTTTAGCCCTAATGTTTTCTTTAGTGGATTTTCAGGGTTAGATGTTCCCAATGTTATGCGAAGCTCTAGTCCAGAGGCTTCTCGGCCAGATTCTCCTCCTCCTTTAGCTTCATTTGATAATCTCTTACCTGAGCTCTCTAAGGGTTTTTGTCCCCCTTTAGGTCATAGACCTTCCTCCTTTCCCAAAAGGTGTTTGATTGTTAGTGCTGACAAAACCACGGAAGTCCTTCATCCCGATAACTGGAAAACTACAGGTGGTAGAAAGACAATTTCCCCTTAAAAGCGGTTTAAGTCTGGCACTGTAGCTGAGTTGATTCACCTGGAGGTTTGTGAAGGTAATTCATCCTCTGTTTTCAACACTGACGTAGCATCAATTGAAGGTTTTATTTATGGATAGTTTCTCCATGGGTTGTTGGAATGTTAGAGGTTTAGCGATCCTAATAAATTCAAGATGATCAGTGATTTTTGCTCTAGTCATAATGTTTTCTATTTGCTGCTTAGGAGACTCGTGTTGCCTTTGTTGATGAGTCCTTTGTAGTCTCCCGTCTAGTGAGGAATTGGAGATTTATCTCTAATTGTACCTCGAATGATAGAGGTCATATTTTGCTTCTTTAGGATCCTATTATGGTTGATGTTTAGGTTTTCATTGCTCTCCCCCAAGTTATTCACTACAAAGTGTCCTCTAAGTCTGGGGAGCCTCCCTTTTTGCTAGCTTTGTGTATGCTTTTTATAGCAAAGTCGGTAGGGAATCGCTTTGGGATTACCTTAGACTCCAAGCCTTAAACATTGATTCCCCCTGATCATTTCTGGAGACTTCAATTGCCTAATGTATGCTACTGATAAGCTCTCCTCCCATGTCAATTGCACCTATTATATTGATGAGCTTCAGACTTTTGCTTTTGATCATGATGTCAATGACCTTGAATTCAGTGGTGACTACTTCACTTGGAGTAACTATGGGACTGCGGATAATAGAGTTGCTTGTAAGTTGGATAAAGTGATGGTTAATTATCAGTGAAGACATACGTACCCTCTTTCTCGTACTTTCTTCGGTCCCCCTGAGCTCTCGGATCATTCGTCCATGGTTACTCAAGTGTTTGGGTCTAACAGACGCAAAATGATTCCTTTTAGATTGAAGAACTTCTGGAGTGATCATCCATATTTCCTTGGACTTGTCCATAGAGTTTGGAGTATCTAGTTCCCTGGTATGGCACAATTTAAGATTGTTAAGAAACTCAAAATTCTCAAGATTACCCTCAAGCAGTTTGATCGTGAGAGGTTCATGAGTCTACAATTAGATATTGAAAATGGGCGGAAGAATCTAGGCTATCTGCATGGGCTCCTCCAATATGATTTGTTTAACACCCAACTTCAACATGTTGTGGATCAAGAACAAGATTTGCTCTGTGATAAGATCTTTCATCATTCGTCCTTTACTGCTCAAAAAGCTAAAATGGATTAGATGAGACTTGGAGAGGAGACATCTAGTATCTTCCATAAACAAATGAACTATAGAAGATCCAGTAGTCCAATTTTTATCTGGGTTTCTTGGCACTGTCTCTCCCCCTTCTCAGGCTTTCCTTCAGCTTAGGGGCCTTGCTGTGGACGTTGCTCTTCTTTTTGAGTTATGTAGAACTCCTTCTTGGGAGGAAGTTAAATCTGTTGTCTTGAGTATTGGTAATAATAAGTCCCCTGGTCTAGATGGCTACAACAGTGCTTTCTTTAAGTCTAGCTGCCGATCATTGGCAATGATATTGTACAGGCTGTGTCCGAATTCTTTTCCTCTAAGCGTATCTTGAATCAGATTAATTGCACTTTTATTAATTTAGTCCCTAAGGTTCCCAACCCCACTCTTATCACTAATCTGAGGCCCATTTCTTGTTGCAACACCCTTATGAAGATCATCACCAAGCTTATGGCTAAGAAAGTGACGAGTTCTGCATGATGTTGTCAATCTGAATCAGGGGGCCTTCATTCCTGGTAGATCTATCTCACACACTTCTATAGTATTAGAACAAATCATTACTCGGTATGATTATGCAGGGATGTCTCCTAGATTCACTATTAAAGTGGATTTACATAAAGCCTTTGACTGTGTTAATTGGGACTTTTTTGAAGTTCTCTCTAACTACGTTGGGTTTCTCGCTTAAGCTTATTTCCCTCATTATGGAATGTCTCACCTCTCCCACCTATTCACTACTCATCAATGGGGAGAATGAGGGGTTTTTCCAGGGAAAAAGGGGCCTAAGGCAAGATGACCATCTTTCTCCATATCTGTTTGTGATCCTCATGGAGATGTTATCTAGAATCATGGAGAATGCAGCCAGGACTCAAGGATTCTACTTCCACCCTAAGTGTAGATCGTTGAAACTTTCTCAATTGATGTTCACTGATGACCTCCTTGTCATGTAAAGGTGATGTGTCATCTATTACTATTATCATGCAATCTCTGAGCGATTTTGAAGCCCTTTCGGGTCTTGCTGTTAATGTCAGGAAGAGTGAAGTTTTTCTCTCTAGAGTTGACTCGAGTACCTCAGATGCAATTCTTTCCCTTCTTGGCTTCTCCAAGGGCTCCCTCCCTATTACCTACCTGGGGTCCCACTGCATTCCAGAAGGATCAAAGTCAGAGAATATGCCCCTATCATTCGTAAGTTTGATTCAACTCTACTTTACTGGTCGAGTAAACGTACTTCCTATGTAGGCAGACTAGAGCTCATTAAGGCTGTGCTAGTAGGTATCCAATCTTTTTGGAGCCAAACCAATCTGTTTCCTATTGTTGTTATCAAGTGTATGAGCAAGACCTGTCGACGATTCCTTTGGAGTGGTAGAAACGAAGGACGCAAAAGTCCTATAGCTTGGAAGAATGTCACTCGTCCTTTTAAGGAAGGAGGTCTGGGTATTAAATAAGCACTTTCCTGGAACAAAACTCTTCTGTTTAAACATGGTGTCGATATCTTGGCTGGAAGGGTTAACAATTGGAAAAAGTGGTATCATGAGAATATTGAGAATGGGGACAATTTCTGGGAAATTCCCAAAAGGCACTCGGACTCATGGATGTGGTGTGCATTGATCAGAGTCAGAAATGACTTACACCTTTGATTCTCCCAAATCGCTCTGTGGAGACGGATATAGTGACTGATATTGTGCGTGCGGATGGAAATGGATGGACATTTCCAAAATTTACAATCTGCTCCACTCTCATGGGAACCAAGTCTTTTGGGCCCCTTTTATCTGGAAACAAGGTCAGTCTAGGAATTGGGGTTTTATTGTATGGATGGCCATTCAGAATAGACTCTCTACTCATCAGAAACTCAATGATTGGAACCTCTCTCTAATAGCTGCATGTGCTTTCTGCAACCACCCTTCTGAGAGTGTATTTCATTTATTGTTTGAATGCTCCTTTACTAAGGATGTTGCCTGATGAGGCTAAAGTCGTTATGCCTTATCAAAGTAAATCCTTAAAAACCTAACTAAGTATAGTAGGCAAGCAAGGGTCGAATCCCACAGGGAGGTAGTAATCTTTCAAAGTGCAAAAGTGTATGCCAAAGGTAACAAAGGTTTTTTTTTGGTTTGTCTACAAGTAACAAAGTAAATCAAAATAAAGGTTGTAATCAATTGAGAAAAGTAACTTAGTCAGACAAATATCCACCATTCATTTGATTGATTGATCCTAGATTATCTATATTCTTTCCTATGAATATTCCTGTCCCTATTCTATAATAGTTATCAGTCCAACTAGTCTTGGTAATCCTAACTATCGAACGCACAAGAAACTATCAAGATTTAGAACAATAGCAACATGAAGCATATGAATTAACCAGGATACATGCAACACCACAACTCGCAACATTTAACACATAATCAATTCTCTTCACAATAAACTAGTCTAACTAGTCTTAGAATATCATGCTTGCTACACAAGATAAGGGATTTCAACTCAAAATATTCAAACCCTAGCAATAGACAATTACTAATATCAACTAGATGATCAGGCCAGTCAAATCAGCAAGAATCAATAGGAATAAGCACAAAGAGAAGAGATATAATCAAAGGAAAGGAAAGAGAGTTATAATCTCACAGTCAAATGCAAACAAAGGCTTCAATCGTCGGACTAAGCAAAAGTTGCTTAGTTCTTCATAATCTTGAAAACGTAAAACTCAAAGGGAAAAACTGAACGATAAGTAATTCGATCCTCCAAAGAGGCTGCTAGGAAACTAGGTTATAAAACCCTCGCAAAACCTAACGCTAAAAAGATAACAAATAACATCTAAAAGGAAATAACGAAATAAAAGAAAAAGGAAATAAAGATAAAACAGAATCTTCGGACGGAACTTCTCGCGCGCGTCTGACAACAATTTCCGCGACCGTGGAGGAATTTCCGTGACCGCGGAAAAGTTACTGTAAAGCTCTTGCGTCTTCTTGTTCTCTCTTCGCTCTGTGTTTTTCCGCGACCGCGGCGGTGATTTCCGCAACCGCGGAAAAGCTCTTGTAGCTTCTTCCAGCTCCTTCTTCGTCTTCTCTTGTGGCTTTCTTCTCCATCTTCTTAAATCTTCATTTTAGCTCTTCCAAACCACCAAAATCATCTTCCTTCTCCTCAACTCCATTCTCCACAATTGTGCTCTAAACCCATCCAAATGGTACCTAAAACTCCGATAACAACTCCTAGTTAAACCCTACAAAGTAGCGCTGATCATTGCCCGTAGTGTTTTTGTCTGGTCTCTAATTTCAAATTGGGAAAATTCTCTTCTAGACTGGTTCCATTGGTTAGATAACTCCTAAAGTAAGTCTTTGCTTATCTTCTTTGCTAAACTGCTTAGTTTAAATGATCTTGTATATTTCTCTTGGCTTGCCCGTAATGACACAATCTTCATAAACGAGTCAGTATCCTCCTCTCAACTAGCAACTACCATTGTCTCTTTTTCTAAGGACAAATTCAAATTGAAGAAACCTAAGAACCCAATAGATGACAATTTTTGCAAGATGTTACTCCGCTCCAATCCTATTCCCTAATCTCTCTGTAGCTTGACGGCGTGTACCTCGTCGACCCTTGGATATCTGCAATCAATTGGTATCTATGCTTTGTCACGGTAACTGCTTGTCATGACTTCAAACTTAGAGTCTGTTGTTCGTCCCCCCTTTTGTCCCCTTTTCCATGTGCTGCTTTTGTGTGTTGTCGATTGTCGTTGGTTCACTGTTGTCCCTTGTTGTTGTTCTTTCCATTATCTTTGTTTCTTGTCACCTCCCGGTCCTTTTCCTTGCCTACGATAGTGTCTTGTGCCTTTTTCGACCCCTCGGCTTGGCTTGACTTCTCTCACCCATTTCCCTTCTCTCCTCCTTCCCTTCTCTTGCACCATTGTCAGATCTATTTTTAGTTCTGTGTATGGATTACTTAGTAAAGCATCACTTCTTTCATTCTAATAGTTGGCGATATCCTGCTAAATCTTCAGTACTTTGTGGCCTTTGCCTTTTTTTCTATCTATATTGCTTTTTTCTTAAGTGTAAAAGTAATGGGACAAGGAAAAATCCGCACAAGAAGTTGAGCTTAGAAAAATACGGATTCCACCTTTCTTTGTTTCTACTAGATCTTCTAATTACTCTATTGCTCTGCCATCTTGTATTGCTTTGTGTTGAGGAAAAGAAGTGGGACTTAGAAAAATTTGGACTCAACGTATAATTGAAAAATAAGTCGAGCTTAGAAAAATCCGGATCCCACGAGCACATTCTTGACTTGGTTTAAAGTTCTATTGAGTTAGCTTTTGTCCTAGCTATCTTTCTTGAATTAGTCTTTGATTTTACTCAGTTTTCTCGTCTCTTATAGCTTTTTTAGTTCTCGACATTGGTGCTTTTCTTACCCCCCTTCCTTCCCCTTTCCATTCCTTTTCCTTCGCTTTTTCCTATTCTCCCTTTCGCTGTCTCGAACAACTCTTGGTGTTTGATTTATTTGATCTTGCATGATCTTTACTACACAGTGCAATATCCTTTTGAGTGTCCTATCTTTAGGGTCAAATTTTGGTACTGCTTGATTTATCTACAGATAGGTCAGCCTTCGGAGAGGAGCATGAATGCTACAACTTGTTGGAAGCAAATTTTTGTTCTCTTTATGCTGCTTCTTTTTAGTTTGCGTGTATAGCGGGATTTCCCCTTGCTATGTTGTTGGCTATTTTTTGGGATTTTTGTCTCTCGTAGGATTTGCTTGTTTTTGATGACTCTAGCCTTTTAGGGTCTTTGGCCTTGCTGCCATTTTGTCATTTGCATCCCACAATCTTTTGTTGGGGTTTTTGTATAGCTAATCTTTTTATTTTATATATATTTAACACCTTTCAGGACAATATAAGATGATTCACGAAAAGAAATTGACAAAATTTAAAACTCATAACTTTGGCACAAAATTGTGCCTTGTGTCGTAAACGATAAATCATAGGTGTTTTTAGTGTTGTTTGATGCCCAAACTCTTAGATATTTGTTTCCCCCCAATATTTTGACAATATAAGATGATTCACACAAAGAAATTGACAAAATTTGTAACTCAAAACCATCGCTCAAAGTTGTGCCTTGTGTTGTAAAGTGTAAATCTTAGGTGTTTCATGTGTTGTTTGTCATCCAAACTCTTAGATCTTTGTTTTCCCCCAAGATTTTGAGAATATAAGATGACTCACAAAGAGAAATTGACAAAGTTTGAAACTTATAACTTTGGCTCAAAGTTGTGCCTTGTGTCGTAAATGGTAAATCGTAGGTGCTTTTAAAGTTTTTTGTAGCCCAAAATTTTGTCTCTTTGTTTCCCTCCAATATTTTGACAATATAAGATGAATCACGGAAAGAATTTGTCAAAGTTTGAAGCTCATAACATTTGCACAAAGTTGTGCCTTGTATCATAAAGTGTAAATCATAAGTGATTTATGTGTTGTTTTTTCGCCAAAACAAATAGCTCTTTGTTTCCCCTAGTATTTTGACAATATAAGATGATTCACGGAAAGAACTTGACAAAATTTGAACCACATAGCTTTGACTCAAAGTCGTGCCTTGTGTCGTAAATGGTAAATCATAGGTGCTTTTAGTGTTGTTTGTCGCCCAAACTCTTAGCTCTTTGTTTACACCAATATTTTGAAAATATAAGATGATTCACGGAAAGAAATTGACAAAATTTGAAACTCGAAACCTTCGCTCAAATTTGCGCCTTGTGTCATAAAGTTTAAATCGTAGGTGTTTCATGTGTTGTTTGTTGCTCAAACTCTTAGCTCTTTGTTTTCTCCCAATATTTTGACAATACAAGATGACTCACGAAGAGAAATTGACTAAGTTTGAAACTCATAACATTTGCTCAAACTTGTGCCTTGTATCGTAAAGTGTAAATCATAGGTGATTCATGTGTTATTTTTCGCCCAAACTCATAGCTCTTTGTTTCCCCCAATATTTTGACAATATAAGATGATTAACAGAAATAACTTGACATAATTTCAAGCTCATAGCTTTGGCTCAAAGTGGTGCCTTTTCTCGTAAATGGTAAATCGTAGGTGTTTTTAGTGTTGTTTGTCCCCCAAACTCTTAGCTGTTTGTTTTCTCCCAATATTTTGACAATATAAGATGAATCACGGAAAACAAATTGACAAAATTTGAAACTCAAAACCTTCGCTCCAAGTTGTGCCTTGTGTTGTAAAGTGTAAATCATAGGTGTTTGATGTGTTGTTTGTCGCCCAAAATATTGGCTCTTTGTTTCCCCCCAATATTTTGACAATATAAGATGACCCACAAAGAGAAATTGACAAAGTTTGAAACTCATAACTTTGGCTCAAAGTTGTGCCTTGTGTCGTAAATGGTAAATCGTAGGTGTTTTTAGTGTTGTTTATCGCACAAACTCTTAGTTCTTTGTTTCCCCCAATATTTTGACAATATAAGATGATTCATGAAAAGAAATTTACAAAATTTGAAAATCATAACTTTCGCTCAAAGTTGTGCCTAGTGTCATAAATGGTAAATCATAGGTCTTTTCAGTGTTGTTTGTCGCCCAAATTCTAAGCGCTTTGTTTCCCACCAATATTTTGACAAGACAAGATGATTCATGGAAATAAAATGACTAAATTTGAAACTCATAACTTTCGCTCAAAGTTGTGCCTTTTATCATAAATGGTAAATTGTAGGTGTTTTTAGTGTTCATTGTCGCCCAAACTTTTAACTCTTTTTTCCCCTCAGTACTTTGACAATATAAGATGATTCATGGAAAGAAATTGACAAAATTTAAAACTCATAACTTTGGCTCAAAGTTGTGTCGTGTGTCGTAAATGATAAATCGTAGGTGTTATTAGTGTTGTTTGTCCCCAAACTCATAGCTCTTTGTTTCCCCCAACATTTTGACAATATAAGATGATTCACAGAAATAACTTGACAAAATTTGAAGCTCACAACTTTGGCTCAAAGTTGTGCCTTTTTCTCATAAATGTTAAATCCTAGGTGTTTTTATTGTTGTTTGTCGCCCAAACTCTTAACTCTTTATTCTTTCCAATATTTTGACAATAGAAGATGATTCACGAAAAGAAATTGACAAAATTTGAAACTCATAACTTTGGCTCAAAGTTGTGTCTTGTGTCGTAAATGGTAAATCGTAGGTATTTTAAATGTTTTTTGTAGCCTAAACTCTTGGCTCTTGGTTTCCCCCTAATATTTTGACAATATAAGATGATTCATAGAAAGATATTGACAAAATCTAAAACTCATAACTTTGGCTCAAAGTTGTATCTTGTGTCGTAAATGATAAATCGTAGGTGTTATTAGTGTTGTTTGTCCCCAAACTCATAGCTCTTTGTTTCCCCTAACATTTTGACAATATAAGATGATTCAGGAAAATAACTTGACAAAATTTGAAGCTCACAGCTTTGGCTCAAAGTTGTGCCTTTTTCTCATAAATGTTAAATCCTAGGTGTTTTTATTGTTGTTTGTCGCCCAAACTCTTAACTCTTTATTCTTTCCAATATTTTGACAATAGAAGATGATTCACGAAAAGAAATTGACAAAATTTGAAACTCATAACTTTGGCTCAAAGTTGTGTCTTGTGTCGTAAATGGTAAATCGTAGGTATTTTAAATGTTTTTTGTAGCCTAAACTCTTGGCTCTTGGTTTCCCCCTAATATTTTGACAATATAAGATGATTCATAGAAAGATATTGACAAAATCTGAAACTCATAACTTTGGCTCAAAGTTGTATCTTGTGTCGTAAATGATAAATCGTAGGTGTTATTAGTGTTGTTTGTCCCCAAACTCATAGCTCTTTGTTTCCCCTAACATTTTGACAATATAAGATGATTCAGGAAAATAACTTGACAAAATTTGAAGCTCACAGCTTTGGCTCAAAGTTGTTCCTTTTTCTCATAAATGTTAAATCGTAGGTGTTTTTAGTGTTGTTTGTCGCCCAAACTCTTAGCTTTTTATTCTTTCCAATATTTTGACAATAGAAGACCATTCACGAAAAGAAATTGACAAAATTTTAAACTTATTACTTTCGCTCAAAGTTGTGCCCTGTGTCGTAAATGGTAAATCGTAGGTGTTTTTTTGTTGTTTGTCACCCAAACTTTTAGCTTTTGGTTTCCCCCAAAAATATTAAATGAATCACGGAAATAAATTAGATTTGAAATTCTTAACTTTGGCTCAAATTTGTTCCTTGTGTCGTAAATGGTAAATCCTAAGTGTTTTTTGTATTGTTTGTTGCCCAAACTCTTAGCTCTATGAGATCCGGTGCGGAGTATTCTTACGGTACGGACGTGCGGACATGCACTTTAGGGTCTTAAATGTGCACTTTTAACATCTTAAATGTGCACTTTTGCAAAAAAATAGAAAAATGCTTGGGAAAAAATTAAATTTTTTTTTGTTTTCTTATTTTTTTGCAAAAGTACACATTTAAGACGTTAAAGTGCACATTTAAGACCCTAAAGTGCATGTCCGCACGTCCGCACCGTAAGAACCGTCCACAACGGAACCTTACTCTATATGATGATTCACGAATAGAAATTCACAAAATTTAAAACTCATAACTTTCACTCAAACTTGCGCCTTGTGTCGTAAATGGTAAATTCCAGGTGTTTATTGTGTTGTTTGTCACCCAAACTATTAGGTCTTTGTTCCCCCCAATATTTTGACAATATAACATGATTCACGGATAGAAATTGACAAAATTTGAAACTCATAACTTTTGCTCAAAATTGTGCCTTGAGTCGTAAAGTGTAAATCGTAGGTGGTCCATGTGTTGTTTTTCACCCAAACTCTTAGCTCTTTGTTCCCCCCCCCCCAATATTTTACAATGTAAGAGGATTCACATAAAGAAATTGATAAAATGTGAAACTCATAACTTCCGCTCAAAGTTATGACTTGTGTCGTACATGGTAAATCATAGGTGTTTTGTTTTTTGTCGCCCATTCTCTTAACTCATTGTTTCCCCCCAATTTTTTGACAATATAAGATGATCCACCGATAGAAATTGACAAAATTTGAAACACATAACGTTTGCTCAAAGTTGTGCCTTGTGTCGTAAATGGTAAATCGTAGGTGTTTTTAGTGTTGTTTGTCGCTCAAACTCTTAGCTCTTACTTTTCCCCCAATATTTTGACAAAATAAGACGATTCACGAAAAGAAATTGACAAAATTTGAAACTTATAACTTTAGCTCAAAGTTGTGCCTTGTGTCATAAATTGTAAATCGTAGGTCTTTTAAGTGTTGTTTGTCGCCCAAATTCTTAGCTCTTTGTTTTCCACCAATATTTTGACAACATAAGATGATTCATGGAAAGAAAATGACTAAGTTTGAAACTCATAACTTTCGCTCAAAGTTGTGCCTTTTGTCATAAATGGTAAATCGTAGGTGTTTTTAGTATTCATTGTCGCCCAAACTTTTAGCTCTTTGTTCCCCCCAATATTTGGACAATATAAGATGATTCACGGAAAGAAATTGACAAAATTTGAAACTCATAACTTTGGCTCAAAGTTGTGTCTTGTGTCGTAAATGGTAAATCGTAGGTGTTTTAAATGTTTGTTGTAGCCCAAACTCTTGGCTCTTTGTTTCCCCCCAATATTTTGACAATATAAGATGATTCACGGAAAAAAATTGACAAAATCTGAAACTCATAACTTTGGCTCAAAGTTGTGTCTTGTGTCGTAAATGGTAAATCGTAGATGTTTTTAGTGTTGTTTGTCACCCAAACTTTTAGCTTTGAGTTTCCACCCAATATTTTGACAATATTAGATGATTCACGAAAATAAATTGACAAATTTGAAACTCGTAACTTTTGCTCAAATTTGTGCCTTGTGTCGTAAATGGTAAATCGTAGGTGTTTTTAGTGTTGTTTGTTACCCGAACTTTTAGCTCTATAATTCACCGCAATATTTGGACATAATAAGATGATTCACGAATATAAATTCTCATAATTTGAAACTCATAACTTTCTTTCAAACTTGTGCCTTGTGTCGTAAATGAATTCTAGGTGTTTATTGTGTTGTTTGTCGCCAAAACTATTAGCTCTTTGTTTCCTTCAAATAGTTTGACAATATAAGATGATTCACGGATAGAAATCGACAAAATTTGAAACTCATAACTTTCGCTCAAAGTTGTGCCTTGTGTCGTAAACTGTAAATCGAAGGTGTTTCATATGTGTGTTTTTCACCCAAACTCGTAGCTCTTTGTTTCCCCCAATATTTTTACAATATATGAGGATTCACGAAAAGAAAATTATAAAATTTTAAACTCATTACTTTCGCTCAAAGTTGTGCTTTGTGTCTTACATCGCAAATCGTAGTTGTTATTATTTTGTTTGTCGCACAAACACTTAACTCATTGTTTCCCCCAATATTTGACAATATAAGATGATTCACGAAAAGAAATTGACGAAATTTGAAACTCATAACTTTCGCTCAAAGTTGTGCCTTGTGTCGTAAATGGTAAATCATAGGTCTTTTTAGTGTTTTTTTCCGACCAAACTCTTAACTCTTTGTTTTCCACCAATAGTTTGACAACATAAGATGATTCATGGAAAGAAATTGACAAAATTTGAAACGCATTACTTTCGCTGAAAGTCGTGCCTTGCGTTTTAAAGTGTAAATCGTAAGTGTTTCATGTGTTGTTTGTCACCCAAACTCTTAACTCTTTATTACCCCCAATTATTTGACAATATAAGATGATTCTCGAAAAGAAATTGACAAAATTTGAAACTCATAACTTTCGCTAAAAGCTTTGCCTTGTGTCGTAAATGGTAAATCGTAAGTGTTTTTAGTATTGTTTGTCGCCCAATCTCTTATCTCTTTATTCCTTCAAATATTTTGACAATATAAGATGATTAACAAAAAGAAAATGAGAAAATTTGAAATTTATATCTTTCGTTCAAAGTTGTGTCTTGTGTCATAAATGGTAAATTGTATGTGTTTTTGGTGTTGTTTCTCGCCCAAACTCTTAGCTTTTGGTTTCCCTTTAATATTTTGACAGTATAAGATGATTCAAGGAAATAAATTGACAACATTTGAAACTCATAACTATCATTTAAAGTTGTACCTTGTATCGTAAATGGTAAATCGTAGGTGTTTTTAGTGTTGTTTGTCGCCCAAACTCTTATCTCTTTGTTTCCCCCAATTATTTGACAATATAAAATGATTCTCGAAAAGAAATTGACAAAATTTGAATCTCGTAACTCTCGCTCAAAGTTTTGCCATGTGTTGTAAATGGTAAATCGTAGATGTGTTTAGTGTTATTTGTCGTCCAAACTCTTAGCTCTTTATTCATCTAATATTTTGACGATATAAGATGATTCACGAAATGATATTGACTAAATTTGAAACTCATAACTTTCGCTCCAAGTTGTGCCTTTTGTCATAAATGGTAAATCATATGTGTTTTTAGTGTTTTTTGTCGCCCAGATATTTAGGTCTTTGTTGCCCCCAATATTTTGACAATATAAGATGATTCACGGAAAGAAATTGACAAAATTTAAAACTCATAACTTTGGCTCAAAGTTGTGTCTTTTGTCGTAAATGATAAATCGTAGGTCTTTTTAGTGTTGTTTGTCGCCGAAGCTCTTAGCTTTTTGTTTCCCCCCAATATTTTGACAGTATTAGATGATTCGCAGAAATACCTGAAAAACTTTGAAACTCATAACTTTCACTCAAAGCTGTGCCTTGTGTTATAAAGTGTAAATCGTAAGTGTTTCATGTGTTATTTGTCGACCTAACTCTTAGCTCTTTGTTTCCCACCAATAGTTAAACAACATAAGATGATTTGTGGAACAAAATTGACAAAATTTGAAACTCATATCTTTCGCTCAAAGTTATGCCTTGTGTTGTACAGTGTAAATCGTAAGTGTTTCATGTGTTGTTTGTTGCCCAAGCTCATAGCTCTTTGTTTTCCCCCCAATTGTTTGACAAAATAAGATGATTCTCGAAAAGAAATTGACAAAATTTGAAACTCATAACTTTCGCTCAAAGCTTTGCCTTGTGTCGTAAATGTTAAATCGTAGGTGTTTTTAGTGTTGTTTGTCGCCCAAACTCTTAGCTCTTTATTCCTTCCAATATTTTGACAATATAAGATGATTCACGAAAAGAAATTGAACAAATTTGAAACTTATAACTTTCTCTCAAGGTTGTGCCTTGTGTCGTAAATGGTAAATTGTAGGTGTTTTTAGTGTTATTTGTCACCCAAACTTTTAGCTTTTGGTTTCCTCCAAATATTTTGACAGTATAAGATAATTCACGGAAAGAAATTGACAACATTTGAAACTCATAACTTTCGCTCAAAGTTGTGCCTTGTGTCGTAAATGGTAAATCCTAGTTGTTTTTAGTATTCTTTGTCGCCAAAACTCTTATCTCTTTGTTTCCCCCCAATATTTTTACAATATAAGAGGATTCACAAAAAAAAAATTGATAAAATTTGAAACTTATAACTTTCGCTTAAAGTTATGCCTTGTCGTACATTGTAAATCATAGGTGTTTTAATTTTTTTTGTCGCCCAAACTATTAACTCATTGTTTCCTCCCAATATTTTGACAATATAAAATGATTCACGGATAGAAATTGAAAACATTTGAAACTCATAACTTTCGCTCAAAGTTGTGCCTTGTGTCGTAAATGGTAGTTGTTTTTAGTATTGTTTGTCGCCCAAACTCTTATCTCTTTGTTTCCCCCCAATATTTTTACAATATAAGAGGATTCACGAAAATAAATTGATAAAATTTGAAACTTATAACTTTCACTTAAAGTTACGCCTTGTGTTGTACATCGTAAATCATAGGTGTTTTAAATGATTCACGAATAGAAATTGACAAAGTTTGAAACTCATAACTTTTGGTCAAAGTTGTGCCTTGTGTCGTAAATGGTAAGTCGTAGATGTTTTTAGTGTTGTTTTTCGCACAAACTCCTAGCTCTTGGTTTTTCCACAAAATTTTGACAATAAAAGATGATTCACGAAAAGAAATTGACAGAATTTGAAACTCATAACTTTCACTCAAAGTTGTGCCTTGTGTCATAAATGGTAAATCGTAGGTCTTTTTAATGTAGTGTATCGCCCAATTTCTTCGTTTTTTGTTTTCCCCCAATATTTTGACAGCATAAGATGATTCATGGAAAGAAATTGACTAAATTTGAAACTCATAACTTTTGCTCAATGTTGTGCCTTATGTCATAAATGGTAAATCGTAGGTGTTTTTAGTGTTCTTTGTCGCCCAAACTTTTAGCTCTTTTTTGCCCCCCAAAATTTTTACAATATAAGATGATTCACGGAAAAAAAAATTGACAAAATTTGAAACTCATAAGTTTGGCTCAAAGTTTTGTCTTTTGTCGTAAATGAGAAATCGTAGGCGTTTCTAGTGATGTTTGTCGCCCAAACTCTTAGCTTTCTGTTTGCACCCAATATTTTGACAGTATTACAAGAATTGCAAAAAGAAATTGAAAAAAATTGAAACTCATAACTTTCGCTCAAAGTTGTGCCTTTTGTTGTGAAGTGTGAATCGTAAGTGTTTCATGTGTTGTGTGTGGCCCAAACTCTTATCTTTTTGTTTCTCCCCAATATTTTGGTAGTATAAGATGATTCACAGAAAGAAATTGAAAAAAAATTGAAACTCATATCTTTCGCTCAAAGTTGTGCCTTGTGTTGTAAAGTGTGAATCGTAAGTGTTTCATGTGTTGTTTGTCACCCAAATCTGAACTCTTTGTTTCACCCCAATTATTTGACAATATAAAATGATTCTCGAAAAGAAATTGACAAAATTTGAAACTCATAACATTCGCTCAAAGTTGTGCCTTGTGTCGTAAATGGAAAATAGTAGGTGTTTTCAATGTTGTTTGACGCCCAAACTCTTATCTCTTTGTTTTTCCCCAATATTTTAACAGTATAAGATGATTCGCATAAACAAATTGAAAAAAATTGAAACCCACTTTCGTTCAAAGTTGTGCCTTGTGTTGTGAACTGTGAATCGTAAGTGTTTCATGTGTTGTTTGTCGCCGAAACTCTTAGCTTTTTGTTTCCCCCCAATATTTTGACAGTATTAGATGATTCACAGAGATACCTGAAAAACTTTGAAACTCATAACTTTCGCTCAAAGTTGTGCCTTGTGTTGTAAAGTGTAAATCGTAAGTGTTTCATGTGTTGTTTGTCGACCTAACTCTTAGCTCTTTGTTTCCCACCAATATTTAAACAACATAAGATGATTTGTGGAACAAAATTGACAAAATTTGAAACTCATATCTTTCGCTCAAACTTATGCCTTGTGTTGTACAGTGTAAATCGTAAGTGTTTCATGTGTTGTTTGTTGCCCAAGATCATAGCTCTTTGTTTTCCCCCAATTGTTTGACAAAATAACATGATTCTCGAAAAGAAATTGACAAAATTTGAAACTCATAACTTTCGCTCAAAGCTTTGCCTTGTGTCGTAAATGTGAAATCGTAGGTGTTTTTAGTGTTGTTTGTCGCCCAAACTCTTAGCTCTTTATTCCTTCCAATATTTTGACAATATAAGATGATTCACGAAAAGAAATTGAACAAATTTGAAACTTATAACTTTCTCTCAAGGTTGTGCCTTGTGTCGTAAATGGTAAATTGTAGGTGTTTTTAGTGTTATTTGTCACCCAAACTTTTAGCTTTTGGTTTCCTCCAAATATTTTGACAGTATAAGATAATTCACGGAAAGAAATTGACAACATTTGAAACTCATAACTTTCGCTCAAAGTTGTGCCTTGTGTCGTAAATGGTAAATCGTAGTTGTTTTTAGTATTGTTTGTCGCCCAAACTCTTATCTCTTTGTTTCCCCCCAATATGTTTACAATATAAGAGGATTCACGAAAAGAAATTGATAAAATTTGAAACTTATAACTTTCGCTTAAAGTTACGCCTTGTGTCGTACATCGTAAATCATAGGTGTTTTAATTTTGTTTGTCGCCCAAACTATTAACTCATTGTGTCCTCCCAATATTTTGACAATATAAAATGATTCGCGGATAGAAATTGACAACATTTGAAACTCATAACTTTCGCTCAAAGTTGTGCCTTATGTCATAAATGGTAAATCGTAGGTGTTTTTAGTGTTCTTTGTCGCCCAAACTTTTAGCTGTTTTTTGCCCCCCAAATTTTTTACAATATAAGATGATTCACGGAAAAAAAATTGACAAAATTTGAAACTCATAAGTTTGGCTCAAAGTTTTGTCTTTTGTCGTAAATGATAAATCGTAGGCGTTTCTAGTGATGTTTGTCGCCCAAACTCTTAGCTTTCTGTTTCCCCCAATATTTTGACAGTATTACAAGAATCGCAAAAAGAAATTGAAAAAATTTGAAAATCATAACTTTCACTCAAAGTTGTGCTTTGTGTTGTGAAGTGTGAATCGTAAGTGTTTCATGTGTTGTTTGTCGCCCAAACTCTTATCTTTTTGTTTCACCCTATTTGACAATATAAAATGATTCTCCAAAAGAAATTGACAAAATTTGAAACTCATAACATTCGCTCAAAGTTGTGCCTTGTGTCGTAAATGGTAAATAGTAGGTGTGTTCAATGTTGTTTGACACCCAAACTCTTATCTCTTTGTTTTTCTCCAATATTTTGACAGCATAAGATGATTCGCATAAAGAAATTGAAAATTTTTGAAACCCACTTTCGTTCAAAATTGTGCCTTGTGTTATGAACTGTGAATCGTAAGTGTTTCATGTGTTGTTTGTTTCCCAAACTCTTATCTTTTTGTTTTCCCCCCAATAATTTGACAGTATAAGATGATTCTTTGAAAAAATTTGAAACTCATATTTTTCGCTCAAATTAGTGCCTTGTGTTGTAAAGTGTGATTCGTAAGTGATTCGTAACTGTTTCATGTGTTGTTTGTCTCTTAAATCTTAACTCTTTGTTTCACCCCAATTATTTGACAATATAAAATGATTCTCGAAAAGGAATTGACAAAATTTGAAACTTAAAATTTTCACTCAAAGCTATATCTTGTGTCGTAAATGGTAAATTGTAGGTGTTTTCAATGTTGTTTGATGCCCAAACTCTTATCTCTTTGTTTTCCCCAATACTTTGACAACATAAGATGATTCGCAGAAAGAAATTGAAAAAATTTGAAACTCATAACTTTCGCTCAAAGTTGTGCCTTGTGTTGGAAAGTGTAATTCGTAAGTGTTTCATGTGTTGTTTGTCGCCCAAACTCTTAACACTTTGTTTCTTCCAATTATTTGACAATAAAAGATTATTCTCGGAAAGAAATTGTCAAAATTTGAAACTCATATCTTTCGCTCAAAGTTTTGCCTTGTGTCGTAAATAGTAAATCGTTGATGTTTTTAGTGTTGTTTGTCGCCCAAACTCTTAGCTCTTTATTCCTTCCTATATTTTAACGATATAAGTTGATTCCCGAGAAGAAATTGAATTTTTTTGAAACTTATTACTTTTGACCAAACTTCTGCCTTGTGTTGTAAATGGTAAATCGTAGGTGTTTTAATGTTGTTTGTTGCCCAAACTCTTAGCATTTTGTTTCCCCCTAATATTTTGACAATATAAGATGATTCACGAATAGAAATTCTCAAATTTTAAAACTCATAACTTTCGTTCAAACTTGTGTCTTGTGTCGTAAATGAATTCCAGGTGTTTATAGTGTTGTTTGTCGCCCAAACTATTAACTCTTTGTTTCCCCCAATATGTTGACAATATAAGATGATTAACGGATATAAACTGACAAAATGTTAAACTCATAACTTTCGCTCAAAGGTGTGCCTTGTGTCGTAAAGTGTAAATCGAAGGTGTTTCATATGTTGTTTTTCATCCAAACTCTTAGTTCTTTTCCCCCCCCCAATATTTTTACAATATAAGAGTATTCACGAAAAGAAATTGATAAAATTTGAAACTCATTACTTTCGCTAAAAGTTGTGCCTTGTGTTGTACATGGTAAATCGTAGTTGTTTTTATTTTGTTTGTCGCTCAAACTCTTAACTCAATGTTTCCCCCAATATTTGACAATATAAGATTATTTATGAAAAGAAATGGACAAAATTTGAAACTTATAACTTTCTATTAAAGTTGTGCCTTGTGTCGTAAATGGTAAATCATAGGTGTTTTTAGTGTTGTTTGTTACCCAAAATCTTAGCTCTTTAATTCCCCCAATATTTTGACAATATTTGATGATTCACGAAAATAAATTGACAAAATTTAAAACTCGTAACTTTGGGTCAAATTTATGCCTTGTGTCGTAAATGGTAAATTATAGGTGTTTTTAGTGTTGTTTGTTACCCAAAATCTTAGCTATTTAATTCCCCCAATATTTGGAAATTATAAGATGATTCACGAATAGAAATTCTCAAAATTTGAAACTCATAACTTTCTCTCAAACTTGTGCCTTGTGTCGTAAATGAATTCTAGGTGTTTATAGTGTTGTTTGTCGCCAAAACTATTAGCTCTTTGTTACCCCCAATATTTTGACAATATAAGATGATTCACGAATAGTAATTGACAAAATTTAAAATTCATAACTTTCGCTCAAAGTTGTGCCTTGTGTCATAAAGTGTAAATCAAAGGTGTTTCATATGTTGTTTTTCACCCAAACTCTTAGCTCTTTGTTTTCCCCAATAATTTTACAATATATGAGGATTCACGAAAATAAATTTATAAAATTTTAAACTCATTACTTTCGCTCAAAGTTGTGCTTTGTATCGTACATCGTAAATCGTAGTTGTTATTATTTTGTTTGTCGCGCAAACTCTTCACTCATTGTTCCCCCCAATATTTGACAATATAAGATGATTCACGAAAAGAAATTGACAAATATGAAACTCATAACTTTTGCTCAAAGTTGTGCCTTGTGTCGTAAATTGGTAAATCATAGGTCTTTTTAGTGTTGTTTGTCGACCAAACTCTTAGCTCATTCCAGAAGGATCAAAGCAGACTCGAACTCATTAAGCCTGTGCTTGGAGGTATTCAATCTTTCTGGAGCCAAGCCAATTTGTTTCCTGCTGCTTTCATCAAGCACATGACCAGGACTTGTCGTAGATTCCTCTGGAGTGGTAGAAATGAAGGTCGCATGTGCCCTATAGCTTGGAAGAATATTACCCATGCTCTAGAGGAAGGAGGGTTGGGCATTAAGGAAGCACTCTCCTGGAAGAAAACTCTCATGTTTAAATTGGGTGTGGATATTCTGGCTGGTAGGGTAAACATTTGGACTCTATGGTATCATGAGAATATAGGGAAAGGGGATAATTGTTGGGAAATTCCTAAGAGGCATTCAGACTCTTGGATCTGGCGTGCTCTAGTCAATGTCAGAAATGTACTAATGCCACTAATTCTCCATAATTGCCCTGTGGATATAGATATTGTGATTGTAATTATGAGAGCGGATGGTAAAATATAATGGACACTCCCAAAATCTACAATCTACTCCGCTCTCAAGGTAACCAGGTCTTTTGGGCCCCCCTTTTATGGAAGCATGGCCAGTCAAGGAAATGGGGTTTTATTGTATGGATGGTCATTCAGAATAGACTCTCTACTCGTCAGAAACTCCATGATTGGAACCTCTCTCCTATAACTGATTGTGGTTTCTATAACCATTCATCAGAGAGTGTTTCTCACATTTGGTTTGAATGCCCCTTTATTAAGGACGTTACCCGTAGAGTGTTTGCCTGGTCTCTTATTTCTCATTGGGAAAACTCTCTACTTGACTGGTTTCATTGGTTTGATAACTCCTCAGGTAAGTCTTCACTTATCTTCTTTGCTAAACTGCTTAGTCTTAATGCCCTTGTATATTTTTCCTAGCTTACCCATAATGACAAGATCTACAACAATGAGATAGTCTCCTCCTTTCAGCTGGCTGTCAAGATTATCTCCTTCTGTAAGGACAAGTTAAGATTGAAAAATCCGAAGAACTCAAGAGATGACAACTTTCGCAGGACTTTGCTTCGCTCAAATCCAATACCATAACCTGATGCCCTGGTGGTGAGCCTCTTGGTTTTTTGATGGTGGTTTCCTTGTTGACTCTTGGATTTTGCATTCAGATGGGATCTGTGCTCTATTATGGTAAAGACTAATACCCTTGCTAGTCTTTTTTCTTACTTTAGACAGTTGTTCGCCCTCCCTCCCGTCCCCTTTCTCCCCCTTCCTTCCTCTTGCACCATTGCCAGAACTATTTTTTCATTTGTGTCTGGACTTCTTTGTTTTAGCTTGGCTACTTTTTTTCTGATAGTTGGCCGTTCTCTGTTGACTCTAGAGTTCTATGTGGCTTTTGCATTTGGCTTGAAGGTAAAAGTAGTGGGACTTGGAAAACTTCAGACTCAACGATTGTAGGAAAATAAGTTGAGCTTAGAAAAATACAGATCCCACAACTCTCTTCTTGTTGATATAAGACTTTTCTTTTGCACACTTGCGCTGCCATCTTGTTTTGTATTGTGCTGAGAAAAAGAAGTGGGACTTAGAAAAATTCGGACTCAACGTTAAGCTGTAAAATAAGTTGAGCTTATAAAAATTCAGATCCCACAAGCACTTCTTGTCTAAGTTGGTCAACGATCTCTAGCGTTTTCTTTTACCCTAACTATCTCTATGGTGGTTGTCTTTGCTTTACAAAGTCTTACAGTCACCTTCTGCTGACTTAGTTCTTGGCTTTGGTGCACCCCTTTCTCTTTCTCTCTCTCCCCACCTTATGAACAACTTCTGAAGTTTGATCTTCTGATCTAGCATGGTATGGTTTTTTACTTTGCTATGTGTGATTTCCTTCTGTGTGCACTATCCTTTGGGTTGACTCTGGTACTCTACTCCTTTCATTTTCAGATTAGTCTTCCTTAGGGAGGAGTTTGGATGATTCTTCTAGAAGATTTTGCTATGGGGTCACTGGTTGCAGATTTTGCTCTCCCTTTGTTGTTTCTGTTGGGTTCGACTTATAGATCATTTTGATGGTTTTTCCCTATCGCTCTTGTCTGCTTTATCTTTAAGGAGTTTTGTCTAGTGGTGGTTTTTGCATGTGTTTGTTGAATCTAGCTATTTAGGGTCTCTGGCCCTGCATCCATTTTGTCTTTTGCACCCCACATCCTTTTGTTCGGATTTTTTGTATAGATACTCTTTTCTTTATATATATATATATATATATATATATATATATATATTTAACACCTTTCAGGACAACATAAGATGATTCATGGAAAAAAATTGACAACATTTGAAACGCATAACTTTCTCTCAAAGTTGTGCCTTGTGTTTTAAAGTGTAAATCGTAAGTGTTTCATGTGTTGTTTGTCGCCTAAACTCTTAACTTTGTTTCCGCCCAATTATTTGACAATATAAGATGATTCTCGAAAAGAAATTGACAAAATTTGAAACTCATAACTTTCGCTCAAAGATTTGCCTTGTGTTGTAAATGGTAAATCGTAGGTGTTTTTAGTGTTGTTTGCCTCTCAATCTCTTAGCTCTTTATTCCTTCCAATATTTTGACAATATAAGATGATTCACAAAAAGAAATTGACAAAATTTGAGAATTATAACTTCCGCTCAAAGTTGTGCCTTGTGTCGTAAATGATAAATTGTAGGTGTTTTTGGTGATGTTTGTCACCCAAACTTTTAGCTTTTAGTTTTCCCTTAATATTTTGACAGTATAAGATGATTCAAGGACAGAAATTGACAACATTTGAAACTCATAACTTTCACTCAAAGATGTGCCTTGTGTCGTAAATGGTAAATCGTAGGTGTTTTCAGTGTTGTTTGTCGCCCAAACTCTTGTCTCTTTGTTTCCCCCCAATATTTTTACAGTATAATGTGATTCACAGAAAGAAATTAAAAAAATTTGAAACTCATAACTTTCACTCAAAGTTGTGCCTTGTGTTGTAAAGTGTAAATCGTAAGTGTTTCATGTGTTGTTTGTCGCCCAAACTCTTAACTCTTTGTTTCTTCCAATTATTTGACAATATAAGATGATTCTCGAAAAGAAATTGACAAAATTTGAAACTCATAACTTTTGCTCAAAGTTTTGCCTTGTGTTGTAAATGGTAAATCGTAGATCTTTTTAGTGTTGTTTGTCGCCCAAACTCTTAGCTCTTTATTCCTTCCAATATTTTGACGATATAAGATGATTCCCGAAAAGAAATTGAATTTTTTTGAAAGTTATAACTTTCGCTAAAAGTTGTGTCTTGTGTCGTAAATGGTAAATTGTAGGTATTTTTAGAGTTGTTTGTTGCCCAAACTATAAGCTCATTGTTTCCCCCCAATATTTTGACAATATTAGATGATTCACGAATAGAAATTCTCAAAATTTGAAACTCATAACTTTTGCTCAAACTTGGGCCTTGTGTCATAAATGAATTCTAGGTGTATATAGTGTTGTTTGTCGCCAAAACTATTAGCTCTTTGTCCCCCCCCCCCCCAAGATTTTGACGATATAAGATGATTCACGAAAAGAAATTGATAGAATTTGAAACTCATATCCTTCGCTCAAAGTTGTACCTTGTGTCATAAATGGTAAATCGTATGTCTTTTTAGTGTAGTTTGTCGCCAAAATTCTTAGATCTTTGTTTCCCACCAATATTTTGACAACATAAGATGATTCATGGAAAGAAATTGACTAAATATGAAATTCATAACTTTCGCTGAAAGTTGTGCATTTTGTCTTAAATGGTAAATCGTAGGTCTTTTTAGTGTTTTTTGTCGCCTAAACTTTTAGGTCTTTGTTGCCCCCAATATTTTGACAATATAAGATGATTCATGGAAAAAAAATTGACAAAATTTGAAACTCATAACTTTGGCTCAAAGTTGTGTCTTTTGTCGTAAATGATAAATCGTAAGTGTTATTAGTGTTGTTTGTCGCCCAAACTCTTAGCTTTTTGTTTCCCCCCAATATTTTGACAGTATTAGATGATTTGAAAAAAGAAAATGTGATAAAAGGCAGGGTCGTGAAGTCCACAGTGCAAGGTGAAGCCCCCCAGACCTCCAAGGAATCGATAGCAAGATTCCTGAATTCTGTCCTGGATTCAACTGGCTAGATCACTCTGATATGGACTCCGAATTGGGTGATTCCAAATCCCAGAGTTAGATCTTAAAGTCTAGATGATATCCTCAAAATTAGAGCGTGAACGGATCTTTGACTCGAAAGATATGGGGAATCTACTGAAGGGTCGCAGGTAGTTCAGCGAGGGAGATAAGCGGGAAGGGTGTTTGGTTGATGTACGTGAAGGAAGGTTGGATGAAGGAAGCTTTGATGATGATGAATCTGTGTGAAGGTGATGGATATGTGGACTCCTTAGGGTGGATATTACACACCACTCAAAGAAGAACAATTTGATCAACAAACAAGGGATATGACGCACCCTAGTATGAAGATCGGAGTTGTTCGATATCACACACGAACAAGAACAGAATTTCTGGAAAATTCTCCAAGAGGAAACTCAAGTTTTTTCTTAATCTGTTAATCAGATTCCAAGGTGCTTACAAGGGTAGTCGAAGCCTGCCTAAATTGGCCACAAAACACACAAGTTACACCCTTTCAAGTGACCACATTAATCATTCATAGACTCTTGAATTGTCCTGCTTATTAACTAATGAACCTGACTTCAAAATGGCCCGATCTTCTATAATTACGTGGTTTAGGGAGTTAAGTGGGCTTCCTCCAAAAATGGGCCCAAACGCACGAGGGCATTGAAATTGAGCCCGTGAGGAATCAAGGTATATCACTCAGGCGCGAGTGCGAGCGTGTCACTGGCTTGGCGCATCAGAACCACCGAGCACCCTTCACATTTGCTCGGCACTCCTTTGGTCATATGGCTTCTTTTGAGTTATAATTAATGATAAACAAGCTATGTCTCGAGCAAAGTTGCCATGATGGTAGTGAATGCCGAGAAGGAACATGAAAACCCTAGAAAGTGTGTGCGTCCGGGAAGCCAGCTAGAGTTGGTTGAACATTTGACCATTTTCCTCGAACAACCTTGGTTGTGGGGCCTTCTTGGGTCTAGTGGACCCTTATGGCTCATTGGTTTGCGAGCCAAGTGGTGGCGGGGTCGGTGGAGTCGGGGTTTGAGTAGTTATGAGCGCCACCGCCTAGAAAGAAGGCCCTAGAAAGAGCAAAGCAGCTTGAGGATCTTGGCCTTCTTGATCTTCATTATTGACCCTAAGCAGGGTCACATCATCCTACCCTCCTTCAAAAGGATTTGTCCTCGAATATGAGTGTACCTCAAGAAAAACGTTTAGAGCACACAAAACTGCACAAAGCAAAACAAGGAAGTGATGGACCAAGAAGTTCTTAGAGTATAAAGGACACTTATCCACACACATATTTAGATATAGTGAATGCCCATGGAGGAACTTCCATGTACAAGTGTTGCCCAATTTTAGCCTAAAGATATGCTTAAGTATAGAACATGAAATGCACATGACATACTTGGCAACAAATGCAAGGCATAGTACAAAATATTTCTCATGCAACAAGAATTGTGAATGAGAACAATGATGCACACATGAATGCCTAGTTCTACTTGAAGGAACTGGATGGCACAAATGCAAGGACTTGTACACATGATTATCAAGAACTAAAGGCATCCAACAAGTCATGATTTGACCAAGAGAACTATGGTGAGAGCATGAAAATCTAGTTCTATCAACAAAATCAGAATCATGAGGTGGAAATTCTCTAGCCCTTGAAAAATATTCAGTTTGATGCAAGGGAAAAAGAATTAATGAGAGAGTAGGGACAAGAGTTACTCCCCTAGAATAAGTCTTCAATGGAACATCTTTCTCATCTTGGCTGGTGTCAACCTCTTTTTGGAGAAGAAATGGCAAGCTTGAAGGAACCATGTGTGTCTGGTCCAACCATGGAGTAGCTAATGATGCTGAGGAGCTACGTTTGATTGTAGGGCAACACTTGCGTCTTGGAGGAGTTGGAGATGGCTCCAAGAATTCCTCCTCTTTTTCCATTGGTTCAAGCTCTTTCCCATTGGTCATAGACGATGGTGATTCAGTAGCAAGAGCATCCTCATCTTGCCTTTAGCCTCTTTTTGAACCACCAAATTGTCTTCCTTGGCATCATGACCCTTAAGCGGCTCTTCTTTGCTCCCTAAAACTAGGGAAATGTGACTAGCATTCGGTTCACTCTTGACCTCCTCTCCCACACAAGCATCAACCAAAGCTTCACTCTCAAAGGATCCTTCATCCTTGTATGTGTAGTATTGGTTTGGACAAATTTCAGCCAAGTGACCTCGCCCATCACACATGACACATACAATGTCGCGTGTCCTAACCCGGGGCGGTGGATGCACACTTTCTCTGCCCTTGGACGTGCTACAAGATGAGTTTGGTGAGTCATAGACTCCCTTAGCCTACACGGAAGGGTTAGAAGAATAATAATATGTGCAAAAGAAGGGAAAGGTTGATACCTTGGTGGCATGTCCCTAGGAGCTTGTTGTTGTCGCCTAATGTGCTCCCTTGGAGGTGGGTGACTTAGTACATTCTGTCAAGGCAGCAAAGTAGGGCTAATAGGCGCCATGGGGTATTGATGCGCCCCTGCCTTCCATGACATCCGCGGAGGAGGAGACATCCATGAGTCTGCAGTCGCTGGGGCCCGTGACAAGGTCGCGTGCAAAGTCCATCGCCAATGCCATGCAATCGCTCGTCGCGCGCCTTGACATGAGCTACGGCGCGCCTGAAGCCGTGCCTCCACTTTGCCTCCTCGCCACCGTTTGCGGCCCAGAAGAGAGCTAGCCAAGCACATCGCGACCTAAGCCAGGTGTGACACTCCATGAGCCTCCACATGCGCAGCCCCGGCACGCGCCCTGCCACTGCCGCCGCGCGGCGCGTCTTCGCACCCTTTGCCGCATCACCGCGTCCACATCGCCTCGCTAGCGTCTTCCTCGGTGCCTATCTTTACTTAGCATATTTTTGCATCACTTTCTACTTTTAGCATTAACTATTTTTAGGAGTTACTATGTTTAGCAAGTTTCTTTTTTGGCGTGCGCTCCACTCATGTTGAGTGGGCTAGCCCATTGAGGCGTGTCTCGGGCCACCAAGTCCCGCTTCCCCTTTATAAGGCCCTTCAGTCTCTCATGTAACTTCTTATGTTAAATTTAATCTAAGCCTAAATTTGAGATAAATTTCCTTGCCTTAGACCGACGTCACCTATCTCTAAATCTCCTCCCCTTTCACCCCGCCGCGGATGATACTACAAACCCTACCGCTCACCACATCGAGCGGTCATCGCCGCTTGTCACTACAAGCCATCGCGCACCTAGTCCTGAGGCCGCGCTCCCATCGCATCATCGCGCGCCTAGTCCTGAGGCCGTGCTCCCCATCGCATCGTCGCGCGCCTAGTCCTGAGGCCTCACTCCGCCCCTCATCGCTCGCGCGTCTAGCCCTGAGATTGTGCTCTATCGTTCGCGTCGAGTTCCATCTTGCCGCAACGCTCGTCCCCGCGTCAAGTCCCTTCCACACCCGCGTGCGAACCTCTAAGTCACCCATCTCGTGGCTTTCGTGCAAGACAACAAGGCTCATCGCCAAGGATTCCACGACAACCTCGGAGAAGTGCGACTCAGTACAAAGGCCTAGATCCACTGTTGCCGCCCACGATTGGCCGCATCCGAGTCAAGGACGCATCAACTGGTATTAGATCTCAGTGGTCTTGTAAGTCATTTCTCTTAAGTTGCAATTTTTCACAAATTTTCACCGCCACCACCACCTTCTTCCGCCGCCACCCCTAATTTTTTTTTCTTTGCTTCCGATTGTGTGTTGCATGCCCATTCGGTTTCTACAAGCCAAGTTGCTTGGCCGAAAAGTTTGTGTTTGAAACCCTAGCAAGTTTGTTTGTGAATTGTGAGTAACTAAAGATCCCATGTGACTTTCGTGATTTATTCCTAATATATTGCGTGCATATCTTCCAAATAGCTTGCCGAATTTGTTTCCTATTAGTTCATCAAAAATCTCTGCATATCTTCTCTCTCATATCACAAAAGATATTATTGTGATTTCTTTTCTTTATTTTAGCTAAGCCTGAGTAGATTGTTTCCTTATTTCCCAAGATTGTGTCCACCAACCTTATCTTTGGGATATTATTTTAATTTCCAAAAAAAAAAACACAAATCAAAAAAGCCAATTCGGTTATTTCAATAAAAAAAGGCAATCGAAAGTTGTGAGGGAAAGCCAAAATAAGGCAACCCGAAGGCAATCCTAGGAGGTAAATTCACATTCTATTCTGTTAATTGTTGGTTTGTATTAGGGAATATTTGCTCGGTCACGTTGCATCTTGCCTTGCTTGCATATTCACATACTTGCTTAGCTTGCGCCGCCCTCCCGGCTAGCCAAAATTCCATATAGCCGTGAACAATTGTTGCTTGAGTTTGGTGCTTGCTTGCTACTAGTTCTTTGTGTCTTTTGTTCGTCTTTACTTCGATGTCTGGACACATTATTATAGGTAGCAAGAAGGCCCCAACAAACACCGGTGGCAACGTCCATAACGCCGGCCACAACCACCAACCGATTGACCCACAACATGAAGATCCCCAAGTCCAGGAGCTCTCCGCGGAGCAAAGAGAAATCATGGAGCTTCGACGCCAAGTCGCGCACCTATAAAGCATGCGTTGCGTCGCGTCGTTGCTTCCTACTCCCACCACAATGATTCCGATGGATGTCGCGGGCTTGCAGCGCCCGACCGATGCTGACCCTAGCAACCCCCGTGTAGACAAAGGCAAGGGTTTGATGCCTTTCACTTCAAATCAGCAGCCTCGCCTCCATAGAATCCAGTCCATGATTGAAAGATGACAAGGACACGTCTCGCCTACTCAAGACCGCCTCTTTGAGCGTGATTATTGACGGGGGAAGCTGCTGCAACATCGTCAACGAGAAGGTGGTGCAGCACTTCAACTTGTCGACGATGCCGCACCCCCAGCCATACGTCCTTCAATAGATTTCTTCGAGCTCGGGTAACACTGTATCCCACCAATGCTTAATTAGTTTTTCCATAGGCCAATATGCCGATTCAGTGCTTTGTGATGTCATTGCAATGGACGTCATGCATCTTTTGCTCGGGCGCCCATGGCAATTCGACAGGCGCATTCTCCATGATGGGCATTTAAACACTTATGTGTTTACTTACCATGGGAGGCGTGTCACTCTCTTACCCATGTCGCCTCATGAGATATTCGAGGACCAAGTGGAGCGCGATCGCCAGAAGGCCATCGACACTGCCGTGGACACGTCGCACGCGCCGCACGCAACGACGCAACAGCGCCATGGCTCCGCTACTGCTGATCCAAATTTTGGGCAGAGCGTTGGGTCCGTGACACCCTCTGCCACTCTAGGATACTCCGGCGTCGCTCGCACTACCGACAGTGCCGCTACGAACCCCGTGCACAAGGCCAAACAGAGGCCCACCGAGACTGGCCATGCGCGTTTACCTTGGGATAGCGTACTAGACTCCCTCATTCCAGTGCTTTATCGAACGCCCCAGGTGCCTCGACTTTGCCGACTGCTGCTTCGCCATCGCCGCGCCAGAGCTAGTT
The DNA here is from genome assembly GCA_027886185.1 of Rheum nobile. NCBI lineage: Eukaryota > Viridiplantae > Streptophyta > Magnoliopsida > Caryophyllales > Polygonaceae > Rheum > Rheum nobile. Next base: position 779,091 of record WOAB01000566.1, on the reverse strand, counting down.
ACAGGGCCACTACGAGCTGCGACTGCTTTTGGCAAGGCCTAGTGCCATGACAACCCCTTTGAAGGGTCACCGTCTTTGTTTCCTGCTTTTGCCTACCCCCAGCCTGTCGAGCGCCGCCGAGATTGATGCTTTGCCGCCGCGGATCGCCGTGCTGCTACTTGAGTTCGACGATGTTTTGCCGGATGAGCTTCACATGGCTTGCCTCCTCTTCGTGGCATTGAGCACCAATTCGACTTGGTGCCCGGTGCTTCGCTTCCCAATCGCGCCGCCTACTGCGCCGGCCTTGAGGAAACCCGAGAGCTGCAGTGACAGGTCCAAGAGTTGTTGGATCGAGACTACGTAAGAAAATCCCTAAGCCCTTGCGTAGTGCCTGTGATTTTGGTTCCCAAGAAGGATGGCTCGTGGCGTATGTGTGTTGACTGCGGCGCCATCAACCAGATCACCGTGATGTACCGCCACCCTATCCCCCGCCTGGATGATATGCTGGATGAGCTACATGGGGCCACTTTGTTCTCTAAGATTGATTTGAAGAGTGGCTACCACCAGATCCGTATGAAGGAGGGTGATGAGTGGAAGACGGCGTTCAAGACAAAGTATGGTCTCTATGAGTGGCTTGTTATGCCATTTGGGGTCACCAACGTCCCAAGCACATTCATGCGTCTTATGAACCACATGTTGCGCGAGTTCCTTGGAAAGTTTGTCCTGGTTTATTTTGATGATATATTGGTGTACTCACGCAACTTGGAGGATTAGGTGCGGCACCTTCGCCTTGTCACGGAGACGCTGCGCAGGGAGAAGCTCTATGCCAATTTGGGGAAGTGTCATTTCTGCAGTGACACTACCAAATTTTTGGGCTTCATTGTGTCCAAAGACGGGCTGCATATGGACGAACAAAAGGTGAAGGCCATTCGTGAGTGGCCCACACCGACCAACCCGACCATGGTGTGCTCCTTTCTCGGCTTGGCAGGATTTTACCGGCGCTTTGTGTGTGATTTTAGCTCCATTGCCGTGCCACTTCATGGTCTTATAAGAAAGGGAGCCACGGTCGACTGATAGGAGCCCCATGAGCACGCCTTCACGGCTTTGAAGGATGCATTGTGCAACGCTCCGCTTCTACAACTCCCTGACTTGTCCAAGCATTTTGAGGTCGAATACGATGCGTCCAATGTCGGCATTAGAGGTTTCCTTTACCAGGAGAGGAGGCCAATAGCATTTTTTAGTGAGAAGTTGATGGGGGCCACATTGAATTATCCCACATACGACAAGGAGTTGTATGCCCTCGTCCGCGTTCTCAAGACGTGGCAGCATTACCTATGGCCACAAGAATTTGTGATACACTCGGACCATGCCGCGTTAAGCTACTTGAAGAGCCAAGCCAACCTCTTTATCTTCATGATTGACCCGTGGGCTTCCTCCAAAAATGGGCCCAAACGCACGAGGGCATTGAAATTGAGCCCATGAGGAATTAAGGTATGTCACTCAGGCACGGGTGTGAGCGTGTCACTAGCTTGGCGCACCAGAACCACTGATCACCCTTCACATTTGCTCGGCACTCCTTGGGTCATATGGCTTATTTTGAGTTATAATTAATGATAGACAAGCTATGTCTCGAGCAAAGTTGCCATGATGGTAGAGAATGCCGAGAAGGAACATGAAAATCCTAGAAAGTGTGAGCGTCCGAGAAGCCAGCTGGAGTTAGTTGAACATTTGACCATTTTCCCCGAACAACATTGGTTGTGGGGCCTTCTTGGGTCCAGTGGAGCCTTGTGGCTCATTGGTTTGCGAGCCAAGTGGTGGCGGGGTCGGTGGAGTCGGGGTTGGAGTAGTTATGAGCACCACCGCCGAGAAAGGAGGCCCTAGAATGAGCAAAGCAGCTTGAGGATCTTGGCCTTCTTTATCTTCATGATTGACCCTAAGCAGGGTCACATCAAATTAACAAACTTTGAAACTCATAACTTTCGCTCAAAGTTGTCCTTGTGTTGTAAAGTGTAAATCGTAAGTGTTTCATGTGTTGTTTCTCGACCTAACTCTTAGCTCTTTGTTTCCCACCAATATTTTGACAACATAAGATGATTCGTGGAACGAAATTGACAAAATTTGAAACTGATAACTTTCGCTCAAAGTTGTGCCTTGTGTTGTAAAGTGTAAATCGTAAGTGTTTCATGTGTTGTTTGTTTCCCAAACTCGTAACTCTTTGTTTCCCCTAATTGTTTGACAATATATGATGTTTCTCGAAAAGAAATTGACAAAATTTGAAACTCATAAATTGCGCTCAAAGCTTTGCCTTGTGTCGTAAATGGGAAATCGTAGGTGTTTTTAGTGTTATTTGTCGCCCAAACTCTTAGCTCTTTATTCCTTCCAATATTTTGACAATATAAGATGATTCACGAACAGAAATTGACAAAATTTGTAACTTATAACTTTGCTCAAAGTGGTGCCTTGTGTCCTAAATGGTAAATTGTAGGATTTTTTAGTGTTGTTTGTCACCCAAACTTTTAGCTTTTTGTTTCCCCCCAATATTTCGACAGCATAAGATGATTCACGGAAAGAAATTGACAACATTTGAAACTCTTAACTTTCGCTTAAAGCTGTGTCATGTGTCGTAAATGGTAAATTGTAGTTGTATTCAGTGTTTTTGTCGCCCAAACTCGTATCTCTTTGTTTTCCCCCAATATATTTACACTATAAGAAGATTCACGAAAAGAAATTGATAAAATTTGAAACTCATAACTTTCGCTTATAGTTGTGCCTTATGTCGTACATCGTAAATCGTAGATGTTTTTATTTTGTTTGTCTCCCAAACTCTTAATTCATTTTCCCCCCCAATATTTTTATAATATAAGACAATTCACAGATAAAAATTGACAAAATTTGAAACTCATTACTTTTGCTCAAAGTTGTGCCTTGTGTCGTAAATGGTAAATCGTAGGTGTTTTTAGGGTTGTTTTTCGCACAAACTCTTAGCTCTTTTACTCGAGGATATGACTTACCTCTTGAAGAATGTGAAAGGGAGATGGATGATGGTTACTGAACTGGTGGAAGGTGTTGGATAGGCAGTCTTTTACTCGAGGATATGACTCACCTCTTGAAGAAGAAAGAGTTGATCTCTCACAAAGGGATACGACTTACCCTAGGTTAAAGATCAAATTTTGAAATAAAAGTTGTCACAAAATTCAGAATTTTGAAATAAAAGTTGTCAATTTTGTATGCCTATTTTGAGCATTTACCTTGCGTGGCTCTAATACCACATGATAGGATCTGCCTTCTTTCGTCTATGGTGCAAGGGAGACGCTCCAACTGAGGTCCAAGTGGAGGAGAGTACACATCCAGGCTTCAAAGGAAGGATCCTGAATTCCAGGATATCTGTCCGGTCTTCAACTAGCTTCTTCTCTCTGGTCTGGACTCCGAATTGGGTGATTCCAAATCTCAGAGTTAGATCCTGAAGTCTAGATGATTTCCTCAAATGTAGATCATGAACGGATCAGGGAATCAGAAGTTGTGCGAAGTTTGTTGAAGGGTTGCATGCAGTTCAGCGAGGGAGGTGTTGATGATGTTGGTTCTGCGAAGGAGGAGTTGAGGAGGGTGCAGATGAATGTTTAGATGAACGAATGGTGAAGTTGAGTGGCTGGATAGGTGGACTTCAAAGGATGATATGACGCACCCCTAAGGAAGAACAAGGTTGAACCTCTTCTATGGGATGTGACTCACCCAAAGGAGAAGAACAAGATGTGCTCAATATAACACACCAGCTAAGGAATTTTATTTGATAGAAATGAAGCTTGAAGCTGTTGGTTTTTTATTTAACATGTGATGATTACAAAAGGCTCACGAGGCTTGCTTAAATAAGCCTACAAAAATAGAGTTAAAAACTCTTGAACTAGCCTAGTAAAAGCATCCTCAATTAGTGTCTTCCAAATCAAGTAACCCATAAACCCGATTTCTTTTGAGCTTTACCTTCTAGAACATGGTAGCTGGATGAGTTACGTAGGCCTCATCCAAAAATGGGCCCAAACGCACGAGGGAATTGAAATTGAGCCCATGAGGAATGAAGGTATGTTACTCTGGCGCGGGTGCAAGCGTGTCACTGGCTTGGCGCCCTAGAACCAGCGAGCACCCTTCACATTTGCTCGGCACTCCTTGGATCATATGGCTTATTTTGAGTTATAATTAATGATATACAAGCTATGGCTCGAGCAAAGTTGCCATGATGGTGGAGAATGTCGAGAAGGAACATGAAAACCCTAGAGAGTGCGCGCGTCCGGGAAGCCAGTTGGAGTTGATTGAACATTTGTTCATTTTCTTTGAACAATCCTTGTTGTGGGGCCTTCTTGGGTCCAGTGGAACCTTGTGGCTCATTGGTTTGGAGCCAAGTGGTGGCGGGGTAGGTGGAGTCGGGGTTGGAGTAGTTATGAGCGCCACCGCCGAGAAAGGTGGCCTTAGAAGGAGCAAAGCAGCTTAAGGATCTTGGCCTTCTTGATCTTCTTGATTGACCCGAAGAAGGGTCACATCATCCTCCTCTCCTTCAAAAGGATTCGTCCTTGAATCTGAGTGCATCTCAAGAAAAAGGTTTAGAGCACACAAAACTGCACAAAGCAAAACAAGGAAGTGAGGGACCAAGAAGTTCTTAGAGAATGAAGGACACGTGTAAGCAAACATGATTAGATCCATTGCGTGTCCATGGATTAATTTCCATGCACAAGTGTTGCCCATTTTCAGTCTAAAGATATTCTTAAGAATAGAGCATGAGAAGCACATGACATTCTTATCGAACAATGCAATGCATAAAACAATTTTTTTCTCATGCAACAAGTATTGCGAATGAGAACAATGATGCACACATGAATGCCTAGTTCTACATCCAGAAACTGAATGCCACAAATGCAATGACTTGTATACATGCTTATAATGAACTAGTGGCATCCAACAAGTCATGAATTGAGCAAGAGAACTATGATGTATGCATGAAAATCTAGCTCTACCAACAAAATCAGATTCATGAGCTGGAAATTCTTAAGCCCTTGAAAAATATTTAGTTTGATGCAAGGGGAAAAGAATTGAGAGAGTAGGGCCAAGAGTTACTCCCCTAGAACAAGTTTTTAATGGAACTTCCTTCTCTTCTTGGTAGCAAATAGATTTTTCGAAAGGCTTCACATCCTTGGTGTCAACTTCTTTTTGGAGAAGAAATGGCAAGCTTGAAGGAATCATGTGTGTCAGGTCTGACCATGGAGTAGCTAATGATGCTAAGGAGCTACGCTTGATTGTAGGCCAACACTTGCGTCGTGGAGGAGTTGGAGATGGTTCCAAGATTTCCTCCTCCTTTTCCATTGGTGCTAGCTTTTTTTCGTTGGCCATTGACGATGGTGGTTCAGTAGCATGAGCATCCTCATCTTTAGCCTCTTCTTGAACCAATTCCTTGCCCAGCATAACTCCTTCTTGAACCACTAAATTCTCTTCCTCGACAACATGACCCTTAAGCCATTCCTCTCCGGCCTCTATAGCTTTTGATGGACGACTAGCACAAGGCCCAACCTGGACGTCCTTATCCTCACAAGTACCAACCAAGACGTCACTCACTAAAGGACCTTTCATCCTTGTAGGTGTAGTATTGGTTAGAGCAGATATCAGCCAAGTGGCCTCGCCCATCACACATGATACATACAATGTTGCCTGTCCTAACCCGGGGCGGTGGAGGCACTCTTTCTCTGCCCTTGGATGTGCTAAAAGATGAGTTTTGTGAGTCATAGACTCCCTTGGTCTACACAGAAGGGTTAGAATAATAATAAGAAGGCCTAAAAGAAAGGATAGGTTGATACCTTGGTGGCATGTCCCTTGCAGCTTGTTATGGCCACCTAAGTGGAGGGAGATTCCTTTCTTAAATGTGCTCCCTTGGAGGTGAGTGTCTTAGTACATCTTGTCGGGGCAGCGATGTAGGGCTAGTAGGCGCCATGGGGTAGGTTCGTTCTTGAGGCCTATTGATAGGATCTCTAGCTCCTTGTCCTCGGCCAAAGAAATCCTTGTAGGTGCTTGTGTGAGTTTGGGAGTTAGGGTACTCACCATAAGCCTGAGAGTAAGTATAATCCCTTATTGACATTTGACCCAATTCAGACGTCTCCATGTGTTCTTGTCGCCGGAACTCCATTGGAAATCACTTTACCAACATCTTAGTCCAGTGAACAACATCCCACACAAGGTGATAGGATCTGCCTTTCCCTACAATGTCAACAACTGAAGCAAAACCCAAGCAACAAGAACTAAAGAAGACAAGATCAAACAATGGCCCCCTGAGCACGTAAATGCTTAAAATTTTGATTCAAAAGTTGCCACAAAGTTCAGTTTGCAAGCTTACCAAAACAAGGCTAACTAGGGGTCGTTTTGCAAACCAAGAAAACCACAACAAACTTTGATTGAACTCAGTGTTTTATGCAGCCAAAATGAACTAAATGAAGTCACCAAAGAAGGTACTAACACAAGGTCCTCAAGTTTAACTTGTGTTCGCTTTTTTCTGGCTACTATCCTTTCTTTCTCAAACTCCTTTCTCGAATTTTTCTAGCTACTAGCCTTTATTTCTCGAGTTTTCTTGGGCTATAACCCTTTGTTTACACTTGAGACAACAGAATTGGGAACAAAAACTCTTGACTGAGTTGAGCCCACACCTAATTAATGAAGGAATTTCAGTTTTTAGTTGGCTTGAGTTATCTCAAGTCGTTTCCCGTATCTTTTAGCTTCTTGATTGGTCCAATTGGTCACATGAATCATACAACTTCAATCAAGGTTTGATGCAGCAAAAAGAAAGAAAATAAAAACAGAAAACCTGGCAAATTTAATGCAGGAAATTCAGAAAGTTTTCAGCAAGGAAATCAAGAGTTGAGTGGGATTTAATGGAAGTGGCCTCAATAATTGCAAGAGTTTTAAATGATAAAAGTTTAGTTCAACTCAAAGGTTGTCTCCAACCTGCAATCTCTCACGATTTTAATCCAGAACTTCAGCAACTTACACAACAATGGCACGAAATCAGGTTTGCTTGCAAAAACAACTAAGTTCGACTTCCAAAATCAGAATTTTGAGCGTTTACCTTGTGTGGCTCTGAGACCACATGATAATATCTGCCTTCTTTCGTCCACGGTGCAAGGGAGACGCTCCAACTGAGGTCCAAGTGGAGGAGAGTACACGTCATGGCTTCAAATGAAGGATCCTGAATTCCAGGAAATCTATCCGGTCTTCAACTGGCTTGTTATCTCTGGTCCAGACTCCGAATTGGGTGATACCAAATCCCAGAGTTAGATCCGAAAGTCTAGATGATTTCCCCAAATATAGAGCATGAATGGATCAGGGAATCAGAAGTTGTGCAGAATTTACTGAAGGGTCGCAGGCAGTTCAGCGAGGGCGGTGTTGATGATGTTGATTCTGCGAAGGAGGAGTTGAGGAGGGTAGAGATGAATGTTTAGATGAACGAATGGTGAATTTGAGTGGCTGGATAGGTGGACTTCAAAGGAGGATATGACGCACCCCCAAGGAAGAACATGGTTGAACCTCTTCGATGGGATGTGACTCACCCAAATGAGAAGAACAAGATGAGCTCGATATAACACACGAGCTATAGACTTTTCTTTGATAGAAAGAAGCTTGAAGCTACTGGTTTTTTATTAAACATGTGATGATTACAAAAGGCTCACAAGGCTTGCTTAAATAAGCCTACAAAAATGGAGTTAAAAACTCTTGAACTAGCCTAGTAAAAGCATTCTCAATTAGTGTCTTCCAAATCAAGTAACTCATAAACCCGAAGTCTTTGGAGGTTGCCCTTCTAGAACATGGTACTTGGATGAGTTACGTGGGCCTCCTCCAAAATGGGCCCAAACGCACGAATGCATTGAAATTGAGCCCATGAGGAATGAAGGTATGTCACTCCGGCGCGGGTGTGAGCGTGTCATTGGCTTGGCGCACTAGAACCACCGAGCACCCTTCACATTTGCTTGACACTCCTTGGGTCATATGGCTTCTTTTGACTTATAATTAATGATAGACAAGCTATGGCTCGAGCAAAGTTGCCATGATGGTGGAGAATGCCGAGAAGGAACATGAAAACCCTAGAAAGTGCGCGCGTCCGGGAAGCCAGCTGGAGTTGATTGAACATTTGACCATTTTCCCTGAACAACCTTGGTTGTGGGGCCTTCTTGGGTCTAGTGGAGCCTTGTGGCTCATTGGTTTGGAGCCAAGTGGTGGCGGGGTCGGTGGAGTCGGAGTTGGAGTAGTTATGAGCGCCACCGCCGAGAAAGGTGGCCGTAGAAGGAGCAAAGCAGCTTGAGGATCTTCGCCTTCTTGATCTTCTTGATTGACCCTAAGCAGGATCACAACATTAAAACTCTTACGATTTACCATGTCCTCGCCAAGTACAAGTACAAGCCAAAACTTATGTTTTCATGTTTTGGTAAGGCAACCTTCTATGATCCAAAAACCAATTTATGAATCCATGAGGGTTCAACCAAATGTTCAAGTTGCCTATGTTGAGCTTCCAAGGCCAACTGAAGTGAAGCAAGTTGCTCCACCCACACCTATGGTTCAGCCGAATCGTTACTTTGAATCCTTGCAAGTTGTGAAGCAATCCTTTGGTGATAGAGAGCTCAAGAAAGAACCTCCACTAGTAACCGCATCATGTCAGCCTTCTATGCTCATTAAAGATGAGCTAAAGCCAAAACAAAAGGAGGAGGAAGTTGAAGAACCATCTCTTTCATCTACGAAAGGCAAACGTCCACCCATCATTGCCCATAGTTCAATCAACTTTGTGGCTACTCCATGGATGGATGCAACAAATTCTTAGCTCTGTGTCATAAATGGTCAATTGTAGGTCTTTTTAGTGTAGTTTGTCGCCCAAATTCATAGATCTTTGTTTCCCACCAATATTTTGATAGCATAAGATGATTCATGGAAATAAATTGACTAAATTTGAAACACATAACTTTCGCTCAAAGTTGTGTCTTTTGTCATAAATGGTAAATCGTAGGTGTTTTTAGGGTTCTTTGTCGCTCAAACTGTTAGTTCTTTGTTGCCCCCCCAATATTTTGACAATATGAGATGATTCAAAGAAAGAAATTGACAAAATTTAAAACTCATAACTTTCGCTCAAAGTTGTGCCTTGTGTCGTAAAGTGTAAATCGTAGGTGTTTCATGTGTATTTTTTCACCCGAACTCTTAGATCTTTGTTTTCCCCAATATTTTTACAATATAGGAGGATTCACGAAAATAAATTTGAAAAATTTGAAACTCATTACTTTCGCTCAAAGTTGTGCCTTGTGTCGTACATGGTAAATCGTAGGTGTTTTTAGTGTTGTTTGTTGCCCAAACTCTTAGCTCTTTATTTCTTCCAATATTTGGACAATATAAGATGATTCACAAAAAGAAATTGACAAAATTTGAAACTTATAACTTTTGCTCACTGTCGTGCCTAATGTCGTAAATGGTAAATCGTAGGTGTTTTTAGTGTTGTTTGTCGCACAAACTCTTAACTCTTTGTTTCCCACAAATATTTGGACATCAAAAGATGATTTGTAGAACAAAATTGAAAAAAATTGAAACTCATGGCTTTCGCTCAAAGTTGTGCCTTGTGTTGTAAAGTGTAAATCGTAAGTGTCTCATCTGTTGTTTGTCACCCAAACTCTTAACTCTTTGTTTTCCCCCAATTATTTGACAATATAAGATGATTCTCGAAAATAAATTGTCAAAATTTTAAACTCATAACTTGAGCTCAATGTTTTGCCTTGTGTCGTAAATGGTAATTCGTAGGTGTTTTTAGTGTTGTTTGTCGTCCAAACTCTTAGCTCATTATTCCTTTCAATATTTTGACAATCTAAGATGATTCACGAAAAGAAATTGACAAAAATTGAAACTCATAACTTTGGCTCAAAGTTGTGCCTTGTGGCGTAAATGGTAAATTGTAGGTGATTTTGTTGTTGTTTGTTGCACAAACACTTAGCTCTTTGTTTCTCCCTAATATTTTGACAGTATAAGTTGATTCACGATAAGTAATTGACAAAATTTGAAACTCATAACTTTTGCCCAAAGTTGTGCCTTGTGTCATAAATGATAATCATAGGTCTTTTTGATGTTGTTTTTTGCCCAAATTCTTCGCTCTTTGTTCCCACCAATATTTTGACAACATAAGATGATTCATGGAAAGAAATTGACTAAATTTGAAACTCATAACTTTCGCTCAAAGTGGTGCCTTTTGTCACAAATGGTAAATTATGGGTGTTTTTAGTGTTCATTGTCGCCCAAACTTTTAGCTCTTTGTTCACCCCTACTATTTTGACAAAATAAGATGATTCATGGAAAGAAATTTACAAAATTTGAAACTCATAACTTTGGCTAAAAGTTGTGTCTTGTGTCGTAAATCATAAATCGTAGGGGGTTTTAGTGTGGTTTGTCGCCCAAACTCTTAGCTCTTTGTTCCCCCCCCCCCCCCCCCCCCCCCCCCAGGTTTTGGACAATATAAGATGATTTGCAAAAAGAACTTGAGCAAAATTAAAACTCATAACTTTTGCTTAAATTGAGCCTTGTGTTGTAAAGTGTAAATCGTAAGCGTTTCATGTGTTATTTGTCACCCAAACTCTTAATTCTTTTTTCCCCCAATTATTTAAAAATATAAGATGATTCTCGAAAAGAAATTGACAAAATTTTAAACTCGTTACATTCGCTCAAAGTTGTTCTTTGTGTCATAAATGGTAAAATCGTAGGTGTTTTTAGTGTTGTTTGTCGCATAAACTCTTAGCTCTTTGTTTCCCCCATGTTTTGGACAGCATAAGATGATTCACATAATGAAATTGAAAAAAAATGAAACTAATAACTTTCGCTCTAAGTTGTGGCTTGTGTTGTAAATGGTAAAACGTAGGTGTGTTTAGTGTTGTTTGTAGCTCTAACTCTTAGCTCTTTATTCCTTCCAATATTTTGACAATATAAGATGATTCACGAAAAGAAATTGAAAAAAATTGAAACTTATAACTTTCGCTCAAAGTTGTGCCTTTTGTCGTAAATGGTAAATCGTAGGTGTTTTAGTGTTGTTTGTCACCCAAACTTTTAACTTTTCGTTTACCCCAATATTTTGACAATATTTGATAATTAAAGAAAATAAATTTACAAAATTTGGAACTCGTAACTTTGGCTCAAATTTGTGCCTTGTGTCGTAAATGGCAAATTGTAGGTGTTTTTAGTGTTGTTTTTCGCCCAAACTTTTAGATCTTTATTGCTTCCAATATTTTGACAATATAAGATGACTCACGAAAAGAAATTGACAAAATTTGAAACTTATAACTTTCACTCAAAGATGTGCCTTGTATCGTACATGGTAAAACGTAGGTGTTTTTAGTGTTGTTTGTCACCCAAACTTTTAGCTTTTGGTTTCCCCCCAATATTTTGACAATATTAGATGATTCACGGAAAATAATTTGACAAAATTTGAAAGTCGGAACTTCCGCTCTAAGTTGTGCCATGTGTCATAAACTGAAAATAGTTAGTGTTTCATGTGTTGTTTTTCACCCAAACTTTTAGCTCTTTGTTTCCCTCAATATTTTTAAAATATAAGAGGATTCACGAAAATAAATTTATAAAATTTGAAAGTCATAACTTTAGCTTCAAGTTGTGCCTTTCGTACATGGTAAATCATAGGTGTTTGTATTTTGTTTGACGCCCAAACTCTTAACTCATTGTTTTCCCCCAAATATTTTGACAATATAAGATGATTCACATAATGAAATTGAAAAAAAATGAAACTAATAACTTTAGCTCTAAGTTGTGGCTTGTGTTATAAATGGTAAAACGTAGTTGTTTATAGTGTTGTTTGTAGCTCAAACTCTTAGCACTTTATTCCTTCCAATATTTTGACAATATAAGATGATTCATGAAAAGAAATTGAAAAAAATTGAAACTTATAACTTTCGCTCAAAGTTGTGCCTTGTGTCGTAAATGGTAAATCGTAGGTGTTTTAGTGTTGTTTGTCACCCAAACTTTTAACTTTTCGTTTACCCCAATATTTTGACAATATTTGATAATTAACGAAAATAAATTGACAAAATTTGGAACTCGTAACTTTGGCTCAAATTTGTGCCTTGTGTCGTAAATGGCAAATTGTAGGTGTTTTTAGTGTTGTTTGTCGCCCAAACTCTTAGATCTTTATTGCTTCCAATATTTTGACAATATAAGATGATTCATGAAAAGAAATTGACAAAATTTGAAACTTATAACTTTCACTCAAAGATGTGCCTTGTATCGTAAATGGTAAAACGTAGGTGTTTTTAGTGTTGTTTGTCACCCAAACTTTTAGCTTTTGGTTTCCCCCCAATATTTTGACAATCTTAGATGATTCACGGAAAATAAATTGAAAAAATTTGAAAGTCGGAACTTCCGCTCTAAGTTGTGCCTTGTGTCATAAAGTGAAAATCGTTAGTGTTTCATGTGTTGTTTTTCACCCAAACTCTTAGCTCTTTGTTTCCCCCAATATTTTTAAAATATAAGAGGATTCACGAAAAGAAATTGATAAAATTTGAAACTCATAACTTTCGCTTAAAGTTGTGCCTTGTGTCGTACATGGTAAATCATATGTGTTTTTATTTTGTTTGACGCCCAAACTCTTAACTCATTGTTTCCCCCCAAATATTTTGACAATATAAGACGATTCACGGATGGAAATTGACAAAATTTGAAACTCATAACTTTTGCTCAAAGATATGCCTTGTGTCGTAAATGGTAAATCGTAGGTGTTTTTAGTGTTGTTTCTCGCATAAACTCTTACCACTTTGTTTTCCCCCAATATTTTGACAATATAAGATGATTCACGAAAAGAAATTGACAGAATTTGAAACTCATAACTTTCGCTCAAAGTTGTGCCTTGTGACATAAATGGTAAATCATAGGTCCTTTTGGTGTGGTTTTTCGCCCAAATTCTTCGCTCTTTGTTTCCCATCAATATTTTGACAACATAAGATGATTCATGTAAAGAAATTGACTAAATTTGAAACTTATAATGTTTGCTCAAAGTGGTGCCTTTTGTCATAAATGGTAAATGGTGGGTGTTTTTAGTGTTCATTGTCGCCCAAACTTTTAGCTCTTTGTTCACCCCTACTATTTTGACAAAATAAGATGATTCATGGAAAGAAATTGACAAAATTTGAAATTCATAACTTTTGCTAAAAGTTGTGTCTTGTGTCGTAAATCATAAATCATAGGTGTTTTTAGTGTTGTTTGTCGCCCAAACTCTTAGCTCTTTGTTTCCCCCATGTTTTGGACAGCATAAGATGATTCACATAATGAAATTGAAAAAAAATGAAACTAATAACTTTCGCTCTAAGTTGTGGCTTGTGTTGTACATGGTAAAACGTTGGTGTTTATAGTGTTGTTTGTAGCTCAAACTCTTAGCTCTTTATTCCTTCCAATATTTTGACAATATAAGATGATTCACGAAAAGAAATTGAAAAAAATTGAAACTTATAACTTTCGCTCAAAGTTGTGCTTTGTGTCGTAAATGGTAAATCGTAGGTGTTTTAGTATTGTTTGTCATCCAAACTTTTAACTTTTCGTTTACCCTAATATTTTGACAATATTTGATAATTAACGAAAATAAATTGACAAAATTTGGAACTCGTAACTTTGGTTCAAATTTGTGCCTTATGTCACAAATGGTAAATTGTAGGTTTTTTAGTGTTGTTTGTCGCCCAAACTCTTAGCTCTTTATTGCTTCCAATATTTTGACAATATAAGATGATTGACGAAAAGAAATTGACAAAATTTGTAACTTGTAACTTTCACTCAAAGATGTGCCTTGTGTCGTAAATGGTAAAATGTAGGTGTTTTTATTATTGTTTGTCACCCAAACTTCTAGCTTTTTATTTCCCCCAATATTTTGACAATATTAGATGATTCACGGAAAATAACTTGAAAAAATTTGAAAGTCGGAACTTCCGCTCTAAGTTGTGCCTTGTGTCATAAACTGAAAATCGTTAGTGTTTCATGTGTTGTTTTTCACCCAAACTCTTAGCTCTTTGTTTCCCCCAATATTTTTAAAATATAAGAGGATTCACGAAAAGAAATTGATAAAATTTGAAACTCATAACTTTCGCTTAAAGTTGTGCCTTGTGCCGTACATGGTAACTCAGAGGTGTTTTTATTTTGTTTGACGCCCAAACTCTTAACTCATTGTTTCCCCCCCAAATATTTTGACTACATAAGACGATTCACGGATGGAAATTGACAAAATTTGAAACTCATAACTTTTGCTCAAAGATATGCCTTGTGTCGTAAATGGTAAATCGTAGGTGTTTTTAGTGTTGTTTCCCGCATAAACTCTTACCACTTTGTTTTCCCCCAATAGTTTGACAATATAAGATGATTCACGAAAAGAAATTGACAGAATTTGAAACTCATAACTTTTGCTCAAAGTTTTGCCTTGTGTCAAAAATGGTAAATCGTAGGTCTTTTTGGTGTTGTTTTTTGCCCAAATTCTTCGCTCTTTGTTTCCCACCAATATTTTGACAACATAAGATGATTCATGTAAAGAAAATGACTAAATTTGAAACTCATAATTTTTGCTCAAAGTGGTGCCTTTTGTCATAAATGGTAAATTGTGGGTGTTTTTAGTGTTCATTGTCGCCCAAACTTTTAGCTCTTTGTTAACCCCTACTATTTTGACAAAATAAGATGATTCACGGAAAGAAATTGATAAAATTTGAAACTCATAACTTTGGCTAAAAGTTGTGTCTTGTGTCGTAAATCATAAATCATAGGTGTTTTTAGTATTGTTCGTCGCCCAAACTGTTAGCTCTTTGTTTCCCCCCCCAGGTTTTGGACAATATAAGATGATTTGCAAAAAGTAATTGAGCAAAATTAAAACTCATAACTTTTGCTTAAAGTTGAGCCTGGTTTTATAAAGTGTAAATCGTAAGAGTTTCATGTGTTATTTGTCACCCAAACTCTTAATTCTTTGTTTTCCCCCAATTATTTAAAAATATAAGATGATTCTCGAAAAGAAATTGACAAAATTTTAAACTCGTTACATTCGCTCAAAGTGGTTCTTTGTATCATAAATGGTAAATCGTAGGTGTTTTTAGTGTTGTTTGTCGCCCAAACTCTTAGCTCTTTGTTTCCCCCATGTTTTGGACAGCATAAGATGATTCGCATAATGAAATTGAAAAAATTGAAACTAATAACTTTCGCTCTAAGTTGTGGCTTGTGTTGTAAATGGTAAAACGTAGGTGTTTATAGTGTTGTTTGTAGCTCAAACTCTTAGCTCTTTATTCCTTCCAATATTTTGACAATATAAGATGATTCACGAAAAGAAATCAGAAAAAATTGAAACTTATAACTTTCGCTCAAAGTTGTGCCATGTGTCGTAAATGGTAAATCGTAGGTGTTTTAGTGTTGTTTGTCATCCAAACTTTTAACTTTTCATTTACCCCAATATTTTGACAATATTTGATAATTAACGAAAATAAATTGACAAAATTTGGAACTCGTAACTTTGGCTCAAATTTGTGCCTTGTGTCGTAAATGGTAAATTATAGGTGTTTTTAGTGTTGTTTGTCGCCCAAACTCTTAGCTCTTTATTGCTTCCAATATTTTGACAATATAAGATGATTCACGAAAAGAAATTGACAAAATTTGAAACTTATAACTTTCACTCAAAGATGTGCCTTGTGTCGTAAATGGTAAAACGTAGGTGTTTTTAGTGTTGTTTTGTCACCCAAATTTTAGCTTTTGGTTTCCCCCCAATATTTTGACAATATTAGATGATTCACGGAAAATAAATTGACAAAATTTGAAAGTCGGAACTTTCACTCTAAGTTGTGCCATGTGTCATAAACTGAAAATCGTTAGTGTTTCATGTGTTGTTTTTCACCCAAACACTTAGCTCTTTGTTTCCCCCAATATTTTTAAAATATAAGAGGATTCACGAAAATAAATTGATAAAATTTGAACCTCATAACTTTTGCTTAAAGTTGTGCCTTGTGTCGTACATGGTAAATCATAGGTGTTTTTATTTTGTTTGATACCCAAACTCTTAACTCATTGTTTCCCCCCAAATATTTTGACAATATAAGACGATTCACGGATGGAAATTGACAAATTTTGAAACTCATAACTTTTGCTCAAAGATAAGCCTTGTGTCGTAAATGGTAAATCGTAGGTGTTTTTAGTGTTGTTTCTGGCATAAACTCTTAGCACTTTGTTTTTACCCAATATTTTGACAATATAAGATGATTCACGAAAAGAAATTGAAAAAAATTGAAACTTATAACTTTCGCTCAAAGTTGTGCCTTTTGTCGTAAATGGTAAATCGTAGGTGTTTTTAGTGTTGTTTGTCACCCAAACTTTTAGCTTTTCGTTTCCCCCAATATTTTGACATAATTTGAAACTCATAACTTTCGGTTAAAGTTGTGCCTTGTGTCGTACATGGTAAATCATATGTGTTTTTATTTTGTTTGACGCCCAAACTCTTAACTCATTGTTTCCCCCCAAATATTTTTACAATATAAGACGATTCACGGATGGAAATTGTCAAACTTTGAAACACATAACTTTTGCTCAAAGATATGCCTTGTGTCGTAAATGGTAAATCGTAGGTGTTTTTAGTGTTGTTTGTAGCTCAAACTCTTAGCTCTTTATTCCTTCCAATATTTTGACAATATAAGATGATTCACGAAAGGAAATTGAAGAAAATTGAAACTTATAACTTTCGTCAAAGTTGTGCCTTGAGTCGTAAATGGTAAATCGTAGGTGTTTTAGTGTTGTTTGTCATCCAAACTTTTAACTTTTCGTTTACCCCAATATTTTGACAATATTTCATAATTAACGAAAATAAATTTACAAAATTTGGAACTCGTAACTTTGGCTCAAATTTGTGCCTTGTGTCGTAAATGGTAAATTGTAGGTGTTTTTAGTGTTGTTTGTCGCCCAAACTCTTAGCTCTTTATTGCTTCCAATATTTTGACAATACAAGATGATTCACGAAAAGAAATTGACAAAATTTGAAACTTATAACTTTCACTCAAAGATGTGCCTTGTGTCGTAAATGGTAAAACGTAGGTATTTTTAGTGTTGTTTTGTCACCCAAACTTTTAGCTTTTGGTTTCCCCCCAATATTTTGACAATATTAGATGATTCATGGGAAATAAATTGACAAAATTTGAAAGTCGGAACTTCCGCTCTAAGTTGTGCCTTGTGTCATAAACTGAAAATCGTTAGTGTTTCATGTGTTGTTTTTCACCCAAACACTTAGATCTTTGTTTCCCCCAATATTTTTAAAATATAAGAGGATTCACGAAAAGAAATTGATAAAATTTGAAACTCATAACTTTCGCTTAAAGGTGTGCCTTGTGTCGTACATGGTAAATCATAGGTGTTTTTATTTTGTTTGATGCCCAAACTCTTAACTCATTGTTTCCTCCCAAACATTTTGACAATATAAGACGATTCACGGATGGAAATTGACAAAATTTGAAACACATAACTTTTGCTCAAAGATATGCCTTGTGTCGTAAATGGTAAATCGTAGGTGTTTTTAGTGTTGTTTGTAGCTCAAACTCTTAGCTATTTATTCCTTCCAATATTTTGACAATATAAGATGATTCACAGAAAGAAATTGAAGAAAATTGAAACTTATAACTTTCGCTCGAAGTTGTGCCTTGTGTCGTAAATGGTAAATCGTAGGTGTTTTTAGTGTTGTTTGTCACCCAAACTTTTAGCTTTTCATTTCCCCCAATATTTTGACAATATTTGATAATTCACGAAAACAAATTGACAAAATTTGGAACTCGTAAGTTTGGATCAAATTTGTAACTTGTGTCATAAATGGTAAATTGTATGTGTTCTTAGTGTTGTTTGTCGTCCAAACTCTTACCTCTTTATTCCTTCCAATATTTTGACAATATAAGATGATTCACGAAAAGAAATTGACATAATTTGAAACTCATAACTTTCGGTTAAAGTTGTGCCTTGTTTCGTACATGGTAAATCATAGGTGTTTTTATTTTGTTTTACGCCCAAACTCTTAACTCATTGTTTCCCCCCAAATATTTTGACAATATAAGACGATTCACGGATGGAAATTGACAAAATTTGAAATACATAACTTTTGCTCAAAGATATGCCTTGTGTCGTAAATGGTAAAACGTAGGTGTTTATAGTGTTGTTTGTAGCTCAAACTCTTAGCTCTTTATTCCTTCCAATATTTTGACAATATAAGATGATTCACGAAAAGAAATCAGAAAAAATTGAAACTTATAACTTTCGCTCAAAGTTGTGCCATGTGTCGTAAATGGTAAATCGTAGGTGTTTTAGTGTTGTTTGTCATCCAAACTTTTAACTTTTCATTTACCCCAATATTTTGACAATATTTGATAATTAACGAAAATAAATTGACAAAATTTGGAACTCGTAACTTTGGCTCAAATTTGTGCCTTGTGTCGTAAATGGTAAATTATAGGTGTTTTTAGTGTTGTTTGTCGCCCAAACTCTTAGCTCTTTATTGCTTCCAATATTTTGACAATATAAGATGATTCACGAAAAGAAATTGACAAAATTTGAAACTTATAACTTTCACTCAAAGATGTGCCTTGTGTCGTAAATGGTAAAACGTAGGTGTTTTTAGTGTTGTTTTGTCACCCAAATTTTAGCTTTTGGTTTCCCCCCAATATTTTGACAATATTAGATGATTCACGGAAAATAAATTGACAAAATTTGAAAGTCGGAACTTTCACTCTAAGTTGTGCCATGTGTCATAAACTGAAAATCGTTAGTGTTTCATGTGTTGTTTTTCACCCAAACACTTAGCTCTTTGTTTCCCCCAATATTTTTAAAATATAAGAGGATTCACGAAAATAAATTGATAAAATTTGAACCTCATAACTTTTGCTTAAAGTTGTGCCTTGTGTCGTACATGGTAAATCATAGGTGTTTTTATTTTGTTTGATACCCAAACTCTTAACTCATTGTTTCCCCCCAAATATTTTGACAATATAAGACGATTCACGGATGGAAATTGACAAATTTTGAAACTCATAACTTTTGCTCAAAGATAAGCCTTGTGTCGTAAATGGTAAATCGTAGGTGTTTTTAGTGTTGTTTCTGGCATAAACTCTTAGCACTTTGTTTTTACCCAATATTTTGACAATATAAGATGATTCACGAAAAGAAATTGAAAAAAATTGAAACTTATAACTTTCGCTCAAAGTTGTGCCTTTTGTCGTAAATGGTAAATCGTAGGTGTTTTTAGTGTTGTTTGTCACCCAAACTTTTAGCTTTTCGTTTCCCCCAATATTTTGACATAATTTGAAACTCATAACTTTCGGTTAAAGTTGTGCCTTGTGTCGTACATGGTAAATCATATGTGTTTTTATTTTGTTTGACGCCCAAACTCTTAACTCATTGTTTCCCCCCAAATATTTTTACAATATAAGACGATTCACGGATGGAAATTGTCAAACTTTGAAACACATAACTTTTGCTCAAAGATATGCCTTGTGTCGTAAATGGTAAATCGTAGGTGTTTTTAGTGTTGTTTGTAGCTCAAACTCTTAGCTCTTTATTCCTTCCAATATTTTGACAATATAAGATGATTCACGAAAGGAAATTGAAGAAAATTGAAACTTATAACTTTCGTCAAAGTTGTGCCTTGAGTCGTAAATGGTAAATCGTAGGTGTTTTAGTGTTGTTTGTCATCCAAACTTTTAACTTTTCGTTTACCCCAATATTTTGACAATATTTCATAATTAACGAAAATAAATTTACAAAATTTGGAACTCGTAACTTTGGCTCAAATTTGTGCCTTGTGTCGTAAATGGTAAATTGTAGGTGTTTTTAGTGTTGTTTGTCGCCCAAACTCTTAGCTCTTTATTGCTTCCAATATTTTGACAATACAAGATGATTCACGAAAAGAAATTGACAAAATTTGAAACTTATAACTTTCACTCAAAGATGTGCCTTGTGTCGTAAATGGTAAAACGTAGGTATTTTTAGTGTTGTTTTGTCACCCAAACTTTTAGCTTTTGGTTTCCCCCCAATATTTTGACAATATTAGATGATTCATGGGAAATAAATTGACAAAATTTGAAAGTCGGAACTTCCGCTCTAAGTTGTGCCTTGTGTCATAAACTGAAAATCGTTAGTGTTTCATGTGTTGTTTTTCACCCAAACACTTAGATCTTTGTTTCCCCCAATATTTTTAAAATATAAGAGGATTCACGAAAAGAAATTGATAAAATTTGAAACTCATAACTTTCGCTTAAAGGTGTGCCTTGTGTCGTACATGGTAAATCATAGGTGTTTTTATTTTGTTTGATGCCCAAACTCTTAACTCATTGTTTCCTCCCAAACATTTTGACAATATAAGACGATTCACGGATGGAAATTGACAAAATTTGAAACACATAACTTTTGCTCAAAGATATGCCTTGTGTCGTAAATGGTAAATCGTAGGTGTTTTTAGTGTTGTTTGTAGCTCAAACTCTTAGCTATTTATTCCTTCCAATATTTTGACAATATAAGATGATTCACAGAAAGAAATTGAAGAAAATTGAAACTTATAACTTTCGCTCGAAGTTGTGCCTTGTGTCGTAAATGGTAAATCGTAGGTGTTTTTAGTGTTGTTTGTCACCCAAACTTTTAGCTTTTCATTTCCCCCAATATTTTGACAATATTTGATAATTCACGAAAACAAATTGACAAAATTTGGAACTCGTAAGTTTGGATCAAATTTGTAACTTGTGTCATAAATGGTAAATTGTATGTGTTCTTAGTGTTGTTTGTCGTCCAAACTCTTACCTCTTTATTCCTTCCAATATTTTGACAATATAAGATGATTCACGAAAAGAAATTGACATAATTTGAAACTCATAACTTTCGGTTAAAGTTGTGCCTTGTTTCGTACATGGTAAATCATAGGTGTTTTTATTTTGTTTTACGCCCAAACTCTTAACTCATTGTTTCCCCCCAAATATTTTGACAATATAAGACGATTCACGGATGGAAATTGACAAAATTTGAAATACATAACTTTTGCTCAAAGATATGCCTTGTGTCGTAAATGGTAAATCGTAGGTGTTTTTAGTGTTGTTTGTAGCTCAAACTCTTAGCTCTTTATTCTTTCCAATATTTTGACAATATAAGATGATTCACAGAAAGAAATTGAAGAAAATTGAAACTTATAACTTTCGCTCAAAGTTGTCACTTGAGTCGTAAATGGTAAATCGTAGTTGTTTTAGTGTTGTTTGTCATCCAAACTTTTAACTTATCGTTTACCCCAATATTTTGACAATATTTGATAATTAACGAAAATAAATTTACAAAATTTGGAACTCTTAACTTTGGCTCAAATTTGTGCCTTGTGTCGTAAATGGTAAATTGTAGGTGTTTTTAGTGTTATTTGTCGCCCCAACTCCTAGCTCTGTATTGCTTCCAATATTTTGACAATACAAGATGATTCACGAAAAGAAATTGACAAAATTTGAAACTTATAACTTTCTCTTAAAGATGTGCCTTGTGTCATAAATGGTAAAACGTAGGTGTTTTTAGTATTGTTTGTCACCCAAACTTCTAGCTTTTTGTTTCCCCCCAATATTTTGACAATATTAGATGATTCACGGAAAATAAATTGAAAAAAATATGAAAGTCGGAACTTCCGCTCTAAGTTGTGCCTTGTGTCATAAAGTGAAAATCGTTAGTGTTTCATGTGTTGTTTTTCACCAAAACTCTTAGCTCTTTGTTTCCCCCAATATTTTTAAAATATAAGAGGATTCATGAAAAGAAATTGATAAAATTTGAAACTCATAACTTTCGCTTAAAGTTGTGCCTTGTCTCGTACATGGTAAATCATAGGTGTTTTTATTTTGCTTGACGCCCAAACTCTTAACTCATTGTTTCCCCCCAAATATTTTGACAATATAAGACGATTCACGGATGGAAATTGACAAAATTTGAAACTCATAACTTTTGCTAAAAGATATGCCTTGTGTCGTAAATGTTAAATCGTAGGTGTTTTTAGTGTTGTTTCTCGCATAAACTCTTACCACTTTGTTTTCCCCCATTATTTTGACAATATAAGATGATTCACGAAAAGAAATTGACAGAATTTGAAACTCATAACTTTCGCTCAAAGTTGTGCCTTGTGTCATAAATAGTAAATCGTAGGTCCTTTTGGTGTTGTTTTTCGCCCAAATTCTTCGCTCTTTGTTTCCCACCAATATTTTGACAACATAAGATGATTCATGTAAGGAAATTGACTAAATTTGAAACTTATAATTTTTGCTCAAAGTGGTGCCTTTTGTCATAAATGGTAAATGGTGGGTGTTTTTAGTGTTCATTGTCGCCCAAACTTTTAGCTCTTTGTTCACCCCTACTATTTTGACAAAATAAGATGATTCATGGAAAGAAATTGACAAAATTTGAAACTCATAACTTTTGCTAAAAGTTGTGTCTTGTGTCGTAAATCATAAATCATAGGTGTTTTTAGTGTTGTTTGTCGCCCAAACTCTTAGCTCTTTGTTTCCCCCATGTTTTGGACAGCATAAGATGATTCACATAATGAAATTGAAAAAAAAAGAAACTAATAACTTTCGCTCTAAGTTGTGGCTTGTGTTGTAAATGGTAAAACGTAGGTGTTTATAGTGTTGTTTTTAGCTCAAACTCTTAGCTCTTTATTCCTTCCAATATTTTGACAATATAAGATGATTCACGAAAAGAAATTGAAAAAAATTGAAACTTATAACTTTCGCTCAAAGTTGTGCCTTGTGTCGTAAATGGTAAATCGTAGGTGTTTTAGTATTGTTTGTCATCCAAACTTTTAACTTTTCGTTTACCCCAATATTTTGACAATATTTGATAATTAACAAAAATAAATTGACAAAATTTGGAACTCGTAACTTTGGCTCAAATTTGTGCCGTGTGTCATAAATGGTAAATTGTAGGTGTTTTTATTGTTGTTTGTCGCCCAAACTCTTAGCTCTTTATTGCTTCCAATATTTTGACAATATAAGATGATTCACGAAAAGAAATTGACAAAAATTGTAACTTATAACTTTCACTCAAAGATGTGCCTTGTGTCGTAAATGTTAAATGTAGGTGTTTTTATTATTGTTTGTCACCCAAACTTCTAGCTTTTTGTTTCCCCCAATATTTTGACAATATTAGATGATTCACGGAAAATAACTTGAAAAAATTTGAAAGTCGGAACTTCCGCTCTAAGTTGTGCCTTGTGTCATAAACTGAAAATCGTTAGTGTTTCATGTGTTGTTTATCACCCAAACTCTTAGCTCTTTGTTTCCCCCAATATTTTTAAAATATAAGAGGATTCACGAAAAGAAATTGATAAAATTTGAAACTCATAACTTTCGCTTAAAGTTATGCCTTGTGTCGTACATGGTAAATCATAGGTGTTTTTATTTTATTTGATGCCCAAACTCTTAATTCATTGTTTCCCCCCAAATATTTTGACAATATAAGACGATTCACGGATGGAAATTGACAAAATTTGAAACTCATAACTTTTGCTCAAAGATATTCCTTGTGTCGTAAATGGTAATCGTATGTGTTTTTGGTGTTGTTTCTCGCATAAACTCTTAGCACTTTGTTTTTACCCAATATTTTGACAATATAAGATGATTCACGAAAAGAAATTGAAAAAAATTGAAACTTATAACTTTCGCTCAAAGTTGTGCTTGTGTCGTAAATGGTAAATCGTAGGTGTTTTTAGTGTTGTTTGTCACCCAAACTTTTAGCTTTTCGTTTCCCCCAATATTTTGACAATATTTGATAATTCACGAAAACAAATTGATAAAATTTGGAACTCGTAAGTTTCGATCAAATTTGTAACTTGTGTCATAAATGGTAAATTGTATGTGTTTTTAGTGTTGTTTGTTGTCCAAACTCTTACCTCTTTATTCCTTCCAATATTTTGACAATATAAGATGATTCACGAAAAGAAATTGACATAATTTGAAACTCATAAGTTTCGGTTAAAGTTGTGCCTTGTGTCGTACATGGTAAATCATAGGTGTTTTTATTTTGTTTGACGCCCAAACTCTTAACTCATTGTTTCCCCCCAAATATTTTGACAATATAAGACGATTCACGGATGGAAATTGACAAACTTTGAAACACATAACTTTTGCTCAAAGATATGCCTTGTGTCGTAAATGGTAAATCGTTGGTGTTTTTAGTGTTGTTTGTAGCTCAAACTCTTAGCTCTTTATTCCTTCCAATATTTTGACAATATAAGATGATTCACGAAAAGAAATTGAAGAAAATTGAAACTTATAACTTTCGCTCAAAGTTGTGCCTTGAGTCGTAAATGGTAAATCGTAGGTGTTTTAGTGTTGTTTGTCATCCAAACTTTTAACTTTTCGTTTACCCCAATATTTTGACAATATTTCATAATTAACGAAAATAAATTTACAAAATTTGGAACTCGTAACTTTGGCTCAAATTTGTGCCTTGTGTCGTAAATGGTAAATTCTAGGTGTTTTTAGTGTTGTTTGTCGGGCAAACTCTTAGCTCTTTATTGCTTCCAATATTTTGACAATACAAGATGATTCACGAAAAGAAATTGACAAAATTTGAAACTTATAACTTTCACTCAAAGATGTGCCTTGTGTCGTAAATGGTAAAACGTAGGTGTTTTTAGTGTTGTTTTGTCACCCAAACTTTTAGCTTTTGGTTTCCCCCCAATATTTTGACAATATTAGATGATTCACAGAAAATAAATTGACAAAATTTGAAAGTCGGAACTTCCGATCTAAGTTGTGCCTTGTGTCATAAACTAGAAATCATTAGTGTTTCATGTGTTGTTTTTCACCCAAACACTTAGCTCTTTGTTTCCCCCAATATTTTTAAAATATAAGAGGATTCACGAAAAGAAATTGATAAAATTTGAAACTCATAACTTTCGCTTAAAGTTGTGCCTTGTGTCGTACATGGTAAATCATAGGTGTTTTTATGTTGTTTGATGCCCAAACTCTTAACTCATTGTTTCCCCCCAAATATTTTGACAATATAAGACGATTCACGGATGGAAATTGAAAATATTTGAAACTCATAACTTTTGCTCAAAGATATGCCTTGTGTCGTAAATGGTAAATCGTAGGTGTTTTTGGTGTTGTTTCTCGCATAAACTCTTAGCACTTTGTTTTTACGCAATATTTTGACAATATAAGATTATTCACGAAAAGAAATTGAAAAAAATTGAAACTTATAACTTTCGCTCAAAGTTGTGCCTTGTGTCGAAAATGGTAAATCGTAGGCGTTTTTAGTGTTGTTTGTCACCCAAACTTTTAGCTTTTCATTTCCCCCAATATTTTGACAATATATGATAATTCACGAAAACAAATTGACAAAATTTGGAACTCGTAAGTTTGGATCAAATTTGTAACTTGTGTCATAAATGGTAAATTGTATGTGTTTTTAGTGTTGTTTGTCGTCCAAACTCTTACCTCTTTATGCCTTCCAATATTTTGACAATATAAGATGATTCACGAAAAGAAATTGACATAATTTGAAACTCATAACTTTCGGTTAACGTTGTGCCTTGTTTCGTACATGGTAAATCATAGGTGTTTTTATTTTGTTTGACGCCCAAACTCTTAACTCATTGTTTCCCCCCAAATATTTTGACAATATAAGACGATTCACGGATGGAAATTGACAAAATTTGAAACACATAACTTTTGCTCAAAGATATGCCTTGTGTCGTAAATGGTAAATCGTAGGTGTTTTTAGTGTTGTTTGTAGCTCAAACTCTTAGCTCTTTATTTCTTCCAATATTTTGACAATATAAGATGATTCACGGAAAGAAATTGAAGAAAATTGAAATTTATAACTTTCGCTCAAAGTTGTGCCTTGTGTCGTAAATGGTAAATCGTAGGTGTTTTAGTGTTGTTTGTCATCCAAACATTTAACTTTTCGTTTACCCCAATATTTTGACAATATTTGATAATTAACGAAAATAAATTTACAAAATTTGGAACTCGTAACTTTGGCTCAAATTTGTGCCTTGTGTCGTAAATGGTAAATTGTAGGTGTTTTTAGTGTTGTTTGTCGCCCAAACTCCTAGCTCTTTATTGCTTCCAATATTTTGACAATACAAGATGATTCACGAAAAGAAATTGACAAAATTTAAAACTTATAACTTTCACTCAAAGATGTGCCTTGTGTCATAAATGGTAAAACGTAGTTGTTTTTAGTATTGTTTGTCACCCCAACTTCTATCTTTTTTTTCCCCCAATATTTTGACAATATTAGATGATTCACGGAAAATAACTTGAAAAAATTTGAAAGTCGGAACTTCCGCTCTAAGTTGTGCCTTGTGTCATAAACTGAAAATCGTTAGTGTTTCATGTGTTGTTTTTCACCCAAACTCTTAGCTCTTTGTTTCCCCCAATATTTTTAAAATATAAGAGGATTCACGAAAAGAAATTGATAAAATTTGAAACTCATAACTTTCGCTTAAAGTTGTGCCTTGTGTCGTACACGGTAAATCATAGGTGTTTTTATTTTGCTTGACGCCCAAACTCTTAACTCATTGTTTCCCCCCAAATATTTTGACAATATAAGACGATTCACAGATGGAAATTGACAAAATTTGAAACTCATAACTTTTGCTAAAAGATATGCCTTGTGTCGTAAATGTTAAATCGTAGGTGTTTTTAGTGTTGTTTCTCGCATAAACTCTTACCACTTTGTTTTCCCCCAATATTTTGACAATATAAGATGATTCACGAAAAGAAATTGACAGAATTTGAAACTCATAACTTTCGCTCAAAGTTGTGCCTTGTGTCATAAATAGTAAATCGTAGGTGTTTTTAGTGTTGTTTTTTGCCCAAATTCTTCGCTCTTTGTTTCCCAACAATATTTTGACAACATAAGATGATTCATGTAAGGAAATTGACTAAATTTGAAACTTATTATTTTTGCTCAAAGTGGTGCCTTTTGTCATAAATGGTAAATGGTGGGTGTTTTTAGTGTTCATTGTCGCCCAAACTTTTACCTCTTTGTTCACCCCTACTATTTTGACAAAATAAGATGATTCATGGAAAGAAATTGACAAAATTTGAAACTCATAACTTTTGCTAAAAGTTGTGTCTTGTGTCGTAAATCATAAATCATAGGTATTTTTAGTGTTGTTTGTCGCCCAAACTCTTAGCTCTTTGTTTCCCCCATGTTTTGGACAGCATAAGATGATTCGCATAATGAAATTGAAAAAAATTGAAACTAATAACTTTCGCTCTAAGTTGTGGCTTGTGTTGTAAATGGTAAAACGTAGGTGTTTATAGTGTTGTTTGTAGCTCAAACTCTTAGCTCTTTATTCCTTCCAATATTTTGACAATATAAGATGATTCACGAAAAGAAATCGGAAAAAATTGAAACTTATAACTTTCGCTCAAAGTTGTGCCATGTGTCGTAAATGGTAAATCGTAGGTGTTTTAGTGTTGTTTGTCATCCAAACATTTAACTTTTCATTTACCCCAATATTTTGACAATATTTGATAATTAACGAAAATAAATTGACAAAATTTGGAACTCGTAACTTTGGCTCAAATTTGGGCCTTGTGTCGTAAATGGTAATTTGTAGGTGTTTTTAGTGTTGTTTGTCGCCCAAACTCTTAGCTCTTTATTGCTTCCAATATTTTGACTATATAAGATGATTCACGAAAAGAAATTGACAAAATTTGAAACTTATAACTTTCACTCAAAGATGTGCCTTGTGTCGTAAATGGTAAAACGTACGTGTTTTTAGTGTTGTTTTATCACCCAAACTTTTAGCTTTTGGTTTCCCCCTAATATTTTGACAATATTAGATGATTCACGGAAAATAAATTGACAAAACTTGAAAGTCGGAACTTCCGTTCTAAGTTGTGCCTTGTGTCATAAACTGAAAATCGTTAGTGTTTCATGTGTTGTTTTTCACCCAAACACTTAGCTCTTTGTTTCCCCCAATATTTTTAAAATATAAGAGGATTCACGAAAATAAATTGATAAAATTTGAACCTCATAACTTTCGTTTAAAGATGTGCCTTGTGTCGTACATGGTAAATCATAGGTGTTTTTATTTTGTTTGATACCCAAACTCTTAACTCATTGTTTCCCCCCAAAATATTTTGACAATATAAGACGATTCACGGATGGAAATTGACAAAATTTGAAACTCATAACTTTTGCTCAAAGATATGCCTTGTGTCGTAAATGGTAAATCGTAGGTGTTTTTAGTGTTGTTTCTCGCATAAACTCTTAGCACTTTGTTTTTACCGAATATTTTGACAATATAAGATGATTCACGTAAAGAAATTGAAAAAAATTGAAACTTATAACTTTCGCTCAAAGTTGTGCTTGTGTCGTAAATGGTAAATCGTAGGTGTTTTTAGTGTTGTTTGTCACCCAAACTTTTAGCTTTACGTTTCCCCCAATATTTTGACAATATTTGATAATTCACGAAAACAAATTGACAAAATTTGGAACTCGTAAGTTTGGATCAAATTTGTAACTTTTGTCATAAATGGTCAATTGTATGTGTTTTTAGTGTTGTTTGTCGTCCAAACTCTTACCTCTTTATGCCTTCCAATATTTTGACAATATAAGATGATTCACGAAAAGAAATTGACATAATTTGAAACTCATAACTTTCGGTTAAAGTTGTGCCTTGTTTCGTACATGGTAAATCATAGGTGTTTTTATTTTGTTTGACGCCCAAACTCTTAACCCATTGTTTCCCCCCAAATATTTTGACAATATAAGACAATTCACGGATGGAAATTGACAAAATTTGAAACACATAACTTTTGCTCAAAGATATGCCTTGTGTCGTAAATGGTAAATCGTAGGTGTTTTTAGTGTTGTTTGTAGCTCAAACTCTTAGCTCTTTATTCCTTCCAATATTTTGACAATATAAGATGATTCACAGAAAGAAATTGAAGGAAATTGAAACTTATAACTTTCGCTCAAAGTTGTGCCTTGAGTCGTAAATGGTAAATCGTAGGTGTTTTAGTGTTGTTTGTCATCCAAACTTTTACTTTTTCGTTTACCCCAATATTTTGACAATATTTCATAATTAACGAAAATAAATTTACAAAATTTGGAACTCGTAACTTTGGCTCAAATTTGTGCCTTGTGTCGTAAATGGTAAATTGTAGGTGTTTTTAGTGTTGTTTGTCGCCCAAACTCCTAGCTCTTTATTGCTTCCAATATTTTGACAATACAAGATGATTCACGAAAAGAAATTGATAAAATTTGAAACTCATAACTTTCGCTTAAAGTTGTCCCTTGTGTCGTACATGGTAAATCATAGGTGTTTTTATTTTGTTTGACGCCCAAACTCTTAACTCATTGTTTCCCCCCAAATATTTTGACAATATAAGACGATTCACGGATGGAAATTGACAAAATTTGAAACTCATAACTTTTGCTAAAAGATATGCCTTGTGTCGTAAATGTTAAATCGTAGGTGTTTTTAGTGTTGTTTCTCGCATAAACTCTTACCACTTTGTTTTCCCCCAATATTTTGACAATATAAGATGATTCACGAAAAGAAATTGACAGAATTTGAAACTCATAACTTTCGCTCAAAGTTGTGCCTTGTGTCATAAATAGTAAATCGTAGGACCTTTTGGTGTTGTTTTTCGCCCAAATTCTTCACTCTTTGTTTCCCACCAATATTTTGACAACATAAGATGATTCATGTAAGGAAATTGACTAAATTTGAAACTTATATTTTTTGCTCAAAGTGGTGCCTTTTGTCATAAATGGTAAATGGTGGGTGTTTTTAGTGTTCATTGTCGCCCAAACTTTTAACTCTTTGTTCACCCCTACTATTTTGACAAAATAAGATGATTCATGGAAAGAAATTGACAAAATTTGAAACTCATAACTTTGGCTACAAGTTGTGTCTTGTGTCGTAAATCATAAATCATAGGTGGTTTTAGTGTTGTTTGTCGCCCAAACTCTTAGCTCTTTGTTTCCCCCATGTTTTGGACAGCATAAGATGATTCACATAATGAAATTGAAAAAAAATGAAACTAATAACTTTCGCTCTAAGTTGTGGCTTGTGTTGTAAATGGTAAAACGTTGGTGTTTATAGTGTTGTTTGTAGCTAAAACTCTTAGCTCTTTATTTCTTCCAATATTTTGACAATATAAGATGATTCACGAAAAGAAATTGAAAAAAATTGAAACTTATAACTTTCCCTCAAAGTTGTGCCTTGTGTCGTAAATGGTAAATCGTAGGTGATTTAGTATTGTTTGTCATCCAAACTTTTAACTTTTCGTTTACCCCAATATTTTGACAATATTTGATAATTAACAAAAATAAATTGACAAAATTTGGAACTCGTAACTTTGGCTCAAATTTGTGCCGTGTGTCGTAAATGGTAAATTGTAGGTGATTTTAGTGTTGTTTGTCGCCCAAACTCGTAGCTCTTTATTTCTTCCAATATTTTGACAATACAAGATGATTCACGAAAAGAAATTGATAAAATTTGAAACTCATAACTTTCGCTTAAAGTTGTCCCTTGTGTCGTACATGGTAAATCATAGGTGTTTTTATTTTGTTTGACGCCCAAACTCTTAACTCATTGTTTCCCCCCAAATATTTTGACAATATAAGACGATTCACGGATGGAAATTGACAAAATTTGAAACTCATAACTTTTGCTAAAAGATATGCCTTGTGTCGTAAATGTTAAATCGTAGGTGTTTTTAGTGTTGTTTCTCGCATAAACTCTTACCACTTTGTTTTCCCCCAATATTTTGACAATATAAGATGATTCACGAAAAGAAATTGACAGAATTTGAAACTCATAACTTTCGCTCAAAGTTGTGCCTTGTGTCATAAATAGTAAATCGTAGGACCTTTTGGTGTTGTTTTTCGCCCAAATTCTTCACTCTTTGTTTCCCACCAATATTTTGACAACATAAGATGATTCATGTAAGGAAATTGACTAAATTTGAAACTTATATTTTTTGCTCAAAGTGGTGCCTTTTGTCATAAATGGTAAATGGTGGGTGTTTTTAGTGTTCATTGTCGCCCAAACTTTTAACTCTTTGTTCACCCCTACTATTTTGACAAAATAAGATGATTCATGGAAAGAAATTGACAAAATTTGAAACTCATAACTTTGGCTACAAGTTGTGTCTTGTGTCGTAAATCATAAATCATAGGTGGTTTTAGTGTTGTTTGTCGCCCAAACTCTTAGCTCTTTGTTTCCCCCATGTTTTGGACAGCATAAGATGATTCACATAATGAAATTGAAAAAAAATGAAACTAATAACTTTCGCTCTAAGTTGTGGCTTGTGTTGTAAATGGTAAAACGTTGGTGTTTATAGTGTTGTTTGTAGCTAAAACTCTTAGCTCTTTATTTCTTCCAATATTTTGACAATATAAGATGATTCACGAAAAGAAATTGAAAAAAATTGAAACTTATAACTTTCCCTCAAAGTTGTGCCTTGTGTCGTAAATGGTAAATCGTAGGTGATTTAGTATTGTTTGTCATCCAAACTTTTAACTTTTCGTTTACCCCAATATTTTGACAATATTTGATAATTAACAAAAATAAATTGACAAAATTTGGAACTCGTAACTTTGGCTCAAATTTGTGCCGTGTGTCGTAAATGGTAAATTGTAGGTGATTTTAGTGTTGTTTGTCGCCCAAACTCGTAGCTCTTTATTGCTTCCAATATTTTGACAATATAAGATAATTCACAAAAAGAAATTGACAAAATTTGTAACTTATAACTTTCACTCAAAGATGTGCCTTGTGTCGTAAATGGTAAAATGTAGGTGTTTTTATTATTGTTTGTCACCCAAACTTCTAGCTTTTTGTTTCCCCCAATATTTTGACAATATTAGATGATTCACGGAAAATAACTTGAAAAAATTTGAAAGTCGGAACTTCCGCTCTAAGTTGTGCCTTGTGTCATAAACTGAAAATCGTTAGTGTTTCATGTGTTGTTTTTCACCCAAACTCTTAGCTCTTTGTTTCCCCCAATATTTTTAAAATATAAGAGGATTCACGAAAAGAAATTGATAAAATTTGAAACTCATACCTTTCGCTTAAAGTTGTGCCTTGTGTCGTACATGGTAAATCATAGGTGTTTTTATTTTGTTTGACGCCCAAACTCTTAACTCATTGTTTCCCCCAAATATTTTGACAATATAAGACAATTCACGGATGGAAATTGACAAAATTTGAAACTCATAACTTTTGCTAAAAGATATGCCTTGTGTCGTAAATGTTAAATCGTAGGTGTTTTTAGTGTTGTTTCTCGCATAAACTCTTACCACTTTGTTTCCCCCCAATATTTTGACAATATAAGATGATTCACGAAAAGAAATTGATAGAATTTGAAACTCATAACTTTCGCTCAAAGTTGTGCCTTGTGTCATAAATAGTAAATCGTAGGACCTTTTGGTGTTGTTTTTCGCCCAAATTCTTCGCTCTTTGTTTCCCACCAATATTTTGACAACATAAGATGATTCATGTAAGGAAATTGACTAAATTTGAAACTTATAATTTTTGCTCAAAGTTGAAATACCCCAAATAAGTGGGTAATGGCATTTTGGTAAATTAATTATGGGTTTTGCTTAAAAAGGGGAGAAATGGAAATATTTGGGATTAAAATCCCTAAATTCGGATCTCTCTCTCTCTCTCTCCATTTTTCCTGTGCTCAGCAACCCTCTTCCCCGATGAATCCGACCCCCTTCGTGCCCAGCCGAGTAGCTCCTTCTCCGGCGAGCCCGACCGGACCTCTCCTCCTCCGTTCCCTCCGTGTTCGAGCTGCTGTTCGTTGTTGTGGAGCCGAGCTGTGCAGCTGCTGTCCGCGTCCGAGTGCTTCGCTGGTTCGTGTTGCTGTGGTGTCGCGTGGGCTGCTGTGGACTGCGTCGTCTCCGGCGTCAGAAGCTCTTCCGGCGAGGACATGAAGAGATTCGTGGTTGCTGAGTTCCGGTGATGAGAAGCTCGGTCGTTGTTGTTGCTGTTGTGTGGGTTCACTATTGCTGTGCTATGTTTTCTGCTGGTGTTGCCGCCGTCGTCTCCGGCGTCGAGGAGCATCTCCGGTGGCTACTGAAGGTGGTCGTCGACGGGACAAGGTAAACCTTTGATCGGTTTTGGTTGGGGGTTCGAATGGATGTTATATATGAACATATAGGAGTTGCTAAATCTGTATATATGTGACCGAGATGTGTGAGTTCGGGGCTGAATTGTTGATTTGTGCAGCAAACTTTGGGTTATTTTGTGGGGGTTTGGTTGAATTGAAACTTTGATTGGAGTTTGGAATTTGGTGGTTTGCTTAATTAATTAAGGTTGAGTTTAGGGTTGAATTTGGGGGTTTATTAGTAGTGCATTTGTATGAGTTAATTAATGCCAGGGAATTGCTCGGATGGTTATTTCAGGTTTGTTCGGGTTGATTGGGGATCTCTGGAGTCGTCGTTGCGGTTCGACTTGAGGCAAGAGGATTCTTGCTAACTTATAGTTTTTAATAAATTGTTTTATGCCCAGTTTATTTCATAATTAAGTTTACCGTTGCTTGGTTGAATATGGGTATGTGCGTGTGATATGATTTGTCTTGTATCGTATTTGATTAAATGTTGACGTGGTAGTCAATTGTGACTAAATGTGATTGATTGTTGTTGATAGTGTCTGTTGACACGTGGGTGTGTGTTAGATCGTGTGGGTGTGTTGGATTGAATGTGTGTGTGTGTGTGTGTGTGGATCGTATGTGTGTGTTGGATTGAATGTGTGTGTGTGTGGATCGTATGTGTGTGTTGGATTGAATGTGTGTATGCGTGTGTTGGATTGTGTGTGTGTGAATGTGTGGGTACATTAGTAATTGTCCCGTGTTGTAGATGGACTGATGTGGTTTGATTGGATTATTGATTTTAAAGTTACTTGGGTGAATATATATATATATGTGTGATATTGTGTGATGATGATGTGTGTGAGGATATGTGATAATGTGTGATGATGTGTGTGTGATATTATGTGATAATGTGTGATGAGGTGTGGTTATGTGATTTTGACTGTCGTCGTGTTGTTGGATTGGTTCGTATGGTGATGGATAGTGGGTTTTGGAGGTTGTGAATTGTCTCACCTTGGTGATGTGGGGGTGGAGACGGGGATGTTGTGAATTGTCTCACCTTGGTGATGTGGGGGTGGAGACGGAGATGTTGTGAATTGTCTCACCTTGGTGATGTGGGGGTGGAGACGGAGATGTGTGTTGATTGTCTCACCCGGTGATGTGGTGGTGGAGACGGAGGTTAGAGTGGAGGTGTTGGTGGTTGTGCGTGTTGGTTATGTGTTGATATTGGTTGTGTGTGTGATTATTGGTTGTGTGTTGATTATTGGTTGTGTGCTCGGTTATGAGTTGTGTACTTGAATATTGGTTGTATGCTTAGTTAGTGGTTTTGTTTTCGAATATTGGTGGGATGTTTGATTATCGGTTTTGTGTTAGACTTTGGTCGCCGGTTGGTTATGTTGATTGAATAGGAAGGTTGGTTTCCCATCTGGAGGGTGTGGGTTAACATGGTTTGAAATTGAATGCACGAGTTGAGTTTGATGCATGAGTTGTAGTCTAGGGTGATGAATCGGCGGCACCAGAAGGGTGGCTGGCCTGGACCGTAATTTAGGTTATGATTGTGTTATGTGATGATTATTTCGTAGATACCTATGTGTTTGTTGATGTGAAGGTTAACTGAATTTGTTGTGTTAGTATAGTAGTGAGTTCTGTATTATTGGTTAGCTTTGGTTGTAAGTTAGTAGTAAGATATGTGTATGCGCTTGGAGTTGTTGATTGAGGTATTACTAATGGAGAGTAAGTTGGATTGGATCGTTCTATTCGTTTATGCTTGAGATGAGATTGGGGTTGGATTGAAGAGGTTAGTATAGGGTAGAGTTGTATAAGGATGTGTAATGGTTGATTTATGTGATAAGGTGTGGTTGTGTTTTGACGCGTGAATTATATTGATTGGTCAGTATGATATTGTATATATTATATATATATATTGATTGGCATATTGTTGGTATTATCTGATTGTTGTGATAAATCTTTGGATTTCAACTGTTTTAGCTCGGCTAGTCTTGCCATAGTCTTTCAAAAGACTAACCAACTGCGGTTTACATGCCGCGGTTGGCTGGGGTATTGGGTCCCCCAGTCAATCAGGCTTTGCAGATTTAGCGCCAGCAAGGAGGATCCTGATCACCGTCGGTTTGGAGTCGAAGGCTTTACACTTTTGGTTTGGACTTTGACTTGGTTGGGCGTGTCGTTTTGGTTTTGGACCTTGTATGGGTCGAACTTGTTGTATTGGTTTTGGTTTGTAAAGTGTTGTATTTTCTGTACGTTAAGTTGTTAGTGGTTTCAAACTCTGGACAGGTTTTACAGGTTTTCCGCTGCTGCTTTTGATATATGATATATATATATGAGTTATGTTTTGCAAAAAAATTATTTCACCCGCCTTATAGTCCTTCGGGACTATGGCACTGTAGCACCTCTGGCCCGGGGTGTTACAGAAGTGCCTTTTGTCATAAATGGTAAATGGTGGGTGTTTTTAGTGTTCATTGTCGCCCAAACTTTTAGCTCTTTGTTCACCCCTACTATTTTGACAAAATAAGATGATTCATGGAAAGAAATTGACAAAATTTGAAACTCATAACTTTTGCTAAAAGTTGTGTCTTGTGTCGTAAATCATAAATCATAGGTGTTTTTAGTGTTGTTTGTCGCCCAAACTCTTAGCTCTCTGTTTCCCCCATGTTTTGGACAACATAAGATGATTCACATAATGAAATTGAAAAAAAATGAAACTAATAACTTTCGCTCTAAGTTGTGGCTTGTGTTGTAAATGGTAAAACGTAGGTGTTTATAGTGTTGTTTGTAGTTCAAACTCTTAGCTCTTTATTCCTTCCAATATTTTGACAATATAAGATGATTCACGAAAAGAAATTGAAAAAAATTGAAACTTATAACTTTCGCTCAAAGTTGTGCCTTGTGTCGTAAATGGTAAATCGTAGGTGTTTTAGTATTGTTTGTCATCCAAACTTTTAACTTTTCGTTTACCCCAATATTTTGACAATATTTGAAAATTAACAAAAATAAATTGACAAAATTTGGAACTCGTAACTTTGGCTCAAATTTGTGTCGTGTGTCGTAAATGGTAAATTGTAGGTGTTTTTAGTGTTGTTTGTCGCCCAAACTCTTAGCTCTTTATTGCTTCCAATATTTTGACAATATAAGATGATTCACGAAAAGAAATTGACAAAATTTGTAACTTATAACTTTCACTCAAAGATGTGCCTTGTGTCGTAAATGGTAAAATGTAGGTGTTTTTATTATTGTTTGTCACCCAAACTTCTAGCTTTTTGTTTCCCCCAATATTTTGACAATATTAGATGATTCACGGAAAATAACTTGAAAAAATTTGAAAGTCGGAACTTCCGCTCTAAGTTGTGCCTTGGGTCATAAAGTGAAAATCGTTAGTGTTTTCCCCCAATTATTTAATTCTTTGTTTTCCCCCAATTATTTAAAAATATAAGATGATTCTCGAAAAGAAATTGAAAATTTTTTAAACTCGTTACATTCACTCAAAGTTGTTCTTTGTATCATAAATGGTAAATCGTAGGTGTTTTTAGTGTTGTTTGTCGCCCAAACTCTTAGCTCTTTGTTTCCCCCATGTTTTGGACAGCATAAGATGATTCGCATAATGAAATTGAAAAAAATTGAAACTAATAACTTTCGCTCTAAGTTGTGGCTTGTGTTGTAAATGGTAAAACGTAGGTGTTTATAGTGTTGTTTGTAGCTCAAACTCTTAGCTCTTTATTCCTTCCAATATTTTGACAATATAACATGATTCACGAAAAGAAATCGGAAAAAATTGAAACTTATAACTTTCGCTCAAAGTTGTGCCATGTGTCGTAAATGGTAAATCGTAGGTGTTTTAGTGTTGTTTGTCATCAAAACTTTTAACTTTTCATTTACCCCAATTGTAACATCCCAGGCCAAGCTACCCCAGCCACCCAACGGTGCCGGCGCCGGTACTGGTGCCGCCTGGTTGTCCAAGGGCATGCAGCCCACACACCCAACCCTTCTCCCATTTAAATGGGTAGGTTGTTGCCCACGGGGATCGAACCCGAGACCTTTAGATACAAGGGAAATGCCTTACCACTTGTATCACCAATTGTGCTGCAGCGCAATTGGGTTCGATCCCCGTGGGCAACAACCTGGGCGTTTGGCCGCTTGTTAAAGCGTGAGGTCTCGTGTTCGAGTCTCACGAACAACCTCCCAGCCATGGGGATTTGGTTGGGGTACATGGGCTCCGGCCCATGGATAGAGAAATGGCTGGCCCGATGAGGTCGGAGCCCCTCTCATTCAAAGTGTACTTTTTTGTAACATCCAGGCCAAGCTACCCCAGCCACCAAGCCGCCCAGCCACCCAACGGTATCGGCGCCGATACTGGTGCCGCTTGGTTGTCCAAGGGCATGCAGCCCACACACCCAACCCTTCCCCCATTTAAATGGGAGAAGGGTTGGGTGTGTGGGCTGCATGCCCTTGGACAACCAGGCGGCACCAGTACCGGCGCCGGCACCGTTGGGTGGCTGGGCGGCTTGGTGGCTGGGGTAGCTTGGCCTGGGATGTTACACCAATATTTTGACAATATTTGATAATTAACGAAAATAAATTGACAAAATTTGGAACTCGTAACTTTGGCTCAAATTTGTGTCTTGTGTAGTAAATGGTAAATTGTAGGTGTTTTTAGTGTTGTTTGTCGCCCAAACTCTTAGCTCTTTATTGCTTCCAATATTTTGACAATATAAGATGATTCACGAAAATAAATTGACAAAATTTGAAACTTATAACTTTCACTCAAAGATGTGCCTTGTGTCGTAAATGGTAAAACGTAGGTGTTTTTAGTGTTGTTTTGTCACCCAAACTTTTAGCTTTTGGTTTCCCCTCAATATTTTGACAATATTAGATGATTCAAGGAAAATAAATTGACAAAATTTGAAAGTCGGAACTTACGCTCTAAGTTGTGTCTTGTGTCATAAACTGAAAATAGTTAGTGTTTCATGTGTTGTTTTTCACCCAAACACTTAGCTCTTTGTTTCCCCCAATATTTTTAAAATATAAGAGGATTCACGAAAAGAAATTGATAAAATTTGAACCTCATAACTTTCGCTTAAAGTTGTGCCTTGTGTCGTACATGGTAAATCATAGGTGTTTTTATTTTGTTTGATACCCAAACTCTTAACTCATTGATTCCCCCCAAATATTTTGACAATATAAGATGATTCACGGATGGAAATTGACAAAATTTGAAACTCATAACTTTTGCTCAAGGATATGCCTTGTGTCGTAAATGGTAAATCGTAGGTGTTTTTATTGTTGTTTCTCGCATAAACTCTTAGCACTTTGTTTTTACCCAATATTTGGACAATATAAGATGATTCACGAAAAGAAATTGAAAAAAATTGAAACTTATAACTTTCGCTCAAAGTTGTGCCTTGTGTCGTAAATGGTAAATCGTATGTGTTTTTAGTGTTGTTTGTCACCCAAACTTTTAGCTTTTCGTTTCCCCCAATATTTTGACAATATTTGATAATTCACGAAAACAAATTGACAAAATTTGGAACTCGTAAGTTTGGATCAAATTTGTAACTTGTGTCATAAATGGTAAATTGTATGTGTTTTTAGTGTTGTTTGTCGTCCAATCTCTTACCTCTTTATTCCTTCCAATATTTTGACAATATAAGATGATTCACGAAAATAAATTGACATAATTTGAAACTCATAACTTTCGGTTAAAGTTGTGCCTTGTGTCGTACATGGTAAATCATAGGTGTTTTTATTTTGTTTGACGCCCAAACTCTAAACTCATTGTTTCCCCCCAAATATTTTGACAATATAAGACGATTCACGGATGGAAATTGACAAACTTTGAAACATATAACTTTTGCTCAAAGATATGCCTTGTGTCGTAAATGGTAAATCGTAGGTGTTTTTAGTGTTGTTTGTAGCTCAAACTCTTAGCTCTTTATTCCTTCCAATATTTTGACAATATAAGATGATTCACGAAAAGAAATTGAAGAAAATTGAAACTTATAACTTTCGCTCAAAGTTGTGCCTTGAGTCGTAAAGGGTAAATCGTAGGTGTTTTAGTGTTGTTTGTCATCCAAACTTTTAACTTTTCGTTTACCCAAATATTTTGACATTATTTCATAATTAACGAAAATAAATTTACAAAATTTGGAACTCGTAACTTTGGCTCAAATATGTGCCTTGTGTCGTAAATGGTAAATTGTAGGTGTTTTTAGTGTTGTTTGTCGCCCAAACTCTTAGCTCTTTATTGCTTCCAATATTTTGAAAATACAATATGATTCACGAAAAGAAATTGACAAAATTTGAAACTTATAACTTTCACTGAAAGATGTGCCTTGTGTCGTAAATGGTAAAACGTAGGTGTTTTTAGTGTTGTTTTGTCACCCAAACTTTTAGCTTTTGGTTTCCCCCCAATATTTTGCCAATATTAGATGATTCACGGAAAATAAATTGACAAAATTTGAAAGTCGGAACTTCCGCTCCAAGTTGTGCCTTGTGTCATAAACTGAAAATTGTTAGTGTTTCATGTGTTGTTTTTCACCCAAACACTTAGCTCTTTGCTTCCCCCAATATTTTTAAAATATAAGAGGATTCACGAAAAGAAATTGATAAAATTTGAAACTCATAACTTTCGCTTAAAGTTATGCCTTGTGTCGTACATGGTAAATCATAGGTGTTTTTATTTTGTTTGATGCCCAAACTCTTAACTCATTGTTTTCCCCCAAATACTTTGACAATATAAGACGATTCACGAATGGAAATTGACAAAATTTGGAACTCATAACTTTTGCTCAAAGATATGCCTTGTGTCGTAAATGGTAAATCGCAGGTGTTTTTGGTGTTGTTTCTCGCATAAACTCTTAGCACTTTGTTTTTACCCAATATTTTGACAATATAAGATGATTCATGAAAAGAAATTGAAAAAATTTGAAACTTATAACTTTCGCTCAAAGTTGTGTCTTGTGTCGTAAATGGTAAATCGTAGGTGTTTTTAGTGTTGTTTGTCACCCAAACTTTTAGCTTTTCATTTCCCCCAATATTTTGACAATATTTGATAATTCACGAAAACAAATTGACAAAATTTGGAACTCGTAAGTTTGGATCAAATTTGTAACTTGTGTCATAAATGGTAAATTGTATGTGTTTTTAGTGTTGTTTGTCGTCCAAACTCTTACCTCTTTATTCCTTCCAATATTTTGACAATATAAGATGATTCACGAAAAGAAATTGACATAATTTGAAACTCATAACTTTCGGTTAAAGTTGTGCCTTGTTTCGTACATGGTAAATCATAGGTGTTTTTATTTTGTTTGACGCCCAAACTCTTAACTCATTGTTTCCCCCCAAATATTTTGACAATATAAGACGATTCACGGATGGAAATTGACAAAATTTGAAACACATAACTTTTGCTCAAAGATATGCCTTGTGTCGTAAATGGTAAATCGTAGGTGTTTTTAGTGTTGTTTGTAGCTCAAACTCTTAGCTCTTTATTCCTTCCAATATTTTGACAATATAAGATGATTCACGGAAAGAAATTGAAGAAAATTGAAACTTATAACTTTCGCTCAAAGTTGTGTCTTGAGTCGTAAATGGTAAATCGTAGGTGTTTTAGTGTTGTTTGTCATCCAAACGTTAAACTTTTCGTTTACCCCAATATTTTGACAATATTTGATAATTAACGAAAATAAATTTACAAAATTTGGAACTCGTAACTTTGGCTCAAATTTGTGCCTTGTGTCGTAAATGGTAAATTGTAGGTATTTTTAGTGTTGTTTGTCGCCCAAACTCCTAGCTCTTTATTGCTTCTAATATTTTGACAATATAAGATGATTCACGAAAAGAAATTGACAAAATTTGAAACTTATAACTTTCCCTCAAAGATGAGCCTTGTGTCATAAATGGTAAAACGTAGGTGTTTTTAGTATTGTTTGTCACCCAAACTTCTAGCTTTTTGTTTCCCCCCAATATTTTGACAATATTAGATGATTCACGGAAAATAAATTGAAAAAAATTTGAAAGTCGGAACTTCCGCTCTAAGTTGTGCCTTGTGTCATAAACTGAAAATCGTTAGTGTTTCATGTGTTATTTTTCACCCAAACTCTTAGCTCTTTGTTTCCCCCAATATTTTTAAAATGTAAGAGGATTCACGAAAAGAAATTGATAAAATTTGAAACTCATAACTTTCGCTTAAAGTTGTGTCTTGTGTCGTACATGGTAAATCATAGGTGTTTTTATTTTGTTTGACGCCCAAACTCTTAACTCATTGTTTCCCCCCAAATATTTTGACAATATAAGACGATTCACGGATGGAAATTGACAAAATTTGAAACTCATAACTTTTGTTAAAAGATATGCCTTGTGTCGTAAATGGTAAATCGTAGGTGTTTTTAGTGTTGTTTATCGCATAAACTCTTACCACTTTGTTTTCCCCCAATATTTTGACAATATAAGATGATTCACGAAAAGAAATTGACAGAATTTGAAACTCATAACTTTCGCTCAAAGTTGTGCCTTGTGTCATAAATAGTAAATTGTAGGTCCTTTTGGTGTTGTTTTTCGCCCAAATTCTTCGCTCTTTGTTTCCCACCAATATTTTGACAACATAAGATTATTCATGTAAGGAAATTGACTAAATTTGAAACTTATATATTTTGCTCAAAGTGGTGCCTTTTGTCATAAATGGTAAATGGTGGGTGTTTTTAGTGTTCATTGTCGCCCAAACTTTTAGCTCTTTGTTCACCCCTACTATTTTGACAAAATAAGATGATTCATGGAAAGAAATTGACAAAATTTGAAACTCATAACTTTTGCTAAAAGTTGTGTCTTTTGTCGTAAATCATAAATCATAGGTGTTTTTAGTGTTGTTTGTCGCCCAAACTCTTAGCTCTTTGTTTCCCCCATGTTTTAGACAGCATAATATGATTCACATAATGAAATTGGAAAAAAATGAAACTAATAACTTTCGC
Organism: Rheum nobile; assembly: GCA_027886185.1. NCBI lineage: Eukaryota > Viridiplantae > Streptophyta > Magnoliopsida > Caryophyllales > Polygonaceae > Rheum > Rheum nobile. The sequence goes on along the minus strand of WOAB01000566.1, from coordinate 737,024 downwards.
TCTAAGTTGTGGCTTGTGTTGTAAATGGTAAAACGTAGGTGTTTATAGTGTTGTTTGTAGCTCAAACTCTTAGCTCTTTATTCCTTCCAATATTTTGACAATATAAGATGATTCACGAAAAGAAATTGAAAAAAATTGAAACTTATAACTTTCGCTCAAAGTTGTGCCTTGTGTCGTAAATGGTAAATCGTAGGTGTTTTAGTATTGTTTGTCATCCAAACTTTTAACTTTTCGTTTACCCCAATATTTGATAATTAACAAAAATAAATTGACAAAATTTGGAACTCGTAACTTTGGCTCAAGTTTGTGCCTTGTGTCGTAAATGGTAAATTGTAGGTGTTTTTAGTGTTGTTTGTCGACCAAACTCTTAGCTCTTTATTGCTTCCAATATTTTGACAATATAAGATGATTCACGAAAAGAAATTGACAAAATTTGTAACTTATAACTTTCACTCAAAGATGTGTCTTGTGTCGTAAATGGTAAAATGTAGGTGTTTTCAGTATTGTTTGTCACCCAAACTTCTAGCTTTTTGTTTCCCCCAATATTTTGACAATATTAGATGATTCACGGAAAATAACTTGAAAAAATTTGAAAGTCGGAACTTCCGCTCTAAGTTGTGCTTTGTGTCAAAAACTGAAAATCGTTAGTGTTTCATGTGTTGTTTTTCACCCAAACTCTTAGCTCTTTGTTTCCCCCAATATTTTTAAAATATAAGAGGATTCACGAAAAGAAATTGATAAAATTTGAAACTCATAACTTTCGCTTAAAGTTGTGCCTTGTGTCGTACATGGTAACTCATAGGTGTTTTTATTTTGTTTGACGCCCAAACTCTTAACTCATTGTTTCCCCCCAAATATTTTGACTATATAAGACGATTCACAAATGGAAATTGACGCCCAAACTCTTAACTCATTGTTTCCCCCCAAATATTTCCCCCATGTTTTGGACAGCATAAGATGATTCGCATAATGAAATTGAAAAAAAATGAAACTAATAACTTTCGCTCTAAGTTGTGGCTTGTGTTGTAAATGGTAAAACGTAGGTGTTTATAGTGTTGTTTGTAGCTCAAACTCTTAGTTCTTTATTCCTTCCAATATTTTGACAATATAAGATGATTCACGAAAAGAAATCGGAAAAAATTGAAACTTATAACTTTCGCTCAAAGTTGTGCCTTGTGTCGTAAATGGTAAATCGTAGGTGTTTTAGTGTTGTTTGTCATCCAAACTTTTAACTTTTCATTTACCCCAATATTTTGACAATATTTGATAAGTCACGAAAATAAATTGACAAAATTTGGAACTCGTAACTTTGGCTCAAATTTGTGCCTTGTGTCGTAAATGGTAAATTGTAGGTGTTTTTAGTGTTGTTTGTCGCCCCAACTCTTAGCTCTTTATTGCTTCCAATATTTTGACAATATAAGATGATTCACGAAAAGAAATTGACAAAATTTGAAACTTATAATTTTCACTCAAAGATGTGTCTTTTGTCGTAAATGGTAAAACGTAGGTGTTTTTAGTGTTGTTTTGTCACCCAAACTTTTAGCTTTTGGTTTCCCCCCAATATTTTGACAATATTAGATGATTCATGGAAATTAATTTGACAAAATTTGAAAGTCGGAACTTCCTCTCTAAGTTGTGCCTTGTGTCATAAAGTGAAAATTGTAGGTGTTTCATGTGTTGTTTTTCACCCAAACTCTTAGCTCTTTGTTCCCCCCAATATTTTTACAATATAAGAGGATTCAAGAAAAGAAATTGATAAAATTTGAAACTCATAACTTTCGCTTAAAGTTGTGTCTTGTGTCGTACATGGTATATCATAGGTGTTTTTATTTTGTTTGACGCCCAAAATCTTAACTCATTGTTTCCCCCCAAATATTTTGACAATATAAGACAATTCACGGATGGAAATTGACAAAATTTGAAACTAATAACTTTTGCTCAAAGATATGCCTTGTATCGTAAATGGTAAATCATAGATGTTTTTAGTGTTCTTTGTCGCTCAAACATTTAGTTCTTTGTTGTCCCCCAATATTTTGACAATATGAGATGATTCACGGAAATAAATTGACAAAATTTAAAACTCCTAACTTTCGCTCAAAGTTGTGCCTTGTGTCGTAAAGTGTAAATCGTAGGTGTTTCATGTGTTGTTTTTCACCCAAACTCTTATCTCTTTGTTTTCCCCAATATTTTTACAATATAGGAGGATTCACGAAAAGAAGTTAATAAAATTTGAAACTCATAACTTTCGCTCAAAGTTGTGTCTTGTGTCGTATATGGTAAATCATAGGTGTTTTTAGTGTTGTTTGTCGCCCAAACTCTTAGCTCTTTATTTCTTCCAGTATTTTGACAATATTAGATGATTCACAAAAAGAAATTGACAAAATTTGAAACTTATAACTTTCGCTCAAAGCTGTGCCTAATGTCGTAAATGGTAAATCATAGTTGTTTTTAGTGTTGTTTGTCGCCCAAACTCTTAGCTCTTTGTTTACCCCCAATATTTGGACAACATAAGATGATTCACTGAAAGAAAGTGAAAAAAATTGAAACTCATGGCTTTCGCTCAAAGTTGTGCCTTGTGTTGTAAAGTGTAAATAGTAAGTGTTTCATCTGTTGTTTGTCGCCAAAACTCTTAGCTCATTATTCCTTCCAACATTTTGACAATCTAAGATGATTCCCGAAAAGAAAGTGATAAAATTTGAAACTAATAACTTTCGCTCAAAGTTGTGCCTAGTGTCGTACATGGTAAATCGTAGGTGTTTTCCAAAATCTTAACTCATTGTTTCCCTCCAATACTTTGACATAATAAGACAATTCAAGGATATAAATTGACAAAATTTGAAACTCATAACTTTTGTTCAAAGTTGTGCCTTGTGTTGTAAATGGTAAATCATAGTTGTTTTTAGTGTTGTTTGTTGCACAATCTCTTAGCTCTTTGTTTTCCCCAAATATTTTGACAATATAAGATGATTCACTAAAAGAAATTGACAAAATTTGAAATTCAAAACTTTCGCTTAAAGTTGTGCCTTGTGTTATAAATGGTAAATCGTAGATCTTTTTAATGTTGTTTGTCGCCCAAATTCTTAGCTCTTTGTTTCCCTCCAATATTTTGACAACATAAGATGAATCATGGAAAGAAATTGACTAAATTTGAAACTCATAACTTTCGCTCAAAGTTTTGCCTTTTGTCATAAATGGTAAATCGTAGGTGTTATTAATGTTCATTGTCGCCCAAACTTTTAGCTATATTTTCCCCACCCATAATATTTGATATAAGATGATTCACGGAAAGAAATTGACAAAATTTAAAGCTCATAACTTTGGCTAAAAGTTGTGTCTTGTGTTGTAAATCATAAGTCGTAGGTGTTTTTAGTGTTGTTTGTCGCCCAAACTATTAGCTCTTTGTTTCCCCCTAAAATTCTAACAAAAAAATATGTTTCACGGAAAGAAATTGAAAACATTTGAAACTCATAACTTTTGCTTAGAGGTGTGCGTTGTGTCGTAAATGGTAAATCATAGGTGTTTTTAGTGTTGTTTGTCGCCCAAACTATTAGCTCTTTGTTTCCCCCCATGTTTTGGACAATATATGATGATTCGAAGAAATTTTTTTTAAAAAAATGGAAATTAGTAACTTTCGCTCAATGTTGTGCCTTGTGTTGTAAAGTGTAAATGATAAGTGTTTCATGGGTTGTTTGTCACCCAAACTCTGTACTCTTTGTTTCCCCCAATTATTTGACAATATAAGATGATTCTCGCAAAAAAAATGACAAAATTTGAAACTCATTACATTCGCTCCAAGTTGTGCCTTGTGTCGTAAATGGTAAATCATAGGTGTTTTTAGTGTTGTTTGTCGCCCAAACTCCTAGCTCTTTGTTTCCCCCCAAGTTTTGGACAGCATAAGATGATTAGCAGAAAAAAAATGGAAAAAATTGAAACTCATAACTTTTGCTCATAGGTTTGCCTTATGTTGTACAGTGTAAATTGTAAGTGTTTCATGTGTTTTTGTTTTTTTTATGAGGAAAGAATTCGAAGTACCCGACATAACAACGTCGGGTAGATCTAGAGACCGATAAATTGGCGCCAGTCAAAACCGAACAGGAAGAACAATACAACAAGTATGGAAATTACAACCAAGCAAAAATAGAGCAAAAACGATGTAAAACGAGTGGTGAGCAAGCAGGATCAGACGAAAGCACTACCCACAGACGAGTCAGACATGAGAACTCATGCGGAAGTACTGAACGGACTACCATGACGTTCCCCTCTCTTCAAAGAGGGATCTTCAGGAGCCTCAACCATGATGTTGCCCTCGTACAAGAGGGATCTTCATTGAGCCACATACACGAACACGACCACAACCGAACACTCAGACATCACCCTAGATCAGCTCCACAAATGCAGCGAGAAATTTGGCACCCATACTTGAGATAAACGGAATCGCAATAGATAAACAAGGGTGGAAATTGATGTGAAAAGAGAGCATCAATTAGTCTTGCTATTTGATAATTCTTCATAAGAAGGAGAAAAAAAAATTCTACTTTTTAATTATATTTTTTTAACGAGTCAAGTGAAACTTGTTTGTTAGAGTTTAATCGTTTGGGAAAATAATTTTAGATTAAAATAGGGGAATCTTGTTTGCACCCGCAATTTCTTACGGCGCACCCCAGTTTGGGCGCATCCGGGATGCGCCCAAGCTGGTGATATTTTTTTTTAAAAAAAAAGTTTTAACCTTGGGCGCATCAATGATGCGCCCAAGGTCTGGTATCCGGTTTTGTAAAATACGAGAAATTAATTTAAAATCGATTTACTGACAAACCCGATTTACTGACAAACCGGGTTCGCTAAAAAAATTATAACAAATTCTCCAATTTTTTTTTTTGAAAATTTAATTTTTTTTCCAAGAAGTTACCATTGATAACATCTTGGTCGCAACCACGATGCGTCCAAGAAGTTACCGTTGTAAAACGGTAACTTCTTGGGCGCATCCAGGATGCGACCAAGATGTTACCATCTTGGTCGCAACCACGATGCGCCCAAGATGTTACCGTTTTACAACGGTAACTTCATTGTGGTTTATCCATGTTGTTGTTATATATATGCAACTATTGCTTGTGGTTTATCCATTGTTGGGGTTTATCAATTCAAGATTATTTCTTTGTCAAGGATGGATGCTGCACTTAGGCCAGTTGAGCACTTGGATGACGCACCCGGTCTTGATGATTTAGGAGTAAGTATATATTTACTTCAAATATAATTTACTTGTTGTAGTTTATAAGTTTATTTGAAATATAGTAATTAACAGTAGTTTGTTGTAGTTTATAAGTTTGATTAAAATATTTATGATAATTTATAATCTAAAATGTTTACAGTAGTATGTTGTAGTTTATAAGTTTATTTGAAATGTAGTATTTACAGTAGTGTGTTGTAGTTTAGAACTTTGATTAAAATGTTTATGATTATTTATAATATGAAATATTTACAGTAGTTTTATGTATTTATCATAAATAGGAGGACTCTAGTGATAGCGAATTTTTGCCAGTGGATTATTCTGCTCATTTTACTACGGATAAAGAATGGAGTGATAGAGATAGTATGATCAGTTGGGCTAAGAACGTAGGTTTGGAGTTGCGTATGGTTATTGTAATAAGTAAGTCATGGCCTAACCGAAAGGTCATACTGTCGTGTGAGAAGTCTGGGCCATATAGAGCGGCGAAGAAGAAGGCGGGTGACATTTGTTGAGTTTGTTCTCCTCTATCGTCATCATGGACACGACCTACAAGACGAACATGTATGAATATGTTTAATTATCGCTATTATTAAATCTAAAATATGTAATTACATACCTTATTGAATATGTAATTGCATACCTTATTTCGTATAATTCATACATGTACAGGTACGGTATGCCTTTGTTGGAGTTTGTTGGATTCACTTGCACCAACAGTACATTTTGTATTGCGATCGTATTCATGTATGATGAGACGACGGAGCACTACACATGGGCATTGGACCGCCTAAAGATCATTTTCGAGGGACGGGAACCGGCGGCGATCATATCAGATCGAGAGCTCGGTTTGACGAAAGTCGTCGATATAGTCTTTCCCAACACGAAGCATCTATTGTGTAGGGTCCATGTGAACCGCAACGTGGAGGGTTTTGCCATGAAATGGATCCCCAATGTTGACCATTTTAGTGGTAATATTCGTTGGTTGTTAAGGTCGCCGACTGAGGATGTCTATAATGAGCGACTTGAGTACTTGACGGAGAAGTGGAAAAAACTATCCTGGCTGATGGAATACGTGAAGAGGGTATGGCTTAGGGACTACAAGGAGATGCTAGTCTATGCATGGTGCGACACGGTACTCCATTTCGGCACAATATCATCAAATAGGTAAATTTACAAGTGATCATCTAAAAACGAAATTGAAATATGCAACTAAGCTTAACTTGAGTTTTTAATTTCAGAGTCGAGAGTCAGCATTCTATGCTGAAGGACGGGATTGAATCGTCGGTTGGAGGCTTGGAGACCCTCGTGCAACAAATCGACAATATGTTTGTTGATCAGATTCGGGAAGTCAGAGGTGATATGGAGCAGAGTGCTTTTAAGGCGCCCACAGAGATCGTAACCGGCCCGCCTGCGGTGAAGACATTTTTCAGGCGCATTCTTTATAAGGTCTCGGAAAAGTGCTTAAGAATGTCGTGATGTGTTTTGGAGAGCCACCCTAGGCCTGCCTTGCCCACACACGATCAAAGAATATGTAAAGACCGGTTTCCCGTTGAGGCCAAGTGAAATCCACAATTATTAGAAGCAAATCAAGTGGGAAGGGGTTGGACATGTTGATCCCGCACCGAATGATGGCTCATTGATCTCAGAAGAAGATATCGTCTTAGGTGCCATGTTTGAAGAGTGGAGCAACGACGAATTGCACCCAGAGTTGAAGACCGATTTTTTACGCAGATACAAAATTTTCCATGACTCTAGATCGTGTACCGCAGAAGAGCCCCCGGCCGCTTCGACCAAGAAGGGGAGACCTAAAAAGAAGAAGAACGATACAAAGAGGGACCCTAGTTGGTTTGAGCACATGGCGGAAGAAAAAAGGAAGAAGGACGAGGAAAAGAAGAAGAAGGCCGAGGATCGGAAAAATTCCTCAGTGGGATCTAAAGGACGTCCTCCAAGCGGTTAGCATTTTCACATTCGATCATCATTAATCGTTATTTCTTTATAATTTATTCTAACCCTTGAATTTGTAAAGGTAAGCGGCGCAGCGAAATCTCGACTGGCTAGGAAAGCACTAGTAGGCCACCTCAGGCCGACACGGGCATTAATTACCTCGGCATTGATTGGGGCCGAGATAATATTGATTCGTTTATGTTAGCCTACATTGGAGGAGTACAGAATGTAATGGGCGATGGTCACTGTGGGTACCGTTCGCTTGCTGTACTACAAACGGATGTCGAAGACCAGTATATGTACGCCCGATTTGAGCTTTCAAAGGAGTTGCAACAACGTCGAGCGTTGTACACCTCGGCCTGTGGTGTAACCCCCATATCGGACCTCATCAGGTCTGTGAATTTTACTGGGGTGTGTACGAGGGATCACTGGATGGAAGTTCCCATTGTTGGCTTGGCATTTGCCACACGATTCCAGGTGGCTCTTGTTGTGCTATCATATTCTGGACCTCACACATGCCTCCCAATGTGGGCTCCCCCAGGCGCACAACCTCCCACAAAAGTGCATGCGATAGCCCTTGTAGGCAGCCATGACCATTTTGTGCCGGTAAGCATTTCCACATTGGATCATCATTAACCTTTATTTTATTGTGATGTATTCTAATCATCCTTATTTGTAAAAGATTTGGCTAGTTGATGACCTGTAACACCCCCAGGTCAGTGGTGCTACAGTGCCATAGTCCCGAAGGACTATAAGGCGGGTGAAATAAAAATTTGCAAAACATAACCCATATATATATCAAAAGCAGCACAGCGGAAAACCTGTACAACCTGTAAAACCTGTCCAGAGTTTGAAACCACAATCAAACTTAACCTACAGAAAATACAACACTTTACAAACCGAAAACCAATACAACAAGTTCGACCCATACAAGGTCAAAAACCAAAACGACACGCACAACCAAGTCAAGGTCCAAACCAAAAGAGTAAAGCCTTCGACTCCAAACCGACGGTGATCAGGATCCTCCTTGCTGGCGCTAAATCTGCAAAGCCTGATTGACTGGGGGACCCGATACCCCAGCCAACCACGACACGTAAACCGAGGTTGGTCAGTCTTTTGAAAGACTATGGCAAGATTCCTTAAGCCAAAACAGTTCAAAACACATACATATATCACCAATCAACTCACAACAACGACAACACGCCACACAGTATATAATATCATAACAATACTTAATCATATCAACCAACCAATGCCAACCACACGTCAAAACATATACACACACTATCACATACCATTCATTACACATCCTTATCCAACTCTTCACTATACTAACCTCAATCAATCCATCCTCAAACTCATCACAAGCATAAACGAATAAAACGATCCAATCCAACTTCACTGACACGCCCAATCCATCCTTCTCTTTATTACTAATACCTCAATCAACAACTCTATGCACACATACATCTCTTACTACTGGCTTACAACCAAAGCTAACCAATAAGACTGAACTCACTACTGCACTACACAACAAATTCAATTAACCTGCACATCCACAAACACATAAGCATCAACGAGATAATCATCACATATAAACATAAAGAAAATAACGACCCAGGCCAGCCACCCTTCTGGTGCCGCCTGTTCGTTAACATGGACTGTAACTCATACACTCAAATTCAACCCTTGTTGGCCCACACCCTCAAGATGGGAAACCAACCTCCACACTTAATCAACATAACCATATTCCTGCAACTAGTTACCACCAACAATCATACCAACAGAGATTCATATCACAACTAACTACAATAACCAACATTTGACAACAAGTCAAACTAGCCAACAATCAATATCTAACATAAAACCAAACTAAACACACAGTCAATACTTACCAACACAACCACTAAATCAAACGACAACAATCATCATCACGAAACCACTTTAATCAGGTACGCAAGCAACCATTACACATAATTAACACATCACAACACCTCTGTCTCCACCACCACATCATCGGGTGAGACAATTCACAACACCTCTGTCTCCACCACCACATCACCGGGTGAGACAATTCACAACACCTCCGTCTCCACCACCACATCACCGGGTGAGACAATTCACAACACCTCTGTCTCCACCACCACATCACCGGGTGAGACAATTCACAACACCTCCGTCTACACCACCACATCACCGGGTGAGACAATTCACAACACCTCCGTCTCCACCACCACATCACCGGGTGAGACAATTCACAACACCTCCGTCTCCACCACCATATCACCGGGTGAGACAATTCACAACACCTCTGTCTCCACCACCACATCACTGGGTGAGACAATTCACAACACCTCCGTCTACACCACCACATCACCGGGTGAGACAATTCACAACACCTCTGTCTCCACCACCACATCACCGGGTGAGACAATTCACAACACCTATGTCTCCACCACCACATCACCGGGTGAGACAATTCACAACACCTCCGTCTACACCACCATATCACCGGGTGAGACAATTCACAACACCTCTGTCTCCACCACCACATCACCGGGTGAGACAATTCACAACACCTCCGTCTACACCACCACATCACCGGGTGAGACAATTCACAACACCTCCGTCTCCACCACCACATCACCGGGTGAGACAAAACACAACACTTCATACGACAACCAATCAAATATCACATAATCACATACACACACACACACAAACTCAATCCAACACACACACACACACATTCAATCCAACACACGCACACCCACGATCCAACACACACACACACACACACCCATTTAATCCAACATACACACACACATTCAATCCACAACAAACGATCAACAACAACCAACAACTAACCGACAATCAACGGCAACCAACAGCTATAACCAATATCCGACAAGAAAACCAATAACACAAACACACAATTAATCCACATCAGTCAATCCCAGCATACACACATTCACACACAAACATTCACACACAAACGCACAATCCCAGCATACAACTGCCAGCACGCACACAATTTAAAACTCAACCGCCAACACACACAGGTGTCGACATACACAATCCAACACACACACACAAGTGTCAACAAACACTATCAACAACAATCAATCACATTTAGTCACAATTGACTACCACGTCAACATTTATTCAACACGATACGAGACAAAATACTAACACACGCACACACACCCATTTTCAACCAAGTATCTATATAGTCAAATAATCCAATTTAAATCGCTCAAGCAATGATAAAATTAATTATGAAACACTAGGCATAAATCAATTTATAAAAATTATATAAAGTTAGCAAGAATCCTCTTGCCTCAAGTCGAACCACAACGACCCCATAGATCTCCAATCAACCCGAATGAACCTGCGAAATCAATCCGAGCAAAACCCTGGCGTTAATTAACCCATACCAAGCCATTACTAATAAACCCCCAATTCAAACCCTAAAATCATACCTCCAAATAATTAGGCGAAATCACATCCAAATTCAACCCCAAATTCCATCTCTTAATTAATCCAAAGTTGCTGCATCATATATACCGAAATCAGCTAAATTAAATTTCTGCCCACCGATTTAAACTGAAATCAGCAACAAATCAGTCCACCAATCTCATTTAAAATTGGTCACACACACATATATGTATTCAGCCATTCTTCTGAGCTTTCAACAAAACCAATTCGAAGACCTCACCTTCCTTGTCGACAACCACTGCGCAGCCACCGGGATCTGACCTTCCCGTCGCCAGAGACGATAACTGCGGCGGACAGCGGCACAACTCAGCAGCCAACGCGGCAGCTCACGACTGCAACAACCACCAGCGAAGTGGACAAGAACAAAAGAGGAAGAAGAGGCAGCGAGCAGCAGCGGCCAGTCGAGCTCCCCGTCGTCGGAACTAAGCCGAACTCCGACGAACCGCAACAGCTCCAGACGCAGCAGCTATCGGCCCTTCAGCAGCAGCGACCAGAACACAGCAACCAGCAGCTCACACACAGCAGAACGCAGCAACACCGCGACCTTGCCGGAGAAGAAGGAAGAAGGCGGACGCTGGTGGTCGGGCTCTCCGGAGGCGAATCGAACACGTGAGAGGGTCTCAGCTCAGCGGGAGGTTCACTGAGAGGGAGGAGACGATCCAAATGGGTTTTTATCCCCAAATTAATTTCATTCCAATTTCCCAAATTTCAGATTTCTCACTTTTTTGTTCCCAAATACTGATTTTAGAAGTCCAAATATTTTATTTACCATTTTGCCATTTCTATAACCTTTGGGGTATTTCATTCTCCCCTTCTTATAGGAGTTTCATCCTCGAAACTCAGATCAAACAGGTGTGGATAGCTGTCTCGCATAACTGATTCCAGTTCCCAAGTCTCTTCTGAATGATAACGATATCTATATCACAATCCTTGATCAATTCTAGCAACCATCTTGTCTCATGATCAACTCTCTCTTATACAATTTGAGTTGACGAAAAGCATATGCAATGACCTTCCATTCTGCATTAGAACACAACCCAAACCTTGCTTGGACACACCGCTGTAGATAATAACCCTTTCTGTTTCCTGCAGTAAAACCGACGCTGATGCACTAATCAAACACTTCTCGAGTTCTACGAAACTCTTTCCTGACATCTCCTGTTCCACTCAAAATTCTTAGCTATATACAACCTGCCACAATCTGCCTGTAGCAACCTGCGCATTCTACTTCTCAACTCAGCCAAACCCATAGTCGCGAAATTCTACTTTTTCAGATGTAACTGAGTTCTCTGTTCCTTACTACTTCCAACATCAATAGCCTGATCAAAATCAACTGTAGTAGTCTCCCTGATCAGCACACATCAGTATACTCAAGGATTTACAGCTATAACAGTAGCATACCACAACTTCATACCTAATCATCAGTTACCAGACTCAACCTCTTGACGATAAGCCCAACGGCCTCATCCTCTACCATACTCATACTCTTTAAATCTCTAGCACGTCCCACTTACCAGGGAATACACCATAAAATTTACTTAACCACATTAAACATCGCATATGAAATTAATCATCAATACTCAACATATAAACATTAGCATAAACATCACAAACAACCAATACTTACTTACCAACACAACTCACTACAGTTGACAGTAATGATTCCTGATCACCCGATCGTTCACAACAACAACGTATAAAAATTCTCAAGTTGAAAACTCGGAAAGAACACATTTTTTTGAAAAGAGCTCTGATACCAACTTCTGTAACACCCCCAGGTCAGTGGTGCTACAATGCCATAGTCCCGAAGGACTATAAGGCGGGTGGAATAAAAATTTGCAAAACATAACCCATATATATATCAAAAGCAGCACAGCGGAAAACCTGTACAACCTGTAAAACCTGTCCAGAGTTTGAAACCACAATCAAACTTAACCTACAGAAAATACAACACTTTACAAACCGAAAACCAATACAACAAGTTCGACCCATACAAGGTCAAAAACCAAAACGACACGCACAACCAAGTCAAGGTCCAAACCAAAAGAGTAAAGCCTTCGACTCCAAACCGACGGTGATCAAGATCCTCCTTGCTGGCGCTAAATCTGCAAAGCCTGATTGACTGGGGGACCCGATACCCCAGCCAACCACGGCACGTAAACCGAGGTTGGTCAGTCTTTTGAAAGATTATGGCAAGATTCCTCAAGCCAAAACAGTTCAAAACACATACATATATCACCAATCAACTCACAACAACGACAACACGCCACACAGTATATAATATCATAACTATACTTAATCATATCAACCAACCAATGCCAACCACACGTCAAAACATATACACACACTATCACATACCATTCATTACACATCCTTATCCAACTCTTCACTATACTAACCTCAATCAATCCATCCTCAAACTCATCACAAGCATAAACGAATAAAACGATCCAATCCAACTTCACTGACACGCCCAATCCATCCTTCTCTTTATTACTAATACCTCAATCAACAACTCTATGCACACATACATCTCTTACTACTGGCTTACAACCAAAGCTAACCAATAAGACTGAACTCACTACTGCACTACACAACAAATTCAATTAACCTGCACATCCACAAACACATAAGCATCAACGAGATAATCATCACATATAAACATAAAGAAAATAACGACCCAGGCCAGCCACCCTTCTGGTGCCGCCTGTTCGTTAACATGGACTGTAACTCATACACTCAAATTCAACCCTTGTTGGCCCACACCCTCAAGATGGGAAACCAACCTCCACACTTAATCAACATAACCATCTTCCTGCAACTAGTTACCACCAACAATCATACCAACAGAGATTCATATCACAACTAACTACAATAACCAACATTTGACAACAAGTCAAACTAGCCAACAATCAATATCTAACATAAAACCAAACTAAACACACAGTCAATATTTACCAACACAACCACTAAATCAAACGACAACAATCATCATCACAAAACCACTTTAATCAGGTACGCAAGCAACCATTACACATAATTAACACATCATAACACCTCCGTCTCCACCACCACACCACCGGGTGAGACAATTTACAACACCTCCGTCTCCACCACCACATCACCGGGTGAGACAATTCACAACACCTCCGTCTCCACCACCACATCACCGGGTGAGACAATTCACAACACCTCTGTCTCCACCACCACATCACCGGGTGAGACAATTCACAACACCTCTGTCTACACCACCACATCACCGGGTGAGACAATTCACAACACCTCCGTCTCCACCACCACATCACCGGGTGAGACAATTCACAACACCTCCGTCTACACCACCACATCACCGGGTGAGACAATTCACAACACCTCCGTCTACACCACCACATCACCGGGTGAGACAATTCACAACACCTCTGTCTCCACCACCACATCACCGGGTGAGACAATTCACAACACCTCTGTCTCCACCACCACATCACCGGGTGAGACAATTCACAACACCTCCGTCTACACCACCACATCACCAGGTGAGACAATTCACAACACCTCTGTCTCCACCACCACATCACCGGGTGAGACAATTCACAACACCTCCGTCTACACCACCACATCACCGGGTGAGACAATTCACAACACCTCCGTCTCCACCACCACATCACCGGGTGAGACAATTCACAACACCTCCGTCTCCACCACCACATCACCGGGTGAGACAATTCACAACACCTCTGTCTCCACCACCACATCACCGGGTGAGACAATTCACAACACTTCCGTCTACACCACAGCATCACCGGGTGAGACAATTCACAACACCTCTGTCTCCACCACCACATCACCGGGTGAGACAATTCAAAACACCTCTGTCTCCACCACCACATCACCGGGTGAGACAATTCACAACACCTCCGTCTACACCACCACATCACCGGGTGAGACAATTCACAACACCTCTGTCTCCACCACCACATCACCGGGTTAGACAATTCACAACACCTCCGTCTACACCACCACATCACCTGGTGAGACAATTCACAACACCTCCGTCTCCACCACCACATCACCGGGTGAGACAAAACACAACACTTCATACGACAACCAATCAAATATCACATAATCACATACACACACACACACACACACATTCAATCCAACACATGCACACCCACGATCCAACACACACACACACACACACACCCATTTAATCCAACATACACACACACATTCAATCCATAACAAACGATCAACAACAACCAACAACTAACCGACAATCAACGGCAACCAACAACTACAACCAATATCCGACAAGGAAACCAATAACCAAAACACACAATTAATCCACATCAGTCAATCCCAGCATACACACATTCACACATAAACATTCACACACAAACGCACAATCCCAGCATACAACTGCCAGCACGCACACAATTTAAAACTCAACCGTCAACACACACAGGTGTCGACATACACAATCCAACACACACACACAAGTGTCAACAAACACTATCAACAACAATCAATCACATTTAGTCACAATTGACTACCACGTCAACATTTATTCAACACGATACGAGACAAAATACTAACACACGCACACACACCCATTTTCAACCAAGTATCTATATAGTCAAATAATCCAATTTAAATCGCTCAAGCAATGATAAAATTAATTCTGAAACACTAGGCATAAATCAATTTATAAAAATTATATAAAGTTAGCAAGAATCCTCTTGCCTCAAGTCGAACCACAACGACCCCAGAGATCTCCAATCAACCCGAATGAACCTGCGAAATCAATCCGAGCAAAACCCTGGCGTTAATTAACCCATACCAAGCCATTACTAATAAACCCCCAATTCAAACCCTAAAATCATACCTCCAAATAATTAGGCGAAATCACATCCAAATTCAACCCCAAATTCCATCTCTTAATTAATCCAAAGTTGCTGCATAATATATACCGAAATCAGCCAAATTAAATTTATGCCCACCGATTTAAACTGAAATCAGCAACAAATCAGTCCACCAATCTCATTTAAAATTGGTCACACACACATATATGTATTCAGCCATTCTTCTAAACTTTCAACAAAACCAATTCGAAGACCTCACCTTCCTTGTCGACAACCACTGCGCAGCCACCGGGATCTGACCTTCCCGTCGCCGGAGACGATAACAGCGGCGGACAGCGGCACAACTCAGCAGTCAACGCGGCAGCTCACGACTGCAACAACCACCAGCGAAGTGGACAAGAACAAAAGAGGAAGAAGAGGCAGCGAGCAGCAGCGGCCAGTCGAGCTCCCCGTCGTCGGAACTAAGCCGAACTCCGACTAACCGCAGCAGCTCTCAACCCTTCAGCAGCAGCGACCAGAACGCAGCAACCAGCGGCTCATACACAGCAGAACGCAGCAATACCGCGACCTTACCGGAGAAGAAGGAAGAAGGCGGACGCTGGTGGTCGGGCTCTCCGGAGGAGAATCGAACACGGGAGAGGGTCTCAGCTCAGCGAGAGGTTCACCGAGAGGGAGGAGACGATCCAAAGGGGTTTTTATCCCCAAATTAATTTCATTCCAATTTCCCAAATTTCAGATTTCTCACTTTTTTGTTCCCAAATACTGATTTTAGAAGTCCAAATATTTTATTTACCATTTTGCCATTTCTATAACCTTTGGGGTATTTCATGACCTATGTCCGATTCCGCCCCCGCCCGGAGTTTGGACCCGATGGAAAGATGCAAGTGTTGAAGGATGGGAGCAACCATTTCAGGCTAGGATGCAAGATTACGTTGTCCAAAGAAGGATGAGTGGTAACGGTGACATATTTCTGTAGACGTAGGACTTAGAGTGGACAAAATACACGACTTCATTGTATATGAGGTGTTCTATTTAAGCTAAATACACGACTTCATTGAAAAATTGCCTCGTACAAGCCTTGTTTGGATAATTGACAAATAAATCAAAACTAAAATAAATCAAAACAGGATCAGAAAGCCCGCCCTTTTGGATAATTGACAAATTTCCTCGTACAAGCCTTGTTTGGACATATGGTATACCCTAAACCCCAAGCCCTCCTAAACCCTAAAATAAATCAAAGGCAGTTGGGCGCATCCGGGATGCGCCCAAAATCTGTTACGCGCATTATGGATGCGCCCAAGTGATTGTGAGAGGGTTTAGGGTAGGGTTTAGGGTTTGGAGTTTTAGTGGTTGGAGTCTATTCTTCAGGGTTTAGAGTAAACGGTCGTAAACTTTGTTCTAAAGATAATAGATTGAATAGGTAGATATGGACTCGATATTTTGAAGTTTTTTTCGTGAATGGAGTGACATGAATCTATACACGAGTCCATTGACAAACAGGATCAGAAAGCCCGCCCTTTTGGATAATTGACAAATTGCCTCGTACAAGCCTTGTTTGGACATATGGTATACCCTAAACCCTAAACCCCAAGCCCTCCTAAACCCTAAGATAAATCAAAGGCAGTTGGGCGCATCCGGGATGCGCCCAACATCTTGCCATTGGACAACGGAAAGGCAGTTGGGCGCATCCGGGATGCGCCCAACTGCCTTTCCGTTGTCCAATGGCAAGATGTTGGGCGCATATTGGATGCGCCTAACATCTTACCGTTGTAACAAGGCTATATAAGGGGTTTATGCCACCCTAAACCAATACAACAACAAATAATGGCATCTTCATCCGAATCATCAACAAACCCAAATAGGCACCATCAACAAATAAGTGCTCCATAATGCGAGTGTAATTTGAAAACCATTGTCCATACTTGGGATTTGCAGTGGAACTACGGAAGGAGGTATTGGGGATGCCCAAGAATGGGGTGTTTATACAGGAAGTATATTGATTCTACGTACGAGGACAGGGCACACGCGGTTATTCGACAACAATGGCGGAAAAAACAAGATCTTGTTAAGGGGAATCAAGATCTTGTTAAGCAAAATCAAGATCTTGTTAAGCAAAATCAACAACTTTTACAAGATATGGATAACATGCGTAGGTATAACCTCAACCTATATAATGATGTACATCGTATACTGCCTTGATGTCGTATCTTTTATGTAATGTTGTTTACATACTCTCAACCTTTGTAGGGAGCAAGCAATTTTATCAAAGCAGAGACATGATATGAAGCGATCTTTTACCAGAGACTATCCTAATTTCTTCAAACTCAAGTAGGCGATGTCATTTTTTTTGTCTTAGGGTTTGTAAGCGATGTCATTATTTTATGTATTGTGAGCTAAATGTCGTTGTAGTCATCAAATGTAAATTGCATATGCATTGAAAAGTAAAAGTGTCAAAATGTCAATACATAACTACACATCGTCATTGCTCGACGAAGCCGCGTCCCTAGAGGACTCTCCTCGCTCGTATATAGACGGGACCCACCCCACTCGGGATCGGTGCTCTACGGCAGATGAAGACTCGACACCACCACCCGACGACTGGGATGATAGTTGTGACGCGCGGATAAGTGGTGCAGCTTCAGGAAGCTCGTCGCCGCATAAAATGGCCAGCATATGGTGCCAATCCGGATCGCCGCCCCGACTATGGGTGACCTCCCGAGCGAATGCTGTCGCCATGGCCAAACGCTGTAAAATAACAACACAAGTGTCAATAATAATCAAAACAAACATTTAGAACAAGGATTGAGTGGTAACGTACTTTGTAAGCATCCACAGCGGGAGGAGAAGCACGAATACGAGGTTGTAGGCGTGACGAGGGGCTCACATACGGATGTGAGATCTGTAAAAACCAGTCTAAGTACTCCTCGTCCACGTCCCACGCCGGGACGGCCACCAGACTCTCCAAAATGTATGGACACAGATGCTTGTCCAGGTTCTCCCAGCCGTCGCATGCCCGAGGAAATGAAAGCCTATATGTATCTTTACCTACAAACTTGGCTGGCCGGGAAGCGGACGACGGCTCTATGACATCCAATGGCCTGCTCTGTCGACGTCCAAACTGTCGCACCGCCCGATCAGGCATGTACGGCTCCTCGACGTCCATGAACGCGATCGTCCCTCGGTAAGTGGACACCCTATAAGCACCCGCAAAATCTAGACTGCCATACGGCATCCAACGTACCTGCAATGGAAAAAAAGGTACAATGAAATAGCAATTTAATCATAGATGACCAATAAGTAATAACAACATTAATATGCTTACGTCCTCGGGCCGATACTCGTCCAAAATACGCCGGTAATGCCGACCAATGTCGATATCGCACACAGCGGAGCGCTGGATATAATACCGAGCAGCGCGTCGATCGTCGTCGCCCATTCCGGGGCGAGGGGTAGGGTTCCCCGAAAAATATATAAAGTACGTCCATATCCACGTCTATATGCAAAATCAATAATATACTTAGTTACTAATAGTTTAAATAATGTAATAATTATTGCAACGAAATTAAAAACAAAGGTTTTTTACCTGAAGCAGATAGGTGCACCCCGCTATGCCTGCTACCTCTCCCCGGGAAGCCTCGCCCAGGTTCCTATACAACAGAGCAAGCACCCCCGTCCCCCAAGCAGTGCCAACCACTCGGTCCCAATCCACGAATAACAGCAGCATCTTCACCATCAGCTGGTTCGTGGACTTGTCCACGAAAATGCTGCATGATAGAACGTGCCATAGGAATCCCGTATCATGTGCATCAGGTGCTCACCAAAACCCCAAGATGAAACCCGACCCCTACGGGCATCCCTCTCCATCTCACCAACACCGAACATGTACCCGAAAATCTCTGCCCCTAGCGCCTTCAGCGCCGTGTCAATCTTCTTGGGGTCGGCGTCCGTAGAAACTGTAGGATCGCGGCATGGGAACCCCTCTATCCTCAGTCCTAATATCCTCTCAACGTCGTGAAGCGTGATCGTAATCTCGCCCCATGGAAAATGAAAGCTGCTCGTCTCAGGGTGCCACCTCTCGACGAACGCTGCTATAAGCACATGGTCGACCCTAGCAAACTGAAAATCTCGGAGAGCGGCCAACCCGGTCTGCTGCACCATCCAATACCAACTGCCCTCAACAACCTCGTCCGAAATATATAGACCCCACTCACTGAACTCGGCCGGACGAGTATAAGCCCTCAAACGTCATACGGGGGACGGTACAGGCGGAGGAGGAGCATGCCAAATCCGGTGCGCAACATGAGTCGTGAAGCTCCGTAGCACATCAGGCAACTCAAGGCCGTACGGGGGGGCATCTCCGGCAGGTGGAGCATCCTGGGGTGCGGGAGGGGGGACGGGCTCCTGGGGTGCGGGAGGGGGGACGGGCTCCTGGGGTGTGTGAGCGGGCTCCTCCATGACAATGCCGTCCAATCTCGCACACTCCTCTGTGTCGTCAACCGCCTCCTCCGTATCTAGGACGGGACTCTACGAAGCCGGAGGTGAACACACGTGAGGACGAGGATCCACTAACGGATCGGATAATGTTCCAATAATGGGTTCTGTTATTGGAGCTGTATCCGTGAGGACGACCCTAAAATTGCGTTTGCGCTTGGGGGGGTTTGGGGGCTTTCGGTTCTTGCGACCGAAAGCAGTCACGAGTCGAGATTCCACCTTACAACCCCCCCCCCCCCCCCCGCATCTGTCGTCTGATTCTCTCGACTACATCCTGTTTTTTCCAAATAATGTCTAATTTATACAAATTTCTAATTGCTATAAAACTACAATATTATAGGCAATTCACCTATATGCAATAATACTATATTATATACTAACTTAATATTCTAATTCTATACTAAACTTATACATTACCTAACTTATGCAATTTTACAATATTATAGGCAAATCATCTATATGCAATGCTACTATATTATATCCATTTCTATTCATGTATATATTAAATTTATACTAATAAGAGAATTGCAATAATTTATTCAATACTTTTACACAATTCTAATATTTTCTAACAAATCTAAATATTTTATAAATTAATTATATATATTAAAAATTTTGGTAAATCAATTCTAATAATTAAATATGAATTTTAAACCGATAAAATACGTACCTCATCTCATTCGCGACGAATATATTTTCGTCTGCTCGCCTCTCCAACCTAGGCCACCGCCTCGACACCAACGGCCGTGGCAACCTCCAACGCATTTTCCGGACACACCGGAAAATCGCTCGCCGCCGTCAACGGAAGATCCCCCATCGTCGCCGGAAGGTCCGCCGCCGTGTCACCGGCCGTCGCCGCCGCCAGATTGGCCGCGAAGTCTGAATTTCTACCCAGATTTGCCTCGCCCGCCGACTCCTCTGCCTCCAGCCGTCGACGCTTTGCCTCGCCCCTGCTATCGCCGCCGATCTCGCCGCCGACCGCCTGTGCATCGCCGGATCTCCCCGATATCTCGAAGGAGGGCCCAAAGTTGTGCCTTGTGTCATCAATGGTAAATTGTAGGTCTTTTTAGTGTAGTTTTTGCCCAAATTCATAGCTCTTTGTTTTCCACCGTTATTTTGACAGCATAAGATGATTCATGGAAATAAATTGACTAAATTTGAGACACATAACTTTCGCTCAAAGTTGTACCTTTTGTCATAAATGATAAATCGTAGGTGTTTTTAGTGTTCTTTATCGCTCAAACTTTTAGTTTTTTGTCGCCCCCTAATATTTTGACAATATGAGATGATTCACGGAAAGAAATTGACAAAATTTGAAACTCATAACTTTCTCTCAAAGTTGTGCCTTGTGTGGTAAAGTGTAAATCGTAGGTGTTTCATGTGTTGTTTTTCATCCAAACTCTTAGCTCTTTGTTTCCCACCAATATTTTGGCAACATCAGATGAATCATGGAAAGAAATTGACTAAATTTGAAACTCATAACTTTCGCTCAAAGTTGTGCCTTTTGTCATGAATGGTAAATCGTAGTTGTTTTTAGTGTTCATTGTCTCCCAAACTTTTAGCTCTTTGTCCCACCCCCCCTAATATTTTGACAATATAAGATGATTCACGAAAATAAATTGACAAAATTTGAAAACTGATCAACCACCACATAAATTGAGTCCCTCCATCTCTTAAACCTAGGTAAACCCACAACAAAATCAATAGAAATTCTTCCCATGGGGCACTAGGAATAGGAAGGGGAGTGTATAGGCTGTGGGGGTTTAGCTTGGACATACCCCTAACAGATGTGGTACATGAAGCACCAAATTTCTCAACATCCTTAGCTATCCTCGGTCAATAGAAATGCTCCCTCAATGTGCCTAAGGTCTTAGCTACCCCAAAGTGCCCCATTAGTCCGCCCCCATGTGCTTCATGAATGAAAAGCCTACGAAGGGAACCACTAGGAACACATAGCCTATCTCCTATACACAAGTAACCATCATGCAAATAGAATATGCCTTGGCTACCCTTACCCTCACATGCTCGAATTGTTTCACAAAAATCAGGGTCATCAAAATACAAAGATTTCATGCAAGCAAACCCTAGAACTCTAGAATCCAATGAAGTGAGAAGCGTGTACCTCCTTGATACGGCGTCGGCCACTATGTTGTCTTTTCCCTTCTTGTGCTTGATCACGTAGGGAAAGGCCTCTATAAACTCCACCCACTTGGCATGCCTTCGATTGAGCTTGCTTTGGCCCTTAAGATACTTCAATTCCTCATGGTCGGAATGGATGACGAACTCCTTGGACAAAAGATAGTGTTGGCAAGTTTTGAGTACTTGGACAAGAGGTGGGATAGTTGAGCTCAACGCCACTCATTTTCTCACTAAAATAGGCTATTGGCCGGCCTCCTTGTGTCAACACCCCTCCAAGGCCAATTCTCGAAGCATCATACTCTATCTCAAAAGTTCTTGTGAAGTCCGGTAGTGCAAGTAGTGGTGCATGGGTGAGCTTGCCCTTGAGCAGTTGAAATGCAGCCTCTTGCGCTTTACCCCAATGGAACACCACATTTTTCTTGGTGAGCTCGGTCAATGGCGTGGCTATTGTGCTGAAATCCTTCACAAACCCTCAATAGAACCCCGCTAAGCCTAAGAAGCTCCTCACTTGTGTCATGGTGGTAGGTGTCGACCATTCTCTTATGGCTTTCACCTTCTCTTCATCAACCTTCAATCTTGTCTTACTCACAACAAAGCCAAGAAAGAAAACATGATCCGAGCAAAAATGACACTTCTTAAAGTTGGCATATAAGTTTTCCTTCCTAAGGACATCTAGTACTTGTTTTATATGATGAGCATGCTCTTGTAAGTTCATGCTATAAATCAATATGTCATCAAAATAAACAACTACAAATTCCCTAAGAAAGGCCTAAGCACATGATTAATCACCTCATAAAAGTGCTAGGAGCATTATTGAGTCCAAAAGGCATTACTAACCTTTCATACAAGCCATACTTGGTCTTGAAAGCAGTTTTCCACTCATCTCTTTCTTTCATCCGGATTTGGTGGTACCCACTTTTGAGATCTATCTTCCCCTCACATTCCTGGACTTGCTTTTGTAGATCCTTGGTTTCCTCTGGATTGGTCCTATGGGCTGTCCTATTTGGCAATGTGGCGCCAGCCACAAAGTAAATTTGGTGTTCTATCCCAGGAATGGGCGGCAAGCCATTAGGAATTTCCTCTTGTAATAGGTCTTCATAATCATGAAAAAGAGTGACAATAGGCAAAGGTAGATCGCTTAATTCTTGTGAAGAAAACAAGTTAGTCATGGGCATAAAAAGGAAACAAAATTTTCTTCCCTGAATGGCCTTGTCAACTTCTTTAGCCTTGGTCAACAACTTGTGATTGCTAGCCCCAGAGTTGGTGCCTATGGCCAGCTTCTTGTTGGCTCCTTTGCTGTGGCTCCTTTGCTTTCTTCTTTGCTCATTGGCCACGTGGTCGGCCATGATCTCATGAGGCGCCATTGGGTGAAGAATAATTTTTTTTCCAGCCATGTGGAAGGAATACTCATTGGTGACCCCTTGGTGGATCACCCCACGGTCAAATTGCCACGGCCGCCCAAGCAGCAATTGGCACACCGTCATGGGCATCACATCACAAAGCACCTCATCCTCGTAAGCTCCAATGGAAAACCGAATTAAAGCATGGTTTTGTACCTTGAGAGGAGTGGAGTAATTGAGCCAATTTAGCGTGTAGGGTTGATGGTGAGGTGTGGTCTTGAGGTTGAATCTTTTAACCACCTCTTGGTCTATGATGTTGTAGCACGAGCCACCATCAACAATCAAACTACAAACTTTCCCTTGGATGTGATACCTTGTGTGAAAAATGGTTTCACATTGAGAAGACAAGGGCGGCGCGTCAATAGCCACCAAGGTCCTCTTGACCACAAAGCAATCTCCTACGGCTGCCGTGACATGGACCTCTTCTTCTTCATTTTGGGTGACATCCTCCTTTTTCGGGACTTCTTCTTCATCCTCCGACACATAGTGTCCATGCTCATTTAAAAAAACTTGCTTCCTTGTAGGTCAGTCCCTAGCATAATGGCCACGTCCCAAGCACTTGTAGCACTTAACAACTCTAGTGCGAGAGTTGTCTTCTTTTTTGGGGCCTTAGCTAGGTGGTTGGCCTTATCTTTTTGGTGGGGCCTTGGCTAGGTCCAGCTTGTTGTCTTGGCACCTAGGGGTGGTTGACAAGGTGTTGGAGCTTGAAGTGGAGCCCCATGGCCAAGAGTTTGTAGAACTCTTCTTCCGTTGCAAGTTTTGGTAGACTTGGGTGGCATAGTGAAGCACCTCCTCAATTTGCAAATTTTGGTAAACGTTTGCATCTCCACCACTTGGCCAACGTCAGGATTCAAGCCCATGGTGAGCTTGGACACTAGATAGCCCTCGTTAAAATGAACATTGGAGCGAAACACCAAGTGCTTTAGCTCCTTGTAGAATTCTTCCGGCGTTCGGTTCCCTTGCTTCACTCACTCCAATTTGACTTGAATTCGGTATTGGAAGTCTTGAGGCACAAACCGAAACCTCATTGCCTCTTTAAACTCCAACCACGTGGTGGTGGGTGGGTTGTTGTGGTAGGCTATCTCTTCTTTGTCTTCAAGCCACCAAGAGTAGGCAAAATCAGAAAAGTGGATAGTGGCAATGGACACCCTTTGCACATTGGTGTAGTCGTAAGAGTAAAAAAACAACCTCAGTTTTGGCTCCTAATCAAGGTAGGCCTTCAGATCCAACGTGCCTGCATAGGGCTTAATGGAGAGCTTGATACCATGATGTGGCTCCCTGTCTTGAGCCTTAGTCCTTGCGCGTGTGGCGGCATCCTTAGTCCTCTAGTCCCTTCGTGATGTTCTTGTTCTTCAATAGGCACTCTCCATGGATGCAAGAGGGGACCAGCCGACAGATGGTAAGGCCGCCTCATCATCCTCTTGAGCAAAGGTGGGTTGGCCGGCGCAAATGGCCGTGTCGGCGCTTGGTTGATGGCATTAGGGGTTCACCAAGTAATCTAAGAGGTGGTTGTGGCCACTTGAAGGCTACAACAAATTAGTGCTTTCCCCGGCTTGGTGTGAAGGCCCTTCCACTCGAAAGCTCTCTTGGAACTCTCTTTGCTTTGGTGAGCTTGGCTGGGTTAAGGTGTAACTCCTACAAGGGATGCCAAAACTTTGCTCTAGCTTCTCATCTTTCTCTTGTAGGAGGTCCAGCCGAGTCCTTTCGAACAAGCCATGGATATCCCTAAACGTGAGAGGCTTGTCTTCACTATCCCCATCCATGAGACCCTTCCCTTTGTCTCCCTGCATTGACATACCAAACAAAAAGGCAAACAACACAAAAGTTAGTCCAAAGACGAATTGACAAGGTGGTGGCCAAATACCTCCAAAATGGCTCCCTTGTCTTGTCCCTCGCAGGGCCTTCTTCTTTTTTCAAAGGATGGCCTCTTAGTGACTTGTTTCCAAGCCGCTTCCAAGACCTCTTAGGTTCACACGCACTTGTTCTTGTCCCCCACTAGGAATTCCTACACAAGCGCTTGAAACCACAAGAAGAAAATTGCAAGCCTCACCGAGCACTAGGGTTTGGGCTCAGAGTGGTGTTTTGGACAAGATGGTGGCACTTTGTCAATCTCAACTTTGCACGTTATGCAAGTCATAATATAGTTAAGTCACACAAGAAATCTACTAAGTACTTAGCCCCTCACAAACTCTTATTTTGGATACAAAAACAACTATTCTTCACTTGCTCTCTTTTTTCTTGGTTTGACCAATCTTTCTAAGGCCTTTCCTTTTGTTTTAGGCCAGGTATTTCTATTTCAAACCTTTTTTCTAGAGCTTTTTTTTTACGTGGGAAGGTTTTCCCTTACAACTTTGACAAAACTTCTAAATGCAAGAAACACAACAAGACACATAATAACTTCGTACACCACTTTTATCTTGGGACTAAGCACTTTTCACGTATCTTAAACTACTTATAAGATAAATTGGTCATATAAAAAGCACAAGCAACAAAGACAAGGTGCAGCCAAACAAGTGTGGCTAAATATGGTAAGTGGCAGTTGCAAATTTGGGGATTTTAATGCCAAGTTTAATGCATGCAATTCAATGGAATCGATTTGGTGTGATGCTAGAAAATTAATGGGTAATTCAGAGCATACAAAGGGCACAATTCCCTTAGAATTGGTTGGCAATCGTGGAGCACTTCAAGCAACAAAAAAAAGGACAATCGCAAGTGTGGCTAGAAAGTACTCGACAAAACTATGGCACAATTTTCTTGAAATTCAAGAGCGAGGGTTGGATTGATACTTACCTAGAAAGAGGCTTTGATCCCAAATGATGTGTCTACTGTATGGATCTCAAGCATCAAGGAATGTTCGACACCAAAACCCTAAGCCAATTTCCTCTCGGCGACGGCGGTGGATTTGCTTGACAAGCACAGTTGGAAGAACTATTGGAAATATTTGGAGGCAATTTTTGTGGAAGGATAACTACTGGAAATCCTCATAAAAAAACACCAAAGAAAGCTAGGAGGATCGTAGATTGGATCAAGGATAAACACACCTAAAACCTCTTTACTAGGCTCAGATGAACACACCAAACAATGACGTAAAACTCAACGGCTCTCAAAGGCTTATTGTGCTCAAAAGCTCATGATATATTCAAGTTAAACGTGGGAAACAATGTAGCTGCAAGCCAACTTATTAACACAAAGAAATACCTAAATTGTCTTAAACACATTTAATGGAAAATCATAAAGTAGTGCTCTAACTGGCCTTGTCAAATCTCAACGCCATTTGCCTTCACTTTTGGAGATAAATGGAAGCATCCAATGTGCCACGTCACCACCATACTTGAGGGAAAATGCATGATGCAATTCAGAGTTGGCCTTGCTTCAGTGCCTTGACAATGCCGGCGTCGAGGACTCCTTGACATCCAAGGCCATCTCCGAGAAAACCGTCAAACTCTCCACCACTCGTGGGGTCCAATGGCTTGTAGGGATGTCAAAAGGAGATGATAGAAGTTGGGCCTCATTTGGAGCTACGTGGACTGGTGAATGTCGTTGCTTCCCTTCTTGGACAATGCCCAACGTCGGGGAGCCTTCCTGGACGAGTGCCATCACCGCACCATTTAACGCTTCGCTTTTTGATCCAATGCTCATAAGGCGCCTTTGGACGCTTTCTTGGAGTTGCTTGGCTTGGGCCCTCGTGATGACACATTTGGCTTGTCAAGTGCTGAGGTGGCCTTGATTAACCTTAGCCAATGTCCGGGCACCCGAACGTGTGAGCGGCGCTGTGGGAGCTTGATAGTTTTGCGCCAACATTCTTGCTCTCCTTTGGGCCTGTACCTCCACTTGATCATCTTCCTCTTAGTTGGCCCCCTTTGGTGACAATTGGCCGTGGTTGCCATTCTGCCCTAGCTTTGGCATTGGCGACATGAGCATGACATTCTCTGCGGCTTTGACTTTGGCCTTCACCTCTGGTGCATCCTTGGTGCTTGCTAGATTGGTGGTTTCTTGAGGTGAAGCAGCTTGATTCACATCACTTTGCGTCTCCAAGATTAGGGCTCGATTGATCCTTTTTTTGAAGTTGGTTTTTGGCGAAAGAAGTGGTGGCTGGATGTTGACGATGGACTCATCTTTTGGGGTTGGTTTTCCAGAGTATTTTGGTAAGGGATAGGTGATCTAGACTGGAGTGGGTGTGACACACCACGCAAGGCAAGAACAAGATGAAGATGGCTCGAGATATGACACACTCGAGGCACCTTGATCACGCTTGATATAACTCACAAGCAAGCTGCTATTTCTGGAGAAAAACTCAAGTTTTATTATTGTTTTTTGTTCAAGTTTAAGTGCTTAAAAGTTAGGAGAAGGCCCTATAATTAGGACCAAAATCGAACCCATAAAACCAACCCTTCAAGTGCCATCGGCTAGCTGACGAGTTTACAATTAAACTAAACAATTCACCTCGAATGACTTGAATTTTGTAGAGCTCATAAATAACATCATAATAAGGTCCTCATTAAAATATCAGCCAAAAGGCACGATCCAATTGGAAGATAGCATTCATTTACCAGTCGGACAAGCCACAAGCAAAGTCACCGAGCCAACTTGAACTTCTCTCAGCACTCCTTGAGTCATAAGTCCCTCCATTAACCTGGTTTGGAGTGTTTCAAGCACCGACGGAATCGGAAGCGCCTCTTCTTTCAAAGAGAGGAGGACAGGTTATTCACATTTAATTTGATGGTCAGAGGCGAATTCAAAGCTAAGTAGTGTCTAAAGATTCTTTCTCTAGATGCTTGGGCTCGAGTGATCACATCGGGAGGTGGCCCGAGGCCATGACTAGGAGATGAAACCCTAGAGGTGGCATGCGTTCATGGAGGTGAGCGGCGTAGGTCAAGCCTTTTAGCACTTCCCTCGGCGCTCAAGGGCTGGACGAGGTCCTTGGGTCTACAGAGGACCTTGGAGGCCGGTTTGTGCGGGGCAAATGGTTTGGGGACCGATGGCTGAGTTGCAAAGCTTGGTGGGCACGTACCCGCTGAGGGAGAAGGCAAAAGTAAGGGCTCCTCGAGGCCTTCTTCATGTTCTTCTTGGCCTTCTTGATGGACCATTGTCACATTATCCTCCCCCTCTTGGAAGGGGGAGGATGATTGATGTGACCTCACCTACCATGACAGCTGCAGATGAGGAGGAGGCTATAAGTCTTAGGTCCTCAGGTCCCATTACTAGAGCACGAGCCAAAGCTATTCAAGCTGCGACTCAATCACTGGTGACCAAACTCGTAGCAGGTCATTGACGTCCAACTACAGATGAGGGATCCATTCGGAGTTTAGTGACAGTTGGGACGTCTACACAGTCTGCAGAGATCCCGGAGCTTACAGATTAGAGATATTGATCGCTATTCGCCTAGTTATCAATATTTCTGATTTATGACATTTTTAGTTTTTAGTCCGGATATTATTTATTATTATTTTCAGCATTTTTAAGGGAGTTTAGGAGGTCATTTTTATACTTAGAATGACCAGCCCCCTTAGAGTAATTTTTAGTGTTTTATTTGTTTTATTTTTAAACTTTTTGGTTAAGGAAAAGGAAGAGTCTTCCTTTTACTTAACCTAGCTTTGTAGCCTCCTTTCTCTGCTACGTTGATAATTCTACTTTTATGTTGAGAGAAAACCTCCATTGAAGCTCCTTCAACATCACCTTGAATCACCTAGTTGAGCTTGCTCCTTCGTCATTCTCACATCAAATCCTTTAGATCTAGGTCGAGCGTGCTCCCTTCATCTATTCCGCTTCCAAATCTCCCTCTTTTCCATCCCTATACTGGCCGTGAACACCCCTTCATCCCTACGGTCATCCACTCAAATTTCTATCGCTTCCGCAATCGCTTCCGCCTCACCGTCGTCTTGCAATCTCCATCAAACGCAGACGGCTATCCAAGGAGTTGCTTCGCCCCACTACGGATTCATCACGATCTCATCCGGGACTTGAGACCTTCTTCATAGCAAGGTCGCATCAACTGGTATCAGAGCCTTCGAATCTGTAAGTCGAATCGATTCCTTGCTTATCACAACCTTATTTTCGTGTCAAAAAATTCCAAAATTTTTTTTTCCTGCATTTTTCTTGATAATTCTGATTGTTATTATTCAGTTCAGTTTTTAGAGTCAAAAAAAAAAAAATCCCCTTGAAGACCGAATTGATTCTTATACAAAAATTGGGTGAGTTTCTCTAGTTCTTCACGGCTCTAGTGAATTTCTCCCTCAAAAAAATTTGTTTGCTTGATTTTTAGAATTCTTACCTTGTCCCCTACACACAACAATTGCTTCTTGTGTTGATAAATTGGTGATTGAATTATAGATCTAGATTTGCATGCAT
The DNA here is from genome assembly GCA_027886185.1 of Rheum nobile. NCBI lineage: Eukaryota > Viridiplantae > Streptophyta > Magnoliopsida > Caryophyllales > Polygonaceae > Rheum > Rheum nobile. The sequence goes on along the minus strand of WOAB01000566.1, from coordinate 707,118 downwards.
ATACGTTGAATTGCTTTACTTGACCTTGTTGCCTTTAATCTGCATCTTCTTTGATCTCTTCTTTCCCACTTGAATCAATTGAGTGTGTTGGTGTCTAGAATTTTTTTTAAATTTTTTTTGAGTCCGATCTGCGCAAAGGAGGCTTCCTTGAAGAATTTTCGTCCTTGAAGATTAGGGTTCTTGAGTTCTTGTTGCAATTTCTCTAATTAAAAAAAAAAAAAAGGGCTGAGATCTTTTCTTGTAGAAAAAGCCAGATCTGAAGAATTGCCAAAAAAAAATTATCAATCAAAAAAAAATCAAGGCAATCAAATCCTTGTAATTAGGGAAAGTGGTTAGGGCATCATTGTCCTCGGCGCCTCCAAGCAACAAAGCCAACAGCGTCGGCGCCCAGCAAGCCGCGGCCCCGCGCGCGCCCAGCAGACGCCCCTTTATATCCCGGGTGCCTCTGATCCGGGTTAAAAGACCCCCTCCCAGCGCAACGAGCACGGACTTCCCTGATCCGGGTTCTTTTCGTGGGTTCCGAAACTTGCACCCTACGGAAGATCTTTGGTATTTTTTTTTAATTTTTTATTTCGTTCTTTTTGTGTCGATTTCTGCATTCGCTTTTTACAGTTATCCTTCTGACTTTGGTGTGAGTTATCCGCTTTTGTTAGTTTACAGCTACTTAGCCGGGACGCCTAGGTTCACGCCGGATTAATTTCTATGCCTACCGTTATATCCTGGCAACAGCAGTTGAGGTTACTGTAGGGGTATTAGACTGCAAGGATCTGAGTCCTTTTATTTTTATTTTTCCTTTTTGTGTCGGTTTCTGCATTCGCTTTTTACAGTTATCCTTCTGACTTTGGCGTGAGTTATCCGCTTTTGTTAGTTTGCAGCTGCTTAGCCGGGACGCCTAGGTTCATGCCGGATTAAGTTCTGTGCCTACCATTATATCCTGGCGACAGCAGTTGAGGTTTCTGTAGGGGTATTAGAGTGCATGAGCTTTTTGTGAGAAAAGCCGAACTTAGGTGGCAACGGTGAAGAGATATAGGGTGCACAAAGCCAAAATAAGGTAATCGTTGCCCTATCGTTATTGATTCATTTACCATTTCCTCTCTCTCTCACTGTCTTGGCTGTTATAGTCTTGTTGGCAAATCTAGGCTTATATTTCTGCAATTTATATCTACAATTTGTTTACTGAGTTATCGCTGCATTTTGTGATTGTTGTGTGATTATCCTTAGCCTTCCCGCCCTCACGGCCATATCAGCCTTGCTTTCAGTTGTGATATCGTGGTAGTTCGACTTCTCTTTTGTTTTTGTTGCTTTGTTTTTGTTTTTCCTTTGCTCTGTTGGGGTTTCTGTGTCTTTTCAGGATAATGGTGAACTCCAATGACGGACAGGATACGGGTCGGGTCGATCAACTGGCTAATGCCATTGAGCTTTTGGTGGCCAATCAGCAACGTTCTGACGCCGCCATTCAGAGCAACGCGGCTGCCATTGCACATTCCGATGAACGTTCCGAAGCCAATTTTGCAGCCATGCGTGACATGCTCAGTAGAGTGATGCCGTCTCCGTCACCGAACCAGCATGACGACCAGAGTACCCTAGCCCAGAAGCAGAAAAAGGGCAAGGGCGTTCTGATATCCGATCCTCCTACGCAGCCTCCGCGGAAAGGATCACAGAAAGAAAGCAGCGCGTCGAAGAAGAAGGTGCGCTCCAAATCAGCCCAGTTGACAATTCCTGAACACAACTCTCAGGACGAGGACGAGCAGGACGATGATGAGTCATCTTCAGAGGAGGATGAACAGGTGGATGACAGTGCCGTCAGACGCCAGAGCAGACGCACAGACCCACATGCTTCCACCAGCAAGCAATGGAAACCCTCCATAGCTCGTCCAAGTCGACACCAGGTAAATTCTGAAACCTTCAATGTCCATTCTTTTGCTGACCATCAGAGTACTGTTTCTCCTGTTGAGTCAGATTCAGATGAAGGGTTCAAGGAATTTGACCTTGAGGATGAGGAAGAAGGGGCCTATGGGTTTTCTGCAGGTTATCACCCACCCCTATAGGACCCACCAGAGCAGCAGTTTCATCGTACAGGTTGGGTTCCTCCTCCACAGCAGCCACAGAATCAGGCTGCTTATTACGCTGCATAGGGTCATCCACAGCCATATCCGCAGCAGCGTGTTGCCGGTCCTCCACGAGCGCAGCGACGGTGACAACTACCAGTTGGACAGCAGCGGCAGGGGCTTCCATAGCAGAATTTCTATGCTCCAGCTGCAGGCCAACAGCGATACCCACCCCCAGCTACGTATCGCCAAGAAATTAAGGTGAAAATCGAACCCTTCCTTGGTACTTATGATCCTTTTACTTTCATTGATTGGTTGCAGAGTACCTGCCATGTTCTTCAACACTATCAATATGAGGAGCATGCGAAGGTGGAGATCGTCACCTTGCATTTCCAAGGAGCAGCGCGCACCTGGTGGAACCGACTGGTCCAACAGCAGGCACGCATGGGGTGGCCACCTGTGACAGAGTGGAAACAGCTAGTGGCGCTCATGATGCGCAAGTACATGCCGACGACATACCGAGAGGATATGAAGACAGCCATTGCACTTGCTACTCAGGGTCGTGATACGCCACAAGAGTTCTTTGCTCGCTTAGAAGACATGTACTTCATGGCCGGGGTAAGTGTTACTCCTTCTACTCTACGTACACGTTTTGTAACGGGTTTGTCACAGCCGTACAGGGATCAGGTTGACGTTCTGCCAATCCGAGACCTCAACAATGTAGTACATACTGCGCAGAAGCTCTATCTTCAAGCGCAGAGACGTCGACAGCAGCCTTGGCAGTCTTCGTCTTCTCCCTCACCAAGGTATACCTCGAACCTTGTCAATTCTTATCGCACTAACTCTTCTTCTAGTTCTGTGCCTCGACAGGATCGTACAGGTATTGCGTCTTCTACGACGCCGCAGCCGACGCCCCCTTCTTCTGCGCGCCGACAGCCATCGGCCTCTGCTGAGACAGGCCGTACAGATCATTCTAGCGATATAGAGTGTTACAGATGTGGTGGACGAGGACACTATCGGAAGGACTGCCCTAATCAGAAGCGTGTCCTCTACTCCGCCCAAACTGCAGACTACGAGAGCCTTTCAGATGAAGAGGAGAACGTCCCAGAGGAGTCTGCAGAGCTGACTGATGAGGTGATCAGGCCGGGCGACCATGATACAGACGTCATGCATTATGCCTTGGTCACCAGACGCGTCCTCAGCGTCAAGGAAGGAGGTCCGCTGGACCAAAGGGAGAATCTGTTTCATGCCCGGTGTCGTATGAAGAATGCGTCGCTGAGTTTGATAATTGATGGAGGGTCGTGCTGCAACATTATAAATGAGAGAGTCGTCCGCGACTTCAATCTTCAGACGCAACCACATCCTCAGCCCTATGGTCTGCAGTGGATTTCAGACCAACCAGGTAATAATGTCTCTTTACAGTGTCCCGTTACTTTTTCCATAGGACCATTTACAGACATTGTTTTGTGCGATGTTACCGCCATGGATGCCACCCATATTCTGTTAGGGCGTCCTTGGCTATTTGACCGTCGCGTCTTCCATGATGGTTTTTTGAACAATTACATGTTCACTCACCATGGAAAGCGCGTGACGCTCTTACCTATGACTCCGAATGAAATTTTACAGGACCATGCTATGAGACAGAGGAACAAGGCTATATAGGCTGCAAAGGACGCCGGAAAACCCCCTCCAGAGTCCCCTACATCTTTCCAGCTGAGTTCCTTACAACTTCCTGCAGCATCTTCTTCGGGTAACCAGGGAACTTCAGAACAGGTAAGTGACCAGTCCATTAGTCTTAAACTTCCTAACTTTAGTGGTCATGGTAAGCAGGTACCTTCTGGAGTCCATTCCAGATTTTCTGCAGCTTCGGACGCTTCCATTCAGGGTTTAGGGAAGGGCGCTGTCAAGGGTTCTGATCATCAGAAGGGTGGAAAAGGTAGTTCTGCGCTGCAAGGCACTTGTGAGCAGCGACTTCTCTTGGCGCGACGCCGGAAGGTTTCCAACGTCATCCAAGGGAAGTCTCCCTGTTTCCTACTCATTGCTCTTCCTACTGCCCTACCTGTTTCAGAGTCCACACTCCCCTCTTGTATTTTGTCAATTTTGCAGGAGTTTCAGGATGTGATGCCGGACGAGTTGCCAGATGGTCTTCCACCACTTCGTGGAATTGAACACCAGATCGATTTTGTCTCGGGAGCTACTCTTCCCAACTGAGCTGCCTACCGAACTTCTCCAGAGGAAACAAAGGAGTTGCAAAAGCAGGTGCAGGAACTGTTGGAGAAGGGGTATGTGCGCAAGTCTCTTAGCCCGTGTGCTGTTCCCGTCATATTGGTGCCTAAGAAGGACGGTTCTTGGAGGATGTGCGTGGATTGCCGTGCCATCAACCAAATCACCGTCAAATACAGACATCCCATTCCTTGCCTCGACGACATGCTTGACGAGCTACATGGAGCGCAGTTCTTCAGCAAGATTGATCTGAAGAGCGGCTATCATCAGATTCGCATGAAGGAGGGGGACGAGTGAAAGACTGCTTTCAAGACGAAGTATGGTCTGTATGAGTGGCTAGTCATGCCATTTGGACTGACCAATGCTCCTTCTACATTCATGAGACTGATGAACCATGTCTTGAGAGCTTTTCTGGGTAAGTTTGTAGTTGTCTATTTTGATGATATTCTTATTTACTCCAGGACTTTAGATGACCATGCTGAGCATCTTCGACTTGTTTTAGAGTGTTTGAGAGTAGAGAGCTTATACGCCAATCTTGGCAAGTGTGTATTTTGTTCTCCTTCTACAAACTTCCTAGGTTTCGTCGTCAGCAAGGACGGCCTGCAGGTGGATGCAGAAAAGATCCGCACTATCCAGGAGTGGCCGACGCCCGCTACTCCTACTCAGGTACGTTCGTTTTTGGGTTTGGCTGGTTTTTATCGACGGTTTGTTCGTGATTTCAGCACTATAGCCGCCCCATTACACGAGCTGACCAAGAAGGCCGCGTCTATCACTTGGCTTCCACGGCATGATGCTGCTTTTGCCGCCCTGAAGGATGCCTTGTGCCGCGCGCCACTGCTGCAGCTTCCTGACTTCACCCATCGGTTCGAGGTGGAATGCGACGCTTCTGATTTCGGCATCGGAGGTGTCTTGCTGCAGGAGAAGAGGCCGATTGCCTACTTTTCAGAGAAGCTGTCAGGTGCACAGCTGAACTACCCGACGTATGACAAGGAGTTGTACGCGCTGATTCGGGTTCTGAAGACGTGGCAACACTATCTGTGGCCTGCAGAGTTCGTGATTCACTCAGATCATGCAGCTCTTAGTTATCTGCGCAGCCAGACGACTCTTAACAGACGCCACGCTCGCTGGATTGAGTTCATGGAGACGTTCCCCTATCTCATTGTTCACAAGAAAGGTAAGGAGAATGTGGTAGCCGACGCCCTTTCTCGCAGGTACGTCCTCATTACTCAGCTTCAGTCTCAGTTATTTGGGTTTGCATTGCTCAAGGATCTTTATGCTGTTGATCCTTTCTTTTCTACATTCTTTGAGCAATGTAAATCCACTGGTCGTGAGCATGCTACGTATTTCCTTGATGACGGATTTCTGTACAAAGGTGGGAAGCTTTGCGTTGCTTCATCCTCTGTCAGAAATTTGCTGATTGAGGAAGCACATAGTCGTGGTCACTTTGGCGTGTCTAAGACGCTGGCATCACTTCGCGAGCACTTCTTCTGGCCTAAGATGGCCAACAATGTTACGAAGTATTGTCAGAGTTGTGTGACATGCCATAAAGCTAAGGCCAGGTCTAGTCCGCATGGTCTCTACACGCCTCTGCCGATTCCAGCTGGCCCGTGGGACGATCTTTCCATGGATTTTATCACTGGGTTGCCTATGTCTCGGCGTGGTAGAGATTCTATATTTGTGGTCGTAGACAGGTTCTCTAAGATGGCACACTTCATTGTCTGTAAGAACACTAGTAACGCCACTGACGTTGCTACTCTGTTCTTCGACAATGTCGTGAGACTGCACGGTATTCCGCGCACTATTGTTAGTGATCGGGACACCAAGTTCGTCGGCCATTTCTGGAGAACCTTGTGGGGTAAGCTCGGTACTAAACTCCTATTTTCTACAAGCTACCACCCACAGACGGATGGTCAGACAGAGGTGACCAACCGCACTCTTGGAGCCCTCCTTCGGACGGTTCTGAAGAGTAACCCACGCCGGTGGGAGGACTTACTGTCTACTGTGGAGTTTTCTTATAACAGGTGTAGGCACAACGCGACTAAACTCACCCCGTTCGAAGTTGTCTACGGACGGAATCCGCTGACGCCGCTGGACTTGACTCCCTATCCTAGGAAGGATACAGATAGCACCACAGCTGACAGATTGGCCGATCACATCAAGGAACTGCACACTCGGACTCGCAACCAGCTGGAGCGTAGAGCATCACAGTATGCGGCCTAGAAGAACAAAGGATGACACAGGATTGTCTTTGCTCCTGGCGACTTGGTTTGGCTTCACTTGCGGAAGGAGCGTTTTCCTTCCAACCGCACGTCTAAGCTCGACCAAAGGGGTGATGGACCATTCCGTGTTGTCAAGGCCATCAATGACAACGCCTACTAGCTAGAGCTCCCAGACAAGTATGGTGTTCACCCGACCTTCAATGTTGCTGATCTATCACCGTACGTGGAGCCAAAGTATGATGAGGGTGAAGAGGGGACGCTTCACACTCAAGTGGGGGAGGATGATGTGACCTCGCCTACCATGACAGTTGCAGACGAGGAGGAGGCTATGAGTCTTAGGTCATCAGGACCCATTACTAGAGCACGAGCCAAAGCTATTCAAGCTGCGACTCAATCACTGGTGACCAGACTCGTAACAGGTCATGGACGTCCAACTACAGATGAGGGATCCATTCGGAGTTTAGTGACAGTTGGGACGTCTACACAGTCTGCAGAGATCCTGGAGCTTACAGATTAGAGATATTGATCGATATTCGCCTAGTTATCAATATTTCTGATTTATGACATTTTTAGTTTTTAGTCCGGATATTATTTATTATTATTTTCAGCATTTTTAAGGGAATTTAGGAGGTCATTTTTATACTTAGAATGACCAGCCCCCTTAGAGTAATTTTTAGTGTTTTATTTGTTTTATTTTTAAACTTTTTGGTTAAGGAAAAGGAAGAGTCTTCCTTTTACTTAACCTAGCTTTGTAGCCTCCTTTCTCTGCTACTTTGATAATTATACTTTTATGTTGAGAGAAAACCTCCATTGAAGCTCCTTCAACGTCACCTTGAATCACCTAGTTGAGCTTGCTCCTTCGTCATTCTCACATCAAATCCTTTAGATCTAGGTCGAGCGTGCTCCCTTCATCTATTCCGCTTCCAAATCTCCCTCTTTTCCAGCCCTATACTGGCCGTGAACACCCCTTCATCCCTACGGTCATCCACTCAAATTTCTATCGCTTCCGCAATCGCTTCCGCCTCACCGTCGTCTTGCAATCTCCATCAAACGCAGACGCCTATCCAAGGAGTTGCTTCGCCCCACTACGGATTCATCACGATCTCATCCGGGACTTGAGACCTTATTCATAGCAAGGTCGCATCAATGATGGAACCAAATCGGCAACGTTGAAGACATCATGGACACCATAGGTTGGAGGCAGCTCAATCTTGTAGGCGTTGTCATTGATGCGCTCTAACACCTAGAAAGGACCATCACCACAAGGCTTGAGCTTTGAGTTGCAAAGAGTGGGAAAACGCTCCTTCCTCAAGTGCACTCAAGTGCACCCAAACAAGGTTGCCGCGATAAAAGATGACTTATTTGCGGCCTTTGTTCGCTTGTCTCACATATTTGGTTGTTCTTCTCTCTTGCTGCAATCGTGTTTCCTCATGAAGCCTCTTGATGATAATTGTAGCTTGGTCAGCTCCCTCCTTTCTCTCTCGATCCTTGGTCGTATAAGGCACCAAATCAAGTGGTGTTGCAGGATTGCACCCATAGACCACTTCAAAAAGAGTCTTCTTGTCCTCTAGCCACCAATGGTAAGCAAAGTCAACAAACTTGATTGAGGCTATAGGTACTCGTTGAGCATTCGAGTAGTTATAGAACTCAAAAATTTGTTTGGTCTTTTTCTCCAAATCTAAATAGGAATCTACCTCACATGTTACCTCCAAAAGGATGAACTTCAAGCTTGATTCCATGATGAGGTAGGCGGCCTAGTTGATCTCCGTACTCATCCTCGTAGGCCACACGTTGAGCTTGAAAGGCCGGCCTTGGCGCTGGAACGGGGCCACGGCCAAAGCCACGGCCGGGCTGGATTCTCCTCGACAACAAGGGCGGCGCCGGGGTCCGGGTTTGGTAGAAGTCGGCCTGAAGTGGTGGCTGGCCTCTCCCTCCATAATCTGCATGGTTAGTTCGCAAGGGAGGAATAGGATGTAGACCGGAAGACACATGAAATTCAGAGTTCATACCTTGGATCTCCTGGGGCATTCCTTGGCCGTCTCTATGGGTGGAAACAAGAGGCACGTGGGTGGTTGTAGGCTCATGGAGGGACAACCTTGATAGCTCTTGAGAGACGCCTCAATGAGTGCCACCTTCGGTTGCGTAGGAATTGGAAGAGGCACCGACTTCTTGGCCTTCACTCAGCCGAGCACTTGCTTGGACTTGTTCCCACTTGGACTCCATGCTCCTCATATAAGCCACTTGATCATCCCTCATGGCTTGGATTTGTTGATTCACCCGGGCATCTGTATCTTTCTTGTTTGCTCGGATGGCTTGGAGGAGTGTCTCCAAAGTAATGGGTGAGCCGGCTGGACTCTCTTCATTTGAAGGACCCTTGTCCTTGTTTTGGCCATCTATTGGACCTGATCTTGTCATAGAAAGCAACACAAGACAGCCAAGCAACAAAATCCTCCAAAGATCTTAACTACACAATGGACCTAAGCTTGAAAGGAGCTCTAAACTTGTTTTAAAGTCTAAACTTTCAGCAAGCAAAGCACTATTAATTGACAAGGCTCAAGGTCACTAGACTCAATGAAATAAACAAAAGAAAGCAAGCAACACACGTCACAAAGAACTTGATACACTCGAGCAACAATTAAAGCAAGCAACGATAGGAAGCTACTAAGTTCAATTGCCTTACAAATGTAGCGCTTGCGCAAAGCGAGGAAGAAAACTGAGGTAACTCACACGACTAGATGCAACAACTTCTTTTGAATTTTGACAAATGATGAACCAATTTTCCTATGGCTTTCTCTCTTGTACTAGCCGAGTTTTTCTGGTTTCATCCACATTTTCTTGTCCAATTGCAATTTTTTTGTTTTGATTTGATGAGGAAGCTAAAATGTAGAATTACAATGGTGAAAAAAACAAGTGCTCAAAGACAGCAAAGGAACCTTTCCCGTATCCTGGCATTGGCGTTTTAATTCAAGCTCGAATGGCATGCAAATTCCAAGGAACGTAGGTTGCTATGAGACACGACCAAAGACTCAAACAAACTAAATGAACTCATGGTGCAATAGGAAAGAGTATTATAAAAATCTACTACACAAGACAAAGTACATATCACAGCCTTTGAATTACTGATGCTTCAGCACTGAAAGCTTATGTGATGCATATTTCTTCATCTTGGGAAAATAAAAATGTTCCTGTTCTTTGTCAATTAGGAAACACCCTCTCAATTTCTAAGGTTAACCTATAGGAACAATCCAAGCATAATAGTAAAGAGATTGAATTCTTACATGTCTATTACACTAATTTACCTACCATGTCATAACAAGAGAACTTATCTCAAAATAAATATTTAAAATGAATGAACAAGGCCAGATGCTAATATCATATATATCCCTCAAGGTATGATAGACCTGAACAAAAAAAACAAAAAGCCTAGGATTATTGATTCTTGTGTTCATCAATTATCAATTTACTATAGTGATATAACTCAGTTTCATGTTCAGAAAATAAACATAAACAAATAAATTATAAAAAAAATCAAGTAAAAGCCTGACAGTTATTAACATCAAAGTCAATACTCATCTTGAACGTAGTTTATAACCAATGTATCAATTACTTCCTCAGTACCATCAAAGTCAAGCCTGACACTTATGATTATGGCAAATAATTCAATCCATCATGCTCAATCTAAGAGGACAACTAACTAGCTTGTAGACATATTATCGAACATAGCTCAAATTATACTTATCATTGCCAGATAACTAATAGGACCAGTCCTAAAGTTCATAATTTAGCACACAAAATTATAGCAAATGAGTTGCATTTAGTTTCAAGTGAGTGAAGGGTAGATCTTACACAACTAGTTTATCATCTGAGAGTGACAAAAGTATACGCTTGACAGCAAGCGGAGTTCCCTTCCAATGTGCTTTTATAATTTTACAAAATGACCCTTGCACCACATCACCATGAACTAAAATGTAACATTTAGAGAGATTGCTGATTTAGCTGTGTTTCTCCATGGATTGTGCTTGGGGACTTTAATAGCATTATGCGTCCAGATGAGAGAGTGAATGGGGCCAATGAAGTCACATTGAGAGAGATTGCTGATTTAGCTGAGTGTGCTACTGTTGTCGGGATCAGTGACATCCGTTCAGCTGGAAACTTGCTTACTTGGTCCAATGGGACAGTTTGTAGCAAGCTCGACCGTCTTATGGCCAATGATGCTTGGCACTCTGGGGAGCATAAATGGGAAGGCCAATTCTTTCCCTCGGGCCATCTCTCGGATCATTCTGCATGTTTAGTCAAGTCCACCCAGATTGAAGCAACCAAGCGGAAGCCATTTAGGTTCTTCAATATGTTCACTGAGCACGAAGACTTCCAACACATTGTGAAGGGCATTTGGGATCTGCCTGTTGAGGGCTTCCTCCAGTTCCAACTATGTAAGAAACTCCAGTTGCTTAAGAGGCCGCTTAGGCTCCTCAACCGGCAACATTTTCCCCACATCTCAGCCAGAGTCAATGCAACTAGTGATGAGCTCAAATTGGTGCAAGAAAAGCACCTAGGCAACCCATCATCGGAGCACTATTGGGGATTGGTTATCCAGAAAAAAGCTGATGCCAGCCGGCTTGCTAGGGCCAAATACTTATTCCTCTCCCAACTGGCCAAGTCAAAGTTCATGCTGCAATCAGACCATTGCACCAAGTTTTTCCATAGCTTGGTCAAGAGAAAATCAAGGCGGAATCACATAGCCCGTATCATGAAAACCGATGAGTCATTCACGAGATCAGAGGTTGAAGTCGCATCTGAATTCACCTCTTACTATCAAGCACTCCTTGGCAGCTCAGAGGCATCCCAAGGAGTGGATCCCACTGTTTTCCCTCATGGAGCCGTGGTCACTCCAAGCCAAGGCGACGTGCTCACTAGACTGATTACAGATAAGGAAGTCAAGGCTGCACTGTGGGACATTGGGGACGACAAGACTCCAGGGCCAGACGGTTTCTCATCCATGTTTTTCAAAAGCGCCTGGAGCACTGTGGGGAAGCTTGTCTGTGAGAGCATCAGGGAATTCTTTCACTCAAGTTCCCTTCTCAAGCAAGTCAACCATGCGGCGATTGCTTTGATCCTGAAGTCAGAAGTTGCCAGTAGAGTGGGGGATTTCAGGCCTATTTCTTGCTGCAATGTATTCTACAAGATCATCTCAAAGATTATCGCCACCAGATTAGGGCCACTCATGGGTGGCCTTGTTGATAAGGCACATGCTGCTTTCATCAAAGGGCGAAGCCTTGCAGACAATGTCCACCTTGTCCAAGAGTTGCTTCAGAATTATGATCAGACTAGAACTTCCCCCAGGTGCATGATAAAAATAGATATCCGGAAAGCTTTTGACTCAGTCTCTTGGGATTTAGTTCGGGGCGTCTTAGAGGGCATGTGCTTCCCTCCGATGTTTATTGCATGGATTATGGAGTTAGTCACAACAACTTCATATTCAGTAGTCATTAATGGCCAGCTCCACGGGCACTTCAAAGGGGCTAAGGGCCTTCGACAAGGTGACCCGCTTTGCCCATTGCTTTTTGTGCTATGCAATGAGTACTTGTCTAGGCTCCTCCGCAAGGCTACAACCGACTCGGACTTCAACTTTCATCCACAATGCGAGGCGCTTTGGCTCACGCACCTTGCATTTGCGGATGACATCATTTTATTGGCTAGAAGGGATCTTCCATCTGTCTAGATCCTCATTAACTCTCTGGGAGAATTTTCAAGAAGCTCGGGCCTTGTCCTGAATGAGTTGAAATCCAATATTTTCATTGCTGGGGTCAAAGGCGCATTGAAGAGTGACATCATCTCAGCCACTGGATTTCAGGAGGGCTCGTTCCCCTTTTTCTACCTTGGAATCCCGATGGTGGCCTCAGGCTTAACTGCAAGGCACTTTGCTCCCCTTCTTGATCAAATAAGTGAGCGCATTCGGTCTTGGTCTTAGGCCTCATTCTCCTATGCTGGGAAAGTGGAGCTCATTCGATCGGTGATCTAAGGCATCATTGGATTTTGGTTGCCCTTAACTCCACTTCACAAGGTTGTGAGGGAATCTATTATCAAAATTTGCCGCAACTTCCTCTGGAAAACTGCAAGGGTTGCTTGGGACGATGTCTGCGTCCCGAAAGAAAAAGGGGGGCTAGGGCTCAAAAATTTAAAGGCCTGGCACTTGGAATTCATGTCAAAGACTCTCTGGGACATCCATGCAGAAAAGGATTCACTCTGGATCAAGTGGATTCACCAGGAATTCCTTCATTCTTCTGATGTCTGGCACTGGATTGGCCACCCCAGGGACTCGCCTTTCATCAAAGAGATTCGGCTGGTCCGGGACACCTTAATTGAGAAGGAATGGACAGTCGATGGAGCCATTGATAAGCTCATCTCTGCGTCAAGGCTTGGCAACATCAATATGGAGGCAGCTCTTCAGGAAACCCAAAGTGAAGGTCAGTTGGGCAAAAGTGGTGTGGTAATCAGGCATTACGCCTAAGCACACTTTCATTGTTTGGCTCACAGCGCGGGGGGCGCTCCCCATAAAGGACAGGCTGGGCTTCCTGTAACTTGACCCAACCTGCCCATTATGCCCAGCTGGGAGAGAATCCATCGACCACTTGTTCTTTCAGTGCAAGTTCAGCCAAGATATTTGGCAACAGATCAAGAATTGGATCAAAATTCCGGGCAACCCAACCACCTTGGATGCGACATTGACAAAGCTTTCGGGCACAGGTGCTCATAAACACAAGGCCAAGAGGATTTCACTTGGGGCAACAATCTACTTCATATGGAAGGCAAGGAACCTGAAATTCTTTGAAGGCAACGAGCCGACCACTGACAACGTCGTCCACAAGATCAAGACAAGTGTTTACAAGGTTATGCTTTCCTTGTACCCACAAGTTTTATCCCCAACCGGTGTAATTGATATTTGAATTTGCTTGTATGCCGCTCGCTTGTGAGCTGACATTGTTTCTTTCCGCAAGCTTAGTAATGTAAGCCCTCGGGCATTGTATTGTTGGCGGTATATTCCTAATATACCCCGAGCTTTCTAATCAAATTTACCCTTGCTCGGAAAATATAACATTTAAGCCAATGGAAACATCCTATATACAAGTGACATGTTTTTACGTGTTGGATCAAGTTTCACGCACAAGAAACCTTTGAAAACCCAGAGAGCTCCACCGAAAACAACGGGATACATGAGGTTGGGGAGCTCCTTTAGGCCAAAGGAATAGAATATGGTTCAATAAATATATAATGAGATCTTGATATAGCCACGACAATAACATACAAAAGAGGAACACCATCCATGTTACGAATTAATGACGATACACCAACTTTATCTGTGTAAAAGAGGGGAAGCGCGATAGGCCGATAGCCCATGCAAGGCCAGGAATTATCTTTAGGATATTTCTCAGTACATCAGTGAACATCTGTAACGCCCCAATTTTTAACCTCCTTTGGGGAGCTACAGCGCCAGGAATTTCTCGCAGAAATTCCCTCAGGCTATAAAAAAATAGAACTTACCACAAAACTTCTAAAACCCAAATATGATTTTCTTGATATAATCCATCTTATTTTTCGCATTATGTCGCATGTCCTTCTCCTCCATGCTCCCGCTGCGCTACTCTGTTATCCGGGCCTGCAATCATAACTGTTCTCCCAGAAACGGGGTTAGTCTATGAACAAACTAAGCAAGTTATAAGCGAATTGAGTACATACATTATCATAAATAAGAAAACACTTATATGCAGATACCATAATAACCTGTATCCCAAGGTTATAAGTACCACAACTTCATATACAGATAACCCAAATAACACAATCCCATACATCCTCATATGTACACACAGCTAACCCATGTACCATACTACAAATCCATATAATTTTCCTCATAAATATTCTCCCCTTGATTCCATCAAGTACCCAATCAGATCACTACTTACTTCATAGACCTTATTACAGTAAATCCACCTCATTACTATAATTCCACAAGTTCCAAGCTAAACTGTTTCACATTTCACATCCTATCACAATAATACCCATAAATATCTAAGTAGACCATATGCCACCAAAGTACCATATTTTACTTTACAGTAATTCTTCTTAAGTATCCCACTGTATTACATATCACCAGAACACCCTATTTACCTTTTAGATCATCACAGTAATGTATTTAGCTAATCCATATATCCTCATAATATCTTATATTACCTTACAGAAACCATAATAGACATCCAAACTAAACTACAGATCATCAGGATCAATAATCATCTGTTATTTAAAACTTATACTCGGGTATTATTTCTTTTAAAGAAAACGCAGTGAACAAAATAAACACAAGCATATACCAAATGTTTCAATAAAACATCCACGATCACATTCGAAAACATGCCCAAGAACTTTTGGGCACGAAGGTACCTTCTTCCTAAACCTTCACCCGCGGGAAGCCAACGGCGTCGTTAGCTAGGCGACCCGTCCTTCCCAACACAGGTAAAGTTGCCCCCTTGGCATACCCAACCGGACTCCGGGGGTAACAAGGGATGGCTAAACAAAACACCAAAAAACATTAACCTTTACCTGTTGGAGGGTACAACTTCGTTAGCTAGACGAGCGATCCTCCACAACACAGGCAAAGCACCTCCCTCGACCCACTCACCCCGGGCGGCCCAACCCAAGATGAGCCCTAATCGAGGGATGAATCATTGCCACACAGGCCTAATCATCAACACTTTATTTTATAATTGCCACACATGCATAAATATCAATATCATATCGTTGCCACACAAGCGAAATCAACTAGTGTTTATTTTCAAAGACATAATTGTAACACATAAGGAATAAATATCAGAAAACAACACAAGTATCAATCCCGATGATTTATAATAACTCATCATCCTACTCAATTGCCACACATGCCTATATCAACTCATCAGTCATTCAGTAGCCACACAGGCTCATATTAACCCACATATAACACATTCCGACAATATCAACCACTATATATCATACTCATAGTCATTATCCATTCAACTCATCATTTAACTCACACAGATAATATCAACACACAACCATATCCTCAATTTATTACCATAAACAACCTTATCACATATTTTAAACAACCCCAAATAAACTCATATATTATCATCATTTCTAATAAGATATCCATAACCATTACACAGGTAATATTTTCTAATTCCACATCATATCGAAACTGAACCAATCTACTACGATCCATATTAACTCATACTATTTCATATCATGTATATTCATATCAGATATTCATCAATCACATAATCCTGACACATAGTCATATCATATACCTCAACATATAATCATATCATACCAATATAATGCAACCATCATATAATATTCAAATATAATTCTAATTATGGTATTATTGCATATACAGATAGTCTAAATTTATGCTAAGCACATAAACATTCGCAAATAACTTGCCTTTAAGGTGATTCCACGTCAATTGTTGTCGTGGTATATCCATTTCTGGGCCCGACGTCCTAATTCGCATTGTTGCAGCGAATTCTTGAATTTGCAATACAATACAGATTTATTCATAACTTTTGATATACAACTCCAAATCAGAATCCGTCAGATTCCTCATACTCGTAACGCAATTCCTCATATTATAATGTCTACCCCAACTTTCCAGAAATTACCGAATTTTCCCAGAATTTTCCAGAAGTTACACTTCTGCCCAAATCGTAAACTTTCACTTTCAATTTCAATTCTAATTTATCTAAGCTATCTCCCAACATCATTTATCCTCTTATTAATCACCATTCACATCCTAAATTTCTCTTCTTACGCAAGAATACCTCAATCATGCAACTTATATTTAAGAACTCCAAGGGAAGAATCATACCTTATTAGTATCTTAATCAAGGATGGATGCTTGTTTAGGAAAACATGGAAACACCTTATTGTCATGAGCCATGGAGACATAAAAGAATAATGGTCATGGAGGGGAATGATGATCGGCAACATATGTGAACAAGAAGGGGAAGATGCCGGCCAAGGCTTGACCAAAATAGGTGGACTTGGTTTATATTTATAAGACTAGGGGATACTTCTAGTGATTAGGATAATATGGGCAACTTCTAGAATTTGGAAGAAAAGTGGCAGCCTATTTCGGTCACATGCCAAAAAGGAAAGGAGGGAGTTTCTAGAATTAAATGGATATTATGGGTAAAAATGGAGATTTCTAGAACTTTGATAATTAAGCTTTATACTTAAGAAAACTTGGGCTTGAGAGTAGATGGCCCAAATCAAGGGGGGTGGCCGGCCCATGGGGGAAAATTAATTAAAAAAAAACAAATTCCTTTAGCTAATAATATAAGAAAGGAAATGTTTAAGCATAGATTTAAATTCCCAAGTTTACCTTTTTATAATAAAATATTCTTAACTAATATATATATATATAGAGGGGCGCTCAGGTAAAACGAGTCTTGTGGTGAAACGGGTGCATAAATGAGGATCGTTGGATTAAAGAAAATGAATGGATGGATTGAGGGGTTGTAGGGATTTTATGGTAGGAGGGTTTCCATAATACAAGGCCCATATTAATCAGTTACCATAAAAAATGGATGAGAAAAAAAAGAAAATCTAAAATAGGAGAGAGAATATCCTCCAAAATAGACAGTTAGAAGGAGATTGGAGAGAGAAAACATAGATTCTCCACGCGGAGCTTCGGTCCAGAAATTTATAAACCGTTCTGCATATCGACACGAAACATTTGCATATCGACACGAAAAATCTGCATATCGACACGAAAAAGATGAATATTGTACAAGTATTATTGAATAACTGTTATTCGTGATCATGGACCATGGTCAATCGTATATATACTGATATTCAAAAACATTGAACAGATATGTACATTCTGGTAATTGATATTACAATTTAAAACATACAAGTATATTTTACATATCACTGTACAAGGAGAAGGAGATTGGAGAGAGAAAAACTGCATATCATACAAGTATATTTTGCATATCACTGTATAAAAAATGCATATCCCATCCACACAAATGAATATCATATTTACGGTCAAGGAAATAATCCATAATTACAAATTGCATATCATACAAGTGTATTCTATATATCACTTTACAATAAATGCATATCCCATCCACATAATTGCATGGCCGAACTCAGCGAGATCTTCCTTGGTCGCGCCCGCGGCTTCCTTTCCGTGCCCGCGGCTTGTTCTTCTCAGCTTCTGACGAGAATATCACTCAGCGAGATCTTCCTTGGCCGCGCCCGTGGCTTATTCTGCATATCAATATATAGAAAATGCATAACTCATCCACACAAATGAATATCACAGATTCACAATCACAACTAATGAAATAATCTATCATAAAAAATGCATATCAACAAGTATATTCTGCATATCAATGTATGAAAAATACATATCATATCCACACAAATGAATATCATATTCACGGCCAAGAAAATAATCTATAATTAAAAATTGCATATCTTACAAGTATATTCTGCATATCACTGTATGGAAAATGCATATCCCTTCCATATAACTGAATATCACATTCACGGCCAGAAATAATCAATCCAACAGCTATTACGCATATCAATGTATGGAAACTGCATATCTCACCCACATAAATACATATCACATTCACGACCAATGAAATAATCCAATTAATCGGTTAGATGTGAATCATGCATATCACACCCAAAAAACTGAATATCACACCCATAAAATATTTGCATATTCATATAATGTATGATTCATATAAAGCCCCTACTAGGTTTTGAAAAACAAAACCCTAAAATTCAAAAAACAACAGATGTCCTAAAATCAACACTAAAATCAAAGCAAAAACAACATATGTCCAATCTGTACTAAGAACAACAAAATCGACTTACACATTACATGCCATAAATTAAACAGCAAAGTCGAAAAAAATCTAATGGGTGATGGATTGAAATTTGCAAGTACCGAAATCATCAACTTTAATATATAACCACATGGCCAATGCAAGTACCGAGATCATCAACTACCTTTAATATATAATTACCTTTAATATATAATCACAGGGCCAAGTTTCGATACATAAAATTGAACTACATGGCCAAGTACCAAAACGCCGACCACGTCATCGTCTCCGCCGAAGCAGACTGTTGTTAGCGGCGGTGGGAGGAAGTTCAGAGGAGTCAGGCAGGCCGTGGGGGAAATGGGCGGTGGAGATTCGCGACCCCCTCCGCCGCGCGCAGCTGTGGATCGACACCTACGAAACCGCCGAGGATGCCGCCATCGTCTACGACTCCGCCGGCGACCGGCAACTCTGCTCCCCGAAATCTGTGCTGCGGTTTCAGTCCTCAAACGAAGAGGCGGAGTGCATTAGCGCTGAACCCGAACCCGAATCCGTCAAGGATAGAGAGAGAGAGAGAGAGACGGTTGTGGACTGAGGGGGTGAGCGTGAAGATGAGGATGAGAGAGCCTACCGTCGACAATGGAGGAGGTGGAATGAAAAAATATGGAAACGAGGGTTACGTTGAATGGGACTTAATTGTGGAAAGAGAATATTTCATATCCCATGAAATCAGGAAATAGGAAGGATTTGGTGTGGGTGATTCCACATTTTAATTTTGTGTCCCTTCAAATTAGATCTCAATCCTTAATTCTAGTCTAATCCAACGCTCCTTATTTATTCACCCGTTTCACCATAAGAAGTTGTTTTACTAGAGCGTAAGATATATATATATATATATATATATATATATATATATATATGAAATTGGGATACCTAAAAATATTTTTCATCATTGATACACATAAAATAATCCTAGACCAAACTTAATTCCCAAAATGATCAAATACTTCTTTTCTTCAAAACAATAAGAATTCAAAATTTCAAATTATACCATCGATTCAATATTATAATAGACCTAAAATATATTAACTTCCTCAAGAATTATTCAAGATATCAAAATCCTAAATATTCCCACATTTTATCTTCTAAAAACCTCGGGTATTACAACATCCACCTAGGAAGGCCTGGGAAGTTCATGACAAAGTCCAGTACGCCTATTAACAACAAAGATATGGAACATTTAGGTCAACTATAAAGGCACCGTTATTGCCAACAACATAAATACTCCAACAAAGTTATGAACTTTCCACATTTGGCAACTTATGATTTGAATCTTATCAAGTGCTAGATCAAGCAAGGGTACATGATAATTAATTGCAGTATTGAGCCAAACAGTTCTGCTCTCATGGAAAAATCTTCTACATGAGAAATGCGCCCTTATGAACATATACATAAAAAGGAAAATTGACATCAAATCAGTTTTTCAATATAATAATTTTCTGGATGAGCTGCAGATGCATAATTTCCTGATGTAAGAAAATGATTCATTCTATTTAAAAAGGCAAATCAAGATGATAGAATACACCTTTCATACTGAATATGGGCCATAAACAAGAACTAAAGACTATTCTTTCCATTGAATAAGTAAATACCACGATATCATACCAACTCTTTTATTTTTACTTGTAAATTTAATCTTCCCTTCAAAGGAATAACATAGATTGTTAAGATGCTGACTAAAATGTTTCACGTTTATTTTCATTGCAAACAGGCACCATTGTGCTATTGAATCGGACAAATCTTAGAAACCCTTGTAATATGTAAGAACTTATCATAAATTGGTATCTAATCAACATTCTCCAGCATGTTTTTTCTTTGGACGAGAAAAGAAATCCTTCCTGATTAGGTTCCACTTTATTCTATTATTATTGGAGCATACCAGGAGAATCAATAAATTGTAGCATAAAAAATGCTGTCTATTCTTAAATTTGAGCCTTGCATACAGAAAAAGAAGAAGAATGGGGAATACTCTAAAACAAGCGTAGAACGGCTGCTGTAATGGAAATGCTTGAAATTGTTGAGAATCCAAATTGTCAGTCCTTCCAGCTAACTACTAACAACAAGAATCTACATACGTTTTTGCAAAGAACAGAGAATTCAGCAAAAAGAAAGGGAACCTACCTGAACAAGCAAGCTTCCTACAAAGATTCAAGGTTGGTGCTAGGGCTCAGTGGCAAAGAAGTGGCGATGGTAGAGAAGCGGAGAAGCAGAGAAGGACGAAGGACACCGTGGCAGAGAAGCGGAGAGGATGGTGCTAGGTCTCGGTGGTCAATTTGGGGCAACGACGACACCATTGTGTTATCGAAGGAGAAAGTAGGAGAAAAGTGAGTTGGTTGGCTTCTCTCATAAATTGGGTACAAATAATCCGGGGGTTTCAACTTTTTTAAACTCACAAATAGCTCGGATGTGTATTTAACAAGATATAGCATTAGGTATAACCCGGGACCTAATAGTTACGAATTATTTAATTGCTTCACTTGTTTACATAACCCAGATTGAGAAACATCCGGGTTATAAAGTATAACTTTTTTTCTCAACACTTTTATAACTGGACAATTGAACACCCAGGTTATTTTCTATGAGATATTAGGTGATTTCTATAGTTATGTCTCTTGATGCTCAGTTCAAGGCAAGATGGTCCAAGCTTTGTGTCTCCAAGATTAGGGCTCGATTGATCCATCTTTGAGTTGGTTTTTGGCGAATGAAGTGGTGGCTGGATGTTGACGATAGAGTGATCTTTTGGGGTGGGTTTTCTGGAGTATTTTGGAAAGGGATAGGTGATCTAGACTGGAGTGGATGTGATAGACCACGTAAGGCTAGAACAAAGATGAAGATGGCTCGAGATATGACACACTCGGGGCACCTTGATCACTCTTGCTATAACTCACAAGCAAGCTGCATTTTCGGGAGAAAAAACTCAAGTTTTCTATTTTTTTTTCTTATTCAAGTAGAAATGCTTACACAGTTATTAAAAGGCCCTATAAATAGGACCAAAACCAAACCCAAAAAACCAACCCTTCAAGTGACATCGGCTAGCAGAATAGTTTTACAATTAAGCTAAGCAATTCAACTCAAAATGACTTTAATTATTTACAACTTATAAATAACATCAGAGTAAAGTCCTCATTCAAATATTATCCAAAAGGCACGAGGGAATTGGATGATAGCCTTCATTCACCACTCGGACAAGCCACAAGCAAATTCACCGAGCCAACATGAACTTCTCTCGGCACTCCCTGAGTCATAAGTCCCTCCATGAGCCTGGTTTGGAGTCTAGATGCTTGGGCTCGAGTGATCACATTGGGAGGTGGCTCGACGCCGTTACTAGGAAATGAAACTCTAGCGGTGGCGCGCGTTCATGGAGGTGAGCGGCGTTGGTCAAGCCTTTTAGCACTTCCCTCGGTGCTCATGGGTTGGACGGGGTCCTTGGGTCCAATGAGGACCTTGGAGACCGGCTTGTACGGGGCAAGTCATTTGGGGACCGTTGGCGTTGTGGGAGATATTGGTTGGCGTGCACCTGCCGGAGGGAGAAGGCGCGAGCAAGGACTCCTCGAGGCCTTCTTCATGTTCTGTTTGGCCTTCATGATGGACCATATTTACATCAGGTGCAATGATGGAACATGTGCTCGCATCACAAGGCCGTAGTGTCCAAGGTCAAGGGCTCCTTCAACGCCTCAATATGTAGCCATGGTCCCTCCTCCTTGAAAACAAGTGGCCTAGTCCATGTCAGAAGAGTAGGATTCGGGAGTTCCAGTGAGCAAGGCCTCAACAAGCGGCCATGGACTAAGGTGGGTGATGCCTCAGCATCCAAGTGCTCCTCCCAAGTTAAGGGAAATAACACCATAGGTGACGGTGGTTGTGCAACAGGCACCAAAGCTAACGGTGGAGGCCATGGCGTTTAAAGTAGTGACCTACACACGACAAAAGGCAACAAAGCCAAACTACGCTTCCAATTCATGGGGTATGTGTATAAGGAGGACATAGCAAAACCATGGAGCAAAGAAGTATGAATAACAAGTGAAGGATATGATTTGCTCCCTTCGATTGTGAGAGGCACATGGTGAGGATTGCTAGTATGAATAGGGTGGTCTGATATAGGCTCCAAAGCATCCTTGTTATTTGGGGTTCATGGTGTGGCCAAAGCTATGTCGTCCTCGACGACAACATGCACCGTATTGGTGTCCGCCTCAGTCTCTTTTGCAACATCATGATCCATAGGCTGCTCCTTTTTGGTCATCACTTCTACGGGAGTGTGGCTATCACTAGGCCTACTCATGGCCTTCATGTCATCACAAGAAGCAGCCACAAAGACATCTCTCCCTAAGGATTGGATCACGACATCTTCCTCCTCGTGGCTGTAATTGCGATTAGGGCAAATGTTAGCCAAGTTGCCTCACCCTTTACACATAAAACCTATAATGTCATGTGTTCTAATCCTGAGCTGCACAGTCGCCCTTTCTCTGCCCTTGCACGTGCGAAAAGAATACTTAGTGTGAGTCATAGAATCCCTTAGCTGCACAGAAGGGTTATATAAATAAATGTAAGAACCACAAAAAGAAGGGTTACAGTTGTACCTTTTTGGGACATTTGAACACCAAGTAGTAGGTCTTCGTACCTTCTTATATGTGGACTCACGAGCACTATCACATGGAAGTATCTTGACATATTCAAGTAGGAAGTTGATCATCTCATTTATGTCGTCCAAGTTGCGTTGGATGCGGTCCATGGCGTCTGATATAAACAAGGTAAAAAACTAGAAGTAGACCAGCCTCAAGTGTCTCAACAAGGGCCTTGTTATCCATTCAAAACCTCAAAATTTTCAACAAGGGTGAGTTTGGGAAACAAGGTATGTAGAAGCACTCGAGATAACCTAAGATATTTAGGAATTGATGCAAATTGATCAAGTTCAAGCAACAAGAAGATCTATGCTGACAATTCCTAAGAAAGACCAACTATGCAAACAACTCAAGATGTAGTTAATCAAGATAAATCAAGCAAACCAACCTATATGCCAGGCTAATCAAATAGAACAAACGTGATTTTATGCAGCACGTAAACAAGTGTGGCTAGAATGTGCAATAAGGAATCATTTTTTTAGCGAGAAACCCTATATGCACGGCTAGAGCAAGAGAGTTAATGTGATGCAAGAGGAAAACTTTTCACAAAAGCAATAAGAAAATCAATGGACAAGATAGTTGCAAGAAGAAACTCAATTACCCTAGGATTCGGGTGTGGCAGTGAGCAAGGCCTCAACTAGCGGCGGTGGACTGAGGTAGGTGACGTTTTAGCATCCAAGTGCTCCTCCCAAGGTAAGGGAAATAACACCTTAGGTGACGGTGGTTGTACAGTAGGCGCCAAAGCTAGCGGTGGAGGCCATGGCGCTTGAAGTAGTGACCTACACACAACAAAGGCAAACTATGCTTCCAATTCATGGGTAAGTGTGTAAGGAGGACATAGGAAAACCATGGAGCAAAGAAGTATGAATAACAAGTGAAGGATATGATTTCCTCCCTTCGATTGTGAGAGGCACATGGTGAGGATTGCTAGTTGAGGTGCAATCCTCACAACTCGTTGGAAAGGAAATAGGGTGGTCTGATGTTGAGTCACTTGATGGTCCCAAAACAAAAGCCATTGGCTCCAAAGCATCCTTGTTATTCGGGGTTCATGGTGTGTCCAAAGCTATGTCGTCCTCGACGACAACATGCACCGTATTCGTGTCCGTCTAGACCTCCTTTGTAATATCATGATCCATAGGTTGCTCTTTTTCGGTCATCACGTCTAGGGGAGTGTGGTTATCAATAGGCCTGGTCACTGCCTCCATGTCGTCACAAGCAACAACCACGAAGATATCCCTCGCTAAGGATTGGATCACGCCATTTTCCTCCTCGTGGTTGTAATTGCAATTAAGGAAAATGTTATCCAAGTGGTCTCGTCCTTGACACATACTCGCCTTTTCTCTGCCCATGGACATGCAAAAAGAATACTAAGTGTGAGTCATAGACTCCCTTAGGCTGTACGTAAGGGTTAGAAGAATAATAGTAAGAACCACGAAAATAGGGGTTAGAGTTGTACCTTGTTGGGACATTTGAACACAAAGTAGTAGGTCTTTGTACCTCCTTATATATGGACTCACGAGCACGATCATGAGGAAATCTCTCGACATATTCAAGTAGGAAGTTCATCATCTCATTTTTGTCGTACAAGTTGTGTTGGGTGCTGTCCATGGCGTCTGATATAAACAAGGTAAACAACTAGAAGTAGACCAGCCTCAAGTGTCTCAACAAAGGCCTTGTTAGCTATTTAAAACCTCAAAAAATTCAGCAAGGGTGAGTTAGGGAAACAATGAATGTAAGGGCACTTGAGATAACCTAAGATAGTTAGGAATTGATGCAAATCAATCAAGTTCAAGCAACAAGAAGAGCTATGTTGACAATTCCTAAGAAAGACCAACTATGCAAACAAGTCAAGATGTACTTAATCAAGAATAGTCAAGCAAAACAACCTATTGCAAGGCTAATCAATGCAAACAAACGTGACTTTATGTAGCAAGTAATGACGTGTGGCTAGAATGTGCATTAAGGAATCATTTTTTTAGCGACAAACCCTATATGCACGACTAGAGCAAGAGAGGTAATGTGATGCAAGAGGAAAAAAATTCACAGAAGCAATCACAAAATAAATGGACAAGATAGTTGCAAGAAGAGACTCAATCAGCCTAGATAAATCCAAGTTTTCTAAGTCTTTTTCTTGAATTTTTCTTGGCCTTTAGCTGAAGCCTTGTTGAACAAGCAAGCAATCTGAATTATTTTTACTTGACCTCGAATTAGATGAGTCTAAGAGGATCTAAACAAGCAACAATCTAATGTAGACACGGCTGGAAAGAAGAGAAGAAAAGAAACAAGGTTCAAATTGCAAGTTTTAGACGCAAGACTATGCAAGAGCAAGAGAGTCACAATACTTAGCGTGAAAGGTTCATAATTCTGAAGAAAAAGATCATGCAAGGCAGCAAGTTGAAGCAACAACAAGATATTAAAGCAATCAAATCCAAAGTAAATAAAAAAGGTGTGAACTTGGGGCGCAAGACAACCTAAAACCAAACTAGGGTTTTGATGGCGATCTAGATGAAGAAGTGACAAATAGGTGGCCTTTGGGTCGTGGTATGTGTTCTTTGGTGGCATAAGAATGGTGGTAAGGTGGTAGACATGGGGAGAGGTGGAGTCTTGGTGGTGGTTTGGCGTGCAAGCTACTCTAGCGCACACCAACTAGGATTTGTGATGGCGATGCGTTTTATTAGTCTATTGGATCCGATTTTTTGATATGTTGGTCGTGTTGGGGAACAAATAGTGGTGGCAGTATGGGTGTAGGAGAAGTGGTGGTGGTGCAGTAGTGGTGGGTTTGGTGCAAGAAAACGCAAGGAAAATCAAGATCTAGTTGCAGTTGGGAGATAATTGGAACAAGAAAGGA
This sequence comes from Rheum nobile, assembly GCA_027886185.1. Lineage (NCBI taxonomy): Eukaryota > Viridiplantae > Streptophyta > Magnoliopsida > Caryophyllales > Polygonaceae > Rheum > Rheum nobile. The sequence goes on along the minus strand of WOAB01000566.1, from coordinate 681,234 downwards.
TGGAAAAGCTTAACATTTTGAAGAATTGAATGAGCATGAACAAGAAATACTTGCATCAACCTAAGATTTTGATACCACTTGATGTGAAATCACTTGGTTGCCTCGTTCTTGGTTGGAAAAAACTCGCCTTGGCGCGCAAGAGATATCGGGAGGGGGTCCCGTCTTTGGTGAAGAATAACGTTATCTTCGTAACTCCGAATCTAGTGATTCTAAAACTAGATTATACATCTGGACGTCTATGTGAACTCCTCCAAATTTCACGAAAAACGCATATGTAGAACTCAAGAATGATCGGGCCCTAATACATCGTGCATTGTTGAAAATGGGAAATTTGCCATGAAATTGATGGCTGGTGTATAACTTATAACTTATAACTTCGTTGGGTATATGGAGAAGATAATCATAGTCCCTAATCTTTTTCATTCCATGCCATGAACTTGATGCACTAGGATCAAGCTTGCGGTTACTAGGAGGGTGATAGCTAGCCACCTCAAGGTGCAATGATGGAACATCTGCTCGCGTCACAGGGTTGTAATGTCCAAGGTCGGAAGGCTCTTTCAACCTCTCAATATGCAGACATGGTCCCTCCTCCTTGAAACCAAGTGGCCTAGTCCATGTCTGAAGAGTAGGATTCGGGAGTGGTAGTGAGCAAGGCCTCAACAATTGGCCGTGGACTTAGGTGGGTGACACCTTAGTATCAAAGTGCTCCTCCCAAGGTAAGGGCAATAACACTTTAGGTGACGGTGGTTGTGCAGCAAGTGCCAAAGCTAGCGGTAGAGGCCATGGAGCTTAGTGACCTATACACAACAAAACGCAACAAGTGAAGGATATGATTTGCTCCCTTCGATTGTGAGATGCACATGGTGAGGATAGCTAGTTAAGGTGCGGGCCTCACAACTTCCTTGGAAAGGAACCAAGGTGGTCTAATGTTGAGACACATGAGTGCCTAAAGAAGATGTGTAGGCTCTAAAGCATCCTCGTTAGTCGACTTTGGTGTGTCATCCTCGACGACAACAGGCACCATATTGGTGTCCGTCTCGGTCTCTTTTGCAGCATCATGATCCAAAGGCTGCTCCTTTTTTGTCATCACATCTAGGGGAGTGTGGTTATCACTAGGCCTAGTTACGGCCTCGATGTCATCATAAGCAACAACAACAAAGACTTCCCTCGCTAAGGATTGGATTACACCATCTTCCTCCTCGTGGATCTAATTGCGATTAGGGCAAATGTTAGCAAAGTGGCCTAGCCAATCACACATAACACATACAATGCCACGTATTCTAATCCAGAATTGCATAGTTGCCCTTTCCTTGCCCTTGGACGTGCGAAAAGAATACATAGGTGAGTCATAGACTCCTATAGGCTACGGGAAGGGTTAGAAGAATAATTGTAAGAACCACGAAATGAAGGGTTAGAGTTGTACCTTGTTGGGACATTTTAACACCAAGTAGTAGGTCTTCCTACCTCCTTATATGTGGACTCACGAGCACTATCACGAGGATGTATCTAAATATATTCAAGTAGGAAGTTCATCATCTCATTTATTCCGTCCAAGTTGTGTTGGGTGCGTTCCATGGCATCTGATATAAACAAGGTAAACAACTAGAAGTAGACCAGCCTAAAGTGTCTCAACGAGGCCCTTGTTAGCTATTCAAAACCTCTAAAATTTCAGCAAGGGTGAGGTAGGGCAACAAGGTAAGTAGAGGCACTCGAGATAACCTATGATAGATAAGAATTCATGCAAAACAATCAAGTTCAAGCAACAAGAAGAGCTATGTTGAGAATTGCTAAGAAAGACATATTATGCAAACAAGTCAAGATGTAGTTAATCAAGAGAAATCAAGCAAAACAACCTATATGCAAGGCTTATCAAAGAAAACAAACGTGATTTTATGCAGCAAGTAATCACATGTGGCTAGAATGTGCAATAAGGAATCAATTTTTTAGCAAGAAACCCTATATGCACGGCTAGATCAAGAGAGGTAATGTGATGCAAGAGGAAAACATTACACATAAGCAATCAAAAAATCAATGGACAAGATAGTTGCAAGAAGCGACTCAATCACCATAGATAAATCCGAGTTTTCTAAGTCTTTTTCTTGAATTTTTCTTGGCCTTTGGCCGATGTCTTGTTTTTTTTTTAGATTGTGATGCAAGAATTGAACAAGCAAGCAATATGATTATTTTTTTACTTGCCCTCGAACTAATTAAGTACAAGAGGCTCTAAACAATCAAAATTCTAATGTAGACACGGCTGGAAAGAATAGAAGAAAAAAAACATGGTTCAAATTGCAAGTTGTAGACGCAAGATTATGCAAGAGCAAGAAAATCTCAAAACATAAAATGCAAGGTTCTTAATTCTCAACAAAAAAGATCATGCAAGGCATAAACTTGAAGAAAGAATAAGATATTAAAGCAATCAAATCCAAACTAACTCAAAAAGGTGTGAACTTGGGGCGCAAGACAACCTAAAGGCAAACTAGGGTTGTGACGACGATCTAGATGAAGGCGCGGTAAATGGGTGGCCTTTGGGTCATGGTATGTGTGCTTTGGTGGAAAAAAGGATGGTTTGGTGGTGGTAAGGTGGTAGCCGTGGGGGAAGGTGGGGTCTTGGTGGTGGTTTGGCGCGCAAGCTACTCTAGCGCACACCACCTAGGGTTTGTGACGACGATAGGTTTTATTAGTCTGTTGGATCTGATTTTTGGACATGTTGTGCGTTTAAGGTTCGGGAACACATTAGTGGTGGTGGTATGGTTGGCGTAGAAGTGGTGGTGGGTTTAGTGGAACAAAAATCAAGGAAAATCAAGATCTAGTTGCGGTTGGGTGATGGATGGAACAAGAAAGGATGTAAACGCTGAAATTTTTTGAAGAACTGAATGAGAATGACTAATAAATATTTGCCTCAACCTACGATTCTGATACCACTTGATGTGGAATCACTTAGATGCCTCGTTCTTGGATGAAAAGAACTCGCCTTGGCGCATAAGAGATCCCGATTGGGGGTCCCGTCTTTGGCAAACTATAACTTTTTTTCGTGAATCTGAATCTGGTGAATCCAAAGCTCGATTAAAGATCACAAAGTCTATCTATACTCTTCCAAATTTCATGAACAACTCATGGGTGGAACTCCAGAATGATTGGTGCCCTAATTCAGCGCAGTGTAGAAAACGAGAAATATGCATGATGATCTTGGATCCGAATTGTGTGATTCACTTACACGAAATCTTTGATTGTTTGAATGATTAAAATTTGGAAAAAGATGAAGGTTTTGGACTAAACATCTTGAAATTAACTTAGCCAAGTTACTCTGAAAATCAAAATGATTTTTCTTTAAACATGATAAGGTTTAAATAGGTAAAACACAAAGAGTAAGAAAAGGAGATGACACACCTAATACAAGGCCGACCCTAATCCTCTCTTCAACTAATCCTAAGTCTGAAATGAGTAAATAAAATAAAGATTCAAATTTAGCTAAAAAATACCAAAAATAGAAAAAGCAGAAACTTTCAATCTCACAGATTGCCACTTATAGTAAGTTATAAAACTAAGAATAAGGATAAACATGAAACAACACTTGCATATGATTGAGTGTAAACGCAACTATGGTGGCTCCATTGGTTCGTGAAGCACCTCCTCTAAGACCCTCCAAATCAAGGTTGGCCATCAGTCATCAGATTAAGGACGACAACTTGATCCGCTTTGTTTATGGAGTATGGGGGTCAACGTTAACACGCTTAGACCAGAATAACTGAAAGAAGTTGAAAAAGTAAACTCTTGCAGTCAAGGTCGGAGCTATTGGGGGGCTACAGCCCCGGCTCCCCTCCACGAAACCCCTTAGATTCAGTCGGTTTTTGCCCCTTTAAACTTTTTAATTATATAGTATACGATAAAACAATGAATAAATAACAACAAAAATATCTTGGCTTTAGTGGTTATTGTTGGAACTTATGTAAAAGGTAACAATAGGTCTTGAGTTAAATTTCTATCAACTCTCTTCTTTCTATATTTTTTTAGTTTTTATTTTGATTAAAAGGAAATTGAAAATCTTATATCATTTAAATATTTTTTTTGGAGATACAAAAATATATATGATATAGATTGGTCTAATTTCAAATAGTAGGTCTTTATTTTCCAAAAAAAAATTGAAAGTGTTGATTATTGATCATATTGAGTATGAGTTTGAATTTTTTTTGTTTCAAATTATGTTCTTGATTAGTTATTATATTGATAAAATATCAAACACTAATTTATTAATTATTTTATTTTGTTTGAAGTGGATTGTTTATTTGTTTATACTTAGAAAAACAAAAAGTATATTATTTGGAGTAAGACGAAGCCAATTTCAATTAACGAGTCTTAAAATTTTCCTTATAAGTTTATGGATACTTTGAATGGATTAATTGCCTATTTCCTTCTATAACTTATGGATATTTTATCTTGCTCCTTTAATCCGAACATCCCTTAGCTAACAAACTAAGTGGGCCCACATATACCTAAATTTGCCAATTGCATCTGTCCTATCTTTGGAAAATAGGATCGCCCCCGATCACGTCACAGGACGCTTTCGCTCTTCTTCTAACACGTCCCTTGCACCAGCAACACGTCTCTCAACGACGATATGACTCGACCCATCTCGACCTCTCCTATAACGCCACGTGGTCCACTGACAGGGCTAAAGTCGTGATGTCTATCAAAGAAATCCTAAGGTACCTACTAAAGAGTATAGCAAGCAAGTCAGGGTCGATCTCATAGAGAGTCAGGTTATATATTCTTGTAATTCACGTCACCAACTAGGAACTAGGGGGGTTGTAGAAATCTCGAAACAAAGTAACAAGTAAGCAAGTAAACAAGTTTGCAAGTAAAGGTTGTGAATATGATGAGGAAAAACGCCACACTTAACAAAGATCCACACAACAAGAGAATGGTCGATCACGGAATTCTATCAATCTCAAGTTCTTAACTTTCCTATAGTTGTTCTTATCCTGATCTTAGATAAATATTAGTTCTACCAGCCCTAATAGTACTTATTACTAAATCAAACCCGAAAACCTTCAAGACTCAATAAAGCAATAGCAATCAAACAAGGATTCAACAAGATACATGCAATAGAAACAACCCGTTACTATAAGCATGCAATTAACTCTCTCTCACGATGAACACTCGCAACCCGCTTATGTAAATCGTGCTTGCCACTAGATATGCAACCCGAACCCGGAATCACAAGTCCTAGCAATCAGGAAGATATCAATAGACCTAGATAGCTACTCTAGATAAATCAACATAAACCAATAGACAATCAAGCGCAAGAGAATTAATCCAACTAGATAGGAAAACGAACAAGAGTAGAAAACTCACAACCAATCAATTACTGGCTTCAAACTGTCAAGTGCAACAATGGAGGTTTAGTTCTCCATTAGGGTTTGTGAGAGGAAAAATATGAAAAGTGGCAACTAGGGTAAAGAGTAGATGATGCTCTAAAAGAGTCTTAAACCTAACTTAAATACTAAAGTAATAATTCAGAAATAAAGAAAATAAAATAACAAACTAGGAAACTAAGTCTCGGAAATAAAATAGAACGAAATAAAAACTCGGAAATAAATCTCTTCAGCGCGTTGCCACCGCGGGGTGCGGTGGCCTTCATGCCGCGGGGTGCGGCAGTCTTCATTGGCCTTCAGCATCTGTGACACTTCAGTAAAAATGCCATAACTTTTGATTCCCAACTCGGATTGCGCTCATATTTTGAGGACTTGCAGTAGACTTCAAGATCTAACTCCTCGAATTGGAATCACTCCATTTGGACATCTGAGTAAAGATAACGAACCATTTGAATTCAACCCACTGTTCTTCTACTCTTCTCTTCACTTCCTTTGCGTCTTTTACTGGTGGCTTCTTCCTCAGTGTCTCCTATGATCTCCAAAACAGCTCAAACACCTCCAAAAACACCAAACTTCGCCCCCAAACGTCATTCATATGAATGTGTCTAAATCTACCCGAATGACACCAATAAACCCTCTAATGACTCTTACTTAAGCCCTACAAAGTAGTGCTTATCAAATTCCCCCATGCTTAGACCTTTGCTCGTCCTCGAGTAAACTAATAAAGAGTCTACTCCTCCAATGCAGCACCCAAGGTCTCAGGAAGCATATCCTCCAATTAAGAGTCACCTAACCCATGCCAAGCTCCTGGCACCAAACTTATCCACAACTCAACAAGCTTAAGGGGCAAGCAGAGTACTTCCCCCAAGCTTAACCCGGACATCCAATAGTGTGAGCAACCTCTAATCCTAGCCTCCATCTATGACTCCTTATGTCTCCCAGAGTGACCTACCCGACAATCCTTCTTTGATCCTCTTCTTATGACGCCTCGCCAAGAATAATGAGAAATCCTAAAATCACTCTTCTTCTTTTTTCGCTCATTTTGCCAAGGCGCCCTTTCGGGTTTTTACCAAGCCACTCATATTTTTTCATAGATGTGCTCACATACGCTCACGTCACTCTTGACCAATTATTACCCCAGCCTAATGCTGGTCCAAGCCACCTGCTTATTACCTAGGCCGCCCTTTCGGGTTTTCGACCTATCCCAGGATTTCTACGATAGCCTTTTTTCAAATTTTTGGCTCTTTTCAATTTTTTCTTCTCAACGACATAGCAAGTATAAAACTCTCCCCCATGCTTAAACATTGCATTGTCCTCAATGTAATGAAAGACAAAAGAATAGAAGCATAGGGAAGAGCAAAAAAATAACTCACAGACGCCGCTGAGTTGGCTTGGACACTGTTGTTGTTGCTGGCGGTATTCAATATACGCACAGGTCTCTGGTGTTGAGTGGGAGTCTTCTTCTATCGTGCAACCATAGGGAACCACTTTGGTGGGTAGTGGTAAAACAATGATATCGGGGTTGCACGGCCTTCTAGGAACACAAAAAATGGGCCCGATGTCATCATGGTGTGGGCCCTGGTGTTCCTCCTCTCCAGCTGTCGACTGTAGGGCCATCATCGTTGCCAAATAATGTGTGGGGCGAATGTCTCCTCCTTGACAACATGATGCACACCTTCTTCATGGAAAACTCCGGACAGCTGGCCTACGGTAGAACTCTTTTTTGTTGTTTTTTCATTTTTTTTTTTTTTGGAACAAGCAGAAAGTAAGGGGTGCCCACCGCGGGGTGCGGTGAGCTCTCCAGAACCTCATTTTGCTCATTTTCTTATGTACCTGCGTGTTAGTGCACATGCGAAACGAAACAGAAGCAAAAACAAACTACCTAGCTATGCGATGAAATCTCAAAGATAAAAGAAAGAAGGAAAAACGATACCTCGGGTTGCCTCCCGAGCAGCGCCTTAGTTAATGTCGTTGGCTCGACATACTACTCGAACAACCTTAATCCACAGCATCGGGTTCCTTAGGTACCCTCTCATTCAGCACCTCCTTCCTGAACCAATCATGGAAAGGTTTGAACCTTAGACCATTCCTCTTTTTCAACGGCTCCTCCACCTTGGCCTTCGTAGTCGCCTTCCCCCCATACTTAGATCGATCAGGGGGGGTTTAACTTCAACTTCAGGGGCCTGCACCATAGAGGGAACGAGCTTCTCGCTCGGAGTTAGCAGAGTGGGGCCAATGCCCAAAACAGAAGTAGGAGACTCACCCTTCTCATCCAATAAAGCCGTGACTTCCTGCAAATTAGAAGATACAGTAATATCGACAGGCAAGTCAACTATGGGATCCTCTAGTATAGGTTGCAATTCATCCAAAGGGTTAGGACTCATTACATCAACAAAGTTCAAAGAGGTGTTAATGACAGGTTTCATATCATATATGTTATATTCAACTCCATCCCCATCAAATTCCATAGTTAATTTCCCACTTCTAACATCAATTGTGGTATTTGCAGTTTTCATGAAAGGTCTACCTAACAGCATATGTGCACCTGTACCACCATCCATATCAAGAACATAAAAATCAGTGGGAAAAGTCAGCGTATCTATCATAACAAGGACATCCTCAACAACCCCTTTCGGGTAGACATTGGTTCCATCAGCTAATTGAATAACTAGTCTAGTGTCCTGTAGTGGTGGCAGACCAAGGGACTCATAGAACGACAATGATAAGACATTAATAGCTGCACCAAGATCTAGCATAGCCTTATCAATCTTTGTCTCACCAATGATGCAAGGGATAGAGAACATACCTGGATCACTGTACTTCTTGGGCAAACGCTTTTGAAATACAGCAGATACTTGCTCGCTCACCTGGACCTGCTTCTTTTTCTTCTGCTTCTGGTTCCTCTTGATCGTGCATAGCTCCTTCAAGAACCGAGCATACTTGGGAATGCTTTTAACAAGTTTGAGCAAAGGGATGTTAACCTCACACTTGCTGAAAGTTTCGAAGAGGTCCTTGTCGTCGACTACCCTTCTCTCTTTGAGCACCTCTGGGAATGGGGCGGGTGGCTTTTCGGAACCGAGAGGAGGAAAGTATGGACGAACGTAGGTGTCCACATAAGGCTCGTCAACTGCTCCAGAAGGTTGCCGCGGGGTGCATCCAGAAGTTACCGCGGGGTGCGGCGAATCAGCAGAAAAGTCTTGAGAATCAGCGTTTGCCGCGGGGGGCGGTGAGAACGATGCATCGGGGTGCGGCAAACTCGACAGAACATCCTCTTTCTCTGGTTCATTCTTACCGCGGGGTGCAGCCAGAATCTATCGCGGGGGGCGGTCCTCTTCCAGAAGCTCTCTTGTTTCTGAGTCGTCTCCATCAGCGCTAGGAGCGACCGACAATTGCTTTCCACTTCTAAGGGTCACAACACTAACATTTGCCCGTGGGTTAACTACCGTTTGAGATGGTAGATTTTCCGACATCTTTGCATCGATCCTCGTGATGGCTTCAGCCATTTGGCTCACCTGCGTTTCCAAATTCTTTATGCTTGACGTTGTGGCTTGAACACGAGTAGTGAAATGTTTCGTCAAGGCTTGGAGCATATCTGCAGTTGAAGGAGACGCATCAGGTTGTGGATCTTGCGACCTTTGTAGAAATTGAGGTCTTGGCTGTTGTTGTTGTTGAAACTAGGGGTGAGCAAATATATCCGATCCGGCTGATCCGATCCGAAAATCCGCCGATCCGTATCCTAAAAATCTGTATCCGAAAATATCTTTTAAGTTTTTATCCGTATCCGATCCGATCCGGGTGATTTTGCTGGATACTTGAACCGGATACGGATCGAGATATTTAGCTTACCGGATATCCGAAAATATCCGGTACTATTCATATAATATTTATAATCATAAATTTGTTTATTATAACTAATATATTAATAAATTTTACATCCTTAATCACATATTTATATTGTTGTCCAAGTAAAATATTGTAAATACATTTTCATATGAATAATAAGTGTGTATATAATTTAAAGATCGAATTTCAGTAAACCACCCTTTAAATAGGGCACTTTGCCCACAACCACCCCTTATACACGAAATTACATAAAACCACCCATTAAACACATTCCGTTAGCAACATGCCATCCCAACCCCTTTTCCATCCAAAAAATCGTTAACTCATGTAAATTTACCAAAAAGCCCTTATTCAACCGGTTTTTGACCGGTTTTGCCAAAAAAATTAAATTTTTTAATTTTTGACCGGTTTTGCAAAAAAAAAATGAATAAAATAAAAAACCGGTTTTGCAAAAAAAGGATCTATTTTTTGATTTTTTAAAATCGATAAATTATTTTTAAATTTTAAACCGATAATTTTGTTAAAACCGATAAAATAATTTTTTTTCGGTTTTTAAACCGATAATAATTTTTTTTTAACTGATAATAATTTTTTTTTAAATCGATAAAATAATTTTTTTTAATCCGATAATATTTTTAAAACCGATAAAATAATTTTTTTTAAAACCGATAAAAAAAAATTTTTTAAATGTTAAACCGGTTTTTGATTTTTTATCGGTTTTTAAAAATTTATCGGTTTAAAAAAAAAAATTATTTTATCGATTTAAAAAAAAAATTATCGTTTTTATCACATTTTATCGGTTTTGCAAAAAAAAATTATCGGTTTTTTAAAAAAGATTTATCGATTTTAAAAAAAATATCGGTTTTAAAAAATCAAAAAATAAATCCGGTTTTTTCCAAAACCGGTTTTTTATTTTATTCAAATTTTTTTTTTTGCAAAACCGGTCAAAAACCAAAAAAAATAATTTTTTTGGCAAAACCGGTCAAAAACCGGTTGAATAAGGGTTTTTTGGTAAATTTACATGAGTTAACGGTTTTTTGGATGGAAAAGGGGTTGGGGTGGCTCGTTGCTAACGGAATGTGTTTAATGGGTGGTTGTAAGTAATTTCGTGTATAAGGGGTGGTTGTGGGCAAAGTGCCCTATTTAAAGGGTGGTTTACTGAAATTCGGCCTAATTTAAATCGTACGAATAAATTAAGAAACAACCTATAAATTTTATTTTTTAATTTACAAATTTATTACTTTTGAATTTAAAAAATGAATATATTGATTTATTTTTAATAGATTTGTAGTAACCGGATAATTCGGATATCCGGCTCAGATATCTTATCCGATCCGGGTCCTTTTTACCGGATATCCGTTTCAAAACGGACCGGATACGGATCGAGATTTTGTAAATTTTTTGAACCGGATATCCGATATAACGGATCGGATCGGATCAGATCGATCTGTTTGCTCACCCCTAATTGAAACTGAGGCTGTTGTTGTTGATCCCTCCATCTAAAATTTGGGTGGTCTCTCCATCCCGGATTATAAGTGTTGGAGTAGGGATCATGCCGAGGTCTTGGATCTCCATAACCTCCTACAGCGTTTACTTCAGCAGGCGAATCATCTTGTAGTTGAGGACAGGCGTCAGTGGGGTGGAATTGATCGGCACAGACCCCACACGCTTTGAGTTGTTGAGGATTTCCTTGCAGCGTAAGTCTCCTCACCATGTCCTTCAACTCAGCAATATCACTGGCATACGCAGAGCGACTAGAGTCAGCAGCATTGACTCCTCTCTTGGTAGAAGCTCTGTCGAAATTTCTTGTGCCCTCTGCCATCTCCTGAATCTTCTCCATAGATGTTGTCGGTGTTGTGTTGAGAATATTGCCGCCACATGCAGCGCCGACAATCCTCCTTTCATTGTCCAGCAGACCATTGTAAAGGTGGAGCACCAGATCTTGATTGGAGTACCCGTGGAACGGACAACTTGAGCAAAGTCTCTTGAACCGCTCATAGTACTCATACATGCTCTCGTCAGCCTCCTGCTCAATGTTGCTAATAGCCTTTTTCAAACTGTTTGCCTTCTTTGCAGGGAAATACTTTTCAAGAAACGGCTTATGCAGCTTGTTCCACGTATCGATGCTTCCAGTAGGCAGATGGTAGTACCAGTCATCAGCAGTGTCCTTCAGGGTGAACCCAAAAGCTCTCATCTTTATTTGCTCCTCAGTAACGTTCGCCGGTTTCATGCTCATGCAGACTGTGTGGAATTTACCCATGTGTTTTATTGGGTCCTCTCCAGCCAGTCCATGGAAAGATGGGAGCAAATGAATCAGCCCCGGCTTCAACTCAAAGTTTACGCCCGCTCCTATAGCAGGAATAGTCACAGCCAAATGTTGCTGTTGCAGGTCGGGCGCAGTCAACTGTCTCAACGTTCTATCCGCGTCACCCATCTCAAATGCAGGGTTGTCAAAAACCAAAGTACGGTTCACTCTGCGATCCTGGGACAAAGTTCTCTCAATCTTTGGATCAAAATCAAGAAGAGGTGAATTAGTAACACGAGTGTGGACCATAAGATAGGTCCACACCAAGGTTGGTAACAAACAAACCACAAAAACAGAAAATTTGACTCCCCGACAACGGCGCCAAATTTGACAGGGCTAAAGTCGTGATGCCTATCAAATAAATCCTAAGGTACCTACTAAAGAGTATAGCAAGCAAGTCAGGGTCGATCCCACAGAGAGTCAGGTTATCTATTCTTGTAATTCACGTAACCAACTAGGAACTGGGGGGGGGGGTTGTAGAAATCTCGAAACAAAGTAACAAGTAAGCAAGTAAACAAGTTTGCAAGTAAAGGTTGTGAATATGATGAGGAAAAGCGCCACACTTAACAAAGATCCACACAACAACAGAATGGTCGATCACGGAATTCTATCAATCTCAAGTTCTTAACTTTCCTATAGTTGTTCTTATCCTGATCTTAGATAACTATTAGTTCTACCAGCCCTAATAGTACTTATTACTAAATCAAACCCGAAAACCTTCAAGACTCAATAAAGCAATAGCAATCAAACAAGGATTCAACAAGATACATGCAATAGAAACAACCCGTTACTATAAGCATGCAATTAACTCTCTCTCACGATGAACACTCGCAACCCGCTTATGTAAATCGTGCTTGCCACTAGATATGCAACCCGAACCCGGAATCACAAGTCCTAGCAATCAGAAAGATATCAATAGACCTAGGTAGCTACTCTAGATAAATCAACATAAACTAATAGACAATCAAGCGTAAGAGAATTAATCCAACTAGATAGGAAAACGAACAAGAGTAGAAAACTCACAACCAATCAATTACTGGCTTCAAACTGTCAAGTGCAACAATGGAGGTTTAGTTCTCCATTAGGGTTTGTGAGAGGAAAAATATGAAAAGTGGCAACTAGGGTAAAGAGTAGATGATGCTCTAAAAGAGTCTTAAACCTAACTTAAATACTAAAGTAATAATTCAGAAATAAAGAAAATAAAATAACAAACTAGGAAACTAAGTCTCGGAAATAAAATAGAACGAAATAAAAACTCGGAAATAAATCTTGTCAGCGCGTTGCCACCGCGGGGTGCGGTGGCCTTCATGCCGCGGGGTGCGGCAGTTTTCATTGGCCTTCAGCATCTGCGACACTTCAGTAAAAACGCCATAACTTTTGATTCCCAACTCGGATTGCGCTCATATTTTGAGGACTTGCAGTAGACTTCAAGATCTAACTCCTCGAATTAGAATCACTCCATTTGGACATCTGAGTAAAGATAACAAACCATTTGAATTCAACCCACTGTTCTTCTACTCTTCTCTTCACTTCCTTTGCGTCTTTTACTGGTGGCTTCTTCCTCAGTGTCTCCTATGATCTCCAAAACAGCTCAAACACCTCCAAAAACACCAAACTTCGCCCCCAAACGCCATTCACATGAATGTGTCTAAATCTACCTGAATGACACCAATAAACCCTCTAATGACTCTTACTTAATCCCTACAAAGTAGTGCGTATCATCCACATCCAATAACCCCAACACTCCTTAAAGTAAGATATTTGCAATTTACCTATTTGTGGTTCTTGTGAAGAAATGAAGATGAACATCTGTCCAAGTTCTGACTATATTCTCCATAAGGATTCAGTCACGTCCTCTCCACATACCCTATGAGGCCACTGTGCCATGATTCCCTCTATAGTTGGAGCCTCTCCACATAGGCTTCCTCTATACATGACAAAAACAACCCCCAATACTTATTTCCAAAATCATCGCCACTCTCCTTGACCTTCATTATGACAAGATCATATGATTGGACGTTGTGTTTAATATGCACCCAACCTAGAAGGTGTTTTACCCGGTCTACGAAAACTTTACCGATTGCATTGATTAGATACTTTTATTGATCAATGACTATGGACGTTGGTTTTACTCCAAAATCTCATATAATATATGCAACTTCATCATCACAAAGTTGTAATAAGGTATGTCCTCACCCTTAGTACATACAAAGACAATGTTCAGCAACTTGCCAGTAGAGGAAAAACCAACTATCTCCACAAGACTCATGTCGTACATGAGAATATATATCACAATTGAATATGATAACATAAATAACGCAATTGATTACGTAATTATACACATATCTATTCGTTTTTTATGTGTTGTCGAAAACAGCAACATAAGGGAACAACTTATTCAGGTGCAATGACATTGGGTTGGAAAAGAATAGGATATCCACTTCATTGGTAGCTCGTTCCCTCCTACTATAAACTATGTACCCTTCTTCTTTCAAGTAGTCTAGCATCCATTGTGTCACTGTCAATTCCCCTCAATCCTCGAATTAAATCTTTTGCTGGAAGTTGCAAATTTGTTTGGCGAATGTCAAATTTCTAGGGTATAGATCCCGATTCTCGGAAACAATAGACCTTGGAAACATAAACATAGCGGTCCACCTTCTAAACAGGCCCTCTGGATTCAGGGTCATTCGACCCATATATGCATGCACAAGTAAGCTACTTGCAAGGTCATGGTTGTGGGGTCCATTAATAATAGTAAAATGTCGTTTTTCTGTCTCTATTTCAATAGCTCTCTTGAACGAACCCAAACCAACTCAAATGGAAACTTGCACTTATTTGTTTGGGTTCTATGCCCCTTGGAAGAGGATCCTCCTTCCGTATGTTCTTCCTTTCTAGATATATACTCACATAAATGGATGCAAGTTAGCTTCACCCTTATAGGGTTAGATATATACTTATTTGTTTGGCTTCTATGCCCCTTGGAATTGATCCTCCTTTCGTCGGTTCATCCTTTCTAGATATATACTCACCAAAAATGACGCAAGTTTGCTTCACCCTTATAACTTCACCCTTATAGGCTTGAATGATTATATCCATCATTATTTCTCGACCCTTACCTTTTGCTCAATCAATCTTTTCATATCGACTATCCTAGACTGAGGCTACATAAAAGTCATGTGAGTAATCTCACATGCTTACCTATTAATATAGATGTTTATAAATATCAAATGAATTACAAGAATAATTATATATATATCTATTCAATATTTCTTAGATAAAAAATATACTATTTATTTGTATGCCTTCTTAAAGGGCCCTTCTTAAATTATAAATATATTTTTCTCAATTTTTAAAAGTTAACAATAATTATAAGGGTCAATTACCAAAAACCACCCGTTGAATGGGCCATATTGCCCAAAACCACCCCTTTAATTCGATATTACCGAAAACCACCCGTGTATCACATGCCATTAAACACTCGCCACCCGACGTCTAACTCCGTTTGAAATCCATTAAGTCCGGTTTTACAAGTCCTTTTTGAATATTTTATGTGAAATAAATTTAAAAGTAATTAAAAAAAGTAAAATTAAAAAACTTAAAATTGGGTCTTCTTCCCCAATTTGGGTCTTCTTCCCCAATTCTCACCTTCTGTGCCGTTTGTCGAAGAAACCCTAGATCCGGTGACAAAGGATGACCCCCACTCGAAGAACATTGCTTGAAGCTCCACGCCGCCTCCAGCCTCCTACTCCACTGAGTCCGAGCTCGCACCGGTTCCTGAGGTGACGCCTTCCATGTAGACCTCGGAGAAACAACCTTTCTTCACCTGGAACGCCACCACAAGGGGGTTGTGCTAAAAGCCAAGCAGTGCAACAACTACACTCTCTTTGCCATCTCCGCAAAGGCGGGGAAGAAATCGCTCACCGGAAAAGCGTCGGATTTATCAGCTTCCTCTGGTCCAGATTTGTAGAGATGAGTATTCCAGATCTGAAATTTGCATTTCCTTCTGCTAACTCTTCGGCCCAGCTCCTAACATCCATCACTCAACATATGTATAATATAGCCCAGATTATAATCATAGGTCCATACATCATACTCCTCTGGTCCAGATTTGTAGGGATCGATTTGAAGATAGCTAGGGTTTGCGGGTTCGATGAGAACGATAGAGAGATTGAAGATGAAGGTCTTTTTGGGTGTGTTCGATCTATTTTTTCATTTTCCTGATTTGAATCATTTGGAATTGTTTGGAGAAGGGAGATTCCTGTAATTCCGCCATTGATGATGTCGGAATGAGAGAGGAATGAATTGGGGAAGAAGACCCAAATTTTTGGTTTTATTAATTTAATTTTTTTAATTACTTTTATTTTATTTCACATAAAATATTCAGAAAAAAAGACTTGTGGGACCAGATTTAACGGATTTCAAACGGAGTCAGGGATAGGGTGGCGATTGTTTAACGGCATGTGAAACACGGGTGGTTTTCGGTAATATCGATTTAAAGGGGTGGTTTTGGGCAATATGGCCCATTCAACGGGTGGTTTCCGATAATTGACCCTAATTATAAATCTATTCGTAGTGAAATGTATTTTATATGTATTTGAAGATCTTAAAGATAGCGGGGGAGGATTTGGAGGTGCGATGATCACGATCAACGAAGGCTCTCTCGATTCCTTTCATGGTTCGTGGCATCATCACTAGTTGTTTCCACCTTTTATTGACTTCATGTGGCATTGATGATGACGATGGCATCTTCGATGTGAGTTATGCCATGCATTCCACAAGTTCGAAGCTTCATTGATGGCAATAATGGTGTCTCTTTACTCATCCATTTTCTCTTGCGATCCAACATTCTTTAGGTGCATGGATGACGATAATGGCATCGATGACATACAATGCATGTCTGCCCTTCCCTATGTTGTAGCATCATTAGAGTTGATTGATGGGGGATGATGACGTTTATGATGTACACTTATTTGATCCTTGGCTCATGCACTTTAGCATTCATCCGAGTCATTGATAACGATGGCGGTCTTCATGATCTACTCTTATTCACTCGTATTTTTTGGCGTTCATCATGTTTATGGATGATGATGGTGGTCTTGATGATCTGCTCCTAGTCACTCCTAAACTCAACCGTTCATCGGGTTCATGAATGATGATGGTGGACTTCATGGTTTGCGCTCATTCCCTCCATGACGTATCAATGTTCATCGAGTTCATCAGTGATGAGAATGATGATGATGAGCTTCATGATTTGTGCCCATTCTCTCCATGGCATATCCATGTTCATCGGTTTCTTTAGGATAATGATGGACTTCATGATTTGCACACATTAGCTCTTTTCCGTATCAATGTTCATCGGTTTCATTAATGATGACGATGATGGACTTCATGATTTGTTCTCATTCACTCCATCCCGTATCAATGTTTTTCAGGTTCATCAGTGATGACAATGATGGAATTCATGATTTCCGTCCATTCGCTCCATGTGGTACTTGAAAATCCCAAGGGGTGGAGCCTTAGGAGAACCCTCAACGGAAGTAAAATCAGTTAGGGCCTTCAACATGGTGAATATATGTGTAGATGAAGTGCATGAATAGATGAAGAAATACAAGGATATTCGAGATGATAAATTTGAAGAATTTGACGTGATGCTCGAGTGATGAGGCTTTTGATGCTCTTGATGTTGCACTTGAAGAATCAATGTCTTGATGTTCTTGGAATTATTCTTAAAGAATGAGACTGTTGATTTTCTTGAATTTGTTGAGCACATAAAGAAATCATTGAAGAAACTATAGAGAATTCGAAGGATAAGTGATGACATGGAGCCTCTGACGAGATGAAGATTCCATGGACAAATGAAGAACTTGAAGCATAAATCCTTCCTTTAATCTTTGAAACCTCCCACAAGAGAATTCGCCAACTCCAAAACTAGGAAAAATTCCCCTTCAAGCAAGCTTCACTTTGGCTTTTATAGAGGAGAAGGGACGCCACCGGGAACGGGAACGGTCATGTGATGGTCACTGTCATGGTGGCCTACACACATATAAACGAATGATCCAAGATTTCTACGATCAGGTCACCGTTCACTTGTACGGACACACCACCGCTGAGATTATCTTGTACGGATATGCTACCGTTGAGTTTGCTTGTTCGGACACAGAATGGTGGATTTTGCTTGTACGGATACGCCACAACCTAGATTTTCTTCGTCCTCTTGACCATGACGATATTGCGGTATCATCATGTTCATCTTGTCATCCTCTCATTGTGGTGATCATGCGGTATCATCTTTTTTGACAATGAACTTGGTGGTCGTGATGAATTTTTAAGAGGTCTTTGCTAGTGATCATGTGGTACCATTGTGTTTTCGTGTTTCTCTTCCATTTTCTTACAATAATTGTGATTGTTCGTTGATGGTCTTGATGGCCGCTTTATAGTTGCTATGCGTCAAGACCTGATCGTCTTATAGGGGTTGTATATGTGGCATTTGTTTTGGGTAGATTTCATATTATGACACTATATGCTTATTTGTGGAGTATAGGGTCAAGGATTACACAATGAGTAAAGGAAGAACGGATTGATCGTGAGCATAGTGGTAATTGTATTATTGCAAGACTATATGGAAGTATTTGAGTATGCATGAATACGTGAGAATGTATGTCCCTTACAAGGTATTGGAACCCCCTTTATATAGGAGTCCAAGGGGGGAAATACAAGGAATTGGATATTACTATAAGGATAGAAAGATATTTTCTCTTGGATCCTAAGTTAAGATAAATATACATGGTAGACGATATTTCCTTTTATTAAATAAGGAAAGTATATCTCTACCAGTCGTAAATCTTGACGCGCAAGGCATGCTAGCTATTGTTGTCTTCATGGGTTAATGCGAGCTATATTAGGAAAGGAAATCTTTCTCACCATGTGGCGAAGCACTGAGTTCTCATTGTCGAATATGACAGTTATGGACACACCGTCTTGCATTGATTAGCGTCAAGGTTGATCTATGCATCTCCATCTCAACAAGTCTAACTTCTTTGCGTTGACACGGTCTGATGTGACTATGTCCCATCATGGAAACCTTGGCAGCCTAGTTGTCGCAGTGTCCGCCCCTCCTACGCCATCCTCGGCGCCTTGCAAGTCACCCCAGGCCACCACACCATCCCAATAGTTTCCCTTGGACACCCCATCCTCTAAAGACTTCCTCAATCATGAGGAGTTGAATCAGTCCAAGTGTGCCACAGAAGCTATGCCAGAGGTTAAAGATGGTTGCGTCTCTTTGCCCGCTCCTGGCACCCCCACGGCTCCATCGGCCAGTCCTCATGTTGGCCCGCACACCCAAGGTCCATATCACTCCTCAGGCTCTAGGAAGGGCACCCACCCAGGGTTGTCCGGTCAAAATCCTAAGGAGCCTCACCAATGCCACTCACCTTCATCCACGCGCGGCTATCACATGCGCACGTGCCAGAGAACTTCAAGACAAGCTCAAAAGGGGACTACTAATCTTTGAAGCGCCGAGCCATGATCAATTTGACTCAATGACTTTGCTCATGATGCGCTAAGCCGCATAGGAGACAAACCGCCAAGCACATCTCAAGCTTCCTCAAGCTATTTAGGGTTGCATCTTCTAATTTTATTTTCCAACATATTATATGTATTTTTTAATTATTTTAGACCCCTTTTAATGTTGGATAAGCTTGGGAGGGGAAGGGTTTAGGAGTTAGTTTTGTTGGCCATGTGAAGGGTTGGCCATGTAGCTCCTTTGAGGCCCTTATAAGGATGCGTCCTCCTTCTTGTAAGATCATCTTCCAATTGAATAAAAGATCTCAAGTAAAGCTCCGTTTTACCTTGAAAACTCCAGCAACATTTCAGTTCGTGTGTAGCATCGAACAACCTCTCGATCTTCTCCTTTGTGTGTGTTGCATCCCTTTGCTTTTAGATCACCTTGTTCTTCCTTTAGTGGTGCGTCATATCTACTCAAGAAAGTTAACTTATCCCCATCTCCATACCAGCAAATCGTCTTCCCTTTATCCAGTCTATCCTATCCACCAAACACTTCAAAAAAAACCACTCAAAAGACTCCTTCACAGCAAGCCCTTGGAACTCTCTTGCTTGGCTATATCTCTTGGTGTTTCCTTGCACCAAGGCTGAAGAGAATCACCGATCCTAACATGTGGTATCAGAGCCTTACAAGAACCAACCGAAAAAGAAGGTGCCACCACCACTACCTAGGAAGGAATGGGAATCCCGCACTAGGGATTTCAAGTGCTTTAAGTGTCTAGGCCGTTGACACTTTGCCAAGGACTGCCCAACCAAGAAACAAGTGTTTCTTAACACTCATGGAGATTATAAGTCCGAATATGAGCTCTTGGAAGAGGTTGTGAAGGAAGAAGGACAAGAAGAGGAGGAGCTCCATCTAGAGGCTGTTGTGGTAGATTGCTTTGTTGTCAAACGCACCCTAGTTGCCAATGAAGCCCCAAGCATCCCTAATCAACGTGAGACCATCTTCCACACGAGGTGCTTCATCCAAGGTAATGTTTGTAGTATGATTATAGATGGTGGCTCGTGTTGCAACATAATTGATCAAGAGGTAGTCACTCGCTTTAATCTCTCCACTACACCTCATCTTCAACCCTATACATTGTGTTGGCTTAACTCTTCTACTCCTCTCAAAATTAAAGAACAAGCCAATGTTAAATTTTCCATTGGAGGCTATGAGGATGAAGTCGTATGTGATCTATTGCCCATGAATGCTTGCCACATCTTGCTTGGGTGGCCATGGCAATTTGACAGGGGTGTTATACACCATAGGGTTACAAATGAATACTCCTTCCATTTGAAGGGCAAGCGGATCACCCTCCACCCCTTAGTACCCCATGAGATAATGGATGGTCACATAGATAGGGAACAAAGGAGGCTTGCCAAGGAGAAGGAAGGCACGACCAAGGGTAAGAAGCTAGCCATAGGGAGCAAAGGGGGCGCATCCAACCATATGCTTCTAGCCAAGCCAAAGGATGTGGTTCACGCCATCCAAGGAAGTAAACTTTGCTATCATCTTATATTCAATGAAACCTTGTTTTCTTCCTAAGATCTATATGAACTCCCTCCTCATATTGCTCGTCTTTTGCAGGGTTTTGAAGATTTGTTCCAAGAGGAGATCCCTAGTGGGCTGCCACCGATTAGAGGGATTGAACATCAAAATGACTTCATTCCCAAGGCAACACTTCCAAATCGAGCGGCCTATAAAGCCAATCCAGAAGAGACAGAGGAGCTCCAAAGGCAAGTGCAAGAGTTGCTTGACAAAGGCTATGTGAGAGAGAGCCTTAGCCCATGTGCCATTCCAGTTATCTTGGTCCTAAAGAAGGATGTGACATGGAGGATGTGTGTTGATTGTCGGGCCATCAACATCATTACCATTAAATACTAACATCCAATTCCTAGGCTTGACGATATGCTTGACGAGCTGAATTGGGCAAGCATCTTCTCCAAGATAGACCAAAAAAGTGGCTAACACCAAATAAGGATGAAGGAGGGCGACGAATGGAAAACCGCCTTCAAAACCAAGTATGGCTTGTATGAGTGGATGGTCATGCCATTTGGGCTCACCAATGCCCCAAGCACATTCATGAGGTTAGTGAATCATGTCCTACGGCCATTTCTTGGTAAATTTGTGGTAGTTTATTGTGATGAAATCTTAGTATATAGTTACAACCTTCATGAGCATGTCAATCATCTTAGACAAGTCTTAGAAGTGCTTAGGAGTGAAAAGTTGTATGCTAACTTCAAAAAATGTCACTTTTGCTTCGATCACGTGGTGTTTCTAGGCTTTGTTGTGTGCATGGAAGGCTTGAAAGTTGATGAGGAAAAGGTGAAGGCAATCCAAGAGTGGCCAACTCCCACCACCATGACTCAAGTGCGCAGTTTTCTTGGCTTGGTTGGGTTCTACCGCAAGTTTGTGAAGGATTTTAGCACTTTGACCACACCTCTCACCGAGCTCACCAAGGAGAGTGTGGTCTTCAAATGGGAGGCTGCACAAGAAGAAGCTTTTCAAGCTCTTAAGGAGAAGCTCACGCATGCACCACTCCTAGCCTTGCCCAACTTTGACAAGACCTTCGAGATCGAGTGTGATGCATTTGACATTGGTCTTGGGGGTGTGCTCATGAAAGAAGGCAAGACAATTGCTTACTTTAGTGAAAAGCTAGAAGGAGCTGAGCTGAATTATCCTACATACGACAAGGAGTTGTTGGCCCTAGTCCGAGTGCTCAAGGTTTGGCAACACTACCTGTTGCCAAGGGACTTTGTCATCCATTCGGACCATGAAGCATTGAAGTTCTTGAAGGGATGAAGCAAACTGAATAAGAGGCATGCCAAATGGGTTGTATTCATTGAGGCTTTTCCCTATGTCATCAAGTATAAGAAGGGAAAAGACAATGTGGTTGTCGATGCTCTTTCAAAGCGGTACTCTCTTCTATCCCTTGTGCATGCTAATTTGCTTGGATTCTCTTTCATGAAAGAACTATATGCTAGTTATGCAAATTTTTTTGATTTCTTTCATGCAAGTATGTCTACATGAAGTAAGGACCAATATGTTAATTGCAAACCATATCATGGGACACTTGGAGGAAATTTATATTCAACTCACTTTATGTTTGTTTGCATGAGGGGTTTTTATTCAAAGGGTCTAAGGTATGTGCCCCTAAAGGCTCGTCTAGAAGGTTGTTGGTTCAGGAAGCCCACAGTGGGGGACTCATAGGACACTTGGGGGTGCTTATAACCTTGCATACTCTTAAGAAGCATTTTTATTGGCCACACATGCTGAGGTCAGTTGAGAAATTTTGTGCATCATGAGGACACAAGGTTGCAATTAGAGAGAAGAACCATGTAATACATGAAGCAAGCCAACAAGGGCCATAAGGAGGTGATCTTTAAGCCGGGAGATCTTGTATGGGTGCATCTAAGGAAGGAGCGCTTCCCCACCCTTTGCAATTTAAATCTCAAACCTAGAGGAGATGGCCCATTTCAAGTTCTCGAGAGGATATATGACAATGCCTACAAATTGGCGCTGCCTCCTACCTATGGCGTCCATGATGTCTTTAACGTTGTTGATTTGGCTCCCTTCGTGATGGATGACGAAGAAGGCTGTGAAGACCTTGATTCGAGGATGAATCCCTTTCAAGAGATGGAGGATAATGTGACTATGTCCCATCATGCAAGCCTTGGCACCCAGTCGCTGATGCGGCCGCCGCTCCTACACCATCCTCGGCACCTTGCAAGTCACCCCAGGCCACCACACCATCCAAACAGTTTCCATCGGACACCCCGGCCTCCAAAGACTTCCTCAATCATGAAGAGTTGAAACCGTCCAAGTGTGTTGCAGAAGCTATGCCAGTGGTTGAAGATTCTTTGCCCGCTCCTAGCACCCCCAAGGCTCGATCGGCCACTCCTCATGTTGGCCCGCACACCCAAGGTCCACAACACTCCTCAGGCTCTAGGAAGGGCCCTCACCTAGGGTTGTCCGATGAAAATCCTAAGGAGCCTCACCAATATCGCTCACCTTCCTCCACGCGAGCTGCCACCTAGGGCTATCACACGAGTGTGAGCCAGAGACCTTCAAGACAAGCTCAAGAGGGGACTACTAAGCTCTGAAGCACCGAGCCATGATCAATTTGACTCGATGTCTTTGCTCATGACGCGTTGGGCCGCATAGAAGACAAACCGCCAAGCACATCTCAAGCTTCCTCAAGCTATCCAGGGTTGCCTCTTCTAATTTTATTTTCCAGCTTATTATATGTATTTTAAAATACTATTAAGACCCCTTTTAATGTTGGATAAGCTTGGGAGGGGAAGGGTTTAGGAGTTAGTTTTGTTGGCCATGTGAAGGGTTGGCCGTGTAGCTCCTTTGAGGCCTTCATAAGGTTGCGTCCTCCTCCTTGTACGATAATCTTCCAATTGAATAAAACATCTCAAGCAAAGCTCAATTTTCCCTTCAAAATACCAGCAATAATTCATCTCGTGTGTCGCATCAAACAACCTCTCGATCTTCTCCTTTGGATGTGTTGCATCCCTTAGCTTTTAGATCACCTTGTTCTTCCTGTAGTGGTGTGTTATATCCACTCAAGAAATGTCACTTATCCCCATCTCCATACCAGCAAATCGTCCTCCCTTTATCCATTCCATCTTCTCCACCAAACACTTCAAAGAACCACTCAAAAGACTCATTCGCATCAAGCCCTTGGAACTTCTTGCTTGGCTGCATCTCTTGGCATTTCCTTGAACCGAGGCTAAAGAGAATCGTCGATCCTATCACGGTCTAAGGCCCCTAACAACATTCTCGGTAATATGCATGCGCGAGACCTCGATTTTGATATTGTCAATATCAATAATTAAATGAACTACATGACATCTATTTTAATAAAAAAATATACATTTTTAAATGAACTGTTAGCCTATGGGACTTGTGGCCCATATGATAATAGTATAAAACTTGATGTCATCTCGTGCGTGATGACTCTTGTCACGCGTATGTTTGGAGTGGTCTTGGAGATGTTGAGTCGAGGGCCCATAGAGGTCAAAAGGACCATGACTTGGTTGGATGAGCCACCTAAGCCACATCTTCACTTAGCCAACTAATTACATCATTTAAATGACTTCAAATCTAAATAAACCCCATATTTATCTTGTATAGGAGGAGGTCCCACGTGTTCCCCTTTTTCAAGCAAAATGACCGAGTGGAGTTGAATTGGCCTTCTTTTACGCCAACATGTCAAATCTGCGGTGGTTGCGTCGATGCCGACTTTACTTGGAGAAGAACCAATGAGTCAAGTATAAATTGGCTCAGTGCTCTTAAGCTCAATAGTCCCTCCTTAAGATTTCTCTTTAGTCTAAAAGCTTAGGCCCTTGTGATCACGCCAGGAGGTGGCTCATCGCCGAGGCTAAGAGAAAGAACCCTAGCGGTGGCGCGCATGTGAGAGGGTGCACGACATTGGTGGGGCGCATGAGCATTTCCCTCAGTGATCAGGGGTTGGATAGGATCCATGGGTCCAGGGATGACTATGGGATCCGGTGTGTACGGGGGGAGTGGATCCGGGTCTGGTGGCGCCGTGGAGGTGGTAGGTGTACGCGCACCCGCCGAGGAAGAAGGCTCAAGTGAGGGCAAAGCTTGATCTTCCTCTTGGCCATCTTCATGAGATTCTTGGTTCTCTTGATGGACCATAGTCACATGAATTACCCTAACTTCTCTTGTATACTTCGATTTTCGGTTAACTTTTCCCTGGTAGTAACTGATAACGGTATTCAGACGAGGGAGGAATTAGAGGCGATTGTGGAGAAAATTTTGCAGCTTTAGCGTCAGAGAGGACTTTGGCAGAATCCATGTTTCCTGATCCTACAATCGAAGAGATCGTCTCAGCACCACCACTCCTACCTCCAAAGATGTGTAAGTTTTCCAGTCTCGCCTTCTTTCCTTGATATCACGTTTTAATCTCCATTGACATATATTTTTGTTTGGAATTCGCATGCAGCTTCAAGGTATAGGCGAGTGGAATCTGCGGCAGAAAGGATAGCGGCGAAGAAGAGGAAGTTGTCGGGTGAAGGTGCTTCTGCCTCTGACCATGTCATGATCTCGTCGGATGCTCCTAAAGTGCAAAAAGTTACCCGATCGTGGAGAAAAAGGTTGCACAGAGAAAGGTGTCGTCACCTAAGAATATGTCAGAGCACCCAGGGTTACTCGCATCGTCATCAGTTCCTGCAAGGCCCGTCCTACAAAAAATGCAGGCCTTCTAGTCGCCGTTGGTTAAGGAGCATTACAAGGACGTGGACATGGTCACCGTCATTGGAGAATCGCTTGCTACACAGTAGTTGGTAAGACCGTTGATAGCAGGATCAAATAAAATCCTAGCAAAACCTAAACAAGTAGTTAGGGTAAGCAGGGGTCGAATCCACAGAGAGGAAGGGATTAATCTATGTGTTGTTCGCATGCAATAGTAACAAGAAGGGGGAGTTGTAGGTTGGTTGGTCACAATTAAGTCAAACACAGCAAAGTATATGATGAAAATATCAAAGAGAGAAAACACTTAGCCAAGTAATGTCCACATAAGTCATTCAAAGGTTATTCCTTGATTATGCCCTATCTTCCTATTCGGTTATTCCTCTCCTGATCTTATGTAGATTAATAGGAAAACCATCCCTAAGAACCCTTACCAATGAATAACCCTAGCACCACTAGTGATTCAACCCAAAGGCAGCAATGAACATAAGAATTAACCAGGATACACATAACACCTCAACTAGAAGCATTCAACATGTAATCAATTCCCTACATAGATAAATTCCACAGTGGCAGATAAGAATCTATGCTCGCTACTCGAACTAGAGCGTTAGCCCAACAGTTCCCTAGTATTAGCAATATGAATGAAAGCAATAAACCTAGGTGATCAATCTAGATAAACCAACAAACATCCAAATAAGAATTTGCCCAAGAGAAAAGATATAACTCAATAGGATAAGATAGATAGGAACAAAACCTCACAACCAGATGAATAAAATTATGCTTCCATTACCGGACTAAGTAAAAGTGCTTAGCCTTCCATAGTCTTGAGAAAACAACGATGATGTACAAAAAAACTAAAAACCTGATATGAGTGTCTCCCTTTAAAACCTAAAACTAAGAGAGTATATATAGGTGGGCTTAACAAATGACCTAGCCCAACTGAAAATAGAAAACGAAAATAATTAAAATGAAATAAAGAAATCAGGAAAGATAGATTGGGGAAATCCCAAAATAAGTCTGCCGTGATGACCCACGATCGCGGGTAATGGACCGCGATCGCGGTTGCTTGTAGCTCCGCTCTCTTCGCATTCTTCCGCGCCTGCAGAAATATCTCGAATGCCCCGAAGTCCCGCGATCGCAGCACCCTTGCCCACGGTCGCGGTTAATGCTCGGCCTTCACTCCTTGGCTTCGCCTCCTAACCTCTCGTCTTCACTTCCTTGGCGTCTTCTTTTGGTGGCTTCCTTCCTCAGTGTCTCCTATGATATCCAAAATAGCTCATACAACTCCAAAAATACCAGACTTCGCCCCCAAACGCCATGCACAAGAATGTGTATAAATCTACCCGAATGGCACCAATAAAACCCTCTAATAACTCTTAGTTAAGCCCTACAAAGTAGTGCTTATCAACCGTCCCATCCTGATCGCGTCATCTTGTTGTTATTGTCCCCATCATTCTGGCAGTCTTCTTTTAACAAGGCCTCCAGGCGATGTTGTCTGCTTGGGATCACCTCAAAGGGTTGTCTTCCAAAAATGGATTTTTTAAAGGAGCACGTTGAGATTAACAAAGGCACAATTGAAATCCTCATTTCTAGGAACTATGAGTTGTCGCAAAGCATGGTGGTTCTCCGGAAGAAGGTGTTGAAGCTTGACGACGAGAAGACTCGCCTCAAGGAGGAGAAGTCAGTGGAGACAAAGGAGAATGAGCGTCTAGCGGCGGAGCTTGATGAGGTGGCCGCTTACTACTCGTGGTTGGCCAAGGTGGAGGCCATGGAGGACATCGTCGCTGGAAACATGTGGAGTAGGACGCGGTTACTGAAAAAAGGCATTTCATGATGCTTATTCTTCTGAGCCTATCTTCACATGTATGACGCCGCGAAAGCTTACTGACGTCGAGGAGGAAGAGGAGCCGATCACTGAGGAGAATCAAGACTTGGTGGCGGAGGGGTATGTGTTGGATCATGTCGCCACTTCATGAACTCTTTTGTTTTTGTAACTCTGATAGTGTTGGTCATTGCCTATAGTGGGACGGTGTTTTGAACATTTGGGTCCACCCCTTGTGGTGGTTTGACAATCTTTTTCCATAGTCCGTAAGGACGAGGTGTTTACTTAGCAGTAACTTTCTTCGCATGACTTTCTTGTTTGTCTGTTTGGTATGCCTTTGTGTCATTATTCATGCCGGTACACCAAGGTTTGGAGCAATCACAAAAGAGGACGTGATCGTGTTGCAAAGATGATGCCTAAGCTTGTTGCATTGTTCCAATGTTGACAAGGTCGATCAAAGATGTTGGCGACATCATCGACGACATTGAGGGTGGAGTTGGAGGTGTTTGGAGTAGTAGCAAATGTAATAGATGTAGTAGATTATTTGTATAGCATGAGTAAAATAGAAAAGTGTACCTTTTGTGAATGAGTAATAAGATATGCTCCTTTCAATTAAAGTACTTGTGTTTTCAGTGTCTTGCCTTCGACCCTTCTTTTGACATGTTTATAAAAAATTATCGAAAGTGTCTCTGCGCTTGGAGGCTAGTTGTAGATGTGCCCAAGTAATGATTCTTTCTTGGCCCTGTGACTTAGTCGAGAGGTAGCAAGTACAGATGTTTATGCTTTTTGAGATGATGTATAAGTCTGTTACCTGGAGTTAGCACGTCCATGTTGATCGTAGATAAACGACTTTGTAGATTATAGTTTGATCGTGAAGGTTAAGTCACGATCTATGTAGATAACTGCCAGGGATCATAGAATCGTGAAGATGAGAGAGATCGCGTGATTCATGTCGCGTTATTAATAGGTGACCGTGAGGGTCATTGTGTCGTAGAGACAAGAGAGATTGCGGGATTTGCATCGCGATATGAATTGGTGACCATTAGGGGTCGTGGCGTCGTAGAGACGACATAGATTGCGGGCTTTGCTCCGTGATATTAATAGGTGATTATCAGGGGACCTAGTGTTGTAGAGACGAGAGATCGCGGGATTCGCGTCGTATTATTAATTAGTGACCGTCAAGGGCCATAGTGTCATAGAGACGAGAGAGAAAGAGCGTCACGACGTAACTGAAGGGGTGTGATCGATATAGCTAGGTGCGTCACGGTAGCGAACTGATATTGAGGTACGATATCGTTCGACCATGCGAGGGGTGCAATGTAGCTCAACCAGGCGTAAATGAGGATGTGCGGCAATGGCGTGGTACCGACAAGGTCAAGGACCTTTTGAAGAAGTGCGATATGGTTGAATCAACTGGACATGTTTTCTTTCTTTGTAAGCGACCCCTTTTTTTCTTTTTTCTTTTTTCTTATTTCCCTAGCTGGGACCACATAAACACCTAGGCGATGCAGCTCGCTCTAGCTAGTATCGGGTTTAGGGGGCATCATGGTGTACCCAAGGGATGAGGCTGATATAGCCTGAGGGGGCATCATGGTGAAACACCAATATAGCCAGAGGGGGCATCATGGTGAAGTACCGATGTGGCCAAAGGGCACCACTGTGAAGACCGATGTAGCTAGAGGGGGCATCACGGTGAAGCGTTGATGTAGCTAGGGGTCATCACGGTGAAGCACTGATGTAGCAAGATCTACGTGAACAAGGTAGTATAGTGATGTGATTAGGGGCATCATCAATATTCACGAGGACCACAAAGTGTTCGAGCATTGGATAAAGACTCGAAAAAGACACTCAACAATTAATATGGACAAAGCTTTGTCTTGGATTCCACATAATGGCATGGAAGATAAAGTGTATTGCCATCAAGACATCCAAGTGAAGGGACTTTGCCATCAATTCAGCCAATTGAAGAGACTTTGCCATCAAAGTCAGATATTTGAAGAGTTTGGGTTTTAAAGGTTATCAATTTTAGGCTCCATATCAAGAGTCACAAGTATTTAAACCTTAGGCTATGTGAAGGGTTGCTATCTTTCCTATATAAAGTATTTAAACCTTAATTCTCATTTTTGCATTTCCAATTCAAGCATTTGCTTCTTGTTTTGTTGTTGGATTTCAACACTGATCTTGTGGCATTATCAATATTGTTTTGCTCGAATCCTTGGTGGACCTATCAAGGATTTCGATCAACCCCGAATCCTAGAGGCGTGAGTGGATCTATCTTGCATCTTCAAAGATTTAACCTCGACAAGCCTAGGTGGATCTATCCTAGAGTTGTCGGGTCTTTCAATCTCTTTTGGTGGATTCCTTGAGAGAGTTGATTGCCTATCCTTTTTCATTGAAGAACTGACGTCAAGCAATCCTTGACCCTCATCACATAGCCATTGGAGAAAAGTTTTGCTTTTATTGAATGAATTGGCTTTTAGTAAGGAACATGCACATAATGTAAATATGATTAGAAATAATACTTTATAAGGTGGGCCGCATTCCATTGCGGATGACGAACATGCCTTCAAGGTTAGCCAATTCATAAGCTCCTTGTCCGAATACCTTTGTGATTTGGTAGGGACCTTCCCAAGTGGGTCCTAGTTTTCCACTGTTCTCTCTCTTGTGTTTTGTAATACGTTGCGCAAGACCCAATCGTCGACTTGGATTGTTTTTATCCTTACGTTGCGGTTACAACTCCTGGCGACCCCTTGTTGGTAAGTTGCCATCCTGGTGGAGGCGTCGTCGTGTTGTTCATTGACAGTGTCTAGCATGAACGACATCAGTGATGTATTCCTCACTTCTGTGAGGAAGCGATAGTGAGTTGTAGGGATCTGCCCTTCGACGGGTAGGTCAACTTCACTGCTGAATACTAACGAGAAAGGTGTTTTACCGGTCATGGTCTTTGGAGTTGTGCGATCCAACCATAAGACAGAAGCTAACTCGTCTGCCCTAAGCCTTTCACCTTCTTGAGCCGTTTCTTTTGGTTGTTGATAAAAACTTTCTTGTTGGACTTGGTTTGACCGTTGTATTGGGGATAGCATGGCGTTGACGTGACGAGTTTGATGCCTTACTCATTGCACAATGCCTACATCCTGTTGCTTATGAACTGGGATCCCCTGTCGCACACATGGTGTCGAGGACGCCGAACCTGCTTAGGATGTTCTTCTGTATAAAAGCGATGACATGTGAATTTTTGATCTCCTTGAATGCTACGACTTCGATACACTTTGAAAAATAGTCCATCATGGCGAGCATGAAGACGCGTTGGTCGGGCACGACTGGTAGTTTCCCGGTAATGTCCATTCCCCACTTCATGAAATGCCATGGGGATGAGATTGGATGTAGATCTTTGGATGGTTGGTGGGACATCGGGCCATGTCTTTGGCATGCGTCACATTTCTTCGCATAGTCGACGACGTCTTTCTTCAGTGGGCCAATAGTGTCTTGCGGTGAGCACGCAAAGTGAGGTTTCTTCCTCCAGAGTGAATGCCACATTCCTTGTCATGGAGTTCCTGCAACGTCTTCTGGATTTCTTCATCATGGAGACAATGCATGTAATATCATATGGTGGACCATTTGAGTAGTATATCATCTTTGAGGACAACAGTGGACGCCTTGGCGTGATGTCGTCGTGCCTCATTCTTATCGAGTGGCAGATTGCCAAGCTTGAGCCAATTGTAATGTGCAGTTGTCCATGAGCAATATTCATTAGAGTAACAGACTTGTATGGGGACCGACATGTCGGATGGTTTGTGGATGGTGCACACTTCTATAGGGCCTTAGCTAGATAATTGCAGTGATGAGGGCCAATGTAAGTTTATCTATGGGTGAATATCTTGTCTTCGCATCTTGAAAAGTTTTACCACATAGTAGATAGGCAACTGCTCGCTGTCTCACTAGAACGGCTCTTACTGCCGTTTTTGTGACCGCCAAGTATATATCTAGGGTTGCGCCGCCTTTTAGATATGAAAGTAGGAGAGGACAAGTTAGGTACCTTTTTAGCTCTAGGAACGCTTCTTCGTGTTTGCTTGTCTACTCGAATAATTTGTTCTTCTTTAAGATGTCGTAGAACAAGTGATTCTTGTCTAACACTTTTGAAATAAACATGTTTAGTGCGGCGACCCTGCCTGTCAGCTTCTGGATATCTTTTGCACATCACGGGGATTGGAGATTTAGAATTGCTTTAATTTGATCTAGATTCGCTTCGCTCCCCATTGCATAACTATGTAGCCCAAGAATTTGCCTGATTAGACTCCAAAAGAACATTTGGTGTGATTCACCTTCATGTTGTATTTCTTTAGGATTTTGAAGGTTGTCTTTAGATGTAGATCGACCGCCTTCTTCGACTTGACTAGCATGTCGTCGATGTATACTTCAATCATTTCACAAATATGGTCTTTGAACATTCTACTAACCAGTCTTTGGTAAGTGGCCCCAACAGTGTTGAGGCCAAATGGCATGACCTTATAGCAATAGATCCATTGGTTGTTAATAAAGGTAGTCTTCTCTTGATCTTCTAGGCTCATCTGGATTTGGTGGTAACCGCTCAACAAGTTTGATCCATGCCTTTCCAACTCAACACGTCTAACGTTTTTGCTTCGACACGGTCTAATGGCCCTAGCAGCATTCTCGGTAATATGCACGCGTCAGACCCCAATTTTGGCATTGTCAATATCAATAATTAAATGAACTATATGACATCAATTTTAATAAAACATATACATTTTTAAATGAATTGTTAGCCTATGGGACTTGTGGCCCATATGATAATAGTATAAAACTTGATGTCATCTCGTGCTTGATGACTTATGGCTTGTATATGTTTGGAGGGACTTGGAGATGTTGAGTCGAGGGCCCATTGAGGTCAAGAGAACCATGACTTGGTTGGACGAGCCACCTTAGTCACATTTTGGCTCACTCACTTGCAAGGAATGTTGCATGCTTATCCATTGTTTCAATTTTAGAAATTTCTATTAGTGGCAGACTGTGAGACTAAAAGTTTCTTCCTTTTCTATTTTTGGTATTTCCTAGCTAGACTTTAATCTTTACTTTCTTTAATTATTTTTAGACTTAGGATTAGTTTAGGAAGAGCTAGGGCCGGCCCTAGTTGGGACATGCCATCTCTTTTTCTTTCTATCTTGTTTTACCTATTTATACTCTAGTTTTATCTTAACGAAAAACCATATTGAATTTGAGAGTAACATGAAAAAGTTACTTTCAAGTTGTTGAGTCCATAAACCTTCACCTTTTTCCGGAAATTAATCATTCAAACAATAAAAAATTTCGTGTTCATAAATCACACAATTCGGATCCAAGATCAACATGAAGATTTCACGTTATCCACACTCCGCACTGAATTAGGGAACCAGTCGTTCCAGAGTTCTACATGTGCGTTTTTCGTGAAATTTGGTGAGTTCAAATTGACTTCCTGATGTTTAATAAGGATTCGAAATCACCAGATTAGGAGTTACGGAGCAAAAGTTATACTTCGCCAAATACGGGACCCCCAACCGAGATATCTTGCGCACCAAGGCGAGTTCTATCCATTCAAGAACGAGACAAACAAGTGATTTCACATCAAGTGGTATCAGATTCCTAGGTTGAGGCAAGTATTTCTTGTTCATGCTCATTCAATTCTTCAAATTTTTCAGCTTTTACATCCTTTTCTTGACTGATCCACAATCAACCGCACCAAGATCTTGATTTTCTTGATCTCTTCTTGCTTTTTCTTGCACCAAACCCACCAACACCGCACCACCACCAATTGAACACCCCCTGGACCACCTATTTACTACCACCACCACACTCTTCTGCCACACCCCAGCCCCAAAGCCTTACCTTTGTCGCGCCTTGCCCTTGTTGTCGTCAAAACCCTAGTTTCGCTTTAGGTTGTCTTGCGCCCTGTTGGGCCCAACAAGCGCCAAAGGAATCGGTGCAAGCAGATTGGGCCAAGGTCCAAGCGAAGAAGAAAGCCGGAAGAGGCTAGAGGGAAGTGTCGGACACTCCTCAGACGCATGGGATCCGACCAGCTCCGAAGATTTCGTCCAGGGCATTAATTGCCCGATCAGCGGAAAACAGTAACCAAATCAAGCCTGGAATTATGATGCTATTAAGGAAGGATCCCGGAGATTACGTGTAGGAATAAATAGGGGAATATCACGAAGATAGTAACGGACGAAAGAAGAAGATACCATAAATAGACCACGAGAGAACGGTCGACAGAGGACACGTCTACGAGCAACACTCACCTACTCAGCTCTCGAAAAAGCTTACTAGAATATCCGCTCTAAATCGAATCCCCTGGGGTGCTACCCGATCATAGCCGGTCGAGCCATCAGAACCGCCTATCGGACAAGACTTGATCTCTTATTCTTCAAGGATAAGTTGTACATCGATCCGATTCTGTCATCATTTGATCAATATATCATATTACAATTTTGCACCTATTCTTTACGTGGTTGATTGTTTATTTGGTTTGGATTTATTTTATATTATCCGATCGACTCGTTACCCTGTTTAAGGCGATTTAGGTCGATTGATCTTTTCGCCCCAAAACACGCCCCAAGATCATCCCTTTAGGAATTAGTTTGGATTTTGAATGCTTAATTTTCATGTTCTTGCATCAATTTGTTTCCTTGCATGATTTCTTTGCATCTATTCAATTTTTGCATGCTAGTCTTGAATTTCATGTTATTGAATTTTCTTGCTTGACAACATGCATCTTGAACCCTAGTTTCTTTCTTCTCTTTGTAGTTGTTCCCTTATTGTTATTTGCTGGATTACTTGCTCTTTCATTCACCTAATTCGTGGCAAGTCCGTTCCGGGATCTGGAAACTGGAATCTGCGTACGGATTTCTACGACGACATCGAGACAAACGACGAAACCCTAAGTTAGATTCGGTACGAACGGATAATGATACGAACGAATACGATACGAACCGAAAAGAAATAAAGCCTGAGTCGTGACCGTGGATGTCCAAGCCACGATCACGCTTGCCAGGGCAAGCCGCAGTCACGGTTTGGACTTTCACGGTCACGGATTTCTGGACAGCTTCCGCGGTCGCGGAATTCATCTCCGCGATCGCGGATCGCCTTCCGACGCGACTCTTTTCCGGCTTTCGAGTCTTACCGACGACTCAAAGATGACCTCCTTGGCTTTGAACGAGGCTCACCACCACCACACAAGCTTCCAAGAGAGCTCTGGCGACCACAAAGACTCTGGCGAAACTCCGGCGAGCTCGAGAATTCCGACGAGGCTCAAAACAAGGGAAAGAGAGAGGATTGGAGTTGTGGATGAAGATCTCCAGGGCATCCACCTCCTTTTATAGAGCAAATGGGATCCCAACGCCGAGAAGACGGATCAATCGGCATCCCCCCGGCGAAACGGCGGCATCCGAACCGACGAAACGCGAAGGGAAAATGAAGACGACGACGAACAGTTTTCCGCGATCGCGGAAATGCCGCGAACGCGCCCCTTGGCCTGAGGTCGCGGGTTTCGTTCCAAGCATGCTAAATTATTATTCGTTTAGCACTTTAAAAATATTCTAAGACCCGATAATACATTAAACCTATATTATAACGTCTGAAAAGATTATTACAAAGACTTCAAATACGCCAAACGCGTCTTGCTTATAGAACGAGGGTTGGGAAAATTACCCAAATACCCTTACTGGAATTGAGGGGTATTACATCACTATCCTCTTAAAAGAAGTTTCGACCCCGAAACTTGGTCGATAACAACTCGGAGAAACGACCTCATTTTAAGTTACCCAACCTTATAAGTTTAACCATGCCTAACCCATTTAACACCTTGTAAATCGGTTCAAGCATTTCTAAGTTAAAATCTATAAGTTGGTTCAAATTACAGTTAGACCCTTCACAACTTAAGGGAATTTTATAACTTGCTTTCACCAATCATACATTTTACCATATTACCCTTATGGCAACCTGAGGGTTATCACAAAAATGATTGTTTAATAAATTTCACGTTTCATCAATTGAATATAAACAATCATAAAATTTTGTAACAATTTAATGTCACAATCAATTAAACCATTAATCCATGCAAATAATCTTAGAAATTATCATATATATCTCTCACATTAACTAAACGATACTTAAATTGAAAGTTTGGTTTGATCTCTAACAAATATAATACCTAAAATATTATAAAATTCTTGTTCAAATTTATTTGTTTAAAATTTGATTAAAAAAAATGAGTAACGTATAAAGAATGAAGAAAAAAATAAAATTCTTACATGGCACAAAAGTTTATAATCAATATGATGAATTGAGAAATTATATATAATGTAAATATTTTATTTATTCAAAATATTGGGAGCCTAAGTTACCTAAAAAAAATAAAGGTATGAAAAATAAACAAATATCATTGGTGATCATCTAGGCAATAAATATTGAAAGAAAATAAATTTATTACATAAACTTTTTATAATAATAGAAATCATTAACTCAAAAATTAAAACTTATTTATATTCATAATGAATTTTTAAAAAAGTTCAAAAATAGATTACAAACTGTAATTTCGTATGATTAAAAGGTTTAAAGAGTATATAGGGAATTCAAAGGAATGTTTTGAAATTAAAATTATATTTTGATTTTAGGAAAATAAACTTTTTATAATAATAGAAATCATTAACTCAAAAAATTAAAACTTATTTATATTCATAATGAATTTTTTTAAAAGTTCAAAAATAGATTACAAACTGTAATTTCGTATGATTGAAAGGTTTAAAGAGTATATATGGAATTGAAAGGAATGTTTTGAAATTAAAATTATATTTTGATTTTTTATTGCTAGTATCATAAAATTTTAAAGTATATGGTTGAAGTGCGTTGTAAGCAAACTAAAAAATAAAACCACTACAATTTTACTTTAAACTTTATTTTTAATATTTTTTTCCAACTCAATTTTTACTCACATCTCATGACTAAAAAATAGTATCCTAGATGTCAGTTGTTATAAAATAAATTAAATTGAAGGTAGGAGTCAGGCTCCGATAAAACGGATGTTTACGGTGAAACGTAAGGAGGAATGAGAGTCAACCATTTTGGGACAATGGAAGGCTATGATGGAACATCCATCATAGCAAACATACACCCTCTCACACACAATCACACCCCATGGTCAACATATGACCATTGACCGGTCAATGGTCAACGGTCAGTTTGATCGGTCAACGTTGATCGTTGACCGGTCAAACTGACTTTTGTCCTTTTTTTATATATAACAATTAAATTTTTTTAAAAAATATGTTTTCTATTCTTGTTTTTCTACACGTTTTTATCATAAAATTGTCATTAAAAAAGTTGAACAATTCCTTATTAAATTTGAACAATTGTATATCAAAAGTTGAACAAAGTTTTTTGAACAATATATAAAGTTGAAAAATTGTACAAACAAAGTTGAACAATTGTATCTTAAAGTTGAACAATTTCATTTTTATGGTTAGACGACTGTTTCACTAAGCAATTTTTATTTTTAATTTTTTTGGGCAAGTTTTTTTCTTCATTTTTTTTATTGTTTTTCTACACGTTTTTATCATAAAATTTTAATTAAAAAAGTTGAACAATTCCTTATTTAATTTGAACAATTGTATGTTAAAAGTTGAACAATATTTTTTGAACAATATATAAAGTTTAACAATTATACCAAAGAAGTTGAACAATTGTATCTTAAAGTTGAACAATTTTATTTTTATGGTTAGACGACTGTTTCAGTAAGCAATTTTTATTTTTATTTTTTTTGGGCAAATTTTTTTCTTCCTTTTTTTCCTTGTTTTTCTACACGTTTTTATCATAAAATTATAATTAAAAAAGTTGAACAATTCTTTAATAAATTTGAACAATTGTATGTTAAAAGTTGAACAATGTTTTTTGAACATTATATAAAGTTGAACAATTGTACGAACAAAGTTGAACAATTGTATCTTAAAGTTGAACAATTTCATTTTTATGGTTAGACTGTTTCACTAAGCAAATTTTAGTTTTTTTTCTTCCTTTTTTTCTTGTTTTTCTACACGTTTTTATCATAAAATTATATTACAAAAGTTGAACAATTCCCAATTAAATTTGAACAATTGTATGTTAAAAGTTGAACAATGTTTTCTGAACAATATATAAAGTTTAACAATTATACCAAAAAAGCTGAACAATTGTATCTTAAAGTTGAACAATTTTATTTTTATAATTACACATTTGTTTTGACTAAGCAATGGTTAGTTTTGTTTTTTGTTTTTTTGGCCAATTTGTTTTCAGGATAAAATATTTTTTATTTTTTTTTGTTTCCTTACACGCTTTCCTCATAAAATTGTTTCTAAAAAATTGAAAAATTCTCTATTAAATTTAAACAATTGTATCATACAAGTTGAACAATTTTTTTAACAATATATAAAGTTAAACAACTGAACCAGAAAAGTTGAACAATTTAGATTGCATGAAAATTCAAACTTATAACAAAAGATAAATTGGGCAATACTTCATTAAAATTTTAACAATTGTCAAATAAACTTGAGTTTTGTTTATAACGTAATATAAACATAATACAACTAAAAAATGTTCAAAACATAAACCCTAAATCCTAAATGTGTAGATAAATAAAAATAGAAAATGGCAAAAACGGCCATGCACAACTAAAAAATTATTTAAAAAATGAAATTGTTCAACATTGAGAGACAATTGTTCAAATTTATATACATAGCGAATACAGTTGTCGAACTATAAAAATGAAATTGTTCAACTTTAAGATACAATAGTTCAACTTTTCATATATAATTGTTCAACTTTAATATTGTTCGAATTTTAATTGTGCAATTTTAAACATACAATTATTCAACTTTAAGAACTAATTGTTCAATTCTTTTCATACAAATTTTATAATGAAAACGTGTATAAAAAAACATTTAAGAAAAAAATTATTTTTTTTTTAATTAAAAAACAAAATATTTGACCGTTGACCGGTCAACGCTGACTATTGACCGTGATTGAGTGTGGTAGGGTGTATGGTAATATTAAAATGAATGATCTAGAATGCTCCTCACGTTTCACCCTAAGGGTACTCCTCACATGAAGCTAACTCTTGAAGGTAGTATCCTAGAATAAATTTAAAATATCGTAAGAGTCAGTTATGGAAATAAGTTAAATTGTAAAAAATTGTTATAAATATCAAATGAAATCATATTTGTTATATGAAATTTAGATAAAATAATAGTCAATTTAAATTGTTAGAAATCATTATTCTTTCATAAAAAATTGCTTCTATTTCTATGTTGACCATGAATAATATATTAATATATCCTTATATCAAGTTTAAAATATTTATAGGCCCTTGCTATTTCATGCACGGGTAAAATTTCGATTTCACGCATTGTTTCATACGTGACGTACCAAATGAAGCCGCCCGTGACGAACGAAAGCACTCCATCCGTGACGGACCACAGTAAACCGTATGTGACGCACCAACCCCATCCGTGCGTCACGGATGGACATTCTGATACGCGATACGATTTTGGAATCGCCATAACTTTTGATTCCCTCGTCCAAACGCGCTGAAATTTGGAGGAGGTATAGTTGACATCTTGATCTTTAATCTGACGTTGGAATCACTCAATTCGGAGTTACGTAGAAAAAGAAATACTTCTCCAAAGACGGGACAAAGAAATAGAGATCTCTTAAGCGCCAAGGCGAGTAGAGATATCTCAAACCATTAGAAAGAAGGGATATGATTGCTTCAAAACAAATGGGAAACATTTGACAATCGAAATGGAACAAGCTTTCTATTATCTTTATGTAGAGTGCGGTTCCGGTGCGGAGCACTCTTCCCGTGCGGACGTGCGGACATGCACTATAGGGCCTTATTTGTGCACTTTAGAGCCTTATTTGTGCACTTTTGCAAAAATTTTGAAAAATGCTTGGAAAACAATTTGTAAAAGAATATTTTTTTTTTGAAAAAGTGCACAAATAAGACATTAAAGTGCACAAATAAGGCCCTAAAGTGCATGCTCTGTACGTCCGCACGGGAAGAGTGCTCCGCATATGATCCAAACTCTCTTTATGTATGACCAATCTTATTGAAATTATAAGCATTATCAAGACTCTAATTTGGCCAAATATAGTTGATTTTAATGTCGGTGTGTATATTACTTGCACTATACTTTTAGATTTATTAAGCCCTAATTAAACTGTCACATAGTATTTTTTGCAATATATATACATAAAATATATTTTATATTTTTTCATGAATATATCACTTAAAGTTTTGTTACCTTTATGGAATAAATCATTCTCATGCATATTTATAAAAGAAACTTAATTTGTTTAACCGTCTAATTCTTACTTTAATAACATATGATTTACTTGAGCTACATAATCCTTCTCTAATTTTTTAGCATGCTAAAACAATATAATTATTATAATATTTTTTGTTAGTCAATAGCATCTTATATTATCAATTGATATACCGTTAAATATATAGTATATATTTATCCAAACATGTACATGACACATGGACATATAGTAGTTATGTACTATTAACAGACTTTAATAAATGTTTTTCTTTTCAAAAACCGATTTATCTAGGTCTTTGTTTTGAATTACAATGCAAAATCTATCAAGTCATATAATTTAAAAACTGAACATAATCAGAATATGTTTATAAACAATTACTTTATTGATGTTAACATCAATAAAAGAAACTTAATTTAACGCATTGGTTCATCCGTGACGGACGAAACATGTTCATCCGTGACGGACGAAGCATTTTCATCCCTGACGGATGGACATGTTTCGTCCATCACGGATGAACATGTTTCGTCCGTCACGAATGAACATGTTTCGTCCGTCACGGATGAACATGTTTCGTCCGTCACAGATGAACATGCTGATCCGCGACACGATTTTGGAATCGCAATAACGTACTTTTGATTCCCTAGTCCAAACACGCTGAAAATTGGAGGAGTTATAGTTGACATCTTGATCTTTAATCTAACGTTGGAATCACTCAATTCGGAGTTACGTAGAAAACGTTATACTTATCCAAAGACGGGACAAAGAAATAGAGATCTCTTAAGCGCCAAGGCGAGTACAATAGCATTTAAGTCGGATTATAATAGCATTGCAATCATGGATCACAATAGGATTACAATGTGCGAGTACAATAGCATTTAAGTCGCCTTGCGACCTCGTCTCTTTCTTGTAGAAGAAGATTCGAACGCCATCAGCTGAGAAACGAATGGAGAAGTATCTCTACTCGCTTTGACGCTTAAGAGATCTCTATTTCTTTGTCCTGTCTTTGGAGAAGTATAACTTTTTATACGTAACTCCGAATTGAGTGATTCCAACGTCAGATTAAAGATCAAGATATCAACTATAATTCCTCCAAAGTTCAGCGCATTTGGACTAGGGAATAAAAAGTTATGGCGATTCCAAAATTATGTCGCAGATCAGAATGTTCATCCGTGACGCACGGATGGGGTTGGTGCGTCACAGACGGTTTACTGTGGTCCGTCACGGACGGAGTGCTTTCGTTCGTCACGGGCGGCTTCATTTGACCCGTGACGGACGAACCGGTGCGTGAAATAGCAATTTTGCCGGTGCGTGAAATAGAAATCGTGTATTTATATAGCAAACTTTTACTATAGAAATTGGATGTGGAAATAAGTATACAAAATAAATAAAAGATTTAAAGTAGTTCAAAGGTATTTTTAAAAACGAGTTAAAATATTTTAAAGTATTGTTGAAATTAACTTTAGATTGTACACCATGTCCATTATAATTATACATTATATGGATTTAAATTTTTTAAACCAAACACAAGTTGATCCGGTAAAATTAGCTTTTAATGAAAACATTTAAGTTGGCCAGAGAAAATTTAATCTAAATTGAACTATATTTGCATTTGAATTGTACAATGTGTGCATTTGGTGCATTATGTGCATTTTGAACGTGAAAGAGAATCATTTAATTAACATGTAATCTATTATAAATTTAAATGATTTAATATGTGGGTTCTGTAATAAAATTGAAAATATTTATAATTGTATATTTCCAACAAAAATGGCATTATTCTTAAACTTGTTAACCAAATGATCAAGAAATGAATTCTTTTAACATTAATGAAATTTACGTTTTTAGTATCATTTTTTAAAAAAGAAAATAGGAGCTTATCGATGTTGGATTTTATATATGACGGTATATTACCAAATGACGATATTCTTAGATTTTATATATGACTGTATATTACCAAATGACGATATTCTTAGATTTCTTCAACAAATAATTTAAAAATTAAGTCTTATAGTATATAGATTGTTAATATCAGTAAATGGAAATTGTTAATATCTCGAATGTTAAAATCAAATCTGGATTGTTCAACAATTAATTAAGGTTGTTAATATAAGTAATTAATAGCTTAAGAAAGAAGATATGTTTATGCCAAATTAGCTTTGATTGTAATATACGAAAAAGTGTTTATAAAAAACTTTAAAAGGTGGGTTGATAATCTCATAAGCATTGTGGTGGCTTAAAAAGGGAGAATTTTAATATATAGAGAGAGATAATATCCCCATATGTACAAAAAGAAGAAGAAAACAATATCTTCTCAAAATGAGGTAACAAACCACATAATAAGCCACAAATAAAAAAATTATGGATATCAGATTTGAACGGTAGTTATAGATAGATTTGTTACAATTTTAAAATAATTATTCATTCAAGTAATATGTTATAATTACTTTTTCTTTCAAATTAGTTAATGCTTTCAAACAGAATTAGGTTTCAATCAAGATTAATGGAAAAACATATCAGATCATGACGTTGATGATTAAAAGAAATTATAAATATTTTGTTCAAGACTTCAAAATACTTTATTTAAATTTAAAATTGACTTTAAGATTGAATCATAACCGACTCTACAAGATTTAAAATTGAAACGGACTCTACAAGATATAAATTTGGCTTATTTACAACTTTTGTTTTTTGGTTAATAGGAGGCACAAGCCTCAAAAGTCACAAGGCCATTACAACGGGGGAGGGGGGATTCGAACACACGATCTAATGGTCTCGGGATGTCATGCTTACCAGCTAGACTGGAAAGACTTGACGGCTTATTTAAAACTTGAAGTTAGTTGTGATTAGATATTGTGATTTAAATTGAAATATAATGTTAAGAAAAAAAAGTGGATTAATAATAAATTGAAACGGACTCTACAAGATATAGTTTTGATATATATATATATAGGGAGAGCTTCATGTGAGGAGCACCCTTAGGGTGAAACGTGAGGAGCATTTTAGACCATTCATTTTAATATTACCATACACCCTACCACACTCAATCCCGGTCAATGGTCAGCGTTGACCGGTCAACGATCAGCGTTGACCGGTCAACGTTGACCGTTGACCGGTCAAAGGCCAATTTTTTTTTTATAAATTTTTTTTTTCTTCAAAAAAATTATTTTTTTATACACGTTTTCGTTATAAAATTTGTATGAAAAGAATTGAACAATTTGTTCTTAAAGTTGAACAATTGTATGTTTAAAGTTGCACAATTAAAATTCGAACAATATTAAAGTTGAACAATTGTACATGAAAAGTTGAACTATTGTATCTTAAAGTTGAACAATTTTTTTTTATAGTTCGACAACTGTGTTCGCTATGTATATAAATTTGAACAATTGTCTCTTAATGTTGAACAATTTTATTTTTTATAAGTTTTTTAGTTGTACATGGCCGTTTTTGC
The DNA here is from genome assembly GCA_027886185.1 of Rheum nobile. Lineage (NCBI taxonomy): Eukaryota > Viridiplantae > Streptophyta > Magnoliopsida > Caryophyllales > Polygonaceae > Rheum > Rheum nobile. Next base: position 638,328 of record WOAB01000566.1, on the reverse strand, counting down.
CGTTTTTTTTCCTACACATTTATGATTTAGGGTTTATGTTTTGAACATTTTTTAGTTGTATTATGTTTATATTACATTATAAACAAAACTTCAAGTTTATTTGACAATTGTTAAAATATTAATGAAGTATTGTCTAATCTATCTTTTGTTATAAGTTTGAATTTTCATGCAATTTAAATTGTTCAACTTTTCTGGTTCAGTTGTTTAACTTTATATATTGTTAAAAAAGTTGTTCAACTTGTATGATACAATTGTTCAACATTAAGATACAATTGTTAAATTTTCTTGGTATAATTGTTAAACTTTATATATTGTTCAAATAATATTGTTCAACTTTCAACATACAATTGTTCAAATTTAATAAGAAAATGTTCAATTTTTTAATTAAAATTTTATGATAAAAATGTGTAGAAAAACAATAAAAAAAGAAGAAAAAAACTCGCCCAAAAAATATTGTTCAACTTTAAGATACAATTGTTCAACTTTATATATTGTTCAAAAAATATTGTTCAACTTTTAACATACAATTGTTCAAATTTATTAAGAAATTGTTCAAATTTTTTTATTATAATTTTATGATAAAAATGTGTAGAAAAACAAGGGGAAAAAAAGGAAGAAAAAAATTTGCCCAAAAAAATTAAAAATAAAATCTGCTTACTGAAACAGTCGTCTAACCATAAAAATAAAAAATTTCAACTTTAAGATACAATTGTTCAACTTTGGTATAATTGTTAAAATTTATATATTATTCAAAATATATTGTTCAACTTTTAACATACAATTATTCAAATTTAATAAGGAATTGTTCAACTTTTGTAATTAAAATTTTATGATAAAAACGTGTATAAAAACAATAAAAAAAATGAAGGAAAAAACTTGCCCAAAAAAAATAAAAAATAAAAATTGCTTAATGAAACAGTCGTCTAACCATAAAAATGAAATTGTTCAACTTTAAGATACAATTGTTTAACTTGTTTGTACAATTGTTCAACTTTATATATTGTTTAAAAAACTTTGTTCAAATTTTAATATATAATTGTTCAAGTTTAATAAGGAATTGTTCAACTTTTTTAATTACAATTTTAAGATAAAAACGTGTAGAAAAAGAAGAAAAAAAATTTAAAAAAAATAATTTTTTTATTTAAAAAAAAAACCGGACAAAAATCAGTTTGACCGGCCAACGTTGACCGTTGACTGGTCAACGCTGACCATTGACCAGTCAATGGTCAGATGTTGACCATGGGGTGTGATTGTGTGTGAGAGGGTGTATGTTTGCTATGATGGATGTTCCATCATAGCCTTCCATTGTCCCAAAATGATTGGCTCTCATTCCTCCTCACGTTTCACCGTAAGCATCCGTTTCACCGGAGCCTGACTATATATATATATATATAAGATATAGAGAGTTGGTAGTATTAATTTTAAATTTTTATTTTGCAAAATTTACATTGGTTCATTTAAAATATTGTTGGTACAATTTTGTTAAGATACGTTAGTTTGAGATTTTGCTAAATTGGTGATATAATTTTTGTGTGAAGATATTAGGAAAATAAACAAAAATATAATAATTATAATTATAATTAATGAGATTTAACCACAAATTGACACATAATAATTGTGGGGCCGGAATCAATATGGTGGCTCTAAATTCCTTTGACAATTTTTACACCATAAAATGATTAAGAATATGTTAAATACAAAAATATTTTTTCTAACCTATGATTATGGCATAAGTTAAGCATTTAATTTTAAAGAATTTTGTTAAGTGTAATTATATCAGTGATTTTATTATTTTGTAAAAGGGTTTATGAATTACTTTTTAGGGAATAGTTTTTAAAATGAGAATTCTAAACATATGCCCTTGGGGCCTAGGTTCGAAACCGATATAACAATTATTATCATTAATTATTTAATATATATTTCAATTATTCCAAAAAAATCAATTTAAAACTTATTTCTTTTATTTTTAAATACAAATACACATCTAAATAAACTCATCATAACAAACATGAATAACCTTTGGTATATTCTAACTATCTCAAACTTTAATACTTCAAATTTTTTGATTTTTTTTAGATTATGATTTAAAATTAGTCATTAAGTTGTTTCTATTTTTCTTATTTTTATTTTTGAGCTAATATGATTGATATCTTGATATTTTTGAATAATTAATATTAAAATAATATATTTTTGATATAGCATTTCAACATATCACTTTTAAAGCTAAAATTTTGCTATAGTACACATATTTATGTTTAACTAATATTATGACTTATAATTTTTAATATTTAAATATTGACAATTTTTTTAATATTATATGTTAATATAATATAGTTTATTGAAAATACACCATTAATTGTAGTGAAACACATACACGACTTCAACAAATATATCCCGTGTATGACAATAATTGTATGATTAAATATAAAAAGGATAAATGTACGAGAATAGATATAAATAAAATATAATATATTTATACAACTTTATAATTAATAATAAAATTTTGAACGTATTGTTATTTCAATCTTCTATTTATATAATTCTTAAACAATATCACTAAGATTATTTTATTCTTAAAACTACTTAAATATAACATAATTGAATTCAATGATAAATAATTATTGATAATTTTATACATTTAAGTTTACCCGTACAAGGTACGGGTACTAAACTAGTGCTATACCCGTACCATGTACGGGTTATTATAAAAATAAATATAACAATTTATAATATTAATAAAATAATACTTTGTAAGTAAGTGTAAGGAAAAATGTAGCCATGAATCGCATTATTAAATACGAATATACAATTCTTCCTTTCTAAAAAAATATATATACAATTTTTACCAAAAATGAGAGAAAAGCCACCATATTAACATATGTATAAAAGTTTGTACTTGTAATGAGCAGGTTGAAAGCCTTGCTACAATGCAGTAGTTGATCTATTAAATTTATGCTTTGTTTTGAATTGGATAGGTCAATTTGAGAATGATAATTGTCTATGAAACAGGTATATTAATGTGTTTACACAAATGAAAAGCTTTACATTAACTATTTAACTCCCATTATATACCTAGGTGGAAAAATCAAATTTAGATATGTTAACATTTGTCTACCATCATCAAATCATTTATGTTAATCCAAGTTCCCCACAGGAGATACCATTTAACTTATTGATATTTTTTTAATTACCCTTAATCCTCCTTTTATTTAGCTGGTGATACAAAAACGCCTCTTCAAAATTCAATTGAAAGGAGATGAACAACTGAAGCATAATAACAATGCTTTTATTTGGGTAATTAATTAGTTAATGGTCCAAGTCCCCTTATATAACAATTGGGAGCTGCAAAGGGGGTGGGGGCATATATATCATTCGTAATATTGATTACAATTTTACAATGCAAATATAAATTAGGATAAGAGGCTTTTGGAGTTTGATATGCTACTGAATACTGATACATCAGTAATTTGTTTTTTTTTCACCTCTTGAGATAAAAGGTTCACAAATTCTGTTCAGTAAGAGTTGTTAATGTTTATGTGTTACTTCCAATGATGTTTGTGTTGGTTTAAGGTTCACAAGTTCTGTTCAGTTGGAGCTGTTAAAACAGAGCTCTCTTATTATCAATACAAGAAATTCCTTTAAACAATTCAATCTTCCTATGCAAGTAAGTATCCAAGACTCATTACTTTAATAGAAATCTGTAATTACATATTGAGGTTCTCCCTTGCCGATCACCATCTCAGAAATCCTCCAACCATGAATGTTAACCCGCCTACCGGTACCAAGGAGCCACGCCTCGAAGACGACTCCCAAACTCAAGGAAACACAACCGAAAACCCTACTCCGAACCAACTCCAAGAGCTTGCCCGAAAAATGACTACCCTACAAGAAGAGCTCGCCCAACAACGCCAAAAGACCGAAGCCTTGGCTACCTTATCCACCCAATCTGAACCCGATATCGCACAACTAACCCGTGAAAATGAGTCTCTTAAATCGCAGGTACAATCAATGGCTTCTGGATCCAGGATGATGCCCATCCATAGCAACGTCTAGACACGTCTTAACATGGATAGCGTCGAGCTGACTCCCTCGAGCGTCCGACGCCCCGAACATACTGAGGGTACATCTCGAACTCCTTTGGTCAATCCATTTTCGACTAAGAATGTTACTTTCTCCACACCGATCGAGTCAACAGGAACCCGAATTGACGAACCACAGGTTACCAATCCTCCCGATATCCTGGCTCTCGTCCAGCAGACGCTCAATCGGCACATGAAGGCACTCGACGACCGCATCGCTAGAATTCCTGGAGTTCCGCAGTCGATCGAGAAAGAAGCATCAGACGGATACGAGAAATCTCCGTTCGTCGAGGAGATCGCCAGAGTCGAAATCCCTAAGAAGTTCAACCTTCCTAGCATGACGACTTTCGACGGCACCAACGATCCAGACGATCATATTTCTCTCTATAAACAAAAATTAATGACTGCATCTATTCCGAGGTAGAGCCGTGAGGCTGTCATGTGCAAAAGCTTTGGCACGACTCTCGCGGGTCCTGCGCTGACCTGGTTTATGCGTTTGCCTCAGGGAACGATCGCCTCGTTCACGGATCTTGTCAATTCCTTCAAGATCCAATTCGCCAGTAGTCGGAGGCTCGAAAGGCAGTCGAGTGATCTCTATCGAATCACCCAAAGGTATAATGAACCACTCCGAAGCTATCTTAACAAGTACAATAAGGAAAAAGTCGCGATCCCCCATTGCGACGTCACCACCTCCATCGAAGCCTTCAGGCAAGGTCTGATCAAGGACAGTAACCTCTACAACAAGATCACCAAGTACCCGTGCAGAAGCTTCGAAGATGTCCAAGCCAAAACCATGGCCGAGGTACATTTGGAAGAAGATCGCGAATCGCGAAAGGCGTCCCATGGACCCGATCAATCCGATCGCAAATCCTCTTCCGATAACCGCCGAGACAGACGTCATCACCCCTACCCTCGTAATCGAAACGAGCAAAGTCAGGTAAACTCCTTCCAAGACAGGTCTCAAGACTGGAGAGATGGTCCGATGCTGCCTCCCAGGGTTTAATCTTACAACTTCAGTGTTTCCGTATCGGAGATCGTCAAGAGTTTCGACAAGTATGGAAAAGAAGTAAGATGGCCCCGAAAGGGCGACCGACCAGACGTCAAAAAAGACATGAGAAGGTGGTGCGAATTCCACGGTGACCATGGTCACTCAATGGACGAATGCATCGCCTTACGCAAAGAGGTCGCCAGGTTACTTGCGCAAGGTTTCTTGTGCGACGTGATCTCGGAACGGGCCAAAGCCACCATGGAGCGACGAGATCAGGTAAAGTAGGATAAACCTCCATCTCCTGTCCATACAAAAATTATCAATACTATTTCAGGGGGCTCGAACGTATGTGGGAACACGTACTCTATAGCCAAAAGAAATGCGAGAGAAAGCAAAGGCAGTAACCCCGAGATGCTAGAGTTTAGACAAACCAAGGTCTCCAACCTCCCAACGGTCACGTTCGACGAGTCCGATGCCGACGGGTTGGAAAACCATCATGATGGTCTGGTAATCTCTTTGTCTATTGGAAATTGTTTAATACGTAGAGTACTAATTGATACAGAAAGTTCGACCAATCTCTTGACCTTCGACGCCCTTAAAGGGATGGGTCTGGGCGATGATGATCTTATCAAGAAATCGACTCCACTAGTCGGATTCAGCGGTGAAGTTAAGCACACTGTTGGCGAAATCATTCTTACGACATACGCCGGAGGAGTAAACCAACAGGTGAAATTTTTAGTCCTAGACTGTCCATCTCCATATAACTGCATTCTTGGCAGGCCATGGATACACGCAATGAAGGCGGTACCCTCGATGTACCATCAAATCATCAAGTTCCCTACCAAGTGGGGAGTTCAAGAGATCAAGGGAGATCAGAGGATGGCCAAGGAATGCTATGTCGCCTCCATGAAAAGCGCGGTCGAGCCCAAGACCGCATAGCAATCATAGCTCGGCGAAGGATCCAGTCAATACGTCGAACCAGAGATGGAAAAACTTAACGAGATCGCACTAGATCATACAAAGCCAAACCAAACGGTAAGGGTCGGGTCGGATTTGGACGACTCGACCAGACAACAAATATTGGATTTCCTCCGATCTAATGCTGATTGCTTTGCGTGGTCATATGAAGTCATGGTCGGAATATCTCCAAACATTATTACTCATAAGTTGAATGTAGATCCATCTCACCCCCCTGTAAAGCAGAAGCGTAGGAAATTCGCCCCAGAGCGAAATAAGATCGTCGACGACGAAGTCAGGAGCCTACTGGAAACATGAAAAATAAGAGAAGTCAACTACCCCGGGGCCAACGTGGTTGTGGTCCAGAAGAAAAATGGCAAGTGGAGAGTCTACATCGACTTCACCGACCTTAACAAAGCTTGTCCTAAGGACTCCTTACCACTTTCTCATATCGATGCCATGGTCGACGCGATGACAGGTCATGAAATGCTATCCTTCATGGACGCGTTTAGTGGCTACAATCAGATCCTTATGGAACCAGAAGACCAAGAGAAAATGACATTCGTCACAAGCCAAGGTATTTATTGTTACAAAGTGATGCCCTTCGGACTAAAAAATGCAGGGGCTACCTATCAACGACTAGTCAACAAGATGTTCAAAGATCAGATCGGGGACACAATGGAAGTCTACATAGATGACATGCTGGTCAAATAAAAAAAGAAGAAGGACCACATCGATCACCTCTGCGACAACTTCGAGGTACTAAAAATATATAACATGAAATTAAATCATATGAAATGCTCTTTCAGAGTGTCGTCAGGAAAATTCTTGGGGTACATGTTGACACAAAGAGGAATAGAAGCCAGCCCATAACAGGTCAAAGCCCTCATCAACCTCTGATCCCCTCGATGCGTCAAGGATGTACAAAAGCTGACAGGTCGGATATCAGCTTTGAATAGGTTCATCTCAAAGTCATCCGACAAGTGCAAACCCTTTCACGACGCTCTCAAAAATAACAAGTCCTTTCAATGGACGGAAGAACATGAAGTCGCATTCTAGGATTTGAAGAAGTACCTAGCCAGTCCCCTATTGTTGACAAAACCCAAAGACGACGAGCCATTATTGCTGTACCTAGCAGTATCGGAGCCCACCGTAAGCGCAGTACTGGTCAGAGAAGAAGATGGTAAGCAATCACCAATCTACTACGTCAGTCGAACACTACTGCCGACGGACACAAGGTATTCGTTGTTGGAAAAACTCGTCCTATCACTGGTAATGGCATCAAATAAACTCAAACCATATTTCGAATCTCATACTATAATTGTCCACACTAACCATCCCATGAGAGCAATCATGAGGAAACCCGAGTTCACATGATGAATGGCCAAATGGGCCATACACCTCAGCGGCTACGACATCGAATACGAGTCCAAGACGACAATCAAGCCACAAGCATTGGCTGACTTTGTGGCAGATTTCAGCCCGACCCTAGAACAGGAAGCCGTCGAAGAAGCAACACAATTACTCGCAACAGAGGAAACAGGTCAATGGGAACTCCACACAGACGGTGCATCGAATGGTAGAGGATCGGGGCTGGGGGTCGTGCTGAAATCGCCACAAGGGGACAAGATATCCCAAGCCGTAAGATGCGAATGGGACGCGACCAACAACGAAGCTGAATACGAAGCTGATAGGTGCCATTTCATACACCTTTACTAGCAATTATTATCATTATTTGGAGGAGTTTATGATAAGATTTGAGGCTAAGTCTGTAATCCAGAAGATGTGGGAAGAATTGAAGATATCCAGGGATTTACAGCTTAGATGGAGATGATGAAGATGGATGAGGATCTGCTGGAGATTAATTGGAGAAGACTACCAACACTTGGTAGTAATGAAGAGCAGAAGAGAAGAAGAGCTGAAGAGAGGACTGGGCGAGTGTCACCGCCCCGCGCCAGAGCCACCGCGACCCGACGGTGGATCTCAGAGAAGGAACTGATGCCCCGCGATGGATCTCACTGCCCCGCGGTAGGCACGTCACGCCTCGCGGCCAACAGAAGACATTATTTCCTTTTATGCATTTTTGGACTTTCTTATTTCTAGTATTTTATTTCCCTTGCTATTTTAATTAGGTTAAACTTATTTCCTAAGCCTATTTAAGACCTCTTTCTAGGTTAAGAGGCAGATAACTTTTTTGACATTTTTACTTTCATCATTATCGTTGTTTTTCTCATTAGGGTTTCATTTACATCTGAATGGAGCACTAATTTCCCTTTGTTCTACTAGACGTTTGAAGCAATACAGTTGATGTGTTTGTGAGATTTCTATTCCTTGTTCCTATTCTTATATGTGTTGGTTTGATTCTCTTGGTTATATTGAATATTGATTCATTGTTATTCTTCATAGCCTGATCAACTAGGTTGAGTAATATTTATCAATTGCTAGGGTTTGCATATAGTGGAATACGAGTGCATATCTAGTAGCAAACATAATTGTTGGATATAGTGGAATACGAGTGCGCAATTGTGAGTGAGAATCATTTGCATGTTAAGTAGTAAGGTTTTCTTCTATTTGCATGTATCATATATCCTTGTGTGCATTGCTATTGCTTTATTAGTGGTAAGGTTTTCTTCCATTGATATTGTAGTAAGTACTATCAACAACTGTCTGAATTGGTAGTTAATCAAGATCAGGGTGGGAACAACTATAAGAATAGATAAAGAACTTGGATTTAATAGATTTCGGTGATCAAATTATATCTTTGTATTGTGGATCTCGTTCTAGTGGAACTTCTTCCCCAATCATATTCTCAAGTCAACTAAACCTGTTCACTTTGCTCTGTTTGATAACCAACCCCCCCCCCCTTCCTTGTTACTTGTTAATCATAATTGCATACTTCATCAGATCTTCCCTGTGGGTTCGACCCTTACTTGCTTACTATACATCTGTTTAGTGGGTTGTTAGGACTTTTACTTTGACTAGGCCATTCAACGATATTTGCATTGCATATTTCGGCCACGTCAAATTTGGCGTCGTTGCCTGGGAAGTTTTCTGTTTTGTTGTGTGTTTTTGTGATTGATTTTGGTGGAGACCTATCTTATGGTCGACACCCGTAGTACTGACTCTCCTCTAGCTGCTTTTGACCTAGAAATCGACAGATTGTTCCGTGCGAACCTACGCGATCAAGGAGAAGAAGAAGAAGAGGTTGAAACAGTTGAAACAGTTGAGCCAGTTGACATCCCTCCTGCTGCAATGGTCGAAACTCTGAGAGAGCTTACTGAGCCAAATATTGGGGCACAACCCCCCTTGGATGTCGTCATCCCTGCACTTGACGAAGGGGTGAACTTTGAGCTGAAATCTGGAGTTGTTGCTTATCTCCCGAAATTCCACGGTTTGAGTGGAGAGGACCCAATATCTCATCTGGGTAAATTCCACAATGTCTGCATGACTATGAAGCCAATGAATGTGACGGAGGATCAAATCAAGATGAGAGCCTTTGGTTTTTCTTTGCTAGACTCTGCTAGCGACTGGTATTATCACTTGCCGCCAGGGACCATAGATCCTGGACTAAACTGCACAAGGCGTTTCTTGACAAGTACTTCCCAACAAAGAAGGCGAATGCTTTGAAAAAGGCAATTGCTAACATTGAGCAGGTTGCTGATGAGACGCTATATGACTATCTTGAGCGGTACAAGAGGCTTTGCTCTAGCTGTCCGTTCCACGGATACGCCAAACAGGATCTTGTTCTCTACTTATACAATGGTCTGCTAGATCAAGAGAGAAGGATGGTTGACGCTGCATGCGGTGGGAGCATTCTTAATCTGACACCGGATGCATCCATGACAAGATTTCAGGAGATGAGTGAGAGTACCAAGAGCTTTGGTAGGACGTACCAGAGAAAAGTAGTCAATGCTGTGACTCATGCAGGATCTAGCCCTGTGCTGAATGATTTAGCTGAGTTGAAAGAGATGGTGAAGAGAATGGCGAACCAAAACACTCCTCACCAAGTCAAAGCATGTGGGATTTGCTATGATCAATTCCACCCTTCTGATGCTTGTCCTCAGCTACAGGAAGAAGGTACTACTGAAGTGAATGTTGTAGGAGGTTACGGACCCCCTAGACCGCGTTTTGATGGATAACCCAACTACAATCCGAGAGGGCGAGATCACCCAGGTTTCAGATGGAGCGACCCACACGGTGGTCAACAGCCCCTACAACAGCAATACCAGCAGAGAGTCCCATACCAACAGAGGCCCCAAGGCCAAAACTCTGGTGCTACTACTGAAGAGATGCTCAAAACCTTGACTCAGCACTTCGCCACTCATATGCAGACTACTGAATCAAGCATAAAGAATATGGAGAGGCAGATTGGCCAATTGGCTGATGTTGTGACAAAGATTGACCAGAGAACATCAAATTCCTTGCCATCTCAGACTATGGTAAATCCGAGGGAAAATGTGAGTGCCATCACCCTCAGAAGTGGTAAGCAACTAGTCGCCCCTCCTATTGCTGAAGAGGAGTGCGAAATTGAGATGGAGAATATCGGTGACCGCCCCGCGGTGGACACCACCGCGACCCGGCGGCAAATTGGGTCTGAGACCAGTAAAGAAGAGTGCCAGTCACCGCCCCACGGCGACACTCACCGCGACCCGGCGGTGAGTCCCAGTAATCCCTCCTCACATGTGACGCCCCGCGGCGATGACCACCGCCCCGCGGTGAGACCACCGTGACCCGGCGTCCAACATCCCAACTCCGCTGAAGAGGTCTGTGTTGATAATTATGTTCGTCCGATTTTTCCCCCCTCTCGGTTCTGAGAAGCCACCAGCACATTTTCCCGAGGCGCTAAAGGCTAGAAGGGTCGCCGACGACAGTGATCTTTTTGAGACGTTCCGAAACTGTGAGGTGAACATCCCCCTTCTCAAGCTTATTAAGGTTGTTCCTCGATATGCCAAGTTTTTGAAGGAGCTGTGCACCGTTAAAAGGACACAAAAGCTAAAGGTCCAGAAGAAGGTTCCGGTTGGTGAACATGTCTCGGCAGTATTTCAAAGGCATATGCCTGAGAAGTGCAAGGATCCAGGTACGTTCACTATCCCTATTGCTATAGGTGAGCATCGATTTGAGAAAGCCTTGCTAGACTTGGGTGCCTCTATTAATGTTTTGCCTTATTCATTGATTGAGGATTTAGGAGTAGGACCTTTGCATGATACCAATATTGTGATTCAACTTGCTGATGGTTCTTGTATGCCTCCTAAGGGTGTTGTGGAAGATATTCTTGTTAAAATTGGCCCCTTAATTTTCCCTGCTGATTTCTTTGTTATGGATATGGACTATGATGAGCAGGTTGCTCCTATTATGTTAGGATGACCTTTTATGAAAACATCCATGACGAAGATTGATGTGGATAGTGGAACTTTGACTATGGAATTCGATGAAATAATTTTTGAGCATAATATTCATAAGGTCAACTCCATTGAATTGCCTTCCCTTTACTACATTAGTGATATTGATGATCCTATTCAGGAAAATGTTAAGACTAGTGTAGTGGAGACCATAGTTGTATACTCTGCTGTTGCTGAACCTTTTGATTTGCCTGAGTATGATGTCTTATTTGATGACATAGGAGATCCTATTCCCTCTAATTTGGGCATTTGCCCCCCTGCACTAACCACACAAGGATGTAAGCCTTCATCTATTGTCGTGCAGCGTGATCAGGTTGAGCCATATCGGCCCCCACATCGCTCTAAGTATGGGGGAGATGCTCCAAAGGCAGCAATCATGGAGTCATTGGCTAAGAGGGAACATGGTCTAAGGTCCAAGCCTTTCCATGGGAAGTTCCAACAGGAAGAGTTAAGTAAGAGGATTCCGAAAGGATCCTATTCTAGGTGGTGATTGATTTGAAGTACGTCGAGCCAACGACGTTAACTAAGGCGTTGTCCGGGAGGCAACCCGAGGTAGTTTTCCTTAATTTTTCTTTTCTCTTAGATTAAGTTCGTAGTTTCGTTTGCTTTGTTTCGTTCGCCTGTCACTAACATTTCAGGTACGAAAGTAAATGGAGAAGAGACGTGTTTTCCTAGCTTGTTCATCGCCCCGCGGCGACGTCCACCGCCCCACGGCGACTGTCTGGTATACCCTTCTCAACTCCGGAAAAAAAACATTGTTACAAAGGATTTGACGGATTGGGCCCCCTTTTTGGGCCAAGTGTCTCTTTGGGCCTTGTACATGACCGGCCCATCAACCCTTCTTCCCTTTCACTTTCCCTAACCTAAGCCTCCACTCTCACAAACCCTCCATTCCCAACACCCCTCTCAATCTCTCGAAGCCAACCCCCCCCCCCCCCCCATTTTCCCACACTTTCCTCTCGTTCTTGGTCCGATTCTAGCCTCCAATCACTTTAAACCTTGAGTTCCTTTACCCAAATTGGAGTCTAGCCTCACAACCGAGCCAAACACAACCCCAACGCCTCGCGTCGCCCCGCCTCGCGTCGCTAGTCACCGCCCCGCGGCGAACCCTACCGCGACCCGGCGAGAAGGCCCAGGCGATGCAGCTCGCTCCAGCTAGTATCGGGTTTCGGGGGCGTCATGGTGTACCCAAGGGATGAGGCTGATATAGCCTGAGGGGGCATCATGGTGAAACACCAATATAGCCAGAGGGGGCATCATGGTGAAGTACCGATGTGGCCAAAGGGCACCACTGTGAAGACCGATGTAGCTAGAGGGGGCATCACGGTGAAGCGTTGATGTAGCTAGGGGTCATCACGGTGAAGCACTGATGTAGCAAGATCTACGTGAACAAGGTAGTATAGTGATGTGATTAGGGGCATCATCAATATTCACGAGGACCACAAAGTGTTCGAGCATTGGATAAAGACTCGAAAAAGACACTCAACAATTAATATGGACAAAGCTTTGTCTTGGATTCCACATAATGGCATGGAAGATAAAGTGTCTTGCCATCAAGACATCCAAGTGAAGGGACTTTGCCATCAATTCAGCCAATTGAAGAGACTTTGCCATCAAAGTCAGGTATTTGAAGGGTTTGGGTTTTAAAGGTTATCAATTTTAGGCTCCATATCAAGAGTCACAAGTATTTAAACCTTAGGCTATGTGAAGGGTTACTATCTTTCCTATATAAAGTATTTAAACCTTAATTCTCATTTTTGCATTTCCAATTCAAGCATTTGCTTCTTGTTTTGTTGTTGGATTTCAACACCGATCTTGTGGAATTATCAAGATTGTTTTGCTCGAATCCTTGGTGGACCTATCAAGGATTTCGATCAACCCCGAATCCTAGAGGCGTGAGTGGATCTATCTTGCATCTTCAAAGATTTAACCTCGACAAGCCTAGGTGGATCTATCCTAGAGTTGTCGGGTCTTTCAATCTCTTTTGGTGGATTCCTTGAGAGAGTTGATTGCCTATCCTTTTTCATTGAAGAACCGACGTCAAGCAATCCTTGACCCTCATCACATAGCCATTGGAGAAAAGTTTTGCTTTTATTGAATGAATTGGCTTTTAGTAAGGAACATGCACATAATGTAAATATGATTAGAAATAATACTTTATAAGGTGGGCCGCATTCCATTGCGGATGACGAACATGCCTTCAAGGTTAGCCAATTCATAAGCTCCTTGTCCGAATACCTTTGTGATTTGGTAGGGACCTTCCCAAGTGGATCCTAGTTTTCCAGTGTTCTCTCTCTTGTGTTTTGTAATACGTTGCGCAAGACCCAATCGTCGACTTGGATTGTTTTTATCCTTACGTTGCGGTTACAACTCCTGGCGACCCCTTGTTGGTAAGTCGCCATCCTGGTGGAGGCGTCGTCGTGTTGTTCATTGACAGTGTCTAGCATGAACGACATCAGTGATGTATTCCTCACTTCTGTGAGGAAGCGATAGTGAGTTGTAGGGATCTGCCCTTCGACGGGTAGGTCAACTTCACTGCTGAATACTAACGAGAAAGGTGTTTTATCGGTCGTGGTCTTTGGAGTTGTGCGATCCAACCATAAGACAGAAGCTAACTCGTCTGCCCTAAGCCTTTCACCTTCTTGAGCCGTTTCTTTTGGTTGTTGATAAAAACTTTCTTATTGGACTTGGTTTGACCGTTGTATTGGGGATAGCATGGTGTTGACGTGACGAGTTTGATGCCTTACTCATTGCACAACGCCTACATCCTGTTGCTTATGAACTGGGATCCCCTGTCGCACACATGGTGTCGAGGACGCCGAACCTGCTTAGGATGTTCTTCTGTATAAAAGCGATGACATGTGAATTTTTGATCTCCTTGAATGCTACGACTTCGATACACTTTGAAAAATAGTCCATCATGGCGAGCATGAAGACGCGTTGGTCGGGCACGACTGGTAGTTTCCCGGTAATGTCCATTCCCCACTTCATGAAATGCCATGGGGATGAGATTGGATGTACATCTTTGGATGGTTGGTGGGACATCGGGCCATGTCTTTGGCATGCGTCACATTTCTTCGCATAGTCGACGACGTCTTTCTTCAGTGGGCCAATAGTGTCTTGCGGTGAGCACGCAAAGTGAGGTTTCTTCCTCCAGAGTGAATGCCACATTCCCTGTCATGGAGTTCCTGCAACGTCTTCTGGATTTCTTCATCGTGGAGACAACGCATGTAATATCATATGGTGGACCATTTGAGTAGTATATCATCTTTGAGGACAACAGTGGACGCCTTGGCGTGATGTCGTCGTGCCTCATTCTTATCGAGTGGCAGATTGCCAAGCTTGAGCCAATTGTAATGTGCAGTTGTCCACGAGCAATATTCATTAGAGTAACAGACTTGCATGGGGACCGACATGTCAGATGGTTTGTGGATGGTGCACACTTCTATAGGGCCTTAGCTAGATAATTGCAGTGATGAGGGCCAATGTAAGTTTATCTATGGGTGAATATCTTGTCTTCGCGTCTTGAAAAGTTTTACCATATAGTAGATATGCAACTGCTCGCTGTCTCACTAGAACGGCTCTTACTGCCGTTTTTGTGACCGCCAAGTATATATCTAGGGTTGCGCCGCCTTTTAGATATGAAAGTAGGAGAGGACAAGTTAGGTACCTTTTTAGCTCTAGGAACGCTTCTTCGTGTTTGCTTGTCTACTCGAATAATTTGTTCTTCTTTAAGATGTCGTAGAACAAGTGATTCTTGTCTAACACTTTTGAAATAAACATGTTTAGTGCGGCGACCCTACCTGTCAGCTTCTGGATATCTTTTGCACATCACGGGGATTGGAGATTTAGAATTGCTTTAATTTGATCTAGATTCGCTTCGCTCCCCATTGCATAACTATGTAGCCCAAGAATTTGCCTGATTAGACTCCAAAAGAACATTTGGTGTGATTCACCTTCATGTTGTATTTCTTTAGGATTTTGAAGGTTGTCTTTAGATGTAGATCGACCGCCTTCTTCGACTTGACTAGCATGTCGTCGATGTATACTTCAATCATTTCACAAATATGGTCTTTGAACATTCTACTAACCAGTCTTTGGTAAGTGGCCCCAACAGTGTTGAGGCCAAATGGCATGACCTTATAGCAATAGATCCATTGGTTGTTAATAAAGGTAGTCTTCTCTTGATCTTCTAGGCTCATCTGGATTTGGTGGTAACCGCTCAACAAGTTTGATCCATGCCTTTCCAACTCAACACGTCTAACGTTTTTGCTTCGACACGATCTAATGGCCCTAGCAGCATTCTCGGTAATATGCACGCGTCAGACCCCAATTTTGGCATTGTCAATATCAATAATTAAATGAACTATATGACATCAATTTTAATAAAACATATACATTTTTAAATGAATTGTTAGCCTATGGGACTTGTTGCCCATATGATAATAGTATAAAACTTGATGTCATCTCGTGCTTGATGACTTATGGCTTGTATATGTTTGGAGGGACTTGGAGATGTTGAGTCGAGGGCCCATTGAGGTCAAGAGAACCATGACTTGGTTGGACGAGCCACCTTAGCCACATTTTGGCTCACTCACTTGCAAGGAATGTTGCATGCTTATCCATTGTTTCAATTTTAGAAATTTCTATTAGTGGCAGACTGTGAGACTAAAAGTTTCTTCCTTTTCTATTTTTGGTATTTCCTAGCTAGACTTTAATCTTTACTTTCTTTAATTATTTTTAGACTTAGGATTAGTTTAGGAAGAGCTAGGGCCGGCCCTAGTTGGGACATGCCATCTCTTTTTCTTTCTATCTTGTTTTACCTATTTATACTCTAGTTTTATCTTAACGAAAAACCATATTGAATTTGAGAGTAACATGAAAAAGTTACTTTCAAGTTGTTGAGTCCATAAACCTTCACCTTTTTCCGGAAATTAATCATTCAAACAATAAAAAATTTCGTGTTCATAAATCACACAATTCGGATCCAAGATCAACATGAAGATTTCACGTTATCCACACTCCGCACTGAATTAGGGAACCAGTCGTTCCAGAGTTCTACATGTGCGTTTTTCGTGAAATTTGGTGAGTTCAAATTGACTTCCTGATGTTTAATAAGGATTCGAAATCACCAGATTAGGAGTTACGGAGCAAAAGTTATACTTCGCCAAATACGGGACCCCCAACCGAGATATCTTGCGCACCAAGGCGAGTTCTATCCATTCAAGAACGAGACAAACAAGTGATTTCACATCAAGTGGTATCAGATTCCTAGGTTGAGGCAAGTATTTCTTGTTCATGCTCATTCAATTCTTCAAATTTTTCAGCTTTTACATCCTTTTCTTGACTGATCCACAATCAACCGCACCAAGATCTTGATTTTCTTGATCTCTTCTTGCTTTTTCTTGCACCAAACCCACCAACACCGCACCACCACCAATTGAACACCCCCTGGACCACCTATTTACTACCACCACCACACTCTTCTGCCACACCCCAGCCTCAAAGCCTTACCTTTGTCGCGCCTTGCCCTTGTTGTCGTCAAAACCCTAGTTTCGCTTTAGGTTGTCTTGCGCCCTGTTGGGCCCAACAAGCGCCAAAGGAATCGGTGCAAGCAGATTGGGCCAAGGTCCAAGCGAAGAAGAAAGCCGGAAGAGGCTAGAGGGAAGTGTCGGACACTCCTCAGACGCATGGGATCCGACCAGCTCCGAAGATTTCGTCCAGGGCATTAACTGCCCGATCAGCGGAAAACAGTAACCAAATCAAGCCTGGAATTATGATGCTATTAAGGAAGGATCCCGGAGATTACGTGTAGGAATAAATAGGGGAATATCACGAAGAGTAACGGACGAAAGAAGAAGATACCATAAATAGACCACGAGAGAACGGTCGACAGAGGACACGTCTACGAGCAACACTCACCTACTCAGCTCTCGAAAAAGCTTACTAGAATATCCGCTCTCAATCGAATCCCCTGGGGTGCTACCCGATCATAGCCGGTCGAGCCATCAGAACCGCCTATCGGACAAGACTTGATCTCTTATTCTTCAAGGATAAGTTGTACATCGATCCGATTCTGTCATCATTTGATCAATATATCATATTACAATTTTGCACCTATTCTTTACGTGGTTGATTGTTTATTTGGTTTGGATTTATTTTATATTATCCGATCGACTCGTTACCCTGTTTAAGGCGATTTAGGTCGATTGATCTTTTCGCCCCAAAACACGCCCCAAGATCATCCCTTTAGGAATTAGTTTGGATTTTGAATGCTTAATTTTCATGTTCTTGCATCAATTTGTTTCCTTGCATGATTTCTTTGCATCTATTCAATTTTTGCATGCTAGTATTGAATTTCATGTTATTGAATTTTCTTGCTTGACAACATGCATCTTGAACCCTAGTTTCTTTCTTCTCTTTGTAGTTGTTCCCTTATTGTTATTTGCTGGATTACTTGCTCTTTCATTCACCTAATTCGTGGCAAGTCCGTTCCGGGATCTGGAAACTGGAATCTGCGTACGGATTCCTACGACGACATCGAGACAAACGACGAAACCCTAAGTTAGATTCGGTACGAACGGATAATGATACGAACGAATACGATACGAACCGAAAAGAAATAAAGCCTGAGTCGTGACCGTGGATGTCCAAGCCACGATCACACTTGCCAGGGCAAGCCGCAGTCGCGGTTTGGACTTTCACGGTCGCGGATTTCTGGACAGCTTCCGCGGTCGCGGAATTCATCTCCGCGATCGCGGATCGCCTTCCGACGTGACTCTTTTCCGGCTTTCGAGTCTTACCGACGACTCAAAGATGACCTCCTTGGCTTTGAACGAGGCTCACCACCACCACACAAGCTTCCAAGACAGCTCTGGCGACCACAAAGACTCTGGCGAAACTCCGGCGAGCTCGAGAATTCCGACGAGGCTCAAAACAAGGGAAAGAGAGAGGATTGGAGTTGTGGATGAAGATCTCCAGGGCATCCACCTCCTTTTATAGAGCAAATGGGAGCCCAACGCCGAGAAGACGGATCAATCGGCATCCCCCCGGCGAAACGGCGGCATCCGAACCGGCGAAACGCGAAGGGAAAATGAAGACGACGACGAACAGTTTTCCGCGATCGCGGAAATGCCGCGAACGCGCCCCTTGGCCTGAGGTCGCGGGTTTCGTTCCAAGCATGCTAAATTATTATTCGTTTAGCACTTTAAAAATATTCTAAGACCCGATAATACATTAAACCTATATTATAACGTCTGAAAAGATTATTACAAAGACTTCAAATACGCCAAACGCGTCTTGCTTATAGAACGAGGGTTGGGAAAATTACCCAAATACCCTTACTGAAATTGAGGGGTATTACATCACTATCCTCTTAAAAGAAGTTTCGACCCCGAAACTTGGTCGATAACAACTCGGAGAAACCACCTCATTTTAAGTTACCCAACCTTATAAGTTTAACCATGCCTAACCCATTTAACACCTTGTAAATCGGTTCAAGCATTTCTAAGTTAAAATCTATAAGTTGGTTCAAATTACAGTTAGACCCTTCACAACTTAAGGGAATTTTATAACTTGCTTTCACCAATCATACATTTTACCATATTACCCTTATGGCAACCTGAGGGTTATCACAAAAATGATTGTTTAATAAATTTCACGTTTCATCAATTGAATATAAACAATCATAAAATTTTGTAACAATTTAATGTCACAATCAATTAAACCATTAATCCATGCAAATAATCTTAGAAATTATCATATATATCTCTCACATTAACTAAACGATACTTAAATTGAAAGTTTGGTTTGATCTCTAACAAATATAATACCTGAAATATTATAAAATTCTTGTTCAAATTTATTTGTTTAAAATTTGATTAAAAAAAAATGAGTAACGTATAAAGAATGAAGAAAAAAATAAAATTCTTACATGGCACAAAAGTTTATAATCAATATGATGAATTGAGAAATTATATATAATGTAAATATTTTATTTATTCAAAATATTGGGAGCCTAAGTTACCTAAAAAAATAAAGGTATGAAAAATAAACAAATATCATTGGTGATCATCTAGGCAATAAATATTGAAAGAAAATAAATTTATTACATAAACTTTTTATAATAATAGAAATCATTAACTCAAAAATTAAAACTTATTTATATTCATAATGAATTTTTAAAAAAGTTCAAAAATAGATTACAAACTGTAATTTCGTATGATTGAAAGGTTTAAAGAGTATATAGGGAATTCAAAGGAATGTTTTGAAATTAAAATTATATTTTGATTTTAGGAAAATAAACTTTTTATAATAATAGAAATCATTAACTCAAAAAAATAAAACTTATTTATATTCATAATGAATTTTTTTAAAAGTTCAAAAATAGATTACAAACTGTAATTTCGTATGATTGAAAGGTTTAAAGAGTATATGGAATTGAAAGGAATGTTTTGAAATTAAAATTATATTTTGATTTTTTATTGCTAGTATCATAAAATTTTAAAGTATATGGTTGAAGTGCGTTGTAAGCAAACTAAAAAATAAAACCACTACAATTTTACTTTAAACTTTATTTTTAATATTTTTGTCCAACTCAATTTTTACTCACATCTCAGGACTAAAAAATAGTATCCTAGATGTCAGTTGTGATAAAATAAATTAAATTGAAGGTAGGAGTCAGGCTCCGGTAAAACGGATGTTTACGGTAAAACGTCAGGAGGAATGAGAGCCAACCATTTTGGGACAATGGAAGGCTATGATGGAACATCCATCATAGCAAACATACACCCTCTCACACACAATCACACCCCATGGTCAACATATGACCATTGACCGGTCAATGGTCAGTTTGATCGGTCAACGTTGACCGTTGACCGGTCAAACTGACTTTTGTCCTTTTTTTTATATATAACAATTAAATTTTTTTTAAAAATATGTTTTTTATTCTTGTTTTTCTACACGTTTTTATCATAAAATTGTCATTAAAAAAGTTGAACAATTCCTTATTAAATTTGAACAATTGTATATCAAAAGTTGAACAAAGTTTTTTGAACAATATATAAAGTTGAAAAATTGTACAAACAAAGTTGAACAATTGTATCTTAAAGTTGAACAATTTCATTTTTATGGTTAGACGACTGTTTCACTAAGCAATTTTTATTTTTAATTTTTTTGGGCAAGTTTTTTTCTTCATTTTTTTTTATTGTTTTTCTACACGTTTTTATCATAAAATTTTAATTAAAAAAGTTGAACAATTCCTTATTTAATTTGAACAATTGTATGTTAAAAGTTGAACAATATTTTTTGAACAATATATAAAGTTTAACAATTATACCAAAGAAGTTGAACAATTGTATCTTAAAGTTGAACAATTTTATTTTTATGGTTAGACGACTGTTTCAGTAAGCAATTTTTATTTTTATTTTTTTTGGGCAAATTTTTTTCTTCCTTTTTTTCCTTGTTTTTCTACACGTTTTTATCATAAAATTATAATTAAAAAAGTTGAACAATTCTTTAATAAATTTGAACAATTGTATGTTAAAAGTTGAACAATGTTTTTTGAACAATATATAAAGTTGAACAATTGTACGAACAAAGTTGAACAATTGTATCTTAAAGTTGAACAATTTCATTTTTATGGTTAGACTATTTCACTAAGCAAATTTTAGTTTTTTTTCTTCCTTTTTTTCTTGTTTTTCTACACGTTTTTATCATAAAATTATATTACAAAAGTTGAACAATTCCCAATTAAATTTGAACAATTGTATGTTAAAAGTTGAACAATGTTTTCTAAACAATATATAAAGTTTAACAATTATACCAAAAAAGTTGAACAATTGTATCTTAAAGTTGAACAATTTTATTTTTATAATTACACATTTGTTTTGACTAAGCAATGGTTAGTTTTGTTTTTTGTTTTTTTGGCCAATTTGTTTTCAGGATAAAACATTTTTTATTTTTTTTTGTTTCCTTACACGCTTTCCTCATAAAATTGTTTCTAAAAAATTGAAAAATTCTCTATTAAATTTGAACAATTGTATCATACAAGTTGAACAATTTTTTTAACAATATATAAAGTTAAACAACTGAACCAGAAAAGTTGAACAATTTAGATTGCATGAAAATTCAAACTTATAACAAAAGATAAATTGGGCAATACTTCATTAAAATTTTAACAATTGTCAAATAAACTTGAGTTTTGTTTATAACGTAATATAAACATAATACAACTAAAAAATGTTCAAAACATAAACCTTAAATCCTAAATGTGTAGATAAATAAAAATAGAAAATGGCAAAAACGGCCATGCACAACTAAAAAATTATTTAAAAAATGAAATTGTTCAACATTGAGAGACAATTGTTCAAATTTATATACATAGCGAATATAGTTGTCGAACTATAAAAATGAAATTGTTCAACTTTAAGATACAATAGTTCAACTTTTCATATATAATTGTTCAACTTTAATATTGTTCGAATTTTAATTGTGCAATTTTAAACATACAATTATTCAACTTTAAAAACTAATTGTTCAATTCTTTTCATACAAATTTTATAATGAAAACGTGTATAAAATAACATTTAAGAAAAAAATTAAATTTTTTTTAATTAAAAAAAAAAAATTTGACCGTTGACCGGTCAACGCTGACTATTGACCGTGATTGAGTGTGATAGGGTGTATGGTAATATTAAAATGAATGATCTAGAATGCTCCTCACGTTTCACCCTAAGGGTGCTCCTCACATGAAGCTAACTCTTGAAGGTAGTATCCTAAAATAAATTTAAAATATCGTAAGAGTCAGTTATGGAAATAAGTTAAATTGTAAAAAATTGTTATAAATATCAAATGAAATCATATTTGTTATATGAAATTTAGATAAAATAATAGTCAATTTAAATTGTTAGAAATCATCATTCTTTCATAAAAAATTGCTTCTATTTCTATGTTGACCATGAATAATATATTAATATATCCTTATATCAAGTTTAAAATATTTATAGGCCCTTGCTATTTCACGCACGGGTAAAATTTCGATTTCACGCACTGTTTCGTACGTGACGTACCAAATGAAGCTGCCCGTGACGAACGAAAGCACTCCATCCGTGACGGACCACAGTAAACCGTCTGTGACGCACCAACCCCATCCGTGCGTCACGGATGGACATTCTGATACGCGATACGATTTTGGAATCGCCATAACTTTTGATTCCCTCGTCCAAACGCGCTGAAATTTGGAGGAGGTATAGTTGACATCTTGATCTTTAATCTGACGTTGGAATCACTCAATTCGGAGTTACGTAGAAAAAGAAATACTTCTCCAAAGACGGGACAAAGAAATAGAGATCTCTTAAGCGCCAAGGCGAGTAGAGATATCTCAAACCATTAGAAAGAAGGGATATGATTGCTTCAAAACAAATGGGAAACATTTGACAATCGAAATGGAACAAGCTTTCTATTATCTTTATGTAGAGTGCGGTTCCGGTGCGGAGCACTCTTCCCGTGCGGACGTGCGGACATACACTATAGGGCCTTATTTGTGCACTTTAGAGCCTTATTTGTGCACTTTTGCAAAAATTTTGAAAAATGCTTGGAAAACAATTTGTAAAAGAATTTTTTTTTTTTGAAAAAGTGCACAAATAAGACATTAAAGTGCACAAATAAGGCCCTAAAGTGCATGCTCTGCACGTCCGCACGGGAAGAGTGCTCCGCATATGATCCAAACTCTCTTTATGTATGACCAATCTTATTGAAATTATAAGCATTATCAAGACTCTAATTTGGCCAAATATAGTTGATTTTAATGTCGGTGTGTATATTACTTGCACTATACTTTTAGATTTATTAAGCCCTAATTAAACTGTCACATAGTATTTTTTGCAATATATATACATAAAATATATTTTATATTTTTTCATGAATATATTACTTAAAGTTTTGTTACCTTTATGGAATAAATCATTCTCATGCATATTTATAAAAGAAACTTAATTTGTTTAACCGTCTGATTCTTACTTTAATAACATATGATTTACTTGAGCTACATAATCCTTCTCTAATTTTTTAGCATGCTAAAACAATATAATTATTATAATATTTTTTGTTAGTCAATAGCATCTTATATTATCAATTGATATACCGTTAAATATATAGTATATATTTATCCAAACATGTACATGACACATGGACATATAGTAGTTATGTACTATTAACAGACTTTAATAAATGTTTTTCTTTTCAAAAATCGATTTATCTAGGTCTTTGTTTTGAATTACAATGCAAAATCTATCAAGTCATATAATTTAAAAACTGAACATAATCAGAATATGTTTATAAACAATTACTTTATTGATGTTAACATCAATAAAAGAAACTTAATTTAACGCATTGGTTCATCCATGACGAACGAAACATGTTCATCCGTGACAGACGAAGCATTTTCATCCCTGACGGATGGACATGTTTCGTCCATCACGGATGAACATGTTTCATCCGTCACGGATGAACATGTTTCGTCCGTCACGGATGAACATGTTTCGTCCGTCACAGATAAACATGCTGATCCGCGACACGATTTTGGAATCGCCATAACGTACTTTTGATTCCCTAGTCCAAACACGCTGAAAATTGGAGGAGTTATAGTTGACATCTTGATCTTTAATCTAACGTTGGAATCACTCAATTCGGAGTTACGTAGAAAACGTTATACTTATCCAAAGACGGGACAAAGAAATAGAGATCTCTTAAGCGCCAAGGCAAGTACAATAGCATTTAAGTCGGATTATAATAGCATTGCAATCATGGATCACAATAGGATTACAATTTGCGAGTACAATAGCATTTAAGTCGCCTTGCGACCTCGTCTCTTTCTTGTAGAAGAAGATTCGAACGCCATCAGCTGAGAAACGAATGGAGAAGTATCTCTACTCGCTTTGGCGCTTAAGAGATCTCTATTTCTTTGTCCTGTCTTTGGAAAAGTATAACTTTTTATACGTAACTCCGAATTGAGTGATTCCAACGTCAGATTAAAGATCAAGATATCAACTATAACTCCTCCAAATTTCAGCGCATTTGGACTAGGGAATAAAAAGTTATGGCGATTCCAAAATCATGTCGCAGATCAGAATGTTCATCCGTGACGCACGGATGGGGTTGGTGCGTCACAGACGGTTTACTGTGGTCCGTCACGGACGGAGTGCTTTCGTTCGTCACGGGCGGCTTCATTTGACCCGTGACGGACGAACCGGTGCGTGAAATAGCAATTTTGCCGATGCGTGAAATAGAAATCGTGTATTTATATAGCAAACTTTTACTATAGAAATTGGATGTGGAAATAAGTATACAAAATAAATAAAAGATTTAAAGTAGTTCAAAGGTATTTTTAAAAACGAGTTAAAATATTTTAAAGTATTGTTGAAATTAACTTTAGATTGTACACCATGTGCATTATAATTATACATTATATGGATTTAAATTTTTTAAACCAAACACAAGTTGATCTGGTAAAATTAGCTTTTAATGAAAACATTTAAGTTGGCCAGAGAAAATTTAATCTAAATTGAACTATATTTGCATTTGAATTGTATAATGTGTGCATTTGGTGCATTATGTGCATTTTGAACTTGAAAGAGAATCATTTAATTAACATGTAATCTATTATAAATTTAAATGATTTAATATGTGGGTTCTGTAATAAAATTGAAAATATTTATAATTGTATATTTCCAACAAAAATGGCATTATTCTTAAACTTGTTAACCAAATGATCAAGAAATGAATTCTTTTAACATTAATGAAATTTACGTTTTTAGTATCATTTTTTAAAAAAGAAAATAGGAGCTTATCGATGTTGGATTTTATATATGACTGTATATTACCAAATGACGATATTCTTAGATTTTATATATGAGTGTATATTACCAAATGACGATATTCTTAGATTTTATATATGACTGTATATTACCAAATGACGATATTCTTAGATTTCTTCAACAAATAATTTAAAAATTAAGTCTTTTAGTATATAGATTGTTAATATTAGTAAATGGAAATTGTTAATATCTCGAATGTTAAAATCAAATCTGGATTGTTCAACAATTAATTAAGGTTGTTAATATAAGTAATTAATAGCTTAAGAAAGAAGATATGTTTATGCCAAATTAGCTTTGATTGTAATATACGAAAAAGTGTTTATAAAAAACTTTAAAAGGTGGGTTCATAATCTCATAAGCATTGTGGTGGCTTAAAAAGGGAGAATTTTAATATATAGAGAGATAATATCCCCATATGTACAAAAAGAAGAAGAAAACAATATCTTCTCAAAATGAGGTAACAAACCACATAATAAGCCACAAATAAAAAAATTATGGATATCAGATTTGAACGGTAGTTATAGATAGATTTGTTACAATTTTAAAATAATTATTCATTCAAGTAATATGTTATAATTACTTTTTCTTTCAAATTAGTTAATGCTTTCAAACAGAATTAGGTTTCAATCAAGATTAATGGAAAAACATATCAGATCATGACGTTGATGATTAAAAGAAATTATAAATATTTTGTTCAAGACTTCAAAATACTTTATTTAAATTTAAAATTGACTTTAAGATTGAATCATAACCGACTCTACAAGATTTAAAATTGAAACGGACTCTACAAGATATAAATTTGGCTTATTTAAAACTTTTGTTTTTTGGTTAATAGGAGGCACAAGCCTCAAAAGTCACAAGGCCATTACAACGGGGGAGGGGGGATTCGAACACACGATCTAATAGTCTCGGGATGTCATGCTTACCAGCTAGACTGGAAAGACTTGACGGCTTATTTAAAACTTGAAGTTAGTTGTGATTAGATATTGTGATTTAAATTGAAATATAATGTTAAGAAAAAAAAGTGGATTAATAATAAATTGAAACGGACTCTACAAGATATAGTTTTGATATATATATATATATAGGGAGAGCTTCATGTGAGGAGCACTCTTAGGGTGAAACGTGAGGAGCATTTTAGACCATTCATTTTAATATTACCATACACCCTACCACACTCAATCCCGGTCAATGGTCAGCGTTGACCGGTCAACGTTGACCGTTGACCGGTCAAAGGCCAGTTTTTTTTTTTATAAAAAAAATTATTTTTTTTCTTAAAAAAAATTTATTTTTTTATACACGTTTTCGTTATAAAATTTGTATGTAAAGAATTGAACAATTTGTTCTTAAAGTTGAACAATTAAAATTCGAACAATATTAAAGTTGAACAATTATACATGAAAAGTTGAACTATTGTATCTTAAAGTTGAACAATTTTTTTTTTTAGTTCGACAACTGTGTTCGCTATGTATATAAATTTGAACAATTGTCTCTTAATGTTGAACAATTTTATTTTTTATAAGTTTTTTAGTTGTACATGGCCGTTTTTGCCGTTTTTTTTTTCCTACACATTTATGATTTAGGGTTTATGTTTTGAACATTTTTTAGTTGTATTATGTTTATATTACATTATAAACAAAACTTCAAGTTTATTTGACAATTGTTAAAATATTAATGAAGTATTGTCTAATCTATCTTTTGTTATAAGTTTGAATTTTCATGCAATTTAAATTGTTCAACTTTTCTGGTTCAGTTGTTTAACTTTATATATTGTTAAAAAAGTTGTTCAACTTGTATGATACAATTGTTCAACATTAAGATACAATTGTTAAATTTTCTTGGTATAATTGTTAAACTTTATATATTGTTCAAATAATATTGTTCAACTTTCAACATACAATTGTTCAAATTTAATAAGAAAATGTTCAATTTTTTAATTAAAATTTTATGATAAAAACGTGTAGAAAAACAATAAAAAAAAAGAAGAAAAAAACTCGCCCAAAAAATATTGTTCAACTTTAAGATACAATTGTTCAACTTTGTTCGTACAATTGTTCAACTTTATATATTGTTCAAAAAACATTGTTCAACTTTTAACATACAATTGTTCAAATTTATTAAGGAATTGTTCAAATTTTTTTATTATAATTTTATGATAAAAATGTGTAGAAAAACAAGGGGGAAAAAAGAAAGAAAAAAATTTGCCCAAAAAAAATAAAAATAAAATCTGCTTTCTGAAACAGTCGTCTAACCATAAAAATAAAAATTTTCAACTTTAAGATACAATTGTTCAACTTTGGTATAATTGTTAAAATTTATATATTATTCAAAATATATTGTTCAACTTTTAACATACAATTATTCAAATTTAATAAGGAATTGTTCAACTTTTGTAATTAAAATTTTATGATAAAAACGTGTATAAAAACAATAAAAAAAATGAAGGAAAAAACTTGCCCAAAAAAAATAAAAAATAAAAATTGCTTAGTGAAACAGTCGTCTAACCATAAAAATGAAATTGTTTAACTTTAAGATACAATTGTTCAACTTGTTTGTACAATTGTTCAACTTTATATATTGTTCAAAAAACTTTGTTCAAATTTTAATATATAATTGTTCAAGTTTAATAAGGAATTGTTCAACTTTTTTAATTACAATTTTATGATAAAAACGTGTAGAAAAAGAAGAAAAAAAATTTTAAATTTTTTTTTTTTTATTTAAAAAAAAAAATAAAAAAAAAACCGGACAAAAATCAGTTTGACCGGTCAACGTTGACCGTTGACTGGTCAACGCTGACCATTGACCAGTCAATGGTCAGATGTTGACCATGGGGTGTGATTGTGTGTGAGAGGGTGTATGTTTGCTATGATGGATGTTCCATCATAGCCTTCCATTGTCCCAAAATGATTGGCTCTCATTCCTCCTCACGTTTCACCGTAAGCATCCGTTTCATCGGAGCCTGACTCTATATATATATATATATATAAGATATAGAGAGTTGGTAGTATTAATTTTAAATTTTTATTTTGCAAAATTTACATTGGTTCATTTAAAATATTGTTGGTACAATTTTGTTAAGATACGTTAGTTTGAGATTTTGCTAAATTGGTGATATAATTTTTGTGTGAAGATATTAGGAAAATAAACAAAAATATAATAATTATAATTATAATTAATGAGATTTAACCACAAATTGACACATAAGAATTGTGGGGCCGGAATCAATATGGTGACTCTAAATTCCTTTGACAATTTTTACACCATAAAATGATTAAGAATATGTTAAATACAAAAATATTTTTTCTAACCTATGATTATGGCATAAGTTAAGCACTTAATTTTAAAGGATTTTGTTAAGTGTAATTATATCAGTGATTTTATTATTTTGTAAAAGGGTTTATGAATTACTTTTTAGGGAATAGTTTTTAAAATGAGAATTCTAAACATATGCCCTTGGGGCCTAGGTTAGAAACCGATATAACAATTATTATCATTAATTATTTAATATATATTTCAATTATTCCAAAAAAATCAATTTAAAACTTATTTCTTTTATTTTTAAATACAAATACACATCTAAATAAACTCATCATAACAAACATGAATAACCTTTGGTATATTCTAACTATCTCAAACTTTAATACTTCAAATTTTTTGATTTTTTTTAGATTATGATTTAAAATTAGTCATTAAGTTGTTTCTATTTTTCTTATTTTTATTTTTGAGCTAATATGATTGATATCTTGATATTTTTGAATAATTAATATTAAAATAATATATTTTTGATATAGCATTTAAACATATCACTTTTAAAGCTAAAATTTTGCTATAAGTACACATATTTATGTTTAACTAATATTATGACTTATAATTTTTAATATTTAAATATTGACAATTTTTTTAATATTATATAGTTTATTGAAAATAAACCATAAATTGTAGTGAAACACATACACGACTTCAACAAATATATCCCGTGTATGACAATAATTGTATGATTAAATATAAAAAGGATAAATGTACGAGAATAGATATAAATAACATATAATATATTTATACAACTTTATAATTAATAATAAAATTTTGAACGTATTGTTATTTCAATCTTCTATTTATATAATTCTTAAACAATATCACTAAGATTATTTTATTCTTAAAACTACTTAAATATAACATAATTGAATTCAATGATAAATAATTATTGATAATTTTATACATTTAAGTTTACCCGTACAAGGTACGAGTACTAAACTAGTGCTATACCCGTACCATGTACGGGTTATTATAAAAATAAATATAACAATTTATAATATTAATAAAATAATACTTTGTAAGTAAGTGTAAGGAAAAATGTAGCCATGAATCGCATTATTAAATACGAATATACAATTCTTCCTTTCTAAAAAAAATATATACAATTTTTACCAAAAATGAGAGAAAAGCCACCATATTAACATATGTATAAAAGTTTGTACTTGTAATGAGCAGGTTGAAAGCCTTGCTACAATGCAGTAGTTGATCTATTAAATTTATGCTTTGTTTTGAATTGGATAGGTCAATTTGAGAATGATAATTGTCTATGAAACAGGTATATTAATGTGTTTACACAAATGAAAAGCTTTACATTAACTATTTAACTCCCATTATATACCTAGGTGGAAAAATCAAATTTAGATATGTTAACATTTGTCTACCATCATCAAATCATTTATGTTAATCCAAGTTCCCCACAGGAGATACCATTTAACTTATTGATATTTTTTTAATTACCCTTGATCCTCCTTTTATTTAGCTGGTGATACAAAAACGCCTCTTTAAAATTCAATTGAAAGGAGATGAACAACTGAAGCATAATAACAATGCTTTTATTTGGGTAATTAATTAGTTAATGGTCCAAGTCCCCTTATATAACAATTGGGAGCTGCAAAGGGGGTGGGGGCATATATATCATTCGTAACATTGATTACAATTTTACAATGCAAATATAAATTAGGATAAGAGGCTTTTGGAGTTTGATATACTACTGAATACTGATACATCAGTAATTTGTTTTTTTTTTCACCTCTTGAGATAAAAGGTTCACAAATTCTGTTCAGTAAGAGTTGTTAATGTTTATGTGTTACTTCCAATGATGTTTGTGTTGGTTTAAGGTTCACAAGTTCTGTTCAGTTGGAGCTGTTAAAACAGAGCTATCTTATTATCAATACAAGAAATTCCTTTAAACAATTCAATCTTCCTATGCAAGTAAGTATCCAAGACTCATTACTGTAATAGAAATCTGTAATTACATATTGAGGTTCTCCCTTGCCGATCACCATCTCAGAAATCCTTCAACCATGAATGTTAACCCGCCTACCGGTACCAAGGAGCCACGCCTCGAAGACGACTCCCAAACTCAAGGAAACACAACCGAAAACCCTACTCCGAACCAACTCCAAGAGCTTGCCCGAAAAATGACTACCCTACAAGAAGAGCTCGCCCAACAACGCCAAAAGACCGAAGCCTTGGCTATCTTATCCACCCAATCTGAACCCGATATCGCACAACTAACCCGTGAAAATGAGTCTCTTAAATCGCAGGTACAATCAATGGCTTCTGGATCCAGGCTGATGCCCATCCATAGCAACGTCTAGACACGTCTTAACATGGATAGCGTCGAGCTGACTCCCCCGAGCGTCCGACGCCCCGAACATACTGAGGGTACATCTCGAACTCCTTTGGTCAATCCATTTTCGACTAAGAATGTTACTTTCTCCACACCGATCGAGTCAACAGGAACCCGAATTGACGAACCACAGGTTACCAATCCTCCCGATATCCTGGCTCTCGTCCAGCAGACGCTCAATCGGCACATGAAGGCACTCGACGACCGCATCGCTAGAATTCCCGGAGTTCCGCAGTCGATCGAGAAAGAAGCATCAGACGGATACGAGAAATCTCCGTTCGTCGAGGAGATCGCCAGAGTCGAAATCCCTAAGAAGTTCAACCTTCCTAGCATGACGACTTTCGACGGCACCAACGATCCAGACGATCATATTTCTCTCTATAAACAAAAAATAATGACTGCATATATTCCGAGGTAGAGCCGTGAGGCTGTCATGTGCAAAAGCTTTGGCACGACTCTCGCGGGTCCTGCGCTGACCTGGTTTATGCATTTGCCTCAGGGAACGATCGCCTCGTTCACGGATCTTGTCAATTCCTTCAAGATCCAATTCGCCAGTAGTCGGAGGCTCGAAAGACAGTCGAGTGATCTCTATCGAATCACCCAAAGGTATAATGAACCACTCCGAAGCTATCTTAACAGGTACAATAAGTAAAAAGTCGCGATCCCCCATTGCGACGTCACCACCTCCATCGAAGCCTTCAGGCAAGGTCTGATCAAGGACAGTAACCTGTACAACAAGATCACCAAGTACCCGTGCAGAAGCTTCGAAGATGTCCAAGCCAAAACCATGGCCGAGGTACATTTGGAAGAAGATCGCGAATCGCGAAAGGCGTCCCATGGACCCGATCAATCCGATCGCAAATCCTCTTCCGATAACCGCCGAGACAGACGTCATCACCCCTACCCTCGTAATCGAAACGAGCAAAGTCAGGTAAACTCCTTCCAAGACAAGTCTCAAGACTGGAGAGATGGTCCGATGCTGCCTCCCATGGTTTAATCTTACAACTTCAGTGTTTCCGTGTCGGAGCTCGTCAAGAGTTTCGACAAGTATGGAAAAGAAGTAAGATGGCCCCGAAAGGGCGACCGACCAGAAGTCAAAAAAGACATTAGCAGGTGGTACGAATTCCACGGTGACCATGGTCACTCAACGGACGAATGCATCGCCTTACGCAAAGAGGTCGCCAGGTTACTTGCGCAAGGTTTCTTGTGCGACGTGATCTCGGAACGGGCCAAAGCCACCATGGAGCGACGAGATCAGGTAAAGCAGGATAAACCTCCATCTCCTGTCCATACAAAAATTATCAATACTATTTCAGGGGGCTCGAACGTATGTGGGAACACGTACTCTATAGCCAAAAGAAATGCGAGAGAAAGCAAAGGCAGTAACCCCGAGATGCCAGAGTTTAGACAAACCAAGGTCTCCAACCTCCCAACGGTCACGTTCGACGAGTCCGATGCCGACGGGTCGGAAAACCATCATGATGGTCTGGTAATCTCTTTGTCTATTGGGAATTGTTTAATACGTAGAGTACTAATTGATACAGAAAGTTCGACCAATCTCTTGACCTTCGACGCCCTTAGAGGGATGGGTCTGGGCGATGATGATCTTATCAAGAAATCGACTCCACTAGTCGGATTCAGCGGTGAAGCTAAGCATACTATTGGCGAAATCATTCTTATGACATACGCCGGAGGAGTAAACCAACAGGTGAAATTTTTAGTCCTAGACTGTCCATCTCCATATAACTGCATTCTTGGCAGGCCATGGATACACGCAATGAAGGCGGTACCCTCGATGTACCATCAAATCATCAAGTTCCCTACCAAGTGGGGAGTTCAAGAGATCAAGGGAGATCAGAGGATGGCCAAGGAATGCTATGTCGCCTCCATGAAAAGTGCGGTCGAGCCCAAGACCGCATAGCAATCATAGCTCGGCGAAGGATCCAGTCGATACGTCGAACCAGAGATGGAAAAACTTGACGAGATCGCACTAGATCATACAAAGCCAAACCAAACGGTAAGGGTCGGGTCGGATTTGGACGACTCGACCAGACAACAAATATTGGATTTCCTCCGATCTAATGCTGATTGCTTTGCGTGGTCATATGAAGTCATGGTCGGAATATCTCCAAACATTATTACTCATAAGTTGAATGTAGATCCATCTCACCCCCCTGTAAAGCAGAAGCGTAGGAAATTCGCCCCAGAGCGAAATAAGATCGTCGACGACGAAGTCAGGAGCCTACTGGAAACAGGAAAAATAAGAGAAGTCAACTACCCCGGGGCCAACGTGGTTGTGGTCCAGAAGAAAAATGGCAAGTGGAGAGTCTACATCGACTTCACCGACCTTAACAAAGCTTGTCCCAAGGACTCCTTACCACTTTCTCATATCGATGCCATGGTCGACGCGATGACAGGTCACGAAATGCTATCCTTCATGGACGCGTTTAGTGGCTACAATCAGATCCTTATGGAACCAGAAGACCAAGAGAAAATGACATTCGTCACAAGCCAAGGTATTTATTGTTACAAAGTGATGCCCTTCGGACTAAAAAATGCAGGGGCTACCTATCAACGACTAGTCAACAAGATGTTCAAAGATCAGATCGGGGACACAATGGAAGTCTACATAGATGACATGCTGGTCAAATCAAAAAAAGAAGAAGGACCACATCGATCACCTCTGCGACAACTTCGAGGTACTAAAAATATATAACATGAAATTAAATCATATGAAATGCTCTTTCAGAGTGTCGTCAGGAAAATTCTTGGGGTACATGTTGACACAAAGAGGAATAGAAGCCAACCCATAACAGGTCAAAGCCCTCATCAACCTCTGATCCCCTCGATGCGTCAAGGATGTACAAAAGCTGACAGGTCGGATATCAGCTTTGAATAGGTTCATCTCAAAGTCATCCGACAAGTGCAAACCCTTTCACGACGCTCTCAAAAATAACAAGTCCTTTCAATGGACGGAAGAACATGAAGTCGCGTTCCAGGATTTGAAGAAGTACCTAGCCAGTCCCCTATTGTTGACAAAACCCAAAGACGACGAGCCATTATTGCTGTACCTAGTAGTATCGGAGCCCACCGTAAGCGCAGTACTGGTCAGAGAAGAAGATGGTAAGCAATCACCAATCTACTACGTCAGTCGAACACTACTGCCGACGGAGACAAGGTATTCGTTGTTGGAAAAACTCGTCCTATCACTGGTAATGGCATCAAATAAACTCAAACCATATTTCGAATCTCATACTATAATTGTCCACACTAACCATCCCATCAGAGCAATCATGAGGAAACCCGAGTTCACATGATGAATGGCCAAATGGGCCATACACCTCAGCGGCTACGACATCGAATACGAGTCCAAGACGACGATCAAGCCACAAGCATTGGTTGACTTTGTGGCAGATTTCAGCCCGACCCTAGAATAGGAAGCCGTCGAAGAAGCAACACAATTACTCGCAACAGAGGAAACATGTCAATGGGAACTCCACACAGACGGTGCATCGAATGGTAGAGGATCGGGGCTGGGGGTCGTGCTGAAATCGCCACAAGGGGACAAGATATCCCAAGCCGTAAGATGCGAATGGGACGCGACCAACAACGAAGCTGAATACGAAGCTGATAGGTGCCATTTCATGCACCTTTACTAGCAACTATTAGCATTATTTGGAGGAGTTTATGATAAGATTTGAGGCTAAGTCTGTAATCCAGAAGATGTGGGAAGAATTGAAGATATCCAGGGATTTTCAGCTTAGATGGAGATGATGAAGATGGATGAGGATCTGCTGGAGATTAATTGGAGAAGACTACCAACACTTGGTAGTAATGAAGAGCAGAAGAGAAGAAGAGCTGAAGAGAGGACTGGGCGAGTGTCACCGCCCCGCGCCAGAGCCACCGCGACCCGACGGTGGATCACAGAGAAGGAACTGATGCCCCGCGATGGATCTCACCGCCCCGCGGTAGGCACGTCACGCCTCGAGGCCAGCAGAAGGTATTATTTCCTTTTATGCATTTTCGGACTTTCTTATTTCTTGTATTTTATTTCCCTTGCTATTTTAATTAGGTTAAACTTATTTCCTAAGCCTATTTAAGACCTCTTTCTAGGTTAAGAGGCAGAGAACTTTTTTGACATTTTTACTTTCATCATTATCGTTGTTTTTCTCATTAGGGTTTCATTTACATCTGAATGGAGCACTAATTTCCCTTTGTTCTACTAGACGTTTGAAGCAATACAGTTGATGTGTTTGTGAGATTTCTATTCCTTGTTCCTATTCTTATATGTGTTGGTTTGATTCTCTTGGTTATATTGAATATTGATTCATTGTTATTCTTCATAGCCTGATCAACTAGGTTGAGTAATATTTATCAATTGCTAGGGTTTGCATATAGTGGAATACGAGTGCATATCTAGTAGCAAACATAATTGTTGCATATAGTGGAATACGAGTGCGCAATTGTGAGTGAGAATCATTTGCATGTTAAGTAGTAAGGTTTTCTTCTATTTGCATGTATCCTATATCCTTGTGTGCATTGCTATTGCTTTATTAGTGGTAAGGTTTTCTTCCATTGATATTGTAGTAAGTACTATCAACAACTGTCTGAATTGGTAGTTAATCAAGATCAGGGTGGGAACAACTATAAGAATAGATAAAGAACTTGGATTTAATAGATTTCGGTGATCAAATTATATCTCTGTATTGTGGATCTCGTTCTAGTGGAACTTATTCCCCAATCATATTCTCAAGTCAACTAAACCTGTTCACTTTGCTCTGTTTGATAACCAACCCCCCCTTCCTTGTTACTTGTTAATCATAATTGCATACTTCATCAGATCTTCCCTGTGGGTTCGACCCTTACTTGCTTACTATACATCTATTTAGTGGGTTGTTAGGACTTTTACTTTGACTAGGCCATTCAACGATATTTGCATTGCATATTTCGGCCACGTCAAATTTGGCGCCGTTGCCTGGGAAGTTTTCTGTTTTGTTGTGTGTTTTTGTGATTGATTTTGGTGGAGACCTATCTTATGGTCGACACCCGTAGTACTGACTCTCCTCTAGCTGCTTTTGACCTAGAAAGCGACAGATCATTCCGTGCGAACCTACACGATCAAGGAGAAGAAGAAGAAGAAGAGGTTGAAACAGTTGAAACAGTTGAGCCAGTTGACATCCCTCCTGCTGCAATGGCCGAAACTCTGAGAGAGCTTACTGAGCCGAATATTGGGGCACAACCCCCCTTGGATGTTGTCATCCCTGCACTTGACGAAGGGGTGAACTTTGAGCTGAAATCTGGAGTTGTTGCTTATCTCCCGAAATTCCACGGTTTGAGTGGAGAGGACCCAATATCTCATCTGGGTAAATTCCACAATGTCTGTATGACTATGAAGCCAATGAATGTGACGGAGGATCAAATCAAGATGAGAGCCTTTGGTTTTTCTTTGCTAGACTCTGCTAGCGACTGGTATTATCACTTGCCGCCAGGGACCATAGATCCTGGACTAAACTGCACAAGGCGTTTCTTGACAAGTACTTCCCAACAAAGAAGGCGAATGCTTTGAAAAAGGCAATTGCTAACATTGAGTAGGGTGCTGATGAGACGCTATATGACTATCTTGAGCGGTACAAGAGGCTTTGCTCTAGCTGTCCGTTCCACGGATACGCCAAACAGGATCTTGTTCTCTACTTACACAATGGTCTGCTAGATCAAGAGAGAAGGATGGTTGACGCTGCATGCGATGGGAGCATTCTTAATCTGACACCGGATGCAGCCATGGCAAGATTTCAGGAGATGAGTGAGAGTACCAAGAGCTTTGGTAGGACGTATCAGAGAAAAGTAGTCAATGCTGTGACTCATGCAGGATCTAGCCCTGTGCTGAATGATTTAGCTGAGTTGAAGGAGATGGTGAAGAGAATGGCGAACCAAAACACTCCTCACCAAGTCAAAGCATGTGGGATTTGCTATGATCAATTCCACCCTTCTGATGCTTGTCCTCAGCTACAGGAAGAAGGTACTACTGAAGTGAATGTTGTAGGAGGTTACGGACCCCCTAGACCGCGTTTTGATGGACAACCCAACTACAATCCGAGAGGGCGAGACCACCCAGGTTTCAGATGGAGCGACCCACACGGTGGTCAACAGCCCCTACAACAGCAATACCAGTAGAGAGTCCCATACCAACAGAGGCCCCAAGGCCAAAACTCTGGTGCTACTACTGAAGAGATGCTCAAAACCTTGACTCAGCACTTCTCCACTCATATGCAGACTACTGAATCAAGCATAAAGAATATGGAGAGGCAGATTGGCCAATTGGCTGATGTTGTGACAAAGATTGACCAGAGAACATCAAATTCCTTGCCGTCTCAGACTATGGTGAATCCGAGGGAAAATGTGAGTGCCATCACCCTCAGAAGTGGTAAGCAACTGGTCGCCCCTCCTATTGCTGAAGAGGAGTGCGAAATTGAGATGGAGAATATCGGTGACCGCCCCGCGGTGGACACCACTGCGACCCGGCGGCGAATTGGGTCTGAGACCAGTAAAGAAGAGTGCCAGTCACCGCCCCACGGCGACACTCACCGCGACCCGGCGGTGAGTCCCAGTAATCCCTCCTCACATGTGACACCCCGCGGCGATGACCACCGCCCCGCGGTGAGACCACCGTGACCCGGCGTCCAACATCCCAACTCCGCTGAAGAGGTCTGTGTTGATAATTATGTTCGTCCGGTTTTTCCCCCTCTCGGTTCTGAGAAGCCACCAGCACATTTTCCCGAGGCGCTAAAGGCTAGAAGGGTCGCCGACGACAGTGATCTTTTCGAGACGTTCCGAAACTGTGAGGTGAACATCCCCCTTCTCAAGCTTATTAAGGTTGTTCCTCGATATGCCAAGTTTTTGAAGGAGCTGTGCACCGTTAAAAGGACACAAAAGCTGAAGGTCCAGAAGAAGGTTTCGGTTGGTGAATATGTCTCGGCAGTATTTCAAAGGCATATGCCTGAGAAGTGCAAGGATCCAGGTACGTTCAGTATCCCTATTGCTATAGGTGAGCATCGATTTGAGAAAACCTTGCTAGACTTGGGTGCCTCTATTAATGTTTTGCCTTATTCATTGATTGAGGATTTAGGAGTAGGACCTTTGCATGATACCAATATTGTGATTCAACTTGCTGATGGTTCTTGTGTGCCTCCTAAGGGTATTGTGGAAGATATTCTTGTTAAAATTGGCCCCTTAATTTTCCCTGCTGATTTCTTTGTTATGGATATGGACTATGATGAGCAGGTTGCTCCTGTTATGTTAGGACGACCTTTTATGAAAACATCCATGACGAAGATTGATGTGGATAGTGGAACTTTGACTATGGAATTCGATGAAATAATTTTTGAGCATAATATTCATAAGGTCAACTCCATTGAATTGCCTTCCCTTTACTGCATTAGTGATATTGATGATCCTATTCAGGAAAATGTTAAGAATAGTGTAGTGGAGACCATAGTTGTATACTCTGCTGTTGCTGAACCTTTTGATTTGCCTGAGTATGATGTCTTATTTGATGACATAGGAGATCCTATTCCCTCTAATTTGGGCACTTGCCCCCCTGCACTAACCACACAAGGCTGTAAGCCTTCATCTATTGTCGTGCAGCGTGATCAGGTTGAGCCATATCGTCCCCCACATCGCTCTAAGTATGGGGGAGATGCTCTAAAGGCAGCAATCATGGAGTCATTGGCTAAGAGGGAACATGGTCTAAGGTCCAAGCCTTTCCATGGGAAGTTCCAGCAGGAAGAGTTAAGTAAGAGGATTCCGAAAGGATCCTATTCTAGGTGGTGATTGATTTGAAGTACGTCGAGCCAACGACGTTAACTAAGGCGTTGTCCGGGAGGCAACCCGAGGTAGTTTTCCTTAATTTTTCTTTTCTCTTAGATTAAGTTCGTAGTTTTGTTTGCTTTGTTTCGTTCGCCTGTCACTAACATTTCAGGTACGAAAGTAAATGGAGAAGAGACGTGTTTTCCCAGCTTGTTCACCGCCCTGCGACGACGTCCACCGCCCCACGGCGACTGTCTGGTATACCCTTCTCAACTCCGAAAAAAAAATTGTTACAAAGGATTTGACGGATTGGGCCCTCTTTTTGGGCCAAGTGTCTCTTTGGGCCTTGTACATGACCGGCCCATCAACCCTTCTTCCCTTTCACTTTCCCTAACCTAGGCCTCCACTCTCACAAACCCTCCATTCCCAACACCCCTCTCAATCTCTCCAAGCCAACCCCCCCCCCCATTTTCCCACACTTCCCTCTCGTTCTTGGTTCGATTCTAGCCTCCAATCACTTTAAACCTTGAGTTCCTTTGCCCAAATTGGAGTCTAGCCTCACAACCGAGCCAAACACAACCCCAACGCCTCGCGTCGCCCCGCCTCGCGTCGCTAGTCACCGCCCCGCGGCGACCCCTACCGCGACCCGGCGAGAAGGCCCAGTTATCTCACCGCGACTCGGCGACTCGTTCACCGCCCCGTGGCGAGACTACCAGGCTGTGTGTTTTTCGCTCGTTTATAAGTCCTCTTTGGTCGCCCTTTGTTTTGAGCATCTCAATTCATTACTTATGGCACCTAGAGGTAGGAAGCAAGTCTCTATGAAGGATGAGAATGAGGTGTATAACGTTGTGAAGGAGAGGAAGGTGTTGGCTACTAAATTCTTTGACAAGCCGACGTTGATTGAGTTTGGTATGTTGGAGTGTGTATCCCTTTGTTTAGCAGAGTGTGGCCTAGGGACCTTCCTGAACAAGTCCGCTGACGCTTACCCCGAGCTATGCTACCAGTTCATTGCCTCTGTTAAGAGGTATTCTGATGGTTCCGCCGACAAGAGGTTGACGAAGATCACGTTCACGTATAATGGTCGTGAGTATGCTTTGTCTGCTGAGGAGATTTGTGGTGCCCTGGGCATTACACAGGAACCGTCTGATGGGTGGTCTGATTGAGACGGATATGATGGATTTTTGGGAGGCTGCCACGCACAGGAAGTTCAAGAAGGGTCAGGAAGTGAATTCGAAGTGGTGCACCCTTGCTTAAGGTTGATCCATAAGGTGTTGATGAGATATTTCTTTGGCCATGCTGATGATGGTAAGGTCCCTTTGAAGGATTTCCAATGGTTTTTGAGCATCTTGTCTATTGTCACGTACACCTCGTGTTGGGCTAGTTTGTTTCTGAGCTCCTTGAAGAGGATTCAAGATGGTGAGCCACGTGATATCTGTGGGGGTGGTTTGATCACCCTTCTTTGTGCTGAGATTATTGCCACCGATCGTATTCCTCGGCCTGTTGCTCATGCGGTGTATGACATGGCGCACATGAGAGTGTGCTCGATGTTGAAGCCATTGGGTAGGGATGGTGATTTAGTTTGGTCTTCATATGATGGTCATATTCTGATTCTTCCTCGGGCTTTTACTTATTCCCCTTCATTTGCGGATTGGTGGATTCCCAGTGATGGCAGAATTATGGCTGATGCTACCCCTGCTGCTTCTCCTTCGGGTCCATTTGGAGAGGGCCCTAGTGCTGGTGTTGATGCTGCTGTTGTTGATTCTGTGGGTGAGGATGCACCTCTGCCTACTCAGTATGATGCACCTTCGTCTTCTTATGGTCCTGCCACACCTTGGCAGGATTTGTACGCAAGATTTGATGCATTCTCGGTGCAGCAGACTCATTGGAATACCCGAGTAGAGACCGGTCTGTAGACCTGGCAGACCCAGTTTCGTGT
Organism: Rheum nobile; assembly: GCA_027886185.1. Taxonomy (NCBI): domain Eukaryota; kingdom Viridiplantae; phylum Streptophyta; class Magnoliopsida; order Caryophyllales; family Polygonaceae; genus Rheum; species Rheum nobile. Next base: position 597,627 of record WOAB01000566.1, on the reverse strand, counting down.
TGATGTAGATGAGCGTCTGGACGCTATGAACGCTCATATGAGGGACTACTTTGGGAGGTTCCCACCACCACCACCATCCGGCCCACAGTGAGTTTATTTCTCTTTCCCCTATCTCATTTGTTGTTCCCTTTTCTACATTGAGGACAATGTTCGGTTTAAGTATGGGGGAGGGATTTAGACTGTGCTATCTAGCTAGCTAGTGTACATAGCTTTGTTTTCTGTAATTTTCATTCAAGTATTCCTTAAAAAAAAACGAAAAAGCCAAAAAGATGTGAAAAAGGCAATTAAAATCCTAGGATGAGCTGAAAACCCGAAAGGGCGGTTCAGGTAAGAAGCAGGTAGTCCGACTAGTATAGACCGGTGCAAAATTGGACTGGAGTGATGCGAGTATTTGTGAGACATCTAGCAAAATGAAATGAGTGGCTAGGTGAAAACCCGAGAGGGCGCCTGGGCAAAATGAGCGTAAAGAAAAAAGAGTGATTTTAGGATCATTCTGGAGGCTGGCGTCATAAGAAGAGGAGTCATAAGGAGGACTCAGGTAGGCCACTCTGGAGCGATAAGGAGTTAGGATTAGAATAATCTTTGCATCACTTGTTTTGATTGTCTGGAGCTGATTGTTGAGATGTTGTAGTTGCTGGTGTCATATTTTCTTGTACTTCCTGAGACCTTGGTGTTTGATTGAGAGAGTAGTAGCTTACTCGGGACGAGTAAAGGTCTAAGTATGGGGGAATTTGATAGGTTCCATTTCATGCACCTTTACTAGCAACTATTAGCATTATTTGGAGGAGTTTATGATAAGATTTGAGGCTAAGTCTGTAATCCAGAAGATGTGGGAAGAATTGAAGATATCTAGGGATTTACAGCTTAGATGGAGATGATTAAGATGGATGAGGATCTGCTGGAGATTAATTGGAGAAGACTACCAACACTTGGTAGTAATGAAGAGAAGAAGAGAAGAAGAGCTGAAGAGAGGACTGGGCGAGTGTCACCGCCCCGCGCCAGAGCCACCGCGACCCGGCGGTGGATCTCAGAGAAGGAACTGACGCCCCGCGGTGGAGCTCACCGCCCCGCGGTAGGCATATCATGCCTCGCGGCCAGCAGAAGACATTATTTCTTTTTATGCATTTTCGGACTTTCTTATTTCTAGTATTTTATTTCCGTTGCTATTTTAATTAGGTTAAACTTATTTCCTAAGCCTATTTAAGACCTCTTTCTAGGTTAAGAGGCAGAGAACTTTTTTGACATTTTTACTTTCATCATTATCGTTGTTTTTCTCATTAGGGTTTCATTTATATCTGAATGGAGCACTAATTTCCCTTTGTTCTACTAGATGTTTGAAGCAATACAGTTGATGTGTTTGTGAGATTTCTATTCCTTGTTCCTATTCTTATATGTATTGGTTTGATTCTCTTGGTTATATTGAATATTGATTCATTGTTATTCTTCATAGCCTGATCAACTAGGTTGAGTAATATTTATCAATTGCTAGGGTTTGCATATAGTGGAATACGAGTGCATATCTAGTAGCAAACATAATTGTTGCATATAGTGGAATACAAGTGCGCAATTGTGAGTGAGAATCATTTGCATGTTAAGTAGTAAGGTTTTCTTCTATTTGCATGTATCCTATATCCTTGTGTGCATTGCTATTTCTTTATTAGTGGTAAGGTTTTCTTCCATTGATATTGTAGTAAGTACTATCAATAACTTTTTGAATTGGTAGTTAATCAAGATCAGGGTGGGAACAACTATAAGAATAGATAAAGAACTTGGATTTAATAGATTTCGGTGATCAAATTATATCTCTGTATTGTGGATCTCGTTCTAGTGGAACTTCTTCCCCAATCATATTCTCAAGTCAACTAAACTTGTTCACTTTGCTCTGTTTGATAACCAACCCCCCTCCCTTCCTTGTTACTTGTTAATCATAATTGCATACTTCATCAGATCTTCCCTGTGGGTTCGACCCTTACTTGCTTACTATACATCTATTTAGTAGGTTGTTAGGACTTTTACTTTGACTAGTCCATTCAACGATATTTGCATTGCATATTTCGGCCACGTCAGAAGCACTCATATTTGGGATCATTCTGGCACGCGACCTAGGAGTCTGAGAAATCGAAGTCATCTGCGACTCCCTCTTGGTCGTAAATCAATTACAAGGATCGTACAATGCCAAGGACGACATAATGATAGCTTATCTGGACGTGGCCAAGAAACTAATCGACCAATTCCAAAAGTTCGACATCAGACAACTTCCCAGATATCTCAACGCTTAGGCTGACGCACTAGCCAACCTGGGGTCCGCCCTGGACCCAAAGGAATTCCCAAACATCCCACTGGCACACATCACAACACCAGCCATTCCAAAAACACCCAGGGATTTAAGTACACCATTGGAAGAACTCGTCACGTTGGAGATAGGCGACCGACCAGAAGAAGACATCGTCAACGGTCATGACGACTGGACGCTACCTTACGTCAAATGGCTAAAATACGGCATCCTACCCAACGACAAAACGGAAGCAAAAAGGCTAAAGGTACGAGCTCTTTCCTTCGATATCATAAGTGATGTCTTGTTCAAAAGATCTGTCACAGGGATACTCCTATGATGCCTCAAGACTCCAGAAGTCAAACGCATCTTACAATCATTACATGAAGGAGAATGTGTCAACCACACCGGAGGACGAAGCCTCTCAGGGAAAGCCTTGTGAACGGGATACTATTGGCCCACAATGAATAGAGACGCAATGGAGTACACCAGGAAGTGCGACGCCTGCCAACGACACGCACCCGTTCCACATCAACCCTCAGAATTCCTCCATCCGACTCTAGCACAATGGCCTTTCATGAGATGGGGGATGGATATCGTCAGAAAACTCCCACCTGCGTCGGGACAACGAGTCTTCTTCCTCGCCATGACAGACTGTTTTTCCAAATGGGTCGAAGCTGAAGCCTACCGAGAGATAAAAGATCAACACGTCATTTCGTTTATAAAACGCAATATCTTGTGCAGATTTGGCGTCCCATCAGAAATCATATACGACAATGGCTCCCAATTCATCAGTCATAAGACTCGAGCCTTCTTGCGACCAGTGGAACATCAGACTGGTCACGTCCACTCCTCGGTATCCACAATCCAACGGACAAGCCGATTCTAGCAACAAGATCATCATCAATAACCTCAAGAAACGCCTCACAGGGGCTAAAGGAAAATGGGCAGACGAACTTCCTCTCATCCTCTAGTCCGACAGAACCACCCCAAAGAACGCGACTGGACAATCACCATTCTCACTCGTCTACGGAAGTGAAGCGGTCATTCCCGCCGAATTACTGGTTCCGATAGCCCGTTACAGTCTCTAGACGAATGAACAAAACAACGTCGAGCTAGCGCACAACTTGGACACGGTGGATGAAACTATGGAAAGAGCCAGAATTAGAATGGTCAAGTTCCAGCAACAGGTCGCGAGAAGTTACAATAAAAACGTTCGAGCCAAAGTCTTCAAAGTTGGCGATTGGGTCCTTAGAAAGATATTCCAGAACACCAAGAATCCGACCGACGGAAAGCTCGCGCCTCAGTGGGAAGGTCCTTATCTCGTCGAGGAGGTAGTCGGACAGGGAGCATACCAGCTGGAGGATAAAGACGGACGACCAATCCCAAGAAGTTGGAACGCGACACATCTGAAGTTGTATCACTTCTAGACCCACAAACTCAATTTTATTTCATAAAATCTAAATACTTACATCTAGCAAGGATACTTTCTTGCAACCATGAGCACAGGACGACATCGACACACAAGCTGGATCCAGTCACACAAAAGCGCTTATATTACATTTACACGATCAATCGGAACACGAGGAGATGAATACCAGAGGCACGCCGGCACACCGCCTGCCTTACACAATACATAAGGTCAAAACACCTTATTATATCTACGCAATAAAGACATTTGCTTTCCTCCTCGGTATAACACTAAGTCATGACTAAACATAAACATATACATTTGGAGGCCTCCTTTTTCTTACACGACACGAAAAGCCCTACTCGACGGAGCACACGGGCAAACCCGACATAGAACAAAGGCGTCACAATTATCTTTTCTAGGAGATTCTGACAAAACACACGAAACGAGATCGACCCTTTGTAAAACAAACTACGTCAATAAAAGTCTAACCTTTTTTTTACATCTATGCGACCCGCGATGGTGGACGGGTCGCCAAAACATATTGCTTGCCTACACGCATGTAGGACTTCAAGCATTCTTAAAAAACACATTCTGCGACCCTCGATGATGGACGGGTCGCCAAACCATAAAATATTCTACCCACACGCAGGTGGGATCACAAGTCATTTACGAAAAAGTCAAGAGTCAGGGGTCGCAACGTTACCTTCAGTAGGAGTCGGGTCGGAAGAAGGCTGGGGCTCGATCGGCATAGTGTCGCCAGAATGGGCCTCATCCTCACCAACACTTTCGTCCGGAGACTCTTCTCCGACGTCGGCCAGTTGAAACAGCTCCGAACCAGGATTCCCCTTCGGAAACAAGGTATCCATGGTCTCCTTCTCCGCCTTCAAGTCCCAGGTCTCCTGTTTGCCCTCTTCAAACTACTCGATCATCTCGACACGCGACTTCAACGCGTAAAAAGCACCTACGTCGCCTGCGACCCGACCAGCCTCGATCTTAGCCTACTTAACCCTCTCTTCAATGCTTGTCTGACTCTCGTTGAGCTCCCTCCGACAAACATCCAACTCGTCTTGGCAACTCTTCAGCTCCCTAGCGAAGTGGCGCTCAACGTCCCTAAAGCGGCTTTCGGCTCCTTCCACCTTGGTCTTCAAAGACGCCAGGTCGGACTCTGACCTAGCAACCATCTCTTTGACTCCAGAATACGCACCCAAGAGAAACTGAAAAGTCTGGGAAAAGAAAGACAAAATCGAAAAACTCAAAACCAACCAGTTTTACGAGAAAGAAAAACTTAAGACTCGACAAGGCGACTTACCTTCCACGCAGAACACCCCGCCTCGCTAATGCAGTCCAAGGGAGAAACGCCATCGACTTCAGACTTCAGGGTTTGGTCTTGAGCATGGAACAAATCGGCGATCGATCGACCGAGTCGATCTTCTCGACTCCGCCGACGACCGTCGATCTCTTCTTCAGAGTGTCCGCCACCGCCTTCCCGGCGTCGGGATAAACACCTGTCTTCCTTTTCGAACCGACTTTGGTCGGAAGCGATGACCCGACCGGCGTCGACTTACTCGATGAGGCCCTAGCCGCCGCCAACCTCTGCTCAATCAGACCCTTCCCAGAAACTCCTTTCAAGAGAGCACTTGACCGACCAGCTGGAGACACTGACATATCAGACAAAATGTAAGACACAAGCACACGACTAAAGATGCATGACTCAAATAGAAAACTTACACTTAACCCGGGATGACGAAAGCGTTGACATGACGTCCTGAGTGGTGGGGGCGATAGACAACAGGTTGACGTTTACGAATTTCCGCTCAAACGCAGGGATACCAAGGATAATATTGGTCAGACCTTCCGACTGAGCATCCACCTCCAAATCTTCAGCCTCAGGGACTACAAAAAAAAAGATTAAGCAAAAGGTTAAAACACTTAAAAATGGGCAAAGAGAAGTCGAATACATACTCTCGACTCGCCACTCCGACAGCAAAAACGAGCAGTCACCCCCTTCTCCAGAGACGAACGCTCGACGAAGAAGAACTTCGACCCCCATCCACGCGTTTACGTCAAGGTTAGCCACCAAAGGCTTTCGACCTAGATGGATCCGCAACTCGACCCGAGAGGAACTCTTCGACCCCAGAGAGTAATTATACCACAGGGCATCAAAATTGAAACCGGCCCCAGACTGAGAGTTTAACAAATCTAAAACCCTAAGGATCCGCCACGCTTGTGGCATGACCTGACACGGCGCAAGCGCCAGAGTCGCTATGAAATCCCTAACAAGAGAAGAAAACGGAAACGTATGACCTATCCGAAATGGGTAGGCATAGAAACAAATCCATCCCTCATAACGGGCGTCGGCTCTCTCGTCCGGATGAGGCAACCTCGCAACCGTCTCAGGAGGATCTGCTCCAACTCCGCCTCCGTCAGCGTCCCTGTTAGAGCATCAGCCTCCTTCAAAAGGAAAACGGGGGGGGGGAGAGCCTCATTCTTGCTCGAGTTTGAGTGAGTAGAAGACAACTCGGAAGAATCGCTGGAAACCATTTCCAGAACAGAAAGAGGGGAAAATCGAAAAGCAATGTTTTGAGAAGCCTAGGAAGTCTACCAAGTCAGAGAGCGAAGGGAAAGAGATGAAGTGAAACCGCCAGAACTTAATTCGGATTTATGGGGGGAATCGTTAGGTCGCAGAGACGTCCCATCATGCTACGGGATTGTCGCCACATAGCCCTCGCTTGTCGCGCCCAGATCGGAGGGTGGAGATCGTGTGAAAGGAAAGTTGTTTGGACTCCCGTTTCGTAGCTGCCTTGAGCCCAATGCAACTTGGGGCTATTGTTGGGCCCAACATGCTCCAAAGGAATCAGTGCAAGCAGATTGGGCCAAGGTCTAAGCGAAGAAGAAGGCCGAAAGAGACTAGAGGGAAGAGTCGGACACTCCTCAGACGCATGGGATCCGACCAGCTCCGAAGATTTCGCCCAGGGCATTAATTGCCCGATCAGCGGCAAACGGTAACCAAATCAAGCCTGGAATTATGATGCTATTAAGGAAGGATCCCAGAGATTACGTGTAGGATTAAATAGGGGAATATCACGAAGATAGTAACGGACGAAAGAAGAAGATACCATAAATAGACCACGAGAGAACGGTCGACAAAGGACACGTCTAGGAGCAACACTCACCTACTCAGCTCTCGAAAAAGCTTACTAGCATATCCGCTCTCACTCGAATCCCCTGGGGGGCTACCCGATCATAGCCGGTCGAGCCATCAGAACCGCCTGTCGGACATGACTTGATCTCTTATTCTTCAAGGATAAGTTGTACATCGATTTGATTCTGTCATCATTTGATCAATATATCATATTACAATTTTGCACCTATTCTTTACGTGGTTGATTGTTTATTTGGTTTGGATTTATTATATATTATCCGATCGACTCGTTACCCCGTCTAAGGCGATTTAGGTCGATTGATCTTTTCGCCCCAAAACACGCCCCAAGATCATCCCTTTAGGAATCAGTTTGTATTTTGAATGCTTAATTTTCATGTTCTTGTATCAATTTGTTTCCTTGCATGATTTCTTTGCATCTATTCATTTTTTGCATGCTAGTCTTGAATTTCATGTTATTGAATTGTCTTGCTTGACAACTTGCATCTTGAACCCTAGTTTCTTTCTTCTCTTTGTAGTTGTTCCCTTATTGTTATTTGCTGGATTACTTGCTCTTTCATTCACCTAATTCGTGGAAAGTCGGAAAAAAAAAATTAGATTACTTGCTTGATCACATTCTTGCTCAATAATCAACAAAACAATCCATCAAGAACTCGGCCAAGGGCCAAAAAAACATCAAGAAAGACTTAGAAAACTCGGATTATCAAGGCCCAGCAGTCAAGTTCAGCTTTTCCTTCTCGATCAACTCTTTTAATCACACTCTTATCCTTCTACCACCCATCACCTTTAAAACTCAAAACCGAAGTCGATTTCTGGCCAGATTTCGTACTTAAAAAAAAGTATCTTTTCTGCAATTTTATTTCATAATCTTGTAGAGAATTTCATTACAAGTTTGTACATATAAAATTCATCCAAAACGGACAACGTTTGACCCCTCAAAAGTTATACTTGGCTAGGTTATACTTCGCCAAAGACGGGACCCACAACTGAGATCTCTTACGCGCCAATGCGAGTTCTTTTCATTCAAGAATGAGGCAACCAAGTGATTTCAGATTAGTACCCCAATGACATGAGGGCTAATAGAATGAAGATTGATGGAAGCTCGTGGCCTTGTCTCCCGCAAGCTTGTTGTTTCAAACATTTTGTGATATATTTCAAATAATATGATGCTTTATCATGAATTTAAGGGAAATAGTTGAAAACTTAGTTGTCGAGTTCTTTTATGTTCACCGTTATCGTTGTCAAATGTTCTAATGAGAACTTTAGTTGCTCCGGAACTTAAATCAACATTGCGATTGTCGGTCATTCATTGCAAGCGTTCGAATTGACCATTTTTGCCGATGGACCTCATATCTCACATTAATTAGAATTTGCTCCCGAATTTATATCGACATGGTACGAACATGTAATAATCATATAATAATTAAATAAAACTATTACAAATATAACTTTTTGAAAAAATCAATTGACTTTAATCTAGATGGAATAATACTTGATGTTGAATTTCATGATCGAGTTGAACGGGTTGAATTTGGTCGATCTAAGCTATGGGCTTCTTGGCCCAATATCATTAGTCAAATTTAAGGTTCTTCACCTGGGCATCACTCATCAGCAAGCATGGCCCGATTTCTTTGGCCCATTAGCATATAAGGCCCAACCCATTTTATTCTTTAATTGCCCATATGACTGTGTGGCCCACACCAGCACTAACCTACAACAATTGTAGTTGTTGCTTTCTAGTTGGCTCGTGACCTAGGAGATGCGGCGATGGTGTGATTTCGCGACGATGCGAACCAGGGAAACTCCTATGGTAGGCAACTTCTAGTGCTAAGGGGAAACTTCATGGATGGGTCAGGTGAAGACAGTTGAAGGGAACCACGAGCAGATCTGGAAAATGCTCGCAAAACAAAGGTCGCATCTTACTCGATGCAATTTGAGGTGGGTTAGTGATGGTTTGAATAAGCACGGTAGGTAGGGTGTTGGTACGGCTGGACCGATGGCGTCGAGGTGCGTCGACAAAGGTGGTTGGAGGCGGGGGAGGCTTCCTCTCAAGTGGGCCCAAACATAGACGAATCATACCGGTAGAGGAACAATGGGCGGTTCCTATGGGGGTCGTTCAATGTGGTTTGGCGACGGTTCAAGACGATATCGAAGTCGGCTCCTACTACTTTGGTATAAGGAAGACGATGGTGTGATCAAATCGTTAAATAAATGGCTCAAAGATGATGGTTTGGGGTTAAAAAGAGAACTCAAAAATTTTAAAGCTTTTCAATGCGGCGGGCTTTCGAATCTTACAGTTCGCAGGGTCGATGTTTCGTCATCATCTCATTCCCCTAGGACGGCGCCAATTCTGATACCATAAATTTGTCTCATAATAAATTATGAGCCTGCTATATATACCACATTTTTCACCTATATACACGACAATCTGTATGTCAAGATATGGCGTACACATGAAAATACGTATAATTATAAGATTATACGTATTTTTTTTATAAAAAAAATATAAATCTTTACGCCAGAATATGTGTACGCCAGATTCTGGCATACAGATTGGGCCAACCCATATTAGGGTCGGTCCAACTTCTAAATTTGATTTTTTACAATCCGCTATACGCCAGAATCTGACGTACGCCAGATTCTGGCGCATGGTTTTTTTTTTTTGAAAAAAAAAAATTTCTTTTTCTGGACGCACCCAAGTGAACAATTTTTTTTTAAAATCTGTATTTGACTCTAGTAATAGACGTTTTCAAGTAATCAGGGTTACATGGCAATAAATTCGGTTGTATCATGAGATTTCAATATACTTTTATTCATGTACGTTTCTCCACCAATTCATTTGATATTAATTGTTTGTTATTATTATTCTCGAAAATCACATATAACTATGGTTATATCTTATAGTTATATCCAATTTGGTTATATCTTATAGTTATATGTTACGGTTATATTCTTTAGTTATATACTATGGTTATATCTAATTTGGTTATATCTTATAGTTATATACTATGGTTATATCCAATTTGGTTATATCTTATGGTTATATCCTATGGTTATATCCAATTTGATTATATCTTATCGTTATATCCTATAATTATATCCAATTTGGTTATATCTTATAGTTATATACTATGGTTATATCCAATTTGGTTATATCTTATGGTTATATCCTATAGTATATATAACTAAAGGATATAACCATAGTATATAACCATAATATATAACTATAGGACAATAGTATATAACTATAGGATATAACCATAGTATATAACTATAGGATATAACCATAAGATATAACCATAATATATAACTATAGGACAATAGTATATAACTATAGTATATAACTATAATATATAACCATAGTATATAACTATAGGACAATAGTATATATAACTATAGGATATAACCATACTATATAACTAAAGGATATAACCATAGTATATAACTATAGGATATAACGATAAGATATAACCAAATTGGATATAACCATAGTATATAACTATAAGACATAATCATAACATATAACTAAAGAGTATAACCGTAGTATATAACTATAAGATATATCCATAAGATATAACCAAATTGGATATAACTATAAGATATAATCATATTATATAACCATAGTATATAACTATAGGATATAACCAAATTGGATATAACTATAAGATAAAACAATAGGATATAACCATAGTATATAACTAAAGGATATGACCATAGTATATAACCATAAGATATAATCAAATTGTATATAACTATAGGACAATCGTATATAACTATAGGACAATAGTATATAACTATAGGACAATAGTATATAACTATAGGATATAACCATAGTATATAATTATAGAATATAATCATAGTATATAACTATAGGACAATAGTATATAACTATAGGATATAATCATAGTATATAACTATAGGACAATAGTATATAACTATAGGATATAATCATAGTATATAACTATAGGATATAATCATAGTATATAACTATAGGATTTAATCATAGTATATAACTATAGGACGATAGTATATAACTATAGGATATAACCATACTATATAACTATAGGATATAATAAGAGTATATAACTATAGGATATAACCATAGTATATAACTAAAGGATATAACCATAGTATATAACTATAGGATATAATCATAGTATATAACTATAGGACAATAGTATATAACTATAGGATATAATCATAGTATATAACTATAGGACAATAGTATATAACTATAAGATATAACCATACTATATAACTATAGGATATAATAAGAGTATATAACTATATGATATAAGCATAATATAACTAAAGGATATAACCATAAGATGTAACCATATTGGATATAACTATAGGACAATCGTATATAACTATAGGACAATAGTATTTAACTATAGGATATAACCATAGTATATAACTATAGGATATAATCATATTATATAACTATAGGACAATAGTATATAACTATAGGATATAACCATAGTATATAACTATAGGATATAATCATAGTATATAATTATAGGACAATAGTATATAACTATAGGATATAACCATACTATATAACTATAGGATATAACCATAGTATATAACTATAGGATATAACCATAGTATATAACTATAAGATATAACCATAAGATATAATAAAATTGGATATAACTAAATGATATAACCATATTATATAACTATAGGATATAACCATAAGATATAACCAAATTGAATATAACTATAAGATATAATCATAATATATAATTATAGGATTTAACGATAAGATATAACCAAATTGGATATAACTATAAGATATAACCATAGTATATAACTATAGGATATAACCATAAGATATAACCAAATTGGATATAACCATAGTATATAACTATAAGATATAACCATAAGATATAACCAAATTGGGTATAACCATAATATATAATTATAGGATATAACGATAAGATATAATCAAATTGGATATAACTATAAGATATAACCAAATTGGATATAACCATATTATATAACTAAAGAATATAACCGTAACATATAACTATAAGATATAACCAAATTGGATATAATATAAGATATAACCAAATTGGATATAACTATAAGATATAACCATAGTTATATGTGATTTTCGAGAATAATAATAACAAACAGTTAATATCAAATGAATTGGTGGAGAAACGTACATGAATAAAAATATATTGAAACCTCATGATACAACCGAATTTATTGCCATGTAACCCTGATTACTTGAAAACGTCTATTACTAGAGTCAAATACAGATTAAAAAAAAATGTTTACTTGGGTGCGCCCAAAAAAAGAAAAAAAAAATTAAAAAAAAATCCTGCGCCAGAATCTGGCGTACAACAGATTGTAAAAAATCAAATTTAGAAGTTGGGCCGGCCCTAATATGGGCTGACCCAATCTGTATGCCAGAATCTGGCGTACGCCATATTCTGGCATACGCCATATTCTGGCGTAGAGATTTATATTTTTTTTATTAAAGAAATACGTATAATCTTACAATTATACGTATTTTCACCTGTACGTCAAGACATGGCGTACGCCATGTCTTGGCATACAGATTGTCGTGTATATAGGTGAAAAATGTCGTGTATATAGTATCAACCATAAATTAGATCTCTAAACCGAGAAACCGCAACTTCATCGATTCTAGACTCCCTCTAATCTACGATCATAAATTAAATACCAATTTTCACTCCTAGTTTGTCTTAGACTTTTCCTAACATGAGTTATTCACCAATGCGCAAAAAGTGGTGTCTTCTAAGTCATGGCTAAACCTACAATCTACAACTCTATTTAGCCTTTTAGCATTAATGTGTTTACTCTAGCCTAGTGTTGATTTCTGTCTCTATCTCTCTAGAATGTAAAAGGCAAACTCCTCATTGTGTTCAAGAAGAAATAACCAAATAACGCGTAACCCCATTAAGAAATCAAAACAATTATGTTGTATTTTCCTTGAAATCAACACTAGGCTGTTTACTCTAGCATAGTGTTGATTTTCCTTGAAATCATGTAATCCTTGGCCATATACTTCACAACCACATTAAGAAATCAACACTAGGTTGTTTACTCCAGCCTAGTGTTGATTCTTCTCTATATCTCTCTAGAATGTAAAAGGCAAACTCCTCATTACGTGTTACCAATATCATCCAAAACAATGTTTTGGGCGGATTTAGTAACAGGATGCAATCCGCTTTGATTGTGAAGTATAGGGCCAAGGATTACATGATTGGGGACAAAAGTAAACTTTTTGTAAGAATTATATCGTATTGATTGGTAGTTGGATGATTTGTTGTACAAGAGTTGGATACCCTCCCTATATAGGGGTCCATGGATAATCCTAGTAGAGATATAATTACCATAAATACAAGATATTCTATCTACTTGGAGCATAAGTAAGATAACGTATATAAGGTAATAGTATTTCCTTATATAAGATATATGATCTTATATCCCTTAATATAGAATATTTCCTTAAGCAAGAGATTGGCGGATCCCATATCTCTTTCCGGGACAGATGGCTTTATTTATGGAACATGATATTTTCTCGAAGCGTTGCTTGGAAGCTCCTCCTCACTGTGCTTCGTGATCGTCATCTCTATCACGTCCCTTATGTAGCAACATGTCATGACGTCTCAAGGCGATCTGCGTAGACAGGATGCAGGGCCCCTACCAATACCCCTAAGGCATTTGTAGATGGACTGGTTGCATGTGGGAAACCCCTTAAACACATCTCCTCGGAAATCAAAGCTCCATATTTGAATTTTAAAATCCTTTCGAGATCTTTTGTAAACACATCACATTGGTCTATTTAGAGCAAGACTGACTTTCTCTTCATCCCACAACTGTGCCTTTGTATTTCTTCATGTAAAGCTTCTCCATCTTCATCCTCTATCTTCTACTTTGTTTCTCCTTTGCATCTTGAAAAAACCCTTAATGGTCATCAACAATCCTGACAGGGCTAAAGTCGTATGCCTATCAAAGAAATCCTAAAGTACCTACTACAGAGTATAGCAAGCAAGTCAGGGTCGATCCCACAGAGAATCAGGTTATCTATTCTTGTAATTCACGTCACCGACTAGGAACTAGGGGGGGGGGGGTTGTTTGTGTTTTTCGTAACCAAAGTAAACAAAGCAAGTACACAAGTTCGCAAATAACGGTTGAGCATAATAAGGGAAAAACGCCACACTTAACAAAGATCCACACAACAATAGAAAGGTCGATCACGGAATTCTATCAATCTCAAGTTCTTAATATTCCTATAGTTCTTCTTATCCCGATCATAGATAACTATTAGTTCTACCAGCCCTAATAGTACTTATTACTAAATCAAATCCGAAAACCTTCAAGACTCAATAAAGCAATATCAATCAAACAAGGATTCAACAAGATACATGCAATAGAAACAACCCGTTACTATAAGCATGCAATTAACTCTCTCTCACGATGAAGCGCTCGGATCCCCTATACGCAACAATCGTGCTTGCTACTAGATATGCAACCCGAACCCGGAATCACAAGTCCTAGCAATTAGGAAGATATCAATAAACCTAGGTGATCAATCTAGATAAATCAACATAAACCAATAATCAATCAAGCACAAGAGAATCAATCCAACTAGATAGGAAAACGAACAAGAGTAGAAAACTCACAACCAATCAATTGCTGGCTTCAAACTGTCAAGTGCAACAATGGAGGTTTAGTTCTCCATAGGGTTTGTGAGAGCAAAACCGTAGAAAGGTGGCAACTAGGGTTCTCTTCTTTTTTTGCAAAGTCTTAACAATTAGACTTAAATACAAAGGCAAATATTCAGGAATAAAATAAAGGAAAATAACAAACTTGGAAACAAAGTCTCGGATTTAAAATAAAACGGAATAAAAACACGGAATGAAAGTCTTCAGCGCGTCGCCACCGCGGGTGCGGTGACACCCACCGCGGGGTGCGATGGCTCTCCAGTGGTTTCTGTCCACTTCTCTGACGACCTCGCCGCAGGTGCGGCAGTGCCCACCGCTGGGTGCGGTGGGACTCCAGAATCTTGTCTGGTTTCTGCTTCTTCCACCGCAGGGGCGGTGGTCTTCGGCGCGGGTGCGGCAAGGCTCCAGTAACATCTCCTCTTCAAAGCTCTTCCTTGTAATCTCTCGCACCGCTCCTCAACTCGTCTCTTCACTCCTTTGGCGTCTTTCCTTGGTGGCTTCCTTCCTCAGTGTCTCCTAGATATCCACAATAGCTCAAACACCTCCAAAAACACCAAACTTCGCCTCCAAACGCCATACACATGAATGTGTCTAAATCTACCCGAATGACACCAATAAACCCTCTAATGACTCTTACTTAAGTCCTACAAAGTAGTGCTTATCAAATTCCCCCATGCTTAGACCTTTGCTCGTCCTCGAGTAAACTAAAAGAAAGTCCACTCCTCCAATGTAGCACACAAGGTCTCAGGAAGCATATCCTCCAACTAAGAGTCACCTAACCCATGCCAAAGCTCATGGCGCCAATCTCATCTACAACACATCCATACTCAACAGCTTAAGGGGCAAGCAGAGTACCCCTCCAAGCTTAACCCGGACATCCAATAGCGTGAGTGACCTCTAATCCTAGCCTCCATCTACGACTCCTTATGTCTCTCAGAGTGACCTACCCGACAATCCTTCTTTGTCTCCCTTCTTATGTTGCCCCGCCAGGTAAAATGAGGAATCCTAAAAAATCACTCTTCTTCTTTTCACTCATTTTGCCAAGGCGCCCTTTCGGGTTTTCACCAAGCCACTCATTTCATTTTTCAATAGATGGGCTCACAATATACTCACATCACTCTTGATCAATTATTACCCCAGCCTAATGCTGGTCCAAGCCACCTGCTTTTTACCTAGGCCACCCTTTCGGGTTTTCGACCTATCCCAGGATTTTTATGATAGCCTTTTTTTCAAATTTTTGGCTTTTTCTCTTTTTTTTTATTCATTTTTCTCCTCAACGACGTAGCAAGTATAGAACTCGACCATGCTTAGACATTGCATTGTCCTCAATGTAATGAAAGACAAAAAGAATAGAAGCACAGGAAAAAGCAAAAAAAAATAACTCATAACGTCGCCGAGCTGGCTTGGACACCTTCGGTGTTGCTGGCGGTGTACTCTATATGCGCAGGTCCGGTGTTGGGTGTTCTCATCAACTCCAGTGTCTTCTTCCTACCATGCAACCAAAGGGAACCACTTTGGTGAATAGTGGTGAACAATGATAACAGGGTTACACGGCCTTCAAATGCCACTAAAAATGGGCTCAGATATGATCGTGGTATGGGCCATGAGTGGTCTTACTTCGCAGCTGTCGACTGTGGGGTCGCCATCCTTGCCATGCGCACCCTTCACCATGGTAATACTGGACAGCTCGCCTCCGGTAGATTTTTTATTTTTTTTACTCCCCGTTTAAGGTTTTTTCGGGGCCTTTTTTTTTTTACGAACAACAGAAAGTAAAGGAAGCCCACCGCGGGGTGCGGTGGGATGCTCACCGCTAGGTGCGGTGAGCTCTCCAGAAACCTCCTCTTGCTCCTGCAGGAAAACTAAAAGACAATTAAATGGAACTAAAACAATACGAAAAATTAACTTACCTAACTTGGGTTGCCTCCCAAGCAGCGCCTTTAGTTAATGTCGTTGGCTTGACATGAAGCTCAGACAATCTCAATTCACAGCATCGGGTTCCTTAGTTACCCTCTCATTCAGTACCTCCTTCCTGAACCAATCATGGAAAGGTTTGAACCTTAGACCATTCTTCTTCTTCAGCGGCTCTGCCACCTTGACCTTCTTAGTCGCCGCTCCCCCATACTTAGATCGATCAGGGGGGTGTTTAGCCTTAACTTCAGGGGCTGCACAATAAAATGGAACATCTTCTTGCCCTGTGGAGTCAGTAAGGTGGGGCCACTGCCCAAAAGAGAAGTAGGAGACTCACCCTTCTCATCCAGTAAAGCCGTGACTTCCTACAGATTAGAAGATACAGGAATACTGACAGGCAAGTCAACTATGGGATCCTCTATTATAGGTTGTAATTCATCCAAAGGGTTGGGACTCATTACATCAACAAAGTTCAAAGAGGTGTTAATGATGGGTTTTATATCATATATGTTGTATTCAACTCCATCCCCATCAAATTCCATAGTTAATTTCCCACTTCTGACATCAATTGTAGTGTTAGCAATTTTCATGAAAGGTCTACCTAACAGCATATGTGCACCTGTACCACCACCCATATCAAGAACATAAAAATCAGTGGGAAAAATCAGCTTATCTACCATAACAAGGACATCCTCAACAACCCCTTTTGGGTAGACATTGGTTCCATCAGCTAATTGAATAACTAGCCTAGTGTCCTGTAGTGGTGACAGACCAAGAGACTCATAGAACAACAATGGTAAGACATTAATAGATGCACCTTTATCAATCTTTGTCTCACCAATGATGCAAGGGATAGAGAACATACCTGGATCACTGCACTTCTTGGGCATACGCTTTTGAAATACAGCAGACATTTGCTCGCTCACCCGGACCTGCTTCTTTTTCTTCTGCTTCTGGTTCCTCTTGATCGTGCAAAGCTCCTTCAAGAACCGAGCATACTTGGGAATGCTTTTAACAAGTTTAAGCAAAGGAATGTTGACCTCACACTTGCCGAAAGTTTCGAAGAAGTCCTTGTCGTCGACTACCCTTCTCTCCTTGAGCGCCTCTGGAAAAGGGGCGGGTGGCTTCTCGGAACCGAGAGGATGAAAGTATGGACGAATGTAGGTGTCCACATAAGGTTCATCAACAACTCCAGAAGTCTCGCCGCGGGTGCGGCCAGAAGCCACCGCCGGGTGCGGTGAATCCCCAGAAATTTCTTGAGAAACAGTACCGTCACCGCGGGGTGCGGTGGGCGCCACCGCTGGGTGCGGTGGACTCGACAGAACGTTCTGTCCCTCCTCATCATTCTCGCCGCGGGTGCGGTCACCCTGCCGCTGGGTGCGGTCATTCTCCAGAACACCCTCTTTTCCTGAGTCGTGCTCTTCAGCACTAGGATCGACATGCAATTGCTTACCACTTCTAAGGGTCACAGCACTAACATTTGCCCGTGGGTTAACTACCGTTTGAGATGGTAGATTTTCCGACATCTTTGCATCGATCCTCGTGATGGCTTTAGCCATTTGGCTCACTTGCGTTTCCAAATTCTTTATGCTTGACGTTGTGGCTTGAACATGAGTAGTGAAATGTTTCATCAAGGCTTGGAGCATATCTGCAGTTGAAAGAGATGCATCAGGTTGTGGAACTTGTGGCCTTTGTAGAAATTGAGGTCTTGGCTGCTATTGTTGTTGAAACTGAGGCTGTTGTTGTTGATCCCTCCATCTAAAATTTGGGTGGTCTCTCCATCCCGGATTATATGTGTTGGAGTAGGGATCATGCCGAGGTCTTGGATCGCCATAACCTCCTACAACGTTTACCTCAGCAGGCGAATCATCTTGTAGTTGAGGACATGCGTCGGTGGGGTGGAATTGATCGGCACAGACCCCACACGCTTTCAGTTGTTGAGGAGTCCCTTGCAGCGTAAGTCTCCTCACCATGTCCTTCAACTCAGCAATATCACTGGCATACGCAGAGCGACCAGAGTCAGCAGCATTGACTCCTCTCTTGGTAGAAGCTCTACCAAAGTTTCTTGTGCCCTCTGCCATCTCCTGAATCTTCTCCATAGCTGCTGCCGGTGTTGTGTTGAGAATATTTCCACCACATGCAGCGTCGACAATCCTCCTTTCATTGTCCAGCAGGCCATTGTAAAGATGAAGCACCAAATCTTGATTGGAATACCCGTGGAACGGACAGCTTGAGCAAAGTCTCTTGAACCGCTCATATTACTCATATAGGCTCTCGTCAGCCTCCTGCTCAATGTTGCTATTAGCCTTTTTCGAACTGTTTGCCTTCTTTGCAGGGAAATACTTTTCGAGAAATGCCTTATGCAGCTTGTTCCACGAATCAATGCTTCCTGTAGGCAGATGGTAATACCAGTCATCAGCAGTGTCCTTCAGAGTAAACCCAAAAGCTCTCATCTTGATTTGCTCCTCAGTAACATTCGCCGGTTTCATGCTCATGCATACTGTGTGGAATTTACCCATGTGTTTGATTGGGTCCTCGCCAGCCAGTCCATGGAAAGTGGGGAGCAAATGAATTAGCCTCGACTTCAACTCAAAGTTCACATTCTCTCCCACAATAGGGATCACTACGGCCAAAGGTTGCTGTTGCAAGTTCGGCGCAGTCAACTGTCTCAACGTCCTATCAGCATTCCCCATCTCGAATGCAGGGTTGTCAAAAACCAAAGTACGGTTCACTCTGCGTTCCTGGGACAAAGTTCTCTCAATCTCTGGATCAAAATCAAGAAGAGGTGAGTTAGTAGCATGAGTGTGAACCATAAGATAGGTTCACACCAAGGTTGGTAACAAACAAATCACAAAAAAAGAAAATTTGACTCCCCGGCAACGGCGCCAAATTTGACAGGGCTAAAGTCGTATGCCTATCAAAGAAATCCTAAAGTACCTACTACAGAGTATAGCAAGCAAGTCAGGGTGGATCCCACAGAGAGTCAGGTTATCTATTCTTGTAATTCACGTCACCGACTGGGAACTAGGGGGGGGGGGTTGTTTGTGTTTTTCGTAACCAAAGTAAACAAAGCAAGTACACAAGTTCGCAAATAACGGTTGAGCATAATAAGGGGAAAATGCCACACTTAACAAAGATCCACACAACAATAGAAAGGTCGATCACGGAATTCTATCAATCTCAAGTTCTTAATATTCCTATAGTTCTTCTTATCCCGATCATAGATAACTATTAGTTCTACCAGCCCTAATAGTACTTATTACTAAATCAAATCTGAAAACCTTCAAGACTCAATAAAGCAATAGCAATCAAACAAGGATTCAACAAGATACATGCAATAGAAACAACCCGTTACTATAAGCATGCAATTAACTCTCTCTCACGATGAAGCGCTCGGATCCCCTATACGCAACAATCGTGCTTGCTACTAGATATGCAACCCGAACCCGGAATCACAAGTCCTAGCAATTAGGAAGATATCAATAAACCTAGGTGATCAATCTAGATAAATCAACATAAACCAATAATCAATCAAGCACAAGAGAATCAATCCAACTAGATAGGAAAACGAACAAGAGTAGAAAACTCACAACCAATCAATTGTTGGCTTCAAACTGTCAAGTGCAACAATGGAGGTTTAGTTCTCCATAGGGTTTGGGAGAGCAAAACCGTAGAAAGGTGGCAACTAGGGTTCTCTTCTTTTTTTGCAAAGTCTTAACAATTAGACTTAAATACTAAGGCAAATATTCAGGAATAAAATAAAGGAAAATAACAAACTTGAAAACAAAGTCTCGGATTTAAAATAAAACGGAATAAAAACACGGAATGAAAGTCTTCAGCGCGTCGCCACCGCGGGTGAGGTGACACCCACCGCGGGGTGCGGTGGCTCTCCAGTGGCTTCTGTCCACTTCTCTGACGACCTCGCCGCAGGTGCGGCAGTGCCCACCGCTGGGTGCGGTGGGACTCCAGAATCTTGTCTGGTTTCTGCTTCTTCCACCGCAAGGGCGGTGGTCTTCGGCGCGGGTGCGGCAAGGCTCCAGTAACATCTCCTCTTCAAAGCTCTTCCTTGCAATCTCTCGCACCGCTCCTCAACTCGTCTCTTCACTACTTTGGCGTCTTTCCTTGGTGGCTTCCTTCCTCAGTGTCTCCTAGATATCCACAATAGCTCAAACACCTCCAAAAACACCAAACTTCACCTCCAAACGCCATACACATGAATGTGTCTAAATCTACCCGAATGACACTAATAAACCCTCTAATGACTCTTACTTAAGCCCTACAAAGTAGTGCTTATCAAATCCCAAAGGTTTAGGCTCTCAAACTTCCGATGACGAGCAACTTCTCTTCCATCCTTCTCATATTTTAACCTCTCATTATCAAAGATCTTTCTCCATCACTGGCCCTTGCCCCTTCGTTAGGGCAGTCGGTTTTCTTGAGGACCTGACCGTCACTGTGACAGGCGAACTAAAGTTTTCTGATTTATTTTGTAAATGATGGATTTCGATGTACGAATATCCATTTCCGATTGTACATTGCCTCCCGCTCTCGCCTCTAGTTTTCTCATTCTTGAATGCATTAGATATCAGCATCACCCATATTCTTCTTCAAACTTGGAGGATCTTTCTCACACTTGATCGAATCATCCAAACCCACAAAAATTCCCTTCACGATCCCAGATCTTCTCTATCTTATTCCCTAGCTTCGTGTGACCAAGGAAGGATTACGTGCAAGTCTAGGTCAGGGAAACCTTTCCTAGTTATTGACGCGACCAAAAACAACAGAGGCTAGTCCGATCGCTTCTTCTTCGTGAAGAAATCATCTATGGTGATGACACATGGCCAACCTCAACTTGGAGTGACTTAAATGAGATGATTAAAGAGCAAAATGAGCCACCATAGATGAGTTTTACTCACCCACATGCAACGGATGTTTCATGCCTATCACTTGTTTCAGTTTCAAAATTACTATTTGTGACAGTCTGTGAGACTGAAAGTTTATAATCTTGCTATTTTTAGTAGTTTTGTGTTAGACTTAATTATTTAAGTTATTTTATTATTTTAGTAGGCTTAGGGTTAGATAGAGAGAGCTAGGGCTGGCCATGTTGGTGTGTGCCATCTCTCTTCCTTGCTCCCTACTCTTCTTTTCTCTATTAAAACTATTTTCTATGTTAATGAAAATCAGATTGAAACTTTGGAATAACTTGGCTAAGTTATTCTTGAGTTGTTCAGTCCAAAATCTTCTCTTTACTTGTCCAATTACTCATAATCATGAAGAAATCAATTCGTGTTCACCAAGAAAGCAATCGAGATCTACCATCTTTTCGGAAATCCCAATTCGCGTCATAACCTGCGCTGCGAACTTGAAACTGCTGTAACTTTCAAACCATTCATCCGTTTTGCATGAAATTTGGATGCGTTCAACTAGACTTACTAAGGTTTTTTTTTGGAATCCGTTGATTTGGAGATATGTGCCAAAGTTATACTTTTCTGAAGACGGGACCAGTTCAAGAAAGTTCTTCTTGCTCTAGGAACAACTTTTGCATCAAGTGGTATCAGATTCCTAGGTTGAGGCAAGTATAAATTTTGGTTTTGCATGTTTCAATTCTTAATTTTCAGCAAAAACTTTGATCTTGTTGTTTCCTTCATTGCCAAATAAAAAACAATTAAAACCCAAACAAAGGTCGAGTTTTGTCCAGATTTTGCCTAGGAAAAAAATTATCTCTTCTACAATTGTACTTTATAATCTTAAAAAGCATCCCGATACGAGTCCGTGCATATAAAATTCATCAAAATCCCCCATCGTTTGAACCCCCAAAAGCCCAAAAAATGCACTTTTTGTGCGATTTCCATCCACCACCACCGCACCACCATCCAATCACCAGCTTCACCACCTGAGACCACTGCCCCCTTCTCCTCATACCCAGGGACCATATATCCAAAATTTACTCAAAACGACGATCTCTAACCCTAGGAACACTGATGCGTTCCTACCTGCGCAACAACTAGTCTACAGTGCGGCCTGCAAGACCGCGCCCTTGGCGCGTTCTGATATTTTCTATTTTAGCATTTCTAGTAATTTAGTAGTTTCCATTTTTGGCATGTTGCCACATTTGGTCATTTACTATATTTGGTATGTTTGTTTTTAACACTTACTATTTTAAGTCATTTCTATTTTTGGGCGTGTGTGTCTCTTGTGTCAAGAGCCCGGCCCATTAGGTTAGAATAAGGCCCATGGTCGAATGGCTTGGATATATAAGCCTCTCCTCTATGTACTTTCTTCCTACGCTTAGTTCATTGCCTAAATTCAAAGGTGAGAGAGTTCCTCCTTGCTTAGGCCTGGGCGTCACCCCGGTTACTTGTTTGTTCAAACAAGATCATCACGTTGATCTTCCTTCCGAGTCTCATCACGATGAGTCTCAAGAGATCTCGTCAGCCTTCATCATATCAAAGCCTCGCTCGATCTTCCTCGGTTTCCTCATGTGCAAAACCAGATCTATCCCTGAAACCTCGACAAGAGTTGGCGTGGTGTCTTCACGGTCTAGATCCGCTCAACCAACGCAAACCAAGCCCTCGATTCACATCAATTGGTATTAGATTTTAGTGGTACAAGGTGTTGTCTTTCCAATACTTCATTTCTTTTCTCAAGTTTTTGCTTAGACCCGATCCATCTCTACGTTCATCCATTGCTTCTGCCCACCTTTGTTCGTCCACTACCATCTTCAAACATACAAAAAAAAAAAAACTTTGGTGTGTCACACCACCAAAACCAAAAACAAATCTCGGCCAAATCCCCTTTCAAATTCCAACTTTTACAAAAACCATAAAACAAAAATTACCAAAAACAAAACCTTGCATCCATTGCCAAAATCCTTTTTTTTTTTTTTCTTTCCTTGTTTTTTGGCCACCAAAAAAAAAACGATCCCTATATATTCTTTCACGTTCACCAAATTTCCATTCTGACATTCCACGGTCAAATTTTCCTTTTAATTTTACATTTGTATTCCTAAAAAAATATAAATTATACCAAAACCACTAACTTAATCTTGAATATCTTTCACGTGTAACTTGCATATCCTTAAGGATTTGTTAGTTGTTTTGTTGATATTCTTGCTTAGCGTATTGGTTGTTACAAATCTTGATTGATATTGCTTGGTTGCCCTTGCTTGCTTCACCCGCCCTCACGGCCTAGCCAAAATAATCGCCCGTGAATGTACTCGATTGTTTGAGTCTAAGTTCACTTTCTTGATTGCTTGTGCTTTGATTAATTCTTGTGCTTTTTGATCATCGCCTTGAGTTTGTTTGCCATAGGTACCATCCATGACTTTTTGACGCTCCGACTGGGGCCCGCCCGAACACTTCCACCTCGACCACCGTCACACTGTTGTGCCGTCGGTGCCTTGCCGGTTATGACTACTCCGAGGAGTTCTTGGAGTGGGCCCGATATATGGATTACTACTTTAGCCATTGGGAATACGACAAGTATGAGCAATGCGGCATCTCCATTCATTGCTTCACCGGGTACGCCCTCAACTGGTGGTAACGCATAGAGGATGATCGATGGGACCGTGGTCGGCCTCTCGTTGGGACTTGGGAGCATCTCGTGTATGTCATGACGCGACACTTTGCCCCAAAGCCTGACGTTGAGGCTCACGCAACACGTACACGTCGGTGGTCCTGACCCCAACTCGCGTACCACATAGAGTGCGCTCCCCTGAGCACCCCAGCGTGCCCTACTCTAAGCGCCCCAACCCGCGCATCCTCAAGCATGCTCCAGTGTGCACCATGGGGCCCATTCTAGAACCGACGCCATCTACGACACCAGCCCCAGCACAGCGACAACTCCAGCTCTGATAGTAAGTTTGTAGAATCCGGTCCTGTCTTCTACGAGGTTTTTCTCCTTTCTCTAGACTCCAAATTGGATGATTTCAAAATCCAAAAGTTAGATAAAAAAGTCTAGTGTATGTCTGACAGGCAGGTTTTAGTCGTGTTACCTGGTCAAAATAAATCCTAACAAACCTAAACTAGTAGTCTGGGTAAGCAGGGTCGATCCCACAGAGAGCAGTTGTTTATCTTTATGTGAATTAGCATGCAAAGTAACAAGGGGGGTTTTGGTTGTTTTTTTTAGCAAAGGTTAAATTTTATTGATAGTGTTAGGCAAAAGGCCTAACGTCCTAGTTACACGCTTGCTTACTAAGCAAGTAGACAACAAACAACCCACCAAAAAACAAACAACAATAATAAACTTAGAAACACAAACACCAATCCAGAAACAGAACAAAACAAACTAGAAACGAAATACAATACAAGGTAAGCTAGAAGAAAGGGAAAAAAAACATGGAAATCAGACATGTAATCTCCTCCTCATTGCCATGCCACGCCTACCTCTCAACTTGAGCTTGTGGATGATCCTAAATTTACAAGCATGAATAATGGCTGAAGCACAACCATCAATGTCCACAACCCCCTCTTGAAAAATGATCTTGTTTCTGAGCTGCCAGGTATAGTAGACTGTACAGATTATGGACATCAGTTTGCACTTGAAAATGTTGTTATCTCTTCTTTGGCAATCAACAAACCAATTCCACCAATCTATCAAATTCTCTTTAGTGACACCAATACCCTGCCAACACAGGACTTTGCCAAGAATTTTCCGAGAGACATTGCAATCAAACCAAAGGTGCTCCTCCGACTCTTCACTTGATCCACACAATACACACTTATTATCTCTGATAATACCCCAGGCATAAAGTCTCTGAGCAGTAGGTAGTCTCTTAAGAGTTGCAAGCCAGCATGTAAAAGACCAATTTTTTGACTGAGTCCCTGTCCATAACAAGCCACACCAAGGAATATCAGGCCTAGGAGACTTGAAGAAACCATAGATCTTAGAGCAGTCCAGATTACCATTTGTTTTGATGAGTTGCAACTGATCAATATTCTGTGTCAAAGGAAGAAGCTGGTTTTTAAGGAGAAGAAGTGTCTTCCAAAGCCAAGAATCAGAAGCCTTGGGAGACATATCCCACACAGACCTCCCCTTCAGAACATAGTGATTGGCCCATATAGTCCAGATGTTGCTCTTGTTCAGAGTAAAATCAAACAAGAGTTTACTAAGGAGAGTTTTATTCCATGATAGCAGCTCCTTGAAATTAAGCCCCCCTTTATCAAAGTCACAGCAAACATTCTTCCAAACCACAAGGCTTCTTTTCCCACTAATCTCTCATGACCATAAGAAAGATCTACAAATGCTTTCAATCTGCTTAATCACTTTGATAGGAAGAAGTAAAGACTGCATCCAAAAAGTAAGCACACCCTCAATGACTGATCTAATAACATGAGCTCTGCCAGCATAGGACATCTTCTTGGCCATCTTGGATTGAATGGTGCTCTTAAGTCTATTAAACAAAGGGATGTAATCACAAACTCTAAGCTTCTTAGAGTGAAGAGGAGTACCAAGGTACCTGATAGGAAAAGTGCCAATAGCATATCCAAGGATATTGGTGCACTCATTCTTGTCAGTTTCACTAAGGCCACCAAAAGTAACAATGGTTTTAGCCTGGTTAGCTTTGAGCCCAGACTCATCCCCAAAACAAACAAGGCAATTCTTGATAAGAAGAAGAGTAGACTTGGAAGGTTTACAGAAAATCAGAAGATCATTAGCAAAAGCAAGGGAAATAATCTGAGCTTTTTTGCATTTAGGATGGAAATGGAAACCTTTAGTAGTACTGAGTAACTTAAGTCTTCTATCAAGCATCTCTATAACAATAACAAAGAGGAAGGGAGAGAGGGGATCACCTTGCCTCATGCCTCTTTTCCCAGGGAAAAAACCCTTAGATTCTCCATTGATAATGACTGAATAATAAGGAGTAGTGACAAGTTCCATGATCCATAAAACAAATTGTCTTGGGAAGTTCAGAAAAATCATAGCATCTTGTAAGAAAGTCCAGCTAACACAATCATAGGCCTTTTGGATATCAAGATTTATCATGCATCTAGGAGAGACATCAGCTCTGTCATACCCCCTAACCAACTCTTGAGCAACAACAACATTATGGCTAATAGATCTCCCTGGAATGAAGGCACTTTGTGAGGGAGCAATGACTTTATCAAGGAGAGGTCTCACTTTATCAACAAGGATCTTAGAGATGATTTTTAGTGCAATGTTACAACAAGCAATGGGCCTGTACTCCTTTACAAAGAAAGGATCGTCTACTTTGGGAACAAGGCAAATGAAAGTTGTATTGAGTTGTTTAAGGAGTTTCCCTCTTCTAAAAAATTCACAAACAACCTCACACACTGCATTACCAATCAAGCTCCATCCATGCTTAAAAAACCAACTACCAAATCCATCTGGACCAAGGGATTTGGTATTCCCAATATCAAAAACAGCATGTTGGATTTCTGCATAAGAACCGATGCAACATATGTCTTCACTATTATCAACACATAGTATAGGTCCTTTAAGAGAGGAAAAAGAACCTGGACAATCATTAATAGAAGTACCAAAGAGTTTTCTGTAGAAGTCGATCACTTCATTCACAATATCATCTTGCTGATCAATGTTGTTACCATTACTGTCTTTAAGAGCAAAAATAGAGCATTTAGCTTTCCTGACCTTGATACTATTATAGAAGAAGCTAGAGGTCTCCTCCCCAAATTTTAACCAATCAATTTTAGCTTTCTGAGTAATATAACTCTGAAGTTGTGCATTCCTAAGGTCAAGTTCATCCTTGGCTTCAGCAACAATGTTCAATAAGTAAACAAATAAACAAAAGCAAAGGGTTTGTATTCAATTAAAGGGAAATACTTAGCCAAACAAATATCCACTTTTCATATGAATGATCGGTCCTAGGTTATCTCTATTCCTTCCTTTGATTATTCATGTCCCTATTCTGAATTAGTTACCAGTCCTACCAGTCCAGGCAACCCTAATTATTAAACAATCCCTACCAACCTTCAAGATTTAATTCAATAGCAGCAAGAAGCATAGGAATTAGCCAGGATACATGCAACACCACAACTCGTAGTATTTAACATATAATCAAATCTCTTTCATAATAAACTAGTCCTACCAGTCCTACAATATCATGGATGC
The DNA here is from genome assembly GCA_027886185.1 of Rheum nobile. NCBI lineage: Eukaryota > Viridiplantae > Streptophyta > Magnoliopsida > Caryophyllales > Polygonaceae > Rheum > Rheum nobile. The sequence continues at coordinate 570,079 of WOAB01000566.1, read as the reverse complement.
TATAATAGATAAGGAATCTCAATCCGAAATATCCAAACCCTAGCAATAGACAATTACTAATATCAACTAGGTGATCAATCTAGTCAAATCAATAACAATCAATAGGAATATGCTCAAGAGAAAAGATATAACCCAAAGGACATAGGAAATAGAGAATTAACCTCACAATCAAATCATACGAAAAGCTTCAATTGTCGGACTAAGCAAAAGGGTGCTTAGCTCCTCATACTTCTTGGAAACGATTTAAATTCAAAGGGAAAACTGAATGGAAACAACGATGCTGAATATGATGATGAACAATGAAAGGGAAAACTAGGTTAAATAACCTAACCCTAAAACTAAAGGAAAAGATAACGAAATAAACCTAAAAGGAAATAATACTATATTGTTCGAATTAAATAAAATAAAGAAAAGTCAGAAAAAGGAAAAATAACAAAACTTCGGAAATCAAAGCCGGGTCGCCTCCGTGTGCTTCCGCGGCCATAAATCTGCGGTCGCGGAAAATAGAATTGTGCTCTCGACCTCGTCTTCACTGGTGAATTTTCCGCGGGCACGACAAGGAATCCGCGGTCGCGGAAAATGGAACTTTGCTCTCGACTTCCAGCTCTGAATATTCCGCGGGCGCGGTGGATCTTCCGCGGTCGCGGCAGTGACACTCCTTCGCTCCGTGCTTCGCCTCTCGCCGCGGACGCTTCGTGCCCTCCTTCTTGGTCGCGGTTGGTCGCAGCTCTCCTTCTTCTCCTTCGTTTGTGTGGCTCTTCCTTCTATTCTTCCTCGTCTCCTCAGGTGGTCTTCTCCTCGTCTTCTGGATGTCTTCAATTAGCTCCTCCGATCCACCATATCCACACTTCTTCTCTCCAACTCCCTACTCCACAGTTGTGCTCTAAATCTCTACAAATGGCACCCTAAACACCGGTAACAACTCCTAGATAAACACTACAAAATAGTGCTGATCAAACTCCCCCATGCTTAGACCTTGCTCGTCCTCGAGTAAGCTAATGTAAACCTACTCCTCCAATCAAATCCCCAAGGTCTCAGGAAGCACAGAAAAATCATCTCCTCTAAGAATTGCACCTAACATGAAACTCCAAGGCACCAACACAATATGCACAGCACAACACAACACATAACACCAAATCAACACTACACATAACCAAGCTAAAAGGAAAGTAGAGTACTTTCCCCAAGCTTATCCCGAACACCATAGAGTGAATAAACTTCTAATCCTAGTTTCCCATCTATCTTCTTATACCTCCCATAGTGACCTACCCGAATCCTCCTTATATCACCTCTTCTTATGTCACCACGCCAGGTAAAATGATGATTCCTAAAAATCACTCTTCTTTTTTTCACTCATTTTGCCAAGGCGCCCTTTCGGGTTTTCACCAAGCCACTCATTTCATTTTTCAATAGATGGGCTCACATATAACTCACATTACTCTTGACTTCATATTACCCCAGCCTAATGCTGGTCCAAGCCACCTGCTTATTGCATAAGCCGTCCTTTCGGGTTTTCGACTTATCCCATGATTTCTATTTTTGCCCTTTTTCAAATTTTTGGCTTTTTCTTTATTATTCATTTTTCTCCTCAACGACATAGCAAGAATAGAACACTCTCCCATGCTTAAACATTGCATTGTCCTCAATGTAATGAAAGATAAAAAAGAATGAAGCACAGGGAAAGGCAAAAAATTAACTCACAAACGTCATTGAGTTGGCTTGGACACTGAAGTTGTTGCTGGCGGTAGAGCAATGAACGCTCAGGTCTCTGGTGTTGTGGCGGTCTTCAACTCATCTCTACCGTGCAACCAAAGGGAACCATTGTAATATATAGTGGTCATCAAGGAAATCAGGGCTGCACGGCCTTCAACTCAATCAACTCCTACCATGTAACCAAAAGGAACCACTGTGGTGAGAAGTGGTAAATCAAGGGAACGGGGTTGCATGGCCTTCAATGAACACATGGTGGAGCCCAGATGTAATCGTGGTGGAGGCTCTAGTGTTCCTCCTCCTCAGCTGTCGACTGTAGGGACATCATCGTTGCCAACAATATGTGGGCTAATGTCTCCTCCGTGACAACATGATGTGCACCTTCTTCATGGGGAACTCTGGACAGCTGGCCTTCGGTAGCACTTTTTTTTTTTTAATTTCGTTTAAGGTTTTTTTTCTTCTTCTTGTTTTTGGTGCAGGGCAATAGGAGACTTACATTGGTGTGGTAAACACCATCCTCAATTGGCATAGGGTCTCCTCCCTGCAGGTTAGTTCGAACAAAACAAAAACAAAAACAAAGCAAAAACACGCTAAAACAGATGCAAAAACAGAGAATGAAAAGCAAAGAAAGAAGTACATACCTCGGGTTGTCTCCCGGACAGCGCCTTAGTTATTGTCGTGGCTCGACATACTACTCCATCCCTCAACTTGGTTCACTCACCTCCATTGAGCACTCGGGGTTCCCATCTGGAGGGTGTCTCTTGGAATCATCAATATTGAATCCGACCCTCTCCCCGTCGAATTCCATAGTGAGCGAACCGCTGCTCACATCGATCTTTGTAGTTGTCGTATTCATAAACGGCCTCCCTAGCATCACTGACGCTGCATCCTTGTCCTACCCCGTGTCCATCACAAAGAAGTCTGCAGGGAACACCAACTTGCCCACCTCGACTAGCACGTCATGCACCACTCCCTTGGGGTAGACGTAGGAATTATCCGCCAGTTGGATGACAATCCCCGTCTTCTCTAATGGGCCCAACTCCAAGGACTCGTAATCTGAGAGAGGCAACACATTAATGGAGGCACCCAAATCAAGTAACGCCTTATCGAACAAGGTACCCCCAATCTTGCAGGGAATTGTGAACATCCCTGGATCGCTAGCCTTCTTGGGTATCCGCTTTTGCAGCATAGCGGACACATTCTCACTCACCACCACCTTCTTCTTCTTCTTTTCTTTCACAGCCCTCTTTCTCTTGAGCGTGTAGAGCTCCTTCAAAACATTAGCATAACGAGGAATACTATTAATCAACTTGAGTAAAGGGATATTTACCTCGTAATTGCTAAACGTTTTGAACAGCTCCTTGTCATTGGCTGGCCTCCTCGTATCCGCCAGAGCTTCAGGGAAAGGTGCGGGAGGCTTTTCGGATCCGAGCGGAGGGAAATAGGGCCTCACATAATCATCATATGGATCCTTGTAGCGAGAGGCCGCGTCTGGGGCAGATCCACAGTCGCAGATTGGTGACCGCGATCGCGGAAAATCCTCGACCTGTTCGTTTTCTTCAGCCCTTTTTCCGCGGTCGCGGATTTCGTTCCGCGATCGCGGTTTGCTCTCGACCTGGGGCTCTTTTATCTCTGTGATTTTTTCACGGTCGCGGAAATTCGCCGATTTTCTCCTCCTTCTCCGTGATGCATCCGTGATCGTGGTTCTCTTCTTCGCGGTCGCGGACGTCCTTCTCCTTAGCTCTCTTAGCTTCCACCTCAGCCCCGCTCCTTAGCGTCATGGCGCATACATTCTCCTTCGGGTTGACTACCGTTTGAGATGGTAGCTTCCCCGATTCCCGCGCTTCCAACCTGCTCATAGCTATAGAGATATGCCCCATTTATTTCTCCAGGTTCTGAATACTGGACTTCGTCTCTTGCTGATTTTGGGCCACAATGTTTGCCAGTGCGTTCACATTGCTAGCCATAGTTGTCATGCCCTGGACAAGGGCATTAATCTTATCCTCACTAGACGCATGGGAACTGGAGCTCTGGCCTTGGGGTCTCTGGTTATAGGGAGCTCTAAATGGTTGTTGACCCCCAGGCTGTTGGTACTGTTGTGGGAGGGGGAGAAACTGTGGCGGCCTCTGTTGGTAATCTTGGTTCTCCTGGCCATGATGAGTGTTCTGTTGGTTCCCATACCTCAAATTGGGGTGGTCTCTCCACCCTGGATTATAGGTGCTGGAGTACGGGTCATATCTTGGCCTTTGAGGGCCATATCCGCCAATTGCGTTCACTTCAGCAGTGGGCTCCTGCAGCGTGGGACATGCATCAGTTGGATGCATCGTATCTTGGCATATCCCACATGATTTGACCTGCTGCTGGCCACCCTTCATCATGCACCGCCTCATCATCTCTTTCATCTCAGCCATCTCAGCAAGTAGAGTGGAATTGGGCTGAGACTATGCAGATCTCACGGATTGGGCGCCCGCCCTTTTACTAAACTGTCTTGAGCCCTCAGATAGCTCAAAGAAGACCTCATAGGCCTGGTCTGGAGTCTTATTCAGGATGTTTCCTCCACAGGTAGCGTTCACAATCCGACGCTCGTCATCAAGTAAACCTCCGTACAAATAAAGTGCGAGGTCCTAGTCGAAGTAGCCATGATAGGGGCAACTAGAAATCAGCTTCTTGAAGCGCTCGTAGTACTCATAGAGCGACTCAGCATCCTGCTGTTCGATGTTGCTAATACTCCTCTTCAGGCTGTTCAGCTTTGTCGCTGGGAAGTACTTTTCCAGGAAGGCCTTTTTCATCTTGGCCCACGTGTCTATGCTCCCTGGAGTCAGGTAATAGAACCAGTCATTGGCAGCATCCTTCAAGGAGAAAGGAAAGGCCCTCAGCTTGATCTGGTCTTCAGTAACTCCTTCGGCTTCATGCTCGTGCAGACTGCATGGAACTTCGATAGGTGCTTGTTAGGATCTTCACCACTCATCCCATGGAAGTGAGGGAGTAAGTGGATTAACCTAGACTTGAGCTCGAAATTGACTCCATCAGCAAGCTCAGGAAAATGCACAACAAGCGGTTGCTATTACAGATTAGGGGCAGTCAGTTGCCTCAGCGTTTGTTGGTCGTCTGCCATCTCAAAAGTGGGGTTGTCAAATATCAAAGATCGGTTTACTCTGCGGCTCTGGGAGAGAGTCCTCTCAATTTCTGAATCCAAAGCTAAAATTGGGGAATTAGTAGCACAGGTGTCGACCATAAGATAGGTCCACACAATAGTAACAAGCACACAAACACACACAAAGAAGAATCAAAACTTGCCTCCCCGGCAACGGTGCCAATTTAACAGGCAGGTTTTAGTCGTGTTACCTGGTCAAAATAAATCCTAACAAACCTAAACTAGTAGTCTGGGTAAGCAGGGTCGATCCCACAGAGAGGAGTTGTTTATCTTTATGTGAATTAGCAAGCAAAGTAACAAGGGGGGTTTTGGTTGTTGATTTTTGAACAAGTAAACAAATAAACAAAAGCAAAGGGTTTGTATTCAATTAAAGGGAAACACTTAGCCAAACAAATATCCACTTTTCATATGAATGATCGGTCCTAGGTTATCTCTATTCCTTCCTTTGATTATTCTTGTCCCTATTCTGAATTAGTTACCAGTCCTATCAGTCCAGGCAACCCTAACTATTAAACAATCCCTACCAACCTTAAAGATTTAATTCAATAGCAGTAAGAAGCATAGGAATTAGCCAGGATACATGCAACACCACAACCCGCAATATTTAACATATAATCAAATCTCTTTCATAATAAACTAGTCCTACCAGTCCTAGAATATCATGGATGCTACAATAGATAAGGAATCTCAACCCGAAATATCCAAACCCTAGCAATAGACAATTACTAATATCAACTAGGTAATCAATCTAGTCAAATCAATAACAATCAATAGGAATATGCTCAAGAGAAAATATATAACCCAAAGGACATAGGAAATAGAGAATTAACCTCACAATCAAATCATACGAAAAGCTTTAATTGTCAGACTAAGCAAAAGGGTGCTTAGCTCCTCATACTTCTTGGAAACGAAATAAACTTCAAAGGGAAAACTGAATGGAAACAACGATGCTGAATGTGATGATGAACAATGAAAGGGAAAACTAGGTTAAATAACCTAACCCTAAAACTAAAGGAAAAGATAACGAAATAAACCTAAAAGGAAATAATACTATATTGTTCGAATTAAATAAAATAAATAAAAGTCGGAAAAAGCAAAAATAACAAAACTTCGGAAATCAAAGCCGGGTCGCCTCCGTGTGCTTCCGCGGCCGCGGCCATAAATCCGCGGTCGCGGAAAATAGAATTGTGCTCTCGACCTCGTCTTCACTGGTGAATTTTCCACGGGCGCGGCAAGGAATCCGCGGTCACGGAAAATGGAACTTTGCTCTTGACTTCCAGCTCCGAATATTCCGCGGGCGCGGTGGATCTTCCGCGGTCGCGGCAATGACACTCCTTCGCTCCACGCTTCGCCTCTCGCCGCGGACGCTTCGTGCCCTCCTTCTTGGTTGCGGTTGGTTGCGGCTCTCCTTCTTCTCCTTCGTTTGTGTGGCTCTTCCTTCTATTCTTCCTCGTCTCCTCAGGTGGTCTTCTCCTCGTCTTCTGGATGTCTTCAATTAGCTCCTCCGAACCACCATATCCACACTTCTTCTCTCCAACTCCCTACTCCACAGTTGTGCTCTAAATCCCTACAAATGGCACCCTAAACACCGGTAACAACTCCTAGATAAACACTACAAAATAGTGTTGATCAATGTCCTCCAAATTTGAGCGTGAACGGATCTGGGAATCAAAAGTTATGACGATTTTACTAAAGGGTCACAGAGAGTTCCGTGAGGGAGATCATCAAGAGGAGTGTTTGGATAAAGAACGTGAAGGGGATGGATGGTGATGGATTTGGAGATGGAAATGAAGGGATAAGTGAACTCCTTTGGGCAGATATTACGCACCACACAAAGAAGAGCAATTTAATCAACGCCTAAGGGATATTACGCACCCAAAGTTGAAGATTGGTTTTTGTTCGATATTACTCACGAACAAGCTCTCAAATCCTGAGAGTTTTACAACTCTTGAGCTAGCCTATTCAAGACAAGGAAAAACCCTTCACTTAGCCAACTAATTACATCATTTAAATGACTTCAAATCTGAATAAACCCTTCATTGATCTTGAGAGGAAGAGGTCCAACGTGTCCCCATTGAAATTGAAGAAAAAGGCCCGAGTGGATTTGATATGGGCCTCGTTTTACGCCAACATGTCAAATCTACGATGGAGGCGCCGACGCCGGCTTTACATGGAGAAGAACCACCGAGTCAAGTACAAATTGGCTCAACACTCTTAATCTCAAAAGACCTTCCATAAGCTTAGTCATGAGTCTAAAAGCTTGGGCCCTTGTGATCATGCCAGGAGGTGGTTCATAGCCTTGCTTTGTTATAGAAACCCTAGCGGTGGTGCGCGCTTGTGAATGAGTGAGGCTGGGCTTGGGCGCCTTGGGAGAGCTTGGTGAAGCCATGGGCAAGTCTTCTTGATTTTCCTTAGGCATAGTCACATCATCCTCCCTCCCTTGAAAGGGATTCGTCCTCGAATCTGAGTGCACTTCAAGAAAAGGCTTTCTATTGCACAAAACTGCACCAAATAAAACAATGAAGTGAGGAGTCTTGAAAGTATTTATGGAAAGCAGGGCATGTGATAGGTGTTATTTCATACACCTTTACTAGCAATTATTAGCATGATTTGGAGAGGTTTTGGATGAGTTTTGGTGCTAAGTCTGCAATCCAAATGTTTTGGAGAGAAGTGAAGAAATCCAAGGTTTTGCAGCTTAGATGGAGCATGAGGATGGATGGAGCTGCTGGAGCATCTATGGAGAAGACTACCAACACTTGGTAGGATTGAAGAGTAGCAGAAGCAGAGAAGAAGAGAGCTGGAGAACTGAGCTCACCGCCCCGCGTCAGAAGTACCGCGGCCCGGCGGTGACTCTCAGTGAAGATGAAGCCCGCGCCAGAGGATGCCACCGCCCAGCGGTGGAAGTTCGATGCCTCGCGGTGGAATTCACCGCCTCGCGGTGGCTGTGCTTAATGACCTCGCGCTAAAGACGATTTAGTTTCCTTTTATGTTTGAGACTTTATTTTATTATTATTCTGTTTCCTTTAATTTCAGCTTTAGTTTAACCTAGTTTGTTAAGACTATTTAAGCCTCTTTTCTAGGTTAAGAGAAAAGAGACTTATCATCACTTGATTGCTTCCATTTTCAGACATTATTTTCTATAGAGTTTTTCATCCCCTTTGATGGAGAACTAACTTCACCCTTGTTCTGCTAGACGATTGAAGCAGTACAATTGATGTGTTGGTGAGATTTCTATTCCTTGTTCTTATCCTTATAAGTGTTGGATTGATTCTCTTGGTTATATTGATATTGATTTCTTGTTGTTCTTCTTAGCCTGATCAACTAGGTTGAATGCTTTTTATCAATTGCTAGGATTGCATATAGGGGTTCCGAGTGCATATCTAGTGGCAAACACAATTGTGCGTATAGGGGTTCCGAGCGTACAATTGTGAGTGAGAATCAGTTGCATGTTAAGTAGGGGAGTGAGTACTTGTATGTCTTTCTACTTGCATGTATCATATATCCTTGTGTGCATTGCTATTGCTATGTTGGTGCTAAGGTACGCTGACAACTGTGAGAATCAGTGGTATTTTATCATTGGCATAGTAATAAGTCTATTGACAACTGTGAGAATCAATAGTACTTAAGATCAGGGTGGGAACGACTATAAGGATAATTAAAGAACTTGGACGAAATAGATATTACATCAAACCTTCTCTGTGGGATCGACCCTTACTTGTCTGCTATACTTCTGTTTAGTGGGTTTGTTAGGATAATTTACTTTGATAAGGCTAATCAACGACATTTGCTTGTGCATCTTTTAGCCACCGTCAAATTTGGCGCCGTTGCCGGAGAAGGCTTTTGTTTGTTGTGTGTTTTCGTGATTGATTTTTGGTGGAGACCTATCTTATGGTCGACACCCGTAGTACTGACCCTATTCTAGCTCCTTTCGATCCAGAGGTTGACAAATCTTTCCTTAGGAACCTGCGCAATCAAAGGGAAGACGGAGAAGAAGGATAGAGACAGTTGAGACCGTTGAGACTGAAACCATCGAGACAGAAACCGTTGAGACTGCCAATACCCCAGCCGTTGCAATGGCTGGAACTGGAACCCTGCGAGAGCTTACTGAGCCGAATATAGGGGCGCAACCCCTAGCTGTCATCATCCCTGCGCTAGGAGAAGGGGTGAACTTTGAATTGAAGTCGGGAGTTGTTGCTTATCTCCCTAAATTCCACGGGCTGAGTGGAGAGGATCCGATCTCTCACCTGGGCAAGTTCCACAATGTCTGTATGACGATGAAGCCCAGGAATGTGACGGAAGACCAGATCAAGATGAGAGCTTTTGGTTTCTCCCTACTCGACTCTGCGAGCGATTGGTATTACCACCTGCCGCCAGGAACCATAGATACATGGACTAAACTGCACAAAGCGTTCCTGGACAAGTACTTTCCCACGAAGAAGGCGAATGCTTTGAAAAATGCAATTGCCAACATTGAGCAGGTTGGTGATGAGACATTGTATAATTATCTGGAGAGGTACAAGAGGCTCTGTTCTAGCTGCCCATTCCACGGATATGCCAAGCAGGACCTTGGCCTTTATCTGCACAACGGTCTGCTGGACCAAGAGAGGAGAATGGTTGATGCTGCATGCGGTGGAAGTATTCTGAACCTGACACCGGATGAGGCTATGGAGAGACTCCAAGAGATGAGTGAGAGTACCAGGAGCTTCGGGAAGACGTATCAGAGAAAGGCGGTCAATGCTGTGACCCCTGCAGGACCAAGCCCGGTGTTGACTGAGTTGGCCGAGCTGAAAGAGTTGGTGCTGAGGATGGCGAATCATAATGCCCCTCAACAAGTTAAAGCGTGTGGACTTTGCTCTAACCAGTCCCACCATACCGATACATGTCCCCAGCTGCAAGAGGAAGGTGTTGCTGAAGTAAACGCTGTAGGAGGTTACGGACCCCCTAGACCACAATATGGTGGACAACCCAATTACAATCAGAGAGGGCGTGACCACCCAGGCTTTAGATGGAGTGACCCTCAAGGTGGTCAACATCCAGTGCAGCCACAGCAGTACCAGCCGGTGCAACAACAGTACCAACAGAGAGCCCCTTATCAATAGAGGCCCCATGGCCAAACATCTAGAGCTTCTACTGAGGATATGCTAAAGACTCTGACTCAGCACTTTGCCACGCATGTGCAGGCTACTGAGTCGAGTATCAAGAACATGGAGAGGCAGATTGGTCAGTTAGCCGATGAGGTGACCAAGATTAACCAAAGGGCATCAAATTCCCTACCATCCCAGACCACTGTGAATCCCAGAGAGAACGTGAATGCTATCACGCTCAGAAGTGGTAAGAAGTTGATCGTTGCTCCTAATGCTGAAGAGGAGAACGAGTTCGAGAAGGAAGAAATCACCGACCGCCCCGCGGCAGACCCCATCGCGGCCCGGCCAGAAACTAGGGGAGGAGCCAGTAAAGGAGTTTCATTGACACCGCCCCGCAGCGACCCTCGCCGTGACCCGGCGCCTGAACCCAGTAAAGACATCGCAAACCCACCGCCCCGCGGCGCTGACTCACGCCCCGCGGTGGGCTCGCCACAACCTGGTCCACAAAACTCTGTCTCCGCTGAAGAGACCTATGATGATTACGTTTGCCCCGCGTTCCCTGCTCTAGGTTCGGAGAAGCCCCCAGCACCTTTTCCCGAGGCGCTAAAGGCAAAGAGAGTTGTCGACGACAGTGACCTGTTCAAGACATTTCAGAACTGTGAGGTGAACATTCCCCTGCTCAAGCTTATAAAGGCTATCTCGAGATATGCCAAGTTCTTAAAGGAGCTATGCACGGTGAAGAGGACTCAAAAGCAAAAGACCCAAAAGAAGAGTCCAGTGGGTGCACAAGTTTCAGCGGTAGTTCAGAAGCGTCTGCCCACAAAATGCAAGGATCCAGGTACTTTTAATATTCCTATCACTATAGGTGGGCATCTTTTTGAGAAAGCACTGCTAGACTTGGGTGCCTCAATTAATGTTCTAACCTATTCATTGATTGAAAAATTAGAATTAGGACCCTTGCATGATTCTAACATTGTCATACAACTTGCTGATGGATCACGTATTCCCCCTAAGGGTATAGTGGAAGATGTTCTTGTTATGATGAACAAGTTGCTCTTGTTATGCTAGGATGACCTTTTATGAAAACTTCCATGACAAAGATTGATGTAGATAGTGGAACTTTGACTATGGAATTTGATGGAATTATATTTGAACATAATATTCATAAAGCCAACTCCATTGAATTGTCCACCCCTCTCTGCATTAGTGATATTGATAATTCTGTGCATGAAAATGTTAAAACTGATGCAATGGAGACCGTAGTTGAGTGTTCCACTAATGAAGGACCTATTGAGTTGCATGAAGTGCGTGTTGGTGATGTCCTGCTAGATGATGTAGGAAGTTCTATTCCCTCTACTTTGGGCACTAGCCCCCCTGCACTAACCATACAAGGCTGTAAGCCTTTATCTAGTGACGTGCAGCATATTCAGGTTAAGCCATATCAGCCCCCACATCGTTCTAAGTATGAGGGAGACACTCCAAAGGAAGTACAGATGGAGTCAATGGCAAAGAGGGAACATGGTCTAAGGTTTAAACCTTTCCATGAGAGGTCTCCACAGGAAGAGACGAGTAGGAGGATTCCAAGGGGATCCTACTCTAAATGGTGACGGATCTGCACTACGTCGAGCCAATGACGATAACCAAGGCGCTATCCGGGAGGCAACCCGTGTTAGTCCTTCTTTGATTTTTCCTTTCATTAGATTATTTTCATAGTTTATTTTGCTTTGTTTCGTTCGCCTGTTACTCACATTTCAGGTACGAAAGTAAACCCGAGACGAGATGTGGTACCCAGCCAGTCTCACCCCCCCGCGGCGTTCCCTACCGCCCCGCGGTGAAGGTCAGGTATAACCTCTCGATTTTTTTTTTTTTAAAAAAAAAGCAAGAATAATGGGCCCCGAAAAAACCTTAAACGGGTGAGTAAAAGCTTATTTCTTAAGTGGTAACTAAGGTTTTGACGGATTGGGTTCCCTCTGGTGGGCCAAGATTTCTCTTTTGGGCCATGGTACATGACCGGCCCATCATCCATTTTTCCTTTCCCTTTCCCTGACCTAACCCCACTATCTCTTACCTCTCATTCCAACGCCCCCCTCAAGCTCCCACATCTATTTCCCTCTATCTCCCCCAAATCCATGTCGACCTTGAGCCAAATCTAGCCCCAAATCCCCAATTTGGAGTATATCCTCACAAACAAACAAGCCCAAACACAACCCCACCACCACCTTCAGGTCCACAGTGAGCTTTCTATTCTTCCCCTATATCATTTGATGTTCTCTTTTCTACATTGAGGACAATGTTCGGTTTAAGTATGGGGGAAGGATATAGTCTTGCTATCTTGCTTTCTATCTAGCTAGTGTACATATAGTTTCGTTTCTGTATTGTTGTTTGTCGTTGTTTCTGCACTCTATTAAAAAAAAAATTGAAAAACCCAAAAAGAGGTAAAAAGGCAACCAAAATCCTGGGATGGACTGAAAACCCGAAAGGCCAGTTCAGGTAAAAAGCAGGTAGTCCGGCTGGTATAGACCAGGGCAAAATTGGATTGGAGTGATGCGAGTATATGTGAGATATCTAGCAAAATGAAATGAGTGGCTAGGTGAAAACCCGAAAGGGCGCCTATGCAAAATGAGCGTAAAAGAAGAAGAGTGATTCTAGGATTTCTCTATATTTTTTGGCGAGGCGTCATAAGAAGGGGAGTCATAAGGAGGACTCGGGTAGGCCACTCTTGGAGCGATAAGGAGCTAGATTGGAGTTAGGATTAGGTTATCTTTGCATCACTTGTTTTGGTTGTCTAGAGCTTATTGTTGATATGCTGTAGTTGCTAGTGTCATATTGTCTTTAGTTTACTCGGGACGAGTAAAGGTCTAAGTATGGAGGAATTTGATAGGTGTTATTTCATACACCTCTACTAGCAATTATTAGCATAATTTGGAGAGGTTTTTGATGAGTTTTGGTGCTAAGTCTGCAGTCCAAATGTTTTGGAGAGAAGTGAAGAAATCCAAGGTTTTGCAGCTTAGATGGAGCATGAGGATGGATGGAGCTGCTGGAGCATCTATGGAGAAGACTACCAACACTTGGTAGGATTGAAGAGCAGCAGAAGCAGAGAAGAAGAGAGTTGGAGAACTGAGCTCACCGCCCCGCGTCAGAAGTACCGCGGCCCGGCGGTGACTCTCAGTGAAGATGAAGCCCGCGCCAGAGGATGCCATCGCCCAGCGGTGGAAGTTCGACGCCTCGTGGTGGAATTCACCGCCTCGCGGTGGCTGTGCTTAATGACCTCGTGCCAGAGACGATTTAGTTTCCTTTTATGTTTGAGACTTTATTTTATTATTATTCTGTTTCCTTTAATTTCAGCTTTAGTTTAACCTAGTTTGTTAAGACTATTTAAGCCTCTTTTCTAGGTTAAGAGAAAAGAGACTTATCATCACTTGATTGCTTCCGTTTTCAGACGTTATTTTCTATAGAGTTTTTCATCCCCTTTGATGGAGAACTAACTTCACCCTTGTTCTACTAGACGATTGAAGCAGTACAGTTGATGTGTTTGTGAGATTTCTATTCCTTATTCTTATCCTTATAAGTGTTGGATTGATTCTCTTGGTTATATTGATATTGATTTCTTGTTGTTCTTCTTAGCCTGATCAACTAGGTTGAATGCTTTTTATCAATTGCTAGGATTGCATATAGGGGTTCCGAGTGCATATCTAGTGGCAAACACAATTGTGCATATAGGGGTTCCAAGCGTACAATTGTGAGTGAGAATCAGTTGCATGTTAAGTAGGGGAGTGAGTACTTGTACGTCTTTCTACTTGCATGTATCCTATATCCTTGTGTGCATTGCTATTGCTGTGTTGGTGCTAAGGTACGCTGACAACTGTGAGAATCAGTGGTATTTTATCATTGGCATAGTAATAAGTCTATTGACAACTGTGAAAATCAATAGTACTTAAGATTAGGGTGGGAACGACTATAAGGATAATTAAAGAACTTGGACGAAATAGATATTAGTGATCGAACTTTATCTCTGTACTTGTGGATTTCGCTCTAGTGGAACTATTTTTCCCTCATTATATTTTCTAAACTCAACTCAATTCATTTGCTTTGTTTGCTTTGTTCCCTTGATAACTAAACCTCCCGTTTGTGTTACTTGTCATTCACGGTTGCATACTACATCAAACCTTCTCTGTGGGATCGACCCTTACTTGTCTGCTATACTTCTGTTTAGTGGGTTTGTTAGGATAATTTACTTTGATAAGGCTAATCAACGACATTTGCTTGTGCATCTTTTAGCCACCGTCAGCATGTGTAAGCAAACATGATTAGATCCATTGAGTTTCCATGGATGAATTTCCATGCACAAGTGTTGCCAAGTTTTAGTCTAAAGATATGCTTAAGAAAACAACATGAGATGCACATGACATTCTTATCAACAAATGCAATGCATAGAACAAATATTTTCTCATGCAACAAGTATTGCAAATGAGAACAACGATGCACACATGAATGCCTAGATCTACATGCATAAACTAAATGCCACAAATGCAATGACTTGTATACATGCTTATCACGAACTAGTGGCATCCAACAACTCATGAATTGAGCAAGAGAAGTTTGATGTATGCATGAAAATCTAGTTCTACCAACAAAATCAGATTCATGAGTTGGAAATTCTCTAGCCTTTGAAAAATATTCAGTTTGATGCAAGGGAAAAAGAATTCAGAGAGTAGGGCCAAGAGTTACTCTCCTAGAATAAGTCATCAATGGAACTTCCTTCTTTTCTTGACCGCAAACAGATTTTTCGGAAGGCTTCACATCCTTGGTGTCAACTTCTTCTTTTAGTAGGAAAGGCAAACTTGAAGGAACCATGTGTGTCCGGTCCGTCCATGGAGTAGCCAATGAAGTTAAAGAGCTTCGCTTGAAGGTAGGCCAAAACTTGCTTCTTGGAGGAGTAAGAGATGTTTCCAAGGTTTCCTCCTCTTTTTCTTTTGGCCTTAGCTCCTCTTTTTCTTTTGGCCTTAGCTCTTCTTCAATGATCATAGGAGGCTGACACTGTTCTTCTTTGATCTCTTTAACATAAAAGGGATGGCTCAGCAATGGGAAGGAGTTGTATGACCTTCTTTGGAGCTTCCAACCTTGGGGTTTCTTCAGACATTGGCCTGAGCTTTTGGTGGAGCATCTCTCCTTGGTTGAGACATTGCAACTTGTAAAGGCTCATTGAATAGACTCGGCTGGACCATTGCCATGAGCTGCTCGAATTGCTTTGCCTCAACCGGTCTTGGAATCTCATCATAGGCAGCTAGGAATCTTGGTTGAACCCTCATTGGTTCACAACTTGGCTCTTGGCTTCTAGGACGATGTCTTAACAAAGTAGAAGTGTTGTTTGAGCTGCTAGGCCAACTCATAGTAGAAGACCTCCTTTGATGCTGATGTTCATACACTTTAGTAACCAGTTGAAGGACAACTTCTATAGACCGTGAACTCTCTAAACGATGCTCCTTAACATAGTAAAGAAGGTCAGTGTTCAAACCATTAATGAACTTAGAAAGAACGTACCTCTCAGTGTGGTGAAAGCCGGAGATGAACTCAAGTTGAGCGATCTCTTTGTACAACTAAAGAGGGGGTCGATTGCCTTGCTTAATGCCCTTCAATCTGGCTTGAACATGGTTACCAAAATCTTGGGGAACAAAAGAGCTTCGAAGGATTGTTTTAAGGTCCTCCCAAGTGGTGATAGGTGGATACCCAAAGTGATCACAATCTTCTTCATACTCAGCCCACCAAGAGTAAGCATAGCCTTCAAAATAGCTTGTGGCAATGGCCACTCATTGCTCATCCTTATAGCCATGATGGTTGAACAAACATTCAGTTTTCTACTCCCAAATTAAGTATTCAACAAAGTCATGAGTGCGATGAAAGGACTGGGGAGTGAGCGTGTCTCTGAGATGGTGATCAATCCGTTCATCCATGAAAGAGGTTTACTCTTCCCACATCTACGCATGGTTAGCAATCCAAGGAAAAATATACCAAATTACAAGGCAAAAGAATAGCAACCAAATCAATGGAACCTTGATCCAAGCAAGTGTCAAATTTTGATATAAAAGTTATCACAAAATTCAGAATTGCAAACTCTCTAAAACAAGGCCATAGGGTAGTTTGAAAACATAAAACTCAAGCCACAACTAAAATTCTTTGAATCGACAATCACACAATGCAAGTCGAACCAATCAAGACACCAAGAAGCTACTAGGCACTTAAGATCTTAAGTTTTCAAAGTAGTCTAACATTTAGCCTAGGTTGGTTTCTTTTTCTCATAGGGTCCGAGTTTTTCTAAGCCCGGTCTCTTTTCCTTCTCACCGGGTCCGAGTTTTTCTATGCCCCACCTCTTTTTCTCACCAAATCCGAATTGGTTTTATAAGGCAATAGCGCAACTCACAACAATCTCAAATTGATTTTCGTTTCTGATTTTTTTTAATAGCTACACCTAAGCACACAGTTTTAGACAACAACTTTACTTAGATCCTAAGTGTTGTCCCTGTATCTCGTTCCCTTGATTAGGCACGAATTAGCAATACAAGGATGGCCAAGGAATGCTATGTCGCCTCCATGAAGAGCGCGATCGAGCCCAAGACCGCATAGCAATCACAGCTCGGCGAAGGATCCAGTCGATACGTCGAACCAGAGATGGAAAAACTTGATGAGATCGCACTAGATCCTACAAAGCCAAACCAAACGGTAAGGGTCGGGTCGGACCTGGACGACTCGACCAGACAACAAATATTGGATATCCTCCGATCTAATGCTGATTTCTTTGTGTGGTCACATGAAGACATGGTCGGAATATCTACAAACATTACTCATAAGTTAAATGATAGCAGAAAAATTGGCTATCATTTAATGTGGAAACTCAAGTGAACTCAGCTGGATTTTAATGAAGTTGATTCAAGAGTCTTTAGTAAATGCAAGTAATAATCAAATTTCAGTTTCAAGTCACTCAAGGTTGTCTTCAACCTTGCACTTACACCATGAATCAGCCTAGAAAATCAGCATAATAACACACAAAACTTCAGCAAACTCGACACAAAATGAGCACGAAAACACACATTGCTTGCGCTTGAATTATGATCGACTTTTAAACCAAAGTTTGAGCGATTTACCTTGTGTGGCTCTGATACCACATGATAGGATCACGTCTCCCTAAGCCTCGGTGCAAGGTAATCACCGAGGAATGATGTGAAACTCGTGCCTTGCTCCTAGGATCTTTAAGAACTCGACAGTAAGTTTCCAAAACTGGGTCCTGTCTTCTACGAGATCGTTCTATTTGCTCCGGACTCCAAATTGGATGATTTCAAATCCAGGAGCTAAATCTAGGAGTCTTGTTTATGTCTTCAAATTTGAGCATGAACGGATTTGGGAATCAAAAGTTATGACGATTTTACTGAAGGGTCGCAGAGTGTTCCGCGAGGGAGATCAGCAAGAGGAGTGTTTGGATAAAGAACGTGAAGGGGATATGGATGGTGATGGATTTGGAGATGGAAATGAAGGGATAAGTGAACTCCTTTGGGCGGATATTACGCACCACACAAAGAAGAGCAATTTGATCAACGCCTAAGGGATATTACACACCCAAAGTTGAAGATCGGTTTTTGTTCTATATTACTAACGAACAAGCTCTCAAATTCTGAGAGTTTTTTTATGCTGAAAGCAAAGGTTTTCTTGAGTTTTTTATTATGATTTGAAGTGAGCCACAAAGGCCAACAAGGCCAGCTTAAATAGGAACAAAATTACAAGAGTTACAACTCTTGAGCTAGCCTATTCAAGACAAGAAAAAACCCTTCACTAAACCCTTCATTGATCTTGTAGAGGAAGAGGTCCCACATGTCCCCATTGAACTTGAAGCAAAAGGCTCGAGTGGATTTGATATGTGCCTTGTTTTACGCCAACATGTCAAATATGCGGTGGAGGCGTCGACGCCAACTTTACTTGGAGAAGAACCACCGCGTCAAGTACATTCTCCCTAGTCAACTCAGTGAGTGGTGAAGCTGGGGTGCTAAAATCCTTAACAAATCGATGGTAGAAACCAGCCAACCTTAGGAAGCTTTGAACTTGCGTCATGGTAGTAGGAGTTGACCGTTCTCTAATTGCCTTCACCTTCTCTTCATCAACCTTCAAACCTGCCTTGCACACCACAAAATCAAGAAATACCACATGATCCGAACAAAAATGGCACTTCTTAAAGTTGGCATACAAATTTTTTTTCCATAGGACTTCTAGGACTAACTTAAGCTGTTTAGCATGCTCTTGCAAATTTTGACTATATACCAAGTTATCATCAAAGTATACCACTACGAACTTGCCTAGAAAATATCTCAAGACATGATTCATAAGGCGCATGAAAGTACTAGGAGCATTTGTCAAACCGAATGGCATAACCAACCATTCATACAAACCATACTTTGTGTTAAAGGCGGTCTTCTGATAGGTGTCATTTCATGCACCTTTACTAGCAATTATTAGTATCATTTGGAGGAGTTTAGGATGAGATTTGAGGCTAAGTCTGTGATCCAGAAGTTGTGGAGAAAAGTGAAGATATCCAGGGATTTACAGCTTAGACGGAGATGGAGATGGAGATGATGAAGATGGATGAGGTTCTGCTAGAGTTTATTGGAGAAGGCTACCAACACTTGGTAGTAATGAAGAGCAGAAGAGAAGAAGAGGAGGAGCTGAAGAAGGAGTGGGCGATTTCACCGCCCCGCGCCAGATGCCACCGCGACCCGGCGGTGGGTCTCAGAGAAGAGTTGGCCGCGCCAGAGAAGGATCTCACCGCCCCGCGGTGAGGCACGTAACGCCCCGCGGCCAGAAGGATTTTATTTCCTTTTATGCATTTCGGATTTCCTTATTTCTATTATTTTATTTCCTTTGTTATTTCCATTAGGTTAACTTATTTTTCCTAAGCCTATTTAAGACCCTTTTCTAGGTTAAGAAGAGAGACACTACTCTGATATCACGTAGTTTTACTTTTCATTAGGGTTTCATTTTTGCATCTGAATGGAGCACTAATTTCCCTTTGTTCTACTAGACGTTTGAAGCAATGCAGTTGATGTGTTTGTGAGATTTTTATTCCTTGTTCCTATTCTTATAAGTGTTGGTTTGATTCTCTTGGTTATATTGAATATTGATTTATTGTTATTCTTCTTAGCCTGATCAACTAGGTTGAATACTATTTAGCCATTGCTAGGATTTGCATATAGTGGAATACGAGTGCATATCTAGTAGCATACACGATTGTTGCATATAGTGGAATACGAGTGCGCAATCGTGAGTAAGAATCATTTGCATGTTAAGTAGTAAGGTTTTCTTCTATTTGCATGTATCCTATATCCTTGTGTGCATTGCTATTGCTTTATTGGTGGTAAGGTTTTCTTCCATTGATATTATGATAAGTCTATCAACAACTGTGAGAATTGGTAGTACTTAAGATCAGGGTGGGAGCAACCATAAGAATAGTGAAAGAACTTGAATTGAATAGATTTCAGTGATCAAATTATATCTCTGTATTGTGGATCTCGTTCTAGTGGAACTCTTTTCCCCAATCATATTCTCAACTCAATCAAACTTGTTTTCTTTATTCTCCTTGATAACTAAAACCCCCCTTCCTTGTTACTTGTCAATCATAATCATAATTGAGATGTGATGCACTCAAGAACACTCGATCGACACTCGATGTAACTCACGAGCAAGATGAATTTTCCTGGAAAAATTCTTCAAGAAGAACACTTGTATACTCTAGATTTGGATGATAAAAAATGTGCCTTCAAAGTGGCAGCCAAACAAGATTTAAATAGTTTGTAAAACCTAGTGCTAGCAACCCTTGATATGCTAGGCATTGATTACTAGTACCACACTAATTAGCTGCCCAAGTTTAAATAAACCAAGACATAATAAGCTTATAATATTCTGCTAAAGTGACCACGTGACTTAGGGGAAAATGCACGTGCCACTTGGAAGTTTTTCGGTCAAAATTAACCCGGTTGGGCCTTGAGCAAAATGACCGAACCAAGTTCAAGTTCCCCCAGCGCTATTTGAGTTAAAATACCCTTCATAAGCCTAGCTTGGAGCCTAGCAGCTTGGGCAAGAGTAATAACCCCAGGAGGATGATCATGGCCTTGGTTTGATGGAGAAAGCCTAGCGGTTGCGCGAGCAAGCGAACATGTGAGACGTGGCTAGGGCGTCGGTGCACTTCCCTCGGCGCACTTGGGCTGGATGGTGGACATATGACTAGGGAGGTCCAAGGACGTCGTGGTACAAAAGATTTGTGGCCTTTCTAGGGCTTGGGAGCCGAGGAGGGCTCACAGCGAGCGGTACCGGGGTTGGTGCAAGCGAGGTCATTGGAGGCGACACGGCTTGAGTTCATGATGGACCATAGTCACATCACCCTTGCTATGCAATAGCATGTAAGACCGTCTCATATTGATCGCGTCATTTTTGTTGTTGTTATATCCATCATTCTAACAGTCTTCTCCTAACAGGTCCCCCAAGCGACGTTGTGTGCCTACAATCACCTTAGAGGGTTATCTTCTAAAATGGACTCTCTAAAGGAGCAAGATGGGACTGACAAGAGGACAGTTGAAGTCCTGACTTTCATGAATTCTGAGTTATCGCAAAGCATGGTGGTGTTCTAAAATAAGGGCTTCAAGCTTTATGATGAGAAGACTCATCTCAAGGAGGAGAATCTAGCGACGGTGGGAGAGAACGAACATATGGCGGTGGAGCTTGATGTGGCGATGGCTTATTACTCTTGGTTGGCCAAGGTGAACACCATAGAGAACATCGTCGTCAGGAAATATGTGGAACGGGACGCAGTCGTTGAGAGGAAGGCATTTCACGATGCTTATCCTTCTGAGCATGTGTTCCCAAGTATGACGTTACGGAAGCTTACTGACGTCGAGGAGGAAGAGGGGTCGGTCCCTGGGGAGGAGCAAGATCTTGTGGCGGAAGGGGATGTGTTGGACCTTATTATCACCTCGTGAAATCTTTCCTTAGGAACTGCAATAGTGATTGTCATTGCCCGTAGTGGAACATGTGTTTTGAACATTTGGTCTCACCTCTTGTGGTGGTTTGACAATGTTTTCCCCTCGTCCATGGGGACGAGGTGTTAATTAGCAGTAATATTCTTCGCATGACTTGTGTGATTGCTTGTCTGTGTTTCATGCCTTTGTATCTTTGGTTGTGCAAGTACACCAAGATTTGGAACGATCACAAAAGAGGACACGATCATGTACAAGAGATGGTGCTCAAGCTTGTCGCGTCATGCCAATGTTGACAAGGTCAATCGATGATGTCAGAGATGTCATTGAAGGCATTGAAGGTGAAGTGAAGGCTTTTGGAGCAATAGCCGATGTAATCGATGTAATAGATTCTTTGCATAGCGTAAGTAGAATAGAAAAGGTCACGTTCTTCGAATGAGTAACAAGATCCGCTGCTTTCGATTTTAATGCTTGTGTTTTCATTGTTTTGCCTTCTGTTTTTCTTTCGAAGTGTTTATTGAAAGTTATCGTAAGTGTCTCTGCACTTGGAGAGTAGTTATAGATGTGCCCAAGTATTGATTCTTTCTTGATCCTGTGACTTAGTTAAGAGGTAACAACTACAAATGCTTTCGGAGGCGATGCGTAAGTTGTATTACCGGGAGTGAGTGTGTCATTGTTGATCGTAGATAATGGCTTTGTAGGTTGCAACTTGATTATGAAGTCTATGTCACGATCTATGTAGATGACCGTCAGGAATCAAGGTGTCATAGAGACGACAGAGATCGCGGGATTTGCGCCGCGATAATAATAGGTGACCGTTAGGGGCCATGGCATCATAAAGACGAGAGAGAGAGAGAGAGAGAGAGAGAGAGAGAGAGAGAGAGAGAGAGAGAGAGAGAGAGAGATTGCGTCACGGCATAGCCCATGGGGTGTGACCGATATAGCTAGGGTGTCACGATGGAGCATGGATATTGCCAAAGGGCGACTGGGGGTTCACAATAGCGAACAGGTATAGCCAGGGGTACAACATTGCTCGACTAGGCGAGGGGTACAACGTCACTCGACTAGGCGAGGGGTACGATGTAGATAGACCAGGCGTAAGAGGGGTGCGATGTAGCTTGACCAGGCATGAGAGGGGTGCGATGTAGCTCAACCAGGCGTAAGAGGGGTGCAATGTAGGTCGACCAGGCGTAAGAGTGGTGTGATGTAGGTCGACCAGACAAAAGAGGGGTATGATGTAGCTCGACAAGGCGTAAGTCGACTGTCGGGTTAGCGACCCATGCAGATATGTTGTAGAGGCGGTACCCACGAGGTCAAGGACATGTTGAAGAATTGCGATATGGCTGATCCAACTGGACATATTATCTTTCTTAGTGGGCTTCCCCTTTTTTATTTGTTTCTTTCCCTAGCGGGAACCACGTAAACACCTAGGCGATGCAGCTCACCACGGCTAATGTCATGTTTTGGGGGCGTCATGGCATAACTCGAGGAGTGTGACCGGTATACCCAAATGGGTATCACGGTGAAGCACCGATGTAGCCTAGGAGGCATCACAACAAAGCTCCAAGGGAACAATGGTGATATAGTCGTGCGCCATGACAAAGCCCCAAGGGAACAACATCGATGTAGTTGGGGGCATCACGGTACGACCCAAAGGGTGTGATCGGTATAGCTGGGGGAGTCACGACGCGTACCAATGGGTGTGACCGATATAGCCAGAGTTGTCGGCATAGATGGGGGCATTATGACGAAGCTCCGAGGGAACATCATCAATATATCCAAAGAGCGATGTAGCTCGACCAGGCTTTACCCAAGGGGCATAAACACAATAATATAGCAATGGGAGAAAAGTATTGCTCTTTTTGAATGAATTAAATTTCAATAAGGAATATTCATAGAATGTAGTCCGGATTAGAAATATTAATTTTTAAGGTGGGTCGCGTTCCAGCTCCGGATGACGGGCACACCTTTAGGGTTTTCCAATTCGTAAGCGCCTTGTCCGACTACCTTTGTGATTTGAAAGGACCTTCCCAACTGGGTCCTAGATTTCCATCGTTCTCCTCTGTTGTGTTTTGGAATACTTTGTGAAGGACCCAATCTCCAACTTGGAATGCTTTTATCCTTACGTTGCAGTTATAGCTCATGGCGACCTCTTCTTGGTAAGTCACCATCCTGGTGGTGGGCTCGCCGCGTAGCTCATAGACAGTGTCTAGCTTGGACTACATCAGTTATGTATTTCTTTCTTCTGTGAGGAAGCGGTAGTGAGCCGTAGGGACCTGCACTTTGACGGGTAGGACAACTTCATTGCCGAATGCTAACGAGAAGGGTGTTTTACTTGTTGCAATCCTTGGAGTTGTGCAATGTGACCATAAGATAGAGGGTAACTCGTCCGCCTATAAACCTTTCGCCTTCTTGAGCCGTTTCTTCAAGTTGTTGATAGTAACTTTGTTGCTAGACTAGGCTTGGCCATTGGCTTGAGGATAGCGTGGCGTCGACGTGATGAGTTTGATTCCTTTGCTCCTTGCAGAATTCATACATTTTGTTGCGTATGAATTGGGATCTGTTGTCGCACACGATGGTGTCGGGGCCATCGAACCTTCTCCAGATGTTGCTCCGTATGAAAGCGATGGCATGTGAATTTTTTTATATCCTGGAATGCTTCAGCTTCAATCCATTTGGAAAAATAGTCCTTCATGGCAATCATGAAGACACGTTGGTCGGACGCGACCGATAGCTTTCTAACAATGTCCATTTCCCACTTCATGAAAGGCCAAAGGGATGAGATTGGATGTAGATCTGACGGTTGGTGGGACATTGGGCCATGTCTGTGGCACACGTCGCACATTTTCTCATAGTCGATGGCGTCTCTCTTCATAGTGGGCCAATAATATCTTGCGGTATAAGCATACAAAGTGAAGTTTCTTCCTCCAGAATGATTGCCACATTCCCCGTCATGGAGTTCATGCAACATGTTCTGGATTTCTTTCTCCCGAAGACAACGTAGGTAATATTCGATGGTGGACCACTTGACAATCATGTCATCTTTGAGGACGAAAGTAGACGCCTTGGCGCGCAAACATCATGCCTCATTCTTATCAAGTGGTAGTTTGTCATGCTTAAGCCAATTATAAAGTGGAGTAGTCCAAGAGTTAAATTCGTTAGAGTAACCGACCTGCATGCGGATCAACACGTCAGATGGTTTGTTGATGGCGGGAACTTCTATATGTAGAAAATGAATCTTCTAGTATTCTCTAGGATCGATGATGAAGCTGAGATTGACCAACGCGTCGACTTCTACGTTTATGTCCATGTGAACTTGCTTGATGTTGAATGTGTCGAAGGACTTGATGATGTCACGGACGACTTCCAGATAGCTTGTCATCTTGGAGTCACGTGTCGTGTATGCTTTGTCGATTTGGTTCAATATGAGCATGGAGTCGCAAATTAATTTGAGATTCTTCACACCCGTCTCTTTGGCCAAGGTGATGCTAGTCATGAGTGCTTCATATTCAGCCTCGTTGTTTGTTTCTTTGAATTCGCATCGCACAGCTTGGGCTATCCTATCCCATGTGGCGATTTTAGGACAACCCCTAGTCCGACGTCATTCTGATTGGAGGTATCGTCGTTGAACAAGGTCCACTTTAGGGAAATAGGGTTCTCGACTTGCAACATCTCTCCTATTATTTTTTCTTCATAGGTTGGGATCAAATAGGCTACAAAATCTGCCAAATCTTTCGACTTGATTGTTGTTCCCGTCTAGTATTGGATGTCATAGCCGCCGAGGTGCACTGCCCACTTTGTCTTCCTCCCAAATAACTATGGTTTGTGCATCACGTTCCGGATTGGATAGTTTCTTTCGACTCTAATGGTATGAGCCTCGAAATAGGCCTCATCTTGATGGATGTGGTGATGAGGGCCAATGTAAGTTTCTCCATGGGTGAATATCTTGTCTTCACGTATTTTAAAGTTTTACTCACATAGTAGACGGCAAACTACTCGTCGTCTTCCTATCTTACTAGGATGGCGCTTATTGCAGTTTCCGTGACCGCCAAGTGTATATATAGGACTTTTCCATCTTTTGGCTTTGAAAGTATGAGGGGACAAGTTAGGTACCTTTTTAACTCTTGGAAAGTTTCGTGTTCGTTTGTCCACTCGAATGACTTGTTCTTCTTCAAGATGTCGTAGAACAAGCGATTAATGTCTGATGCTTTTGAGATAAACATGTTGAGTGCGATGACCCTGCCTGTCAGTGTTTGGATGTCTTTCACGTATCGCGGGGAATGCCCGTCTCCAGTAGTGCTTGCACTTCTTCGTGTATCACTTTGTTCCTCTCGGGCACGAACTTTCTTCGTTTCTGCTTGACAAGTGGATCTCGAGGCTTGAGTTTATGGACGATCACGTAGGGATTAACGTCGCTCATGTCCTCGTGTGTCCACGCAAAACATTCTGAGTGGGACCGCAAGAAGTCAACCAATTTCTTTTTTGTTTCGCCGGACATATCTACGCCAATCTTCACGACTTGTATAGGTTTAGTAGGATCTAAGATTACCTCATCGAGTTAGGCGGTTCTAGCTTCGTGTACTGTGTAGACATCCTGTAGTCCATTAATTTCTATGTCGTCTGTCCCATGAGATTATGTGTGACCGTCGGCCTTATGGATATTCTATTACACTCTTTGCTAGCCTCTGCTCGCCCTTGATCTATTGCACGGCCCATTTGGTGGGGAACTTGACAGTCTGATGATAAGTTGATAGGACTGCTCTCATGCCATGTATCCAAGGGCATCCAAGGGTAACGTTGAAAGATGATGGGCAATCTATGTTTAAAAGCGAACTTAGACTCCCCTAGTGTGTTGCTTACTTCGTCATTGAAACCTACTAATGGGACTGATTTCTTGATAATATATTCCCGGGTTAAGCCGAGGCTGTAGAGGGCTTCAATCATCATGATGTTCGATGAGCTTCCGTTGTCGACCAAGATGTGTTGTACTAAGCAATTCCC
The DNA here is from genome assembly GCA_027886185.1 of Rheum nobile. Taxonomy (NCBI): domain Eukaryota; kingdom Viridiplantae; phylum Streptophyta; class Magnoliopsida; order Caryophyllales; family Polygonaceae; genus Rheum; species Rheum nobile. The sequence continues at coordinate 544,121 of WOAB01000566.1, read as the reverse complement.
TATTATAAGGGATAGGACGAGGTTGTTGTGGTGCTCCGCTATGACATGATCAGGCTCGTCGAAAATGATAGGAGCATCTTCAAAATCTTTTATGGCGACAATCACTAGTCTTTCGCAGTCAGTTTCCCTCGCGTGGCACTTGGCGGCCAACACGGTTATTACGCAACTTTCTGACCTTCCAGAGATAGAATTAACGATCTTGATGTGGCGAGGAGGAGGAGGCGGCGCCTCTCCTTGCCTGTTTCGATTAAAGGTCGATGATTAGATCCCTGAGGTACCCTTTTTAGAGTAGCTATGCGACCTCCTTCTCAGCGTGACGCAATCGTTTGTTATGTTCCATTCATCATTATGGAAATAACATCACTTCTCAACAACTCTCTGATTCATGGGATTTTTTGGTTCCCTAGGTCACAACATCGCCGAGTTTGCTCATCGCGTTGAGCACTCCATTGTTGTTGAATGAGAACCAGTGTTGTAGAGGAGGGTAGAGGTCTTGGTCGCATTGGAGATTGTATTGGTGGTTGGTTGACGGTCCGGTTAGAAGGTTTCGTGTGACGATAAGGCTTGTAACGCGACTCGGTCTTGTTGACATGCTTGCTTGGTCGATGCTCCTGAATTTTCTCGAATACTAGACCATCATCTTGCAATCTGATATACGTGATTGCTTTGGCTTGGACGTCTTAAAATATTTGACAAGGATACTTCGTCATATCACAATATAGTTCAGATTTTTTGAACAACCCTCGTCTGAATGCTTCTATGGTGGTGGGGGTGTCACATCGTGGGATTGACACTAATGACATCCATTTTATACCTGTTTAGGACATGCATTTAGGCTATAGTTTAGGAATTTTCACGTTTATTATCTTGAATTTACAGCTAGTTGCATCATTTTCATTAGTTTAGATGTCTACAATAGTTTTTGCGTGGGTTCAGGTATATTGGTGGAATTTGGAGGTGTGCTACGAGGCATGGACATCATTGAAGGATGCTATCGAGCCAAGAAAATCCAAGATGGTGGACTACACTAGCCAAAGAGAAGGACTATGGTGACAATGAGAAGTGCACGGTCAACAACAATGGATGCACGGTCGGTTACAAGGACGAGCAATGAAGAATGGCTTCCTAAAGTTTGGCACGGTTTGCTATAAACCCTGCCGATTTGTCACAAACCGTGCCGACTTCTAATGCAACTTTTTGGTGACACGTACGGTTTGTGACAAACCGTTCCGATTTGTCACAAATCGTGCCATTATGCCCACAACCCGGATTTGTTATTTTTCGCCCCTTGTTATTTTTGGATGATATAAATACTTTTTCTATGGGTTTTTTGGTGGTCTCTCATGCCATGTTTTGCCATTCATTCTAGCCCTAGTTGCTTTTGGAGTTCTTTTAATGATTTCTGAAGATTGGAGATTGTTTTCCTGGATTTTATCAAGTATTTCTCTTCTTCTAATCTAGTTGAATGATTTCTTTTGTTCATATGATATTTTTTATTGTTTCTCCAAGTATGTATGCATAATTCTAGGATTGGCGTGACCCCAACAATGAATTGGTAGACTTGTGCATGATATTTGTCTGAATTGAAATCTAAAACCTTGTTTGATGCAATCCTAGAGTTCTTAATGCAATTGATGAATGTTGATTAGACTTCTATTAGGTTTGAGTCTGAAAGGAGACAACCTTAATAGATAACTCAGACAGATATCCATAAGTTTACCATGACATTGTTATGGGGACTTTAGATAGCTTACCTTCAGGTAGGTTTAGACTATTTTCAGACAGATATCTGTAAGTTTACCAAGACATTGTTGTGGGGATCCCTAGTCTTGGAATCTTCTCTCACACTGTTTACAATCATACTTGAAATTCTTGTTTCTTATTTTCTTAGTTGTTAATTAAATGAATCTATATTTTTATAGCTTAGCTTACGAGTTTATGTTGCAACAGGTACTACTTAGTCCTCGTGGGAACGACACTTGAAAAGATACAATTGATCCCATACGCTTGCTGGTAGGTTTTCTCATATCATACACCTTCTCATCGTTGAACTTGACAAGGCATTTCCTTAGCGACTCTACAGGTCGTTGCATGACGCGATAAAGGTCGTTGGACTATTTTTGTAGGCGTCGGCTGCTAGCAAACTGGGTTTTCAACATGTTGATTAATCCAGCGAATGAAGATATGCTCCTGTTTGCGAGGTGAGTGAAGCACGTCAGGGACAACCCTTTCAAAATGGATCCAAACCACTTGCACATTGCGTTATCCTTTAGATGTTTGGGAACCATGTTCGTCATCTTCTGCTTGTATAACGAAACATGTTCGTTGGGATCGGCTCTCTCATCGTATGTTGGCATGCATGTCGGGCACCGAGTACTTCTTTGGGATTTTGACGTGAGCAATTGCGTCGATAAATGGTGAGTCGGCGTAGCACTCGTCATCTTCTTCATCGATGGGCATTTATACTCCTGGGATTTGGGCGAACCTTTCATCAAAAGTTCTAAGCTTTTTGCGCCACTTGTGTTCGATGATGTAGTCAAAAGACACCGTTGGGACCACATCCATTGGATCGGTCGTTTCTTGGCGCGGTGTGGCTTGTCATCGCTACTGGCAGGCATCGAGATCCCCCAATGTTAGATGAAGGCATCGTCGCTGGAGTAGAAAAGGATGGGCTGGCACCGACAAAGTCAAGGTCGAGACGTCTCACGGTGTTGTTGCCATGGATGTATTGGAAGCGAGATTGTGGTGCTGGTGGCGGCATGGACACATTCTAAGAACGTAACGCCTCATTCTCCTTCATAATTTCTTGGGGTTGCGCTTCGGATTGTGTCTTCTGGGTGGCCCATGACTCCTCCAAACCTCGCATCTTTTCGCACAATTCCGCCACGGTAGCGACGTGTTGGTTTCCTAAGCTGCCATGATCGACTGGATCGGGTGAGATTTGGGGCGGTGTTGTTTACGTAGTGGAGGTGACATCAGTGGACACTAGAGTGTCGTTCCTGGTTGGTCCATCATTGGACATGGTGGTACGATCGGTGGTATGTTGTGGTTTGGAAAGAAGGTATAACCTTTTTGACTCCCAGCCCCACGGTGGGTGCCAATTGTTTTGGGAAGATTTCGTGTCGTGACGCTATCCGCTTATTTGTGGAGTATATGGTCAAGGGTTACACACTAAATAGAGAAAGAATAAGTTGATCGCGCGAAAAGTAGGAATTGTATTATCACAAGAGCGTATGAGAGTATTTGAGTATGTATGAATACGTGTGATTGTGAATATCTTACAAGGTATTAGCACCCCCCTTGTATAGGAGTCTAAGGGTAATTCTAGAAGGAATAGGATAATACTATAAGGATAGAAAGATATTTTATTCTAGGGCCAAAGATAAAATAAATAAACATGGTACAACATATTTCCTTTTATTCAATATGGAAAGTATATCTCCAACGGGCATAAGTCTTGATGCACAAACCATACCAGTTGTCGCGATCCTCCGGAATTAGGGCGTGTTATGTTAGGAAAGAAGATCTTTCTCACCGCATTGCGTAGCACTCAGTCTTCATTGTCTTGTATGTCAATCATAGATACACTATCTTCCGTTGGTCAATGTCAGGCTCGATTCGTGCATCTCCATCTCGACACGTCTAACTCTACACCATGACACGGTCTGAGGGCCCTAACAGTCGTAACTTGATGGACGCCGTGAAGAGGGTTAGAGTCAGCTTCTCCATTGTTGAGTATCTTGTCTCCGCGTCTAGGAGCGTTTTGCTTACATAGTAGACGGGAAACTGCTTGCCGTCTTCTTCTCTTATCAAGACAACCCTAACCGCCTCCTCCATAATGGCTAGGCTTCGGGTTTTGAGAGTAAGAGTGGACATGTCATGTACCTTTTTATTTCATGAAATGCTTCTTCGTGACCACTTGTCCACTCGAACAACTTGTTATTCTTTATGATGTCATATAATAGTAGGTTTCTATCTTACGCCTTTAATATGAACCTGTTTAGGACAGCGGCTCTGCCTGTCAACTTCTGAACATCTTTGACGCATCGGGGCAACTCTAAGTCGAGGATATCATTGATCTGGTCAGGACTGGCTTCGATCCCTTGTTGCATTACCACGTAGTCTAAGAGTTTGTCGGATGAGACTCCAAAGGAACACTTGTTAGGGTTCAACTTTATGTCATACTTCTCCAGGATATTGAACGTTGTTCTTAGGTGTTCGATATGGTCGACTATCTTCTTTGATTTGACCAGCATGTCGTTGATGTAGATCTCCATCGTTTCGCTAATCTGGTTCTCAAAATCGTGTTCACTAGTCGTTGATACGAGGCTTCGACATTCTTGAGACCGAACGGCATCACCTTTTAACAATAGATTTCTTGATTGGTGATGAATGCGGTCTTCTCTTGATTTTATGGACTCATATAGATTCGGTGATATCAACTGAAGGCATCCATGAAGGTAAGCATCTCGTGACCAGCGGTAGCGTCGACCATGACATCAATATGAGGCAGTGGGAGGGCATGCATTGTTAAGAACAATGAAGTCGACGTATACTCTCCCTTTTCTTTCCTTTTTCTTTACTACCACCGCATTGGCTAGCAAGTCAGCGCAGCGGGCTTCCCTGATTTTGCCGGTCTCCAACAAGGCTCGTACTTCCTTATTTATCGCCATGTTTCTCTCTGGTGCAAGCTTTCTTCACTTCTACTTGACTCGTGGGTGTTTTGGATCTACGTTGAGTTTGTGAACGATCATATTTGGACAGATTTCGGTCATATCTTCGTGTGTCCATGTGAAGCACTCTGAGTGGGACCGCAAGAAGTTGACTAGTTGCTTTCTAATCTCGCCAAGCATATCTGAGCCTATTTTCACGATGTGGTTGGGCTTGCTAGGATCTAAGATCACCTCTTCAAGTTCAGGTGGCTCTGGCTTCATGTAATATGTCGATGCCTTGTATTCCGTTAATTGCTATGCGGTTTGCCCTTTAAATTTCTTCTTTGTGATCGTTGGCTTCAATGAGATTTTATAACACTCCTTCGCCAATCTCTGGTCACCTTTGATTACTTGTACCCCCACTTGGTTGGAAACTTGACGGATGGTACGTGGATGGGACCGCCAAATATGACGTTGAATGGTGACGGGCAATCCATGATCAAGAACTTGACTTAGAGGTTCACTCCTCTCACGTAGGTGGTCAGTGTGATCTCCCTCAGCGAGTTGCTAACCTCGCCATTAAATTCCACTAGTGGAATTGATTTCTTGATGATATTCTCTCGGCTCAAACCGAGGTTGTGTAAGGCCTCGATCATCATCAGGTTCGATAGTGAAAGATATGATGAGACTGTCATGCATGAGAGATATGATGAGACTGTCATGCATGATGCTCGACTATGGTGTCATCAGGTTCGTCGAACATGATCGGTGCGTTATCTGACTCCTTCTTAGAGATGCATAATGGCTTATCAAAGTTAGTCTCTCCGGTGTGTCATTTGGCGGCGGAGACGGATGTTCCACATATCTCGGAGCCTCCGGATATGTTGTTAACGATCTTGACGTGAGGAGGTGGAGGTGGAGGCGGAGGCGCCTCTCGTAGCTTGTTCTGGTCTAGGTTTGATTGTGCTCTATCCAAGATCAAATCTCTAAGGTATCCTTTCTGGAGAACTTGAGCCACTTCCTTCCTCAGGGTGATGCAATCCTCGATGTTATGTACTCCTTCTTGATAGAATTCGCACCACTTTTCGGTGCACTTCTTGTTCACGGGATTGTGTGGCTTTCGAGGCCATCTGACGATATTGCCTTGTTTAGACATGGCTCTTACCACGTCGGTCGTGTCGACGGTAAACGAGTGTTGGTATAGAGGCAGATTGATCCCCAAGTCACACTACCAATCACAGCTATTGTTGCAGGTGTTGTTGATAGTGCGGTTCTTTGGATTCTGACGAGGGTAGGGCTTGTAGCGTGTCTCTCCTTTTTGACGCATTTGTTTACTCGCATCTACTCCTAGGACGCTCCCTGTATGAGGCCACCGTCTTCTAGGAGAATGTAAGACATCGCCTTGGCTTGAACATCTTCAAAGGTCTGAGAGGGGTACTTAGTCAGATCATGATAATGCTTTGATTTCTCGTATGTCCCTCTACGGAATACCTCAATAGCAGTGGAGGTGTCCTAACAAGGCATAGATACCTTCTCATAGTTGAACTTGTTGAGAAACATCCATAGTGTTTCCCCTAGACTCTACATGACGCGATAGAGATTGTTGGACTTCTTCTGAAGTTGTCGACTGCTCGCAAATTGATTTTTGAACAGGTTGATCAACCCAGCAAAAGAAGAGATGCCTATGTTGGGTTGGTGTATGAACTAGGTCAAGGCGGAGCCTTTCAGGGGGGACCCCAACCACTTGTACATCACGACCTCTTTTAGGTGTTTGAGCATTGCGCTCATCATCATATTCCGTTTGTACAGAAAGACATGTTCATCGGGACCGGTTTTTCCATCGTACGACGGAATTTCAGCGAGTGTGTACTTTTTAGGGATTTTGACGTGAGCAATGGTGTCGGTGAACAGTGAGTCGGCGTAGCAATGGTCGCCTTCTTCCTCGATAGGTTTGGGTTCTCGTGGTATTTGAGCGAACCTTTCGTCCAAAGTTTTAAACTTTTCATGCCACTTTCTCTCAATGATGTCGTCGAATGACTCCATGGGTGGCGTCCCCATTGGATTGATCATTTTTGGAATATGGGCAAATTAACAGGTCATCGCCATCGGTGGGTGGCGAGATCCTCCTGCGCCCACAAACAACATCAAGGGTGGAGTTAAGAAGGACGATTTGGTAGCAACAGACTCAAGGTCGAGAAGCCTAACATCGTTGACACCACAGACATATTGAATTCGAGAACGGGGTATTGGTGGCGGCATGGACATGTTCTGAGAACGCAACGCCTCGTTCTCTTTTAGTACCTCTTAGAGTTGAGCCTCATATTGGGATTTTTGAGTATCGATTGATTCTTCTAAAGCCTTCATCTTTTCCCGGAGTTCCGCCTTGTCGGTGGTGTGTTTGTCCCCGAGACTGCTAGGACCATCTTGACCGAGCATGATTTGGGATGGCTTCGTCCCGGTGGTAATGACAACGTCATCGGGTCTAGTAACATCATTAATCGGGTCTAGTAACATCATTAATCGGTTCGTCCCGGTTGTAGTGTTTGTGATACGTGACCAACTCCCTTTGCCACGTTGATGCTTCGGTCCCGTCTTGGAGACAAGATCTGGATTCCTTCGCTTGATTGAAACGAACACAAAAGCTCAAGAGTAAACAAGAATGCAACTCAAAACTCAAACAATGATTTAGTAGGCCAAAAGGAAGAACAACAATTCAAAGCAAGAAAACTAGTGTTTGGGATAAGAACAACCCAAAACCTATGCCAAGGTTTCCGAATCTTCAAATTTGTCTGCTAATGAGAAAGAAAGGAACTTATATAGTATTAGGGTTCTAACATAAAAACGCTAGAGGCGTAAAATATATGAAAATCCCGTCTAAAATTAAACCCGTAAAAATTTCGGAAAATCCCCGAACGCATGGCCGTGCACTCGACCGCACGACATGGTCGTGCAGTATAGTGCACGGCCGTGCACAGTCCATGCACTTTTACTAGCAGTCATAGATTGAAGTTTTTGATCACCTTCCCGATGGAGTTTCGACTCGACGTAAACTAGAGAGTTGTAGAACTTCGAGTCAGCTTTCCAACGGTTCTTGAACGAGCATGAGATCAATTTCGTAGCCAAAGATATGGCCGTGTTACCGAGCACTGTCTAGGTTTCTGCGGGATACTCAAATTCCCGAAACATCTTTGGCTTAAGCCTTTGTCTTGGCGGTCTTGGTCTACATCCTAAGAGGTTTTCAAGTCGTTCCTCATCAATGCAATCCTTGGGGGCGCATTGACGACGATGCCGACACTTGAGCGAAACGAACGAGTCACTCATGGGCGCCATTGAGGGTCGTCTTGGTGGCCTTCGAACCCTCCCTCCTTGGGTGCCATCAGTTTGTGGTAAAAAAAAAGTGTAATATTTTTAACTCTCAGGCCCACCTTTGGGCGCCAATTGTTTTGGGTAGATTACGTATCAAGACGCGATCCGCTTTGATTGTGGAGTATAGGGCCAATGGTTACACGATTGGGAACAAAAGTAAGCTTTTTGTAAGAACTGTACCGTATTGATCGATAGTTGGATGATTTGTTGTACCAGAGTTGGATACCCTCCTTATATAGAAGTCCATAGATAATCCTAGTAGAGACGGAATTACCACAAATACAAGATATTCTATCTACTTGGAGTATAAGTAAGATAACTTAGATAAGATAATAATATTTCGTTATATAAGATATATGATCTTACATCCCTTAATGTGGAATATTTACGTAAGCAAGAGCTTGGCGGGTCACATACCTCTTTCCGAGGAAGACGGCTTTGTTTATGGAAACATGATTTTTTTCTAGAGGCGTTGCTTGGAAGCTCCTCCTCACTGTGATTCGTGACCATCATCTCCATCACATCCCTTTTGTAGCAATGTGTCACGACGTCTCAAGGCCATAGACGGGATCTAGGAGCCCTAACAAGTAGTTCAAGATAGTCATTGCCAAAATTTTGTCATATTAACCTTCAAAGCGTGTGTGGGTCGTGAGTTGTGGTAGGATTTGGACAAGAATAATATGCAATGCATGACACTAAGTCCACAAATAATAGTATCAATCGATGTTGTATTATTATTACTATCTATAGCTATATATTAAAGCTCATCTTTTTCAAGCGACTATGATGATTCCCTTTCAAACTGTCTTTCGAAGCTTATAAGACGAGGTATACAAGAAAACAGATTGACAGTGAAAGCTACTTGCCACACATATCTTCTTCCCAAGATATCCTTCTCAGACATGGAACTTTCTATCCTCTCCTTACAGTCGAGAGATTACTTTCCTCTCACTTCTACGACTCCGCTCTTACCCTTTTCTTTCGGTCGAGGATGTAGTCTTCTTGATCAGTCGGGCGAGGCCCCCTTGTCTTAGGATGAGGGGGGCGAAGAAGCGGGAATGTGGGTCTTCGCATCTATTGATTGAGCTAATTTCATTTTGGAAGGTAGAATATAGGGTTTTCATGTTTGCGCTCATTTCTCATTTGATTTCTCTGCTTCGGGGAAAGCAATAGCACTCGGCGTACCAAACAAACCCCAGAGCCTGTTGCCCCTGACGTTTACCATCCTTTACTGGATGACAACACTCGTTTCCAAGAACTAAACGAGCGGGGGGCATTTGGGCTCTTCTCGCGGCCTCTCGCCTATCGCGTATAGGCTTATTCGCTCTTCTATAGCGCTTATCGAGGGAGCTTCGACCTGTTCTTCCTATAATCCTTCTTTAGGGAGGGCTCTGAGCCTATTGATTCCATTCCTAGCAAGTCCTGTCTCTCTCCTTCACTTAAAACACACTCAGAGCGTTTAAAGGCCATGTTTGTTGAGGTGCTGTTTTTTTGTTCTTTCATTTTTTAAATTATTATCTATATATTATACATATATATATTAAAGTTCTTCCATTTAGAGCCACTAGAGTGTTTTTTAGCTCCAAGTTATTAAGGTATTAATTCTTTATTTTTCCATTTTATAATTTATTGTTATATCTATATATTTGATATAACTCCTATAAGTATTTAATTTTATAAAAATAGAAAAGTATATAATAATAATATTTGAACACAAATGATTGCCAAAATGTTTTTAGCTATGTTAACTTTGTATATTATTTATCCTTAATTTATTTTCCAATTTATATATTGTGGCCTTATAACGTAGTGATGATCACCTACAAAAGTATACACTTACTGAATTCCAAAAGTAATTTTTAGGCCATATTGTTGAGGTGCTATTTTTTTTTCATTTTTTAAATTATTATCTATATATTATATATATATATTAAAGCTCTTTCATTTAGAACCACTAGGGCGTTTTTAGGACCAAGTTGTTGATGTATTAATTTTTTTTCCATTTTATAATTTATTATTATATCTATATATTTGATATAACTCGTATAAGTATTTAATTTTATAAAATAACAAAATATATAATGAAAATATATGGATACAGAAGATTGACAAAATAGTGATGGTCACCTAAAAAATGATACACTTTTTGAATTCTAAAAGTATTTTTTATTAATTACCTTACTCTATAAAGTTAGATGTCACTGTCAATCGAACAAGGCAATCAAAACCAAGAAAAAAATTAGATGTCACTACCCCGATTTTAGATGGCCACAACAAGTACATCAATATGAGCTTTGTTATGACAAATGCAAATTTATCTAAGTATTGAATATCAAAGTTTGGATTTATAGATTTATAGAGGATCAAAATAAAAAGTATTATGATATCATTAAAGTTAAAGTCATATGTCGATAAGACAATGATGTAATGTGCTTGGGAATTATTGAGACCATTTATAGACTATAATAAAGCACATGTTAGGCCGTTGTTGAGGCCACTTGTATGGTAGTCATTGAGGCCATGTGTATGTCAATCAATCTCTAAGACCACCCTTTAGGAAACAATTGATGCCAAGAGTTGATTAGTCATAGTGATCCCACCCTTTAGGAAACAATTGATGCCAAGAGTTGATTAGTCATAGTGATCCATTGATGAATAGTAAATAAAGTCACGAATTGGTGAGTCATTGGAATTAGGTTTTAAGAGTAATTAAGACCATGTTTGGACAATCTTTAAACCTAGCATATATTTATATACTACAAATTTATGTGTTAAAAAACTGAAAACATAATAAGCTACTTTCAAAAAAATAAAAAATGTTATAAAAAATTAATATATAATGTTATATATTTAGATCTCAAAAACAATTTATCTATCTATCCAAGGAAGCCTCTTTCACAATTTAATTTATTTTTCTTACTAATGTATCTATTCTTGACCGACTTTTATGTTTGACGATTTTTTTTTTTAAAACCTCTCTATTTATTCATGACCAACTTTATGTTTCTTTTTTCAAGAATTACAAACAGAGATTGTTTGACGATTTTATGTTGTGAAGTAATGCAATTTGCTTATCATAAAGTTTTTTTATACATAAATATCAATATGTAAATATATGAATTTAAAACATCCGTGTATAACACGATATTTCACTAGTTATTATTATTATTATTATTATTATTGATATTAATATAAAACCCTAAAGATAGAAATACGGAGAAGAAGAGAAGGGGGGAAAGGAGTTGCATTTCTGCTATTTGGGGATGCAAGCACAACTTGCATTTCAGTTGGCTTGGAGGTGAAGACTGGAGAGTTTTGTCCAGAGGCCCAAAACTAGCAATTTGAGGCTGTGTCAACTATCAAAGTTTTGAATTATATAGCACCCTTGTGAGGTAAGGAATGATGATATGCTTTACATTTTACCCTAATCTTTTTATCTTCTTTTCTTTCCTCTTCAAGTTTTGGGGTTAACATCGTTTTGACATGCAGCATATTGGATCAAGCAATTAAGTATACAATCTTTCACATCGTCCGGCCAGCAACATCTAGATTTCATATAACCACTTGATAAAAACAACAATTGCTTGATCCAGCTCTTGCTTAAATTGAGATATACACTGACGTGCCGATACTTCTATCTTGATAACCGCTTAATGCAAAGCTCGATGGTAGAAACACTTCGGGCATCAAACGAAGCTCAATACAGAAGAAGTTTTTGAAGGGTTTTGAGATTCTAATTCCCTGAGCTTCTCTCCCTGCATAAATAGGTCTTGTCCAGCCTCACAAATGTAGGCTGAAGTTTGCCTGCCAGAAAGAGTTGCACCTTCCATGCTGTCTATGTAGTCCTATAAAAAATCATGTGATTTAAAGGGTTATTCTATTTTTCATTTTTCACAGAAATGTCTACAATCTTTCATTCAGACTGGGACGACAACGAATAAGGACTACACCTGTTTAGTGTATGAACCAGCAAGGAAGAAATTCTCTACGGGTGTGGATTGATCAGGTCTAAATGGGTCTTTACCGGGTCCCTCACGGTATAAAGACTCTGCAATTTTGACTACAGATGACCAAGTCACTTCCAAGCCCCGGGCAGATGGAAACAATTCCAATACCTGTGACAGAATATGAAAATTGTCACCAAGTCTAAAGTGAAAGCAACAGAGAAATAAATGACAGTGTTTTAGGCCCGGAGTTAAAGTCAGTCAACCAAAATTGTTCTTCTGACCATGTGTGAATTCTGTCCAGCAGTATCACACTGATCTTATTTCAGATAGCATCTTGCGGTGTGAAGACAGGACAATGGAGGAGATAAATGCAACACGGAGTAACATGTGTTCTCTTCAGATAGAGCAATATAGGAAACATGAAAAGCAGTTCTTAAAACCCCTCACCTGTTGTGACACCTTTTTTATGATTTCTTCATTTACTAAAGGCATGTATGGATCACCAGGTGTAAGAACACATCTGAATGCAAGAAAAAATGAAGTCAGGAATAGCAATGTGAAGCAAGATCAGAGAGCAATTCTAAGATGCATGGAATCAATTATTAGCTAAAAACATGGAGTTCTTCAGAAATCAGGAAAAGAGAATGTGTAAACTACAGTACAGAAAAATTAAAGTTTTTCTTACTGGAGCAATGAACCTTGGCCCTCGACGTAGTAATCCTCTGGAGATGTAAGAGCAAGATCCGCAAAACAAGAGAAATCTGCATCTGGTGTATAGAGGAGGTTGTCCAACCCTGCTGCTTTCTTTAACTGCCTAACAGTGATGGACAGATTATGTTACAAACATCTGAAACAAAATCTTCAGGAACTGGATCTATCAAAGCATTCCTCTTGAGTCTTGATGGTGGGTAGAAACACATCATACTTCATTTCACTAGATATATTCAATTATGACAAACTCAAATTACTACTCAGTACTCACCTAGAGCGATTCAAATCCTGCAACTCAGTCACCCATCCATTATATCTTAGTTGCACTGTCACAACAGGTACACCAACAAGGTTATAGATATTGTCAAAAAAAATCATTTTCTTCCATTCTTTTGGTAACAACCTTTTGATTCCAGGAACATCACAAGCTGCAAAAAAATTAAGCAGTATAAAACTTGAAAAGTAGTCATACATAGGCGTGCATACAAGAGTTTATAAACTATCTGCAACATAACTCATGAAGTACTACCTGCAACATAGCGTGTCTCTCCTTTTTGACGCATTTGTTTACTCGCATCTACTCCTAGGACGCTCCCTGTATGAGGCCACCGTCTTCTAGGAGAATGTAAGACATCGCCTTGGCTTGAACATCTTCAAAGGTCTGAGAGGGGTACTTAGTCAGATCATGATAATGCTTTGATTTCTCGTATGTCCCTCTGCGGAATACCTCAATAGCAGTGGAGGTGTCCTAACAAGGCATAGATACCTTCTCGTAGTTGAACTTGTTGAGAAACATCCATAGTGTTTCCCCTAGACTCTGCATGACGCGATAGAGATTGTTGGACTTCTTCTGAAGTTGTCGACTGCTCGCAAATTGATTTTTGAACAGGTTGATCAACCCAGCAAAAGAAGAGATGCCTATGTTGGGTTGGTGTATGAACTAGGTCAAGGCGGAGCCTTTCAGGGGGGACCCCAACCACTTGTACATCACGACCTCTTTTAGGTGTTTGAGCATTGCGCTCATCATCATATTCCGTTTGTACAGAAAGACATGTTCATCGGGACCGGTTTTTCCATCGTACGACGGAATTTCAGCGAGTGTGTACTTTTTAGGGATTTTGACGTGAGCAATGGTGTCGGTGAACAGTGAGTCGGCGTAGCAATGGTCGCCTTCTTCCTCGATAGGTTTGGGTTCTCGTGGTATTTGAGCGAACCTTTCGTCCAAAGTTTTAAACTTTTCATGCCACTTTCTCTCAATGATGTCGTCGAATGACTCCATGGGTGGCGTCCCCATTGGATTGATCATTTTTGGAATATGGGCAAATTAACAGGTCGTCGCCATCGGTGGGTGGCGAGATCCTCCTGCGCCCACAAACAACATCAAGGGTGGAGTTAAGAAGGACGATTTGGTAGCAACAGACTCAAGGTCGAGAAGCCTAACATCGTTGACACCACAGACATATTGAATTCGAGAACGGGGTATTGGTGGCGGCATGGACATGTTCTGAGAACGCAACGCCTCGTTCTCTTTTAGTACCTCTTAGAGTTGAGCCTCATATTGGGATTTTTGAGTATCGATTGATTCTTCTAAAGCCTTCATCTTTTCCCGGAGTTCCGCCTTGTCGGTGGTGTGTTTGTCCCCGAGACTGCTAGGACCATCTTGACCGAGCATGATTTGGGATGGCTTCGTCCCGGTGGTAATGACAACGTCATCGGGTCTAGTAACATCATTAATCGGGTCTAATAACATCATTAATCGGTTCGTCCCGGTTGTAGTGTTTGTGATACGTGACCAACTCCCTTTGCCACGTTGATGCTTCGGTCCCATCTTGGAGACAAGATCTGGATTCCTTCGCTTGATTGAAACGAACACAAAAGCTCAAGAGTAAACAAGAATGCAACTCAAAACTCAAACAATGATTTAGTAGGCCAAAAGGAAGAACAACAATTCAAAGCAAGAAAACTAGTGTTTGGGATAAGAACAACCCAAAACCTATGCCAAGGTTTCCGAATCTTCAAATTTGTCTGCTAATGAGAAAGAAAGGAACTTATATAGTATTAGGGTTCTAACATAAAAACGCTAGAGGTGTAAAATATATGAAAATCCCGTCTAAAATTAAACCCGTAAAAATTTCGGAAAATCCCCGAACGCATGGCCGTGCACTCGACCGCACGACATGGTCGTGCAGTATAGTGCACGGCCGTGCACAGTCCATGCACTTTTACTAGCAGTCATAGATTGAAGTTTTTGATCACCTTCCCGATGGAGTTTCGACTCGACGTAAACTAGAGAGTTGTAGAACTTCGAGTCAGCTTTCCAACGGTTCTTGAACGAGCATGAGATCAATTTCGTAGCCAAAGATATGGCCGTGTTACCGAGCATTGTCTAGGTTTCTGCGGGATACTCAAATTCCCGAAACATCTTTGGATTAAGCCTTTGTCTTGGCGGTCTTGGTCTACATCCTAAGAGGTTTTCAAGTCGTTCCTCATCAATGCAATCCTTGGGGGCGCATTGACGACGACGCCGACACTTGAGCGAAACGAACGAGTCACTCATGGGCGCCATTGAGGGTCGTCTTGGTGGCCTTCGAACCCTCCCTCCTTGGGTGCCATCAGTTTGTGGTAAAAAAAAAGTGTAATATTTTTAACTCTCAGGCCCACCTTTGGGCGCCAATTGTTTTGGGTAGATTACGTATCAAGACGCGATCCGCTTTGATTGTGGAGTATAGGGCCAATGGTTACACGATTGGGAACAAAAGTAAGCTTTTTGTAAGAACTGTACCGTATTGATCGATAGTTGGATGATTTGTTGTACCAGAGTTGGATACCCTCCTTATATAGAAGTCCATAGATAATCCTAGTAGAGACGGAATTACCACAAATACAAGATATTCTATCTACTTGGAGTATAAGTAAGATAACTTAGATAAGATAATAATATTTCGTTATATAAGATATATGATCTTACATCCCTTAATGTGGAATATTTACGTAAGCAAGAGCTTGGCGGGTCACATACCTCTTTCCGAGGAAGACGGCTTTGTTTATGGAAACATGATTTTTTTCTAGAGGCGTTGCTTGGAAGCTCCTCCTCACTGTGATTCGTGACCATCATCTCCATCACATCCCTTTTGTAGCAATGTGTCACGACGTCTCAAGGCCATAGACGGGATCTAGGAGCCCTAACAAGTAGTTCAAGATAGTCATTGCCAAAATTTTGTCATATTAACCTTCAAAGCGTGTGTGGGTCGTGAGTTGTGGTAGGATTTGGACAAGAATAATATGCAATGCATGACACTAAGTCCACAAATAATAGTATCAATCGATGTTGTATTATTATTACTATCTATAGCTATATATTAAAGCTCATCTTTTTCAAGCGACTATGATGATTCCCTTTCAAACTGTCTTTCGAAGCTTATAAGACGAGGTATACAAGAAAACAGATTGACAGTGAAAGCTACTTGCCACACATATCTTCTTCCCAAGATATCCTTCTCAGACATGGAACTTTCTATCCTCTCCTTACAGTCGAGAGATTACTTTCCTCTCACTTCTACGACTCCGCTCTTACCCTTTTCTTTCGGTCGAGGATGTAGTCTTCTTGATCAGTCGGGCGAGGCCCCCTTGTCTTAGGATGAGGGGGGCGAAGAAGCGGGAATGTGGGTCTTCGCATCTATTGATTGAGCTAATTTCATTTTGGAAGGTAGAATATAGGGTTTTCATGTTTGCGCTCATTTCTCATTTGATTTCTCTGCTTCGGGGAAAGCAATAGCACTCGGCGTACCAAACAAACCCCAGAGCCTGTTGCCCCTGACGTTTACCATCCTTTACTGGATGACAACACTCGTTTCCAAGAACTAAACGAGCGGGGGGCATTTGGGCTCTTCTCGCGGCCTCTCGCCTATCGCGTATAGGCTTATTCGCTCTTCTATAGCGCTTATCGAGGGAGCTTCGACCTGTTCTTCCTATAATCCTTCTTTAGGGAGGGCTCTGAGCCTATTGATTCCATTCCTAGCAAGTCCTGTCTCTCTCCTTCACTTAAAACACACTCAGAGCGTTTAAAGGCCATGTTTGTTGAGGTGCTGTTTTTTTGTTCTTTCATTTTTTAAATTATTATCTATATATTATACATATATATATTAAAGTTCTTCCATTTAGAGCCACTAGAGTGTTTTTTAGCTCCAAGTTATTAAGGTATTAATTCTTTATTTTTCCATTTTATAATTTATTGTTATATCTATATATTTGATATAACTCCTATAAGTATTTAATTTTATAAAAATAGAAAAGTATATAATAATAATATTTGAACACAAATGATTGCCAAAATGTTTTTAGCTATGTTAACTTTGTATATTATTTATCCTTAATTTATTTTCCAATTTATATATTGTGGCCTTATAACGTAGTGATGATCACCTACAAAAGTATACACTTACTGAATTCCAAAAGTAATTTTTAGGCCATATTGTTGAGGTGCTATTTTTTTTTCATTTTTTAAATTATTATCTATATATTATATATATATTAAAGCTCTTTCATTTAGAACCACTAGGGCGTTTTTAGGACCAAGTTGTTGATGTATTAATTTTTTTTCCATTTTATAATTTATTATTATATCTATATATTTGATATAACTCGTATAAGTATTTAATTTTATAAAATAACAAAATATATAATGAAAATATATGGATACAGAAGATTGACAAAATAGTGATGGTCACCTAAAAAATGATACACTTTTTGAATTCTAAAAGTATTTTTTATTAATTACCTTACTCTATAAAGTTAGATGTCACTGTCAATCGAACAAGGCAATCAAAACCAAGAAAAAAATTAGATGTCACTACCCCGATTTTAGATGGCCACAACAAGTACATCAATATGAGCTTTGTTATGACAAATGCAAATTTATCTAAGTATTGAATATCAAAGTTTGGATTTATAGATTTATAGAGGATCAAAATAAAAAGTATTATGATATCATTAAAGTTAAAGTCATATGTCGATAAGACAATGATGTAATGTGCTTGGGAATTATTGAGACCATTTATAGACTATAATAAAGCACATGTTAGGCCGTTGTTGAGGCCACTTGTATGGTAGTCATTGAGGCCATGTGTATGTCAATCAATCTCTAAGACCACCCTTTAGGAAACAATTGATGCCAAGAGTTGATTAGTCATAGTGATCCCACCCTTTAGGAAACAATTGATGCCAAGAGTTGATTAGTCATAGTGATCCATTGATGAATAGTAAATAAAGTCACGAATTGGTGAGTCATTGGAATTAGGTTTTAAGAGTAATTAAGACCATGTTTGGACAATCTTTAAACCTAGCATATATTTATATACTACAAATTTATGTGTTAAAAAACTGAAAACATAATAAGCTACTTTCAAAAAAATAAAAAATGTTATAAAAAATTAATATATAATGTTATATATTTAGATCTCAAAAACAATTTATCTATCTATCCAAGGAAGCCTCTTTCACAATTTAATTTATTTTTCTTACTAATGTATCTATTCTTGACCGACTTTTATGTTTGACGATTTTTTTTTTTAAAACCTCTCTATTTATTCATGACCAACTTTATGTTTCTTTTTTCAAGAATTACAAACAGAGATTGTTTGACGATTTTATGTTGTGAAGTAATGCAATTTGCTTATCATAAAGTTTTTTTATACATAAATATCAATATGTAAATATATGAATTTAAAACATCCGTGTATAACACGATATTTCACTAGTTATTATTATTATTATTATTATTATTGATATTAATATAAAACCCTAAAGATAGAAATACGGAGAAGAAGAGAAGGGGGGAAAGGAGTTGCATTTCTGCTATTTGGGGATGCAAGCACAACTTGCATTTCAGTTGGCTTGGAGGTGAAGACTGGAGAGTTTTGTCCAGAGGCCCAAAACTAGCAATTTGAGGCTGTGTCAACTATCAAAGTTTTGAATTATATAGCACCCTTGTGAGGTAAGGAATGATGATATGCTTTACATTTTACCCTAATCTTTTTATCTTCTTTTCTTTCCTCTTCAAGTTTTGGGGTTAACATCGTTTTGACATGCAGCATATTGGATCAAGCAATTAAGTATACAATCTTTCACATCGTCCGGCCAGCAACATCTAGATTTCATATAACCACTTGATAAAAACAACAATTGCTTGATCCAGCTCTTGCTTAAATTGAGATATACACTGACGTGCCGATACTTCTATCTTGATAACCGCTTAATGCAAAGCTCGATGGTAGAAACACTTCGGGCATCAAACGAAGCTCAATACAGAAGAAGTTTTTGAAGGGTTTTGAGATTCTAATTCCCTGAGCTTCTCTCCCTGCATAAATAGGTCTTGTCCAGCCTCACAAATGTAGGCTGAAGTTTGCCTGCCAGAAAGAGTTGCACCTTCCATGCTGTCTATGTAGTCCTATAAAAAATCATGTGATTTAAAGGGTTATTCTATTTTTCATTTTTCACAGAAATGTCTACAATCTTTCATTCAGACTGGGACGACAACGAATAAGGACTACACCTGTTTAGTGTATGAACCAGCAAGGAAGAAATTCTCTACGGGTGTGGATTGATCAGGTCTAAATGGGTCTTTACCGGGTCCCTCACGGTATAAAGACTCTGCAATTTTGACTACAGATGACCAAGTCACTTCCAAGCCCCGGGCAGATGGAAACAATTCCAATACCTGTGACAGAATATGAAAATTGTCACCAAGTCTAAAGTGAAAGCAACAGAGAAATAAATGACAGTGTTTTAGGCCCGGAGTTAAAGTCAGTCAACCAAAATTGTTCTTCTGACCATGTGTGAATTCTGTCCAGCAGTATCACACTGATCTTATTTCAGATAGCATCTTGCGGTGTGAAGACAGGACAATGGAGGAGATAAATGCAACACGGAGTAACATGTGTTCTCTTCAGATAGAGCAATATAGGAAACATGAAAAGCAGTTCTTAAAACCCCTCACCTGTTGTGACACCTTTTTTATGATTTCTTCATTTACTAAAGGCATGTATGGATCACCAGGTGTAAGAACACATCTGAATGCAAGAAAAAATGAAGTCAGGAATAGCAATGTGAAGCAAGATCAGAGAGCAATTCTAAGATGCATGGAATCAATTATTAGCTAAAAACATGGAGTTCTTCAGAAATCAGGAAAAGAGAATGTGTAAACTACAGTACAGAAAAATTAAAGTTTTTCTTACTGGAGCAATGAACCTTGGCCCTCGACGTAGTAATCCTCTGGAGATGTAAGAGCAAGATCCGCAAAACAAGAGAAATCTGCATCTGGTGTATAGAGGAGGTTGTCCAACCCTGCTGCTTTCTTTAACTGCCTAACAGTGATGGACAGATTATGTTACAAACATCTGAAACAAAATCTTCAGGAACTGGATCTATCAAAGCATTCCTCTTGAGTCTTGATGGTGGGTAGAAACACATCATACTTCATTTCACTAGATATATTCAATTATGACAAACTCAAATTACTACTCAGTACTCACCTAGAGCGATTCAAATCCTGCAACTCAGTCACCCATCCATTATATCTTAGTTGCACTGTCACAACAGGTACACCAACAAGGTTATAGATATTGTCAAAAAAAATCATTTTCTTCCATTCTTTTGGTAACAACCTTTTGATTCCAGGAACATCACAAGCTGCAAAAAAATTAAGCAGTATAAAACTTGAAAAGTAGTCATACATAGGCGTGCATACAAGAGTTTATAAACTATCTGCAACATAACTCATGAAGTACTACCTGCAACATAGCGTGTCTCTCCTTTTTGACGCATTTGTTTACTCGCATCTACTCCTAGGACGCTCCCTGTATGAGGCCACCGTCTTCTAGGAGAATGTAAGACATCGCCTTGGCTTGAACATCTTCAAAGGTCTGAGAGGGGTACTTAGTCAGATCATGATAATGCTTTGATTTCTCGTATGTCCCTCTGCGGAATACCTCAATAGCAGTGGAGGTGTCCTAACAAGGCATAGATACCTTCTCGTAGTTGAACTTGTTGAGAAACATCCATAGTGTTTCCCCTAGACTCTGCATGACGCGATAGAGATTGTTGGACTTCTTCTGAAGTTGTCGACTGCTCGCAAATTGATTTTTGAACAGGTTGATCAACCCAGCAAAAGAAGAGATGCCTATGTTGGGTTGGTGTATGAACTAGGTCAAGGCGGAGCCTTTCAGGGGGGACCCCAACCACTTGTACATCACGACCTCTTTTAGGTGTTTGAGCATTGCGCTCATCATCATATTCCGTTTGTACAGAAAGACATGTTCATCGGGACCGGTTTTTCCATCGTACGACGGAATTTCAGCGAGTGTGTACTTTTTAGGGATTTTGACGTGAGCAATGGTGTCGGTGAACAGTGAGTCGGCGTAGCAATGGTCGCCTTCTTCCTCGATAGGTTTGGGTTCTCGTGGTATTTGAGCGAACCTTTCGTCCAAAGTTTTAAACTTTTCATGCCACTTTCTCTCAATGATGTCGTCGAATGACTCCATGGGTGGCGTCCCCATTGGATTGATCATTTTTGGAATATGGGCAAATTAACAGGTCGTCGCCATCGGTGGGTGGCGAGATCCTCCTGCGCCCACAAACAACATCAAGGGTGGAGTTAAGAAGGACGATTTGGTAGCAACAGACTCAAGGTCGAGAAGCCTAACATCGTTGACACCACAGACATATTGAATTCGAGAACGGGGTATTGGTGGCGGCATGGACATGTTCTGAGAACGCAACGCCTCGTTCTCTTTTAGTACCTCTTAGAGTTGAGCCTCATATTGGGATTTTTGAGTATCGATTGATTCTTCTAAAGCCTTCATCTTTTCCCGGAGTTCCGCCTTGTCGGTGGTGTGTTTGTCCCCGAGACTGCTAGGACCATCTTGACCGAGCATGATTTGGGATGGCTTCGTCCCGGTGGTAATGACAACGTCATCGGGTCTAGTAACATCATTAATCGGGTCTAATAACATCATTAATCGGTTCGTCCCGGTTGTAGTGTTTGTGATACGTGACCAACTCCCTTTGCCACGTTGATGCTTCGGTCCCATCTTGGAGACAAGATCTGGATTCCTTCGCTTGATTGAAACGAACACAAAAGCTCAAGAGTAAACAAGAATGCAACTCAAAACTCAAACAATGATTTAGTAGGCCAAAAGGAAGAACAACAATTCAAAGCAAGAAAACTAGTGTTTGGGATAAGAACAACCCAAAACCTATGCCAAGGTTTCCGAATCTTCAAATTTGTCTGCTAATGAGAAAGAAAGGAACTTATATAGTATTAGGGTTCTAACATAAAAACGCTAGAGGTGTAAAATATATGAAAATCCCGTCTAAAATTAAACCCGTAAAAATTTCGGAAAATCCCCGAACGCATGGCCGTGCACTCGACCGCACGACATGGTCGTGCAGTATAGTGCACGGCCGTGCACAGTCCATGCACTTTTACTAGCAGTCATAGATTGAAGTTTTTGATCACCTTCCCGATGGAGTTTCGACTCGACGTAAACTAGAGAGTTGTAGAACTTCGAGTCAGCTTTCCAACGGTTCTTGAACGAGCATGAGATCAATTTCGTAGCCAAAGATATGGCCGTGTTACCGAGCATTGTCTAGGTTTCTGCGGGATACTCAAATTCCCGAAACATCTTTGGATTAAGCCTTTGTCTTGGCGGTCTTGGTCTACATCCTAAGAGGTTTTCAAGTCGTTCCTCATCAATGCAATCCTTGGGGGCGCATTGACGACGACGCCGACACTTGAGCGAAACGAACGAGTCACTCATGGGCGCCATTGAGGGTCGTCTTGGTGGCCTTCGAACCCTCCCTCCTTGGGTGCCATCAGTTTGTGGTAAAAAAAAAGTGTAATATTTTTAACTCTCAGGCCCACCTTTGGGCGCCAATTGTTTTGGGTAGATTACGTATCAAGACGCGATCCGCTTTGATTGTGGAGTATAGGGCCAATGGTTACACGATTGGGAACAAAAGTAAGCTTTTTGTAAGAACTGTACCGTATTGATCGATAGTTGGATGATTTGTTGTACCAGAGTTGGATACCCTCCTTATATAGAAGTCCATAGATAATCCTAGTAGAGACGGAATTACCACAAATACAAGATATTCTATCTACTTGGAGTATAAGTAAGATAACTTAGATAAGATAATAATATTTCGTTATATAAGATATATGATCTTACATCCCTTAATGTGGAATATTTACGTAAGCAAGAGCTTGGCGGGTCACATACCTCTTTCCGAGGAAGACGGCTTTGTTTATGGAAACATGATTTTTTTCTAGAGGCGTTGCTTGGAAGCTCCTCCTCACTGTGATTCGTGACCATCATCTCCATCACATCCCTTTTGTAGCAATGTGTCACGACGTCTCAAGGCCATAGACGGGATCTAGGAGCCCTAACAAGTAGTTCAAGATAGTCATTGCCAAAATTTTGTCATATTAACCTTCAAAGCGTGTGTGGGTCGTGAGTTGTGGTAGGATTTGGACAAGAATAATATGCAATGCATGACACTAAGTCCACAAATAATAGTATCAATCGATGTTGTATTATTATTACTATCTATAGCTATATATTAAAGCTCATCTTTTTCAAGCGACTATGATGATTCCCTTTCAAACTGTCTTTCGAAGCTTATAAGACGAGGTATACAAGAAAACAGATTGACAGTGAAAGCTACTTGCCACACATATCTTCTTCCCAAGATATCCTTCTCAGACATGGAACTTTCTATCCTCTCCTTACAGTCGAGAGATTACTTTCCTCTCACTTCTACGACTCCGCTCTTACCCTTTTCTTTCGGTCGAGGATGTAGTCTTCTTGATCAGTCGGGCGAGGCCCCCTTGTCTTAGGATGAGGGGGGCGAAGAAACGGGAATGTGGGTCTTCGCATCTATTGATTGAGCTAATTTCATTTTGGAAGGTAGAATATAGGGTTTTCATGTTTGCGCTCATTTCTCATTTGATTTCTCTGCTTCGGGGAAAGCAATAGCACTCGGCGTACCAAACAAACCCCAGAGCCTGTTGCCCCTGACGTTTACCATCCTTTACTGGATGACAACACTCGTTTCCAAGAACTAAACGAGCGGGGGGCATTTGGGCTCTTCTCGCGGCCTCTCGCCTATCGCGTATAGGCTTATTCGCTCTTCTATAGCGCTTATCGAGGGAGCTTCGACCTGTTCTTCCTATAATCCTTCTTTAGGGAGGGCTCTGAGCCTATTGATTCCATTCCTAGCAAGTCCTGTCTCTCTCCTTCACTTAAAACACACTCAGAGCGTTTAAAGGCCATGTTTGTTGAGGTGCTGTTTTTTTGTTCTTTCATTTTTTAAATTATTATCTATATATTATACATATATATATTAAAGTTCTTCCATTTAGAGCCACTAGAGTGTTTTTTAGCTCCAAGTTGTTAAGGTATTAATTCTTTATTTTTCCATTTTATAATTTATTGTTATATCTATATATTTGATATAACTCCTATAAGTATTTAATTTTATAAAAATAGAAAAGTATATAATAATAATATTTGAACACAAATGATTGCCAAAATGTTTTTAGCTATGTTAACTTTGTATATTATTTATCCTTAATTTATTTTCCAATTTATATATTGTGGCCTTATAACGTAGTGATGATCACCTACAAAAGTATACACTTACTGAATTCCAAAAGTAATTTTTAGGCCATATTGTTGAGGTGCTATCTTTCATTTAGAACCACTAGGGCGTTTTTAGGACCAAGTTGTTGATGTATTAATTTTTTTTCCATTTTATAATTTATTATTATATCTATATATTTGATATAACTCGTATAAGTATTTAATTTTATAAAATAACAAAATATATAATAAAAATATATGGATACAGAAGATTGACAAAATAGTGATGGTCACCTAAAAAATGATACACTTTTTGAATTCTAAAAGTATTTTTTATTAATTACCTTACTCTATAAAGTTAGATGTCACTGTCAATCGAACAAGGCAATCAAAACCAAGAAAAAAATTAGATGTCACTACCCCGATTTTAGATGGCCACAACAAGTACATCAATATGAGCTTTGTTATGACAAATGCAAATTTATCTAAGTATTGAATATCAAAGTTTGGATTTATAGATTTATAGAGGATCAAAATAAAAAGTATTATGATATCATTAAAGTTAAAGTCATATGTCGATAAGACAATGATGTAATGTGCTTGGGAATTATTGAGACCATTTATAGACTATAATAAAGCACATGTTAGGCCGTTGTTGAGGCCACTTGTATGATAGTCATTGAGGCCATGTGTATGTCAATCAATCTCTAAGACCACCCTTTAGGAAACAATTGATGCCAAGAGTTGATTAGTCATAGTGATCCCACCCTTTAGGAAACAATTGATGCCAAGAGTTGATTAGTCATAGTGATCCATTGATGAATAGTAAATAAAGTCACGAATTGGTGAGTCATTGGAATTAGGTTTTAAGAGTAATTAAGACCATGTTTGGACAATCTTTAAACCTAGCATATATTTATATACTATAAATTTATGTGTTAAAAAACTGAAAACATAATAAGCTACTTTCAAAAAAATAAAAAATGTTATAAAAAATTAATATATAATGTTATATATTTAGATCTCAAAAACAATTTATCTATCTATCCAAGGAAGCCTCTTTCACAATTTAATTTATTTTTCTTACTAATGTATCTATTCTTGACCGACTTTTATGTTTGACGATTTTTTTTTTAAAACCTCTCTATTTATTCATGACCAACTTTATGTTTCTTTTTTCAAGAATTACAAACAGAGATTGTTTGACGATTTTATGTTGTGAAGTAATGCAATTTGCTTATCATAAAGTTTTTTTATACATAAATATCAATATGTAAATATATGAATTTAAAACATCCGTGTATAACACGATATTTCACTAGTTATTATTATTATTATTATTATTGATATTAATATAAAACCCTAAAGATAGAAATACGGAGAAGAAGAGAAGGGGGAAAAGGAGTTGCATTTCTGCTATTTGGGGATGCAAGCACAACTTGCATTTCAGTTGGCTTGGAGGTGAAGACTGGAGAGTTTTGTCCAGAGGCCCAAAACTAGCAATTTGAGGCTGTGTCAACTATCAAAATTTTGAATTATATAGCACCCTTGTGAGGTAAGGAATGATGATATGCTTTACATTTTACCCTAATCTTTTTATCTTCTTTTCTTTCCTCTTCAAGTTTTGGGGTTAACATCGTTTTGACATGCAGCATATTGGATCAAGCAATTAAGTATACAATCTTTCACATCGTCCGGCCAGCAACATCTAGATTTCATATAACCACTTGATAAAAACAACAATTGCTTGATCCAGCTCTTGCTTAAATTGAGATATACACTGACGTGCCGATACTTCTATCTTGATAACCGCTTAATGCAAAGCTCGATGGTAGAAACACTTCGGGCATCAAACGAAGCTCAATACAGAAGAAGTTTTTGAAGGGTTTTGAGATTCTAATTCCCTGAGCTTCTCTCCCTGCATAAATAGGTCTTGTCCAGCCTCACAAATGTAGGCTGAAGTTTGCCTGCCAGAAAGAGTTGCACCTTCCATGCTGTCTATGTAGTCCTATAAAAAATCATGTGATTTAAAGGGTTATTCTATTTTTCATTTTTCACAGAAATGTCTACAATCTTTCATTCAGACTGGGACGACAACGAATAAGGACTACACCTGTTTAGTGTATGAACCAGCAAGGAAGAAATTCTCTACGGGTGTGGATTGATCAGGTCTAAATGGGTCTTTACCGGGTCCCTCACGGTATAAAGACTCTGCAATTTTGACTACAGATGACCAAGTCACTTCCAAGCCCCGGGCAGATGGAAACAATTCCAATACCTGTGACAGAATATGAAAATTGTCACCAAGTCTAAAGTGAAAGCAACAGAGAAATAAATGACAGTGTTTTAGGCCCGGAGTTAAAGTCAGTCAACCAAAATTGTTCTTCTGACCATGTGTGAATTCTGTCCAGCAGTATCACACTGATCTTATTTCAGATAGCATCTTGCGGTGTGAAGACAGGACAATGGAGGAGATAAATGCAACACGGAGTAACATGTGTTCTCTTCAGATAGAGCAATATAGGAAACATGAAAAGCAGTTCTTAAAACCCCTCACCTGTTGTGACACCTTTTTTATGATTTCTTCATTTACTAAAGGCATGTATGGATCACCAGGTGTAAGAACACATCTGAATGCAAGAAAAAATGAAGTCAGGAATAGCAATGTGAAGCAAGATCAGAGAGCAATTCTAAGATGCATGGAATCAATTATTAGCTAAAAACATGGAGTTCTTCAGAAATCAGGAAAAGAGAATGTGTAAACTACAGTACAGAAAAATTAAAGTTTTTCTTACTGGAGCAATGAACCTTGGCCCTCGACGTAGTAATCCTCTGGAGATGTAAGAGCAAGATCCGCAAAACAAGAGAAATCTGCATCTGGTGTATAGAGGAGGTTGTCCAACCCTGCTGCTTTCTTTAACTGCCTAACAGTGATGGACAGATTATGTTACAAACATCTGAAACAAAATCTTCAGGAACTGGATCTATCAAAGCATTCCTCTTGAGTCTTGATGGTGGGTAGAAACACATCATACTTCATTTCACTAGATATATTCAATTATGACAAACTCAAATTACTACTCAGTACTCACCTAGAGCGATTCAAATCCTGCAACTCAGTCACCCATCCATTATATCTTAGTTGCACTGTCACAACAGGTACCCCAACAAGGTTATAGATATTGTCAAAAAAAATCATTTTCTTCCATTCTTTTGGTAACAACCTTTTGATTCCAGGAACATCACAAGCTGCAAAAAAATTAAGCAGTATAAAACTTGAAAAGTAGTCATACATAGGCGTGCATACAAGAGTTTATAAACTATCTGCAACATAACTCATGAAGTACTACCTGCAACATAAGCATCAGCTGTCACGATTTTCTTATTTGTAGCCTGCAATTAAGGCGGTAAAGATGTTACTGTCACACCAACAAGTAAAGACATACATAGGCGTGCATACAAGAGTTTATAAACTATCTTCAAGTATGGGGTATTTTAAAATGCTCATTGATCAGGCGTGAAGTTCAAACACCAAAACTCAAACAATACAAATTGCTGACATGACAATCTAAGGATTGTGTTATTTAAGATGTAACTACATTCTTATGTCTCACTGCCTTTATATATGTGTTTACCTTTGACATGGCTAGTCCTGTTACAAAAGTGTCGCCCTCAGTAGATCTATGATGAAGGATTTCTCTGCATCCCCACCTCAAATGAAATCTGTAATAGCACATGTAGGTGATAATCAAGCACTACCTAGGAAAAAAAATAAGTAACTTATTGTGATTACAGAGATCCCAAAGGTACACAAAAAATACCTCCCCCCTCTGTCTTCTATATACTTCCTGATGGGACCACTCAAGTAAAGATCAGGAGAACCTTTAAGCATGCGCAACAAAGAAGCCTCCGTCTTTGTTGCAAACAATGAGAATATAGTGAGCATACAGCGAGCGCTGATGTTATCACAATCAATAAAGCCAAGGGCGTAAGCAACAGGATCCCACATTCTCTGGATGCTTGCACGTGTACCACCCTTTGACATAAACCAATCTGAGAAGCTTACCTGTATAAATAACTTTATCAACTGCGTGAAAGCCTGATAACACAAGGAAACACAACCACCAACAAAGACAAAAGCAGGGAAACATCAAAGAAGGTGAAAGCTGCTTACACTATCCAGATCTCGTATCTGTTGTAATGCCCCATCTGGGTCAACTAGAGCCCTTACAACTGGACTTAGTGCAAGCGCCACTGCATTTCTTGCTTTATCGTAAGTCTGCCAGCCAGTTAGAAATGTGGTAAGCTTTATATATGTATCGTACAACCTCAAACTGTGCCAATAATTTGGGTTTACACAGATCCATGCATAACATTATACAAGATTAGGACAAAATTTATAGGCAAATTAAATCCAGCCAGAAGAATCAGTGAAGAACTAAATGTGCAAAACTCAGGAAAGAAAGGCATCTTTTATTTTTCTCAAAAGTCAAATGTAGCTACAGACCCCAAATTCATGCCACTGATCTAGATTCTAGAAACATAACATGGTAGTGCTAACTGCTAACATGGTTAAAAAAAACAAGGTCTGGCCATACTGGAATGAATAATCTGTTCAAGAAAAATCAAGGTATGTAATTATGTTATGGCAGTGCTAATAACGCCTATAAACTGTAACCCAATTACAAAAAATGTGCAAAAAGGAGCAAACATGATAGACTTTGCATTGATAGATCTTGAACAGTCATTACCTTGAGCTGATTTGTTGCTAAGAATGCTCGAATCCCATGTATTGGAGCTCCAACGGGAAATCTAAAATCAAGTTCTATACAAGATAAAGGTAGTTAGTTGGACATTCATGAGAGGAAATGGCATACATTGATAATACTATGAATAAGGCAATCCACTATAGAGCAAAAGAAATGGGAACAAACATGGGCAAAATAGCATTTGATGATAATTACTGCAAAAGAGAGTGAAAAACAAATAGTTGGGAATCATACCACCAATTTCACCCCCTCTATTTACAAAGGTGTGAGTGTGATCCTTCACAAGCAGATTTTTATCTGCACCCACCTACACAGGTGGACATGAAAAAAGCTAAGATACCACATAGATCTTGCATATAACTCAAAAGAAGGGGAGCACAATTCAGTTGTCAGTCCTAAGGTCATATTAGTAATGGAATATATAAGTTCTCCTTGAAGTTTCTAGAAGACAAACATCTCTTTTTCTAGCTTCAATCTGCTAGGGTACATCAGAAAGCCGACAGCTTTGCATAGATCTGAAAAGCAAATAAAAGTGTGGAAACATGGTTCACCTTTTTCATCAAACGGAAAAGATTATTGTAGCATCCAAAGAAAACATGCAATCCCATTTCAATGTGATTTCCATGCTTATCAGTGAACGAGCCAACTTTTCCACCAATGAAGGACCTTGACTCATATATATCCACCTAACCGTAAAAAAGAATGTTTAAATATCTATAGCAAGAAATAGTCACATGAAACTATAACTTTAAGATCAATATGAGAATCAGTTAGTTATAACAACAAATAATTACAAAAAACTATAACTTTAAGATTAATATGAGAATCAGTTAGCAAAGACAAGATGTGATTTTTCAGGATGGTAAAAAGCTCCTTAATCAGCAGTATCTTACTAGCAAAAAGCAAGAAAGCTGGGGTACTTATACCTCATGGCCTTGATCCAAAAGCTCCACAGCTGTAGACATGCCTGCAAGCCCAGCTCCAATAATAGCCACCTTTAGCTTTGGACCTCTATATGGTTGAGGCTCTGGTGGGAAAAGCCCTTTTGGAGCTGGCAATAATCATCCTTGCACATAAGTTTCAATTGAAAACATAACTCTAAGTCTACCAATATCAACCAAAAGAAGCTTATTTGAGAAACAACCAACTACTAAAACAAGAAGTCCGATATTAGGATGCATGCGGCATGCCACATAATTTGATTGTAACCGCATGTTTGATCCATAAAGATCACAACTCAAAACCAAATTAAGACTTGTTCTCTTTGTTATGTAGTTCCAATCTTCTTATAATGAAGGGTCGGATGGATTCCTTACAAATAATATTCAGAACTCCACTGGACCATAGGAACTGAGAATCATAATCTAATATAGCATGCCACTGAGTTTACTGGCACAGATCAAAATAATTGGTAATGGAAGCCATTTCCTAGCAAAAAGTTAGAACTAGTTAAGAGCAAATTGTATATCATGACTGAAACCGTACTTGATACACACCCACAGTTCCTGTTTCAGACTGAAAATTGATGCACTTTTTTAATTCTCAACAAGTTTTGCACTACACCAAACTACAAATGGATAAACGTGTTGGGGATTAGAAACATAAGAGAGAAAGCCCCATATAATTAAGCTCCTATACTTGGAAACTGCAAAAAACAATCTTGCCACCGTGAACACTACCAAAAAACCCCAGTTCTCTTCTGAAGTAAGGTCTGGTAGAACTTCCGAATCACAAGCATTAAAATCCTATAGAATTCTCTTCCTTCAAAATCCAGTTCATCTCGATACAACTCAAAATTACTTACAAATATATACAAGCTTTACCATTAGTGCTCATATCAGAGACATTAGTGTCCAAGGAGGACCTAACGCAACACAGCGTTCGACCGCAACTCCTCAACGGCCGCCAAATCGAGCGGCGGCCGAGGCCACTAGAGACGGAAGCAGCTCCGGCGGTGTCACTGCGGATTCCAGCAGTATAATTCGCAGGAAAACAAACCGAAGACGCCATGTGAATTGATGTCCGTCTCCAATTCGAATGGAAGACCTAACTTCTGAGGCTACAAGACACTAGCGACTTCAACATGAAAGGAAAGTTAGAGGAGATTGGAGAAAACGGAACAGAGCGAAGATTGAACAAGTGCGATGCGATGTTTGGAACAGAAATTAAGGTGATGGCCTAACTCACGAAGGAAGTGAGTGGGAGAGATATAGATGGGAGGAAGAGACGTGTGGCAAATTTGAAGCTAACGTAGTTCCCATTTTAGCCTTTTGTAATTAAAATAAAATTAAGAAATTAAACAAAGATAAAGGATAATCAACATTGTTTTTTATAAGGGCTATGCAACATCAAAGGGAAGATTGGGAAGTAAAAAATGACTCCGAATCAAAAAACGCTTTCGAAACCCTACCTTCACCCTCGAACCCTTATTCTCACCCCGCCGCTGCTCAAGGATACCCTAACCTTGATTTTCTGGATCTCGCTCACCCTCAAATCTCGTGGATGGTCTAGCTCTTTGCTTCTCCATCTGAACAATCGATCTACCTCTAATTCCAAAGTTGAACAGTTGAAGATATGGTGCTTTCCCTGGTCAAATCGGGTGGGTACTGGAGTGGTTGGCCACCTTACCTTAAATCTGGACCTGACTACTGCCCTTCGAAGCTACCTCAGTATGGCGGGCCTCCGAAACTCCTCTCTGAGATCTGTCAGTTCCCTGGATTTTCTGGTTAAGAAGATCGTCTTGGTGAACGCTGATGATGGGGCTTCATATCACGAGATGGGTGATTGTCATTCGTCGAGTTGGGTAGCTTGCTTTCTACGCCGACTGAGACGATGGATCTGGAGCTTCCGGGGATTAAGCAAGTGTAGTACTCCCTCCTAGTACAGGAGTGGCCATCCCCACCAAACCCTCGCTACTGTGCTCGTTACTTTCTGCAGCAGGAAACTAAGGTGCACTCGTTCCTCTTCTCTTCTCTCCCCTTTTCCTGATCTGAGTGCTTTTATTTCTTCGCTTATTTATGTGAACTCTGCTTGCTTGAATCTGATATCCCCCTTTCTGTACTGGCTGAATTTGTTTGCTTGTTCTGTCTGGTTTGTCTTCTTTTCTTGTGTGAATCTCTTTCCTTTATCCAAGCTTATGGATAAAGGGAAAAAATCCTTGAAGGAGGTGCTTTGCACTAACCCTGATGTTGTTGATTCCTCTGATGGTACAAAGAGCAAGAATCTTGAACAACCAAACACTACCCACAGTAAGGTTACCCCTCCCCTAGCAATCTCTACTGCGCCTGAAAATCCTACCCACCCCTCTGTTGAATCCCCTCAGATTGACATGAAACTCTTTCTCTCAAAACTGTCAGGAGTTCGAACAAATATCCAAAAACTCAAAGAAACTTCTCTGTTGGTCTATGTGATTGGAGAGCCAGTTGATTTCTCTAAGTTGAAAGTAAAACTGAAGAATGACTTGAGGTTTATTAGAGGATATTTTGAGGTTCTTGAAAAGCCAAATTTCTGGTTTGAACTTAGATTTGCAAATCCGATTGATCAAAAAAAGGCTTGGGATGGTAGGCCTTACCATGTTTTTGGGCAACTTATGCTCCTTAAACCCTGGGTTTCTAACTTTGACCCTTTCTCTGAATCGATTTCCACGGTGGATATGTGGATTAGAATTCCTCAATTACCTATGGAGTATATAAGCTTTGATATCCTGAGTACAATCATTGAGATGAACCACTTTGGGAAGCTTGTTAAGCTTGACTCCTTTATTGAAAAAAAAACAGAGAGTGAGTTATGCTCGTTTGTGCATCAATGTTGATGTAGACAAGGTGAAACACAAAACCATTGTTATTCCTAATGAGGAAGGTATTTCCAAAACTTTCAAAATTTGATTTGAAGAATCCCCAAAGGGCTGTGGGAACTGTGGGGATGTTGAACACTCCTTTGATAAATGCCCCCTTAGGCATGCTAAACCTCAATCCCTTCAGCTTGCTTTCCAGAGATTAAGAGTGAGCACCCCTTCTGAGCCTCCTAAGGAAAAGGCTTGTGATCCTAAAGAGCAATGGCAGTATGTTTCCTATGGTAGGAAAAAACTGTCTCCCACCCAAAAATTTGTTTCTCCTGCTTCCTCTGATCCCAAAATCACTAAAAGTGGTATCTCCATCATCTATGAAGATGTGGATACTGCTGTTGAAGCTACTCTCAAGCCTTTGGATCCTGGCACTAATGTTGTAGCCAACCCTCTCCTGAGTAAGAAAAGTGCTTTAGTTGTTGACCAATCGGAAAACACTGTCCTTCTTGAGAGCCTTACACCTCCCTTTCATTTGCCACACCCTAATGATGAGGTTTCCCAGGTGTGCCTGGGGGCTTCTTCGGGTCACAAAGTTGTGCTTGACAATGATAAAGAGCAAGTGTTGAAGGGTGCTGAGCTGCAGGAATTTCTGAACCGGAATGACCTCCTTGATGAGTTTGTTGAATAAACAGAGGTTCCTCAAAAGGATATTGATGAAATTATGAATGAATTAGTGAACCCTGTCATCCCAGAGGTTGTGCAGGCCAAGGAAGCCCTTACTGAAGGGCCCCAAATTCCTGAGAAAGGAACTACTGATGCTATACTGGCACCCTCCACTTCTGAGTCAGGGAAGCGTAAAGATGTGACCACCGAGGATGACACCGCCACCTCGGGGCTGAAGGGTGTGAAAAAGATGAAAAAATAGTTTATGTTTATGTACAACTATCAAGATATGTTTTCTGTCTGCTTTAAACTGATCATGTTTGTCTGGGCAACCCCCTGGAAACACTTTTGGAGTCCTAATTTCTATAAGGACGGAACCATCTTGATGTTGTTTTTATGCTTTGATCTTTCGGGCTGTAATTCTCACTACCAATGGCTTTTCTTTAAGTTAGTTGGTGCTTTTGCTATCTATGTAATGACCAATCATCTATGGAAGATTTTTAAGTATATGGTGTTCTCCACTTGCTTTAATACCTATACTTTGAACTACTGCAGGGACCATTTCATTGATCCCTTGAATCTGCGTAATTGCAATCATAAATTTAGAATCTATGTCTGGCTGGTTGCTTTTTTTTTTTTGATAAAGTAAAAATTCGAGAATCCAGAACAACCAAACCTGGAAAACTCGAGAGGCCGAGCAAACGGCGTCGGACACCCGACAACAAACAACCAAACGAAAAAAACAAAAAGACGCAACAACAAAAAGCACAACCCAAAAAACAACAGACACAAAAGAAAACAAAATACAAAACACAACCGAGCAAGCATCCTACAAGCCTAATCAACGAGAAAGTCTTCAAACAGGGGTTGGAAACACCAACAAGGTCGCTTGAAGCAGCCGGAAAGAAGAAACAAGATAAAATCTGGGGGCAAAACGTCAGAAGAAACCACCAGGGATCATACGATCGCTATCTTGTCTCGAACCGAAACAACAATCTCAGATCAAACCAAAGGAAACCTGCAACAGCACACAAACAACAAAACAAAGAAGGAAACAAAGGAGGGGGACAGGGGCAGGGGAAGGCGGTGGACAGGGAGGAAAAACAACATAAACAAAACAACACAAAAACAACGAGAAGGAGGGCTGAAAGGAGGCGGGCGGCGGCGGGCCAAAGAAAGAGGTCGAAAAGGAGGAAGGCGGCGGCGGGGTGATAGGGAGGGAGGTGGACGGCGGTGGAGGATGAGTGGACGAGCCCAGAGGGGAGGAGGTCGGAGAGGTCGGGGAGGCGGAACCGGATCCGGAACAGGTCGACGAGGCCGGAGGAGGCAGCGGAGGGGGGGGGGTGGACAGGAGAGGGAGCGGAGTGAGGGAGAGGGGTGGCGGCAGGAGGCCGGGATCTGGATCTGGTCGAAGGAGAGCGAAATCCGGTGATGCAGCGCAGCCGGAGACGCCGATGGGCTCGGTTGGAGCAGGGAGCTCGGTCTGAGCGGGCTCGGTCGGAGTGGGTGCCATGGTGTTGGCGGTGACTCATCGGAGGCGAAGGCTCAGTTGGAGCAGGGAGCTCGGTCGGAGCGGTTGCCATGGTGTTGGTGGTGACTCATCGGAGACAGATGTCTGTTTGTGTTTTTATCTCTTGTGTTTTTCCCTTTGTTGTGCTCTCTGGCTTGTCTGTTGTTTGTTTGTTGTTTTTTTGTGTTTGTTTTTCTTCTTTTTTTTCTCTTCTGTGCTGGTTATTCTGGCTTCTGTTTGCTGTTTCTCTGGCTTCTGTCTGTGTTTGCCTTTCCTTTGCTCTTTCTGTCTGTTTTCCTGCCCCCTTTGCTGGTTTGTTTGGGCTCTTTCTCATTTCTCTGGTTTTCCTTCTCTGTCACAGGAACACCTTAACCCTGAATAAGACTTTCATCAGACCTGGAACCCGATTTGGAAGCTCTCAAAGAATATGACCCCTGAAAAGTCTAGCCAACTGAACAAGCGGCCTTTGAACAATCTTTTAGATGGTTTCATTTATGAAAACTTGGAAAAACGGGCACAACTTTATCTCAGGAATAAGAAAACCAACTTTTTGAACAATCATAACAAGTGTGATAGCTGCAAAATCTTTGATTCTCTGCCCTTGCGCAGACATGAAATTGATGTATTTTTTATGGGTACGAGAACTGTTGTATACAATCTTACCATTTCTCCCTTCTATTCTCTTATAGACAATCATCGAGTGTGTAAAAGCAATACTAATTACGAGTGGA
Source organism: Rheum nobile (assembly GCA_027886185.1). Taxonomy (NCBI): domain Eukaryota; kingdom Viridiplantae; phylum Streptophyta; class Magnoliopsida; order Caryophyllales; family Polygonaceae; genus Rheum; species Rheum nobile. Next base: position 508,349 of record WOAB01000566.1, on the reverse strand, counting down.
ACACAAACAGTATAACTCTTGGAGAAAAAAAGTGTTTGAACCCTTACAGGTGCTGGTTTGGTATGCTGACCACTTCTGCACCAATTGAAAACTCTCAAATTCATATAAGATATCTACTTAGATGGAAGCACATTAGATATAAAACCATCTCTAAAAAGGAGGGTTGCTCTAAACTCCTTGAAAATTTTAAACACAAACTTGGTGTTTTATTCATTAATAAAGGGAGTTTAAATCCTTTATTTAGCAAGACGATTAAAATCATAATACAAACGACAGATGACATTAAGTCCCCTAGATGTCTTTTGATATGGGGCAAAATAAAAATTGGTTTTTTATGAAGATTACAACTTGGAACTGTCGTGGTATGGGAAAAAAAACCTTCTGGATGGATGTTGAATCCTTCTGCAAAATTGAACATGTTCAATTAATTGCACTGTTCGAAACTAGAACAAACAAAGAACCAAATGAAAAAGTGTGGAAAATAGCGGGCTTTGATCAATTTTACTGTGTCCCGGCTATGGGTTTCTCGGGTGGTATCTGTGTAAAGTGTAAGACTTACCAACTTACAAATGAAATCCTTAAAGTTGACCAAACTGATACGAGGTTTATCACTATCAAGTATACAAATCTGCTCACAAACAAAAAAATTATGTTAATCCTAACCTATGCCCCACCGAATGAATCTATGAAGAATGTATTCTGGAATGGACTCACCTCATTTATTAAAAATTGCTCTCTTCCGTGCATTGTCATGGGAGATCTGAATGAAATTCAAGACTCTACTGAAAAATTAGGTGGTTCAATACCACCCTTGACAAAATTTGCAAGATTACGTCATTTTAAGAATGAATGTGAACTATTAGAAACTCCTATTCAAGGAAACATCTATACCTAGCGAAAGAATACTACAGAAATAGATAACATTTATGAAAAACTGGATAGGGTACTCATTCATCACCAGATTCTTCAATGGTACCCTGATATTTATACCAAACATTTTGCTTTTACCAGTTCAGACCACTGTCCCATCTCCATTGAGTTTGACTAAGCAATACCCTTTAAAAATCAGCCGTTTAAATTTGAGAAAATTTGGATGACCAGAAAGGATTTTAGAAATGTTGTAAAACAAGCCTAGAGAACTAACTACCGTGGATCGAGTTTGTATAATCTTGTATCCAAAACAAAATTACTAAAGAAACATGCTAAGATCTGGAACAAAAGCACTTTTGGCAATGTTTTTACTCAGTTACAATCCATAGAAAAACAGCTTTCTGAAATCCAAACTGAGATATGTACTTATCCTATAAATGGTCTCATAAAAAAACAAATTAGAATCATAGAAAAAAAGGAAAAATTGCTCTGTTTCCATAAAATCTACTGGAACCAAAGAGCTAAAGTTAAACACATCAAATTAAACGATACGAACACTAGCTATTTTAATAAAATAGCAAGTGGACGTAGGAATAGAAAGATCATAAAAGAAATTAAAACGCAAGAAGGAACAAGCATTATTGGAGAAGAAAACATTAGAAATGAAATCAGAAATGATTTCATTAAAAGATTCAGAAGTGAAAATATGAACCAGAGACTATTTCTAAAAAACCTTGAATTAATTCAGCCTGAAATCTCCATAGAGGATAATTTAGAATTAATAAGAAACGTAACCAATGAAGAAATTAAGAAAGATGTCTTTAACATTGGCTCGGACAAATCACCGGGGCCTGATGGTATGATGGCAGAATTCTATCAAAAATATTGGGACATTGTAGGTCCCTCTGTTATCCAAGCAGTTAAAAGTTTTTTCCTATCCGGGAAATTGCTCAAACAAATAAATCATACTTTTATCTCCTTGATCCCAAAATGTGACAATCTGAACTCTACTAATCACTATAGACCTATAAGTCTATGCTCCACAATTTATAAAATAATCTCGAAGATCATAACAACAAGACTTAAAGGAACCATTGAGAAATTAATTCATCCTCTACAGGGTGCATTTGTTGCTAACAGAGCAATTCAAGACAATATCTTGATTGCCCATGAAATCTTTCACTCCTTCAAATCGAAAAAAGGAACTGAAGGCTTCATTGCGCTAAAACTTGATATGGAAAAAGCCTATGATAGAATTAAATGGAATTTCATCATTAAAACTATGGAAAAGTTTGGTTTCCATGAAAAATTTATCAACTGGATTAGAGAATGCATTACAATGGTATCTTTCTCGGTACTTGTAAACAACGGACCCACATAAATTTTTAAACCAACAAGAGGACTTCGACAGGGTGACCCTCTGTCCCCCTTCTTATTTATTTTAGGAGCTGAAATCCTTGCTAGAAAACTTCAAAAAGCCTCAGACAGAGCTCGTAATCCTCTAGGATTTCAAATCACTCACCAAGGTCCAAGAATTCCGTTTCTGGCCTTTGTAGATGACATTGTGATCTTCTCAAAAGCTAAACAGGAACACTATAAGGAAATCAAGGACATTATTGTTGACTATTGTAAAATCTCAGGACAAAAGGTAAATTTTCATAAATCGGCTTTTCAAGTCACGAAAAAGGTCCCCAATCAAAAGAAATTAGCAATTCAAGGTATCCTCACTATCACAAACATGATATCTCTCGAAAAATACCTTGGTTGCCCTATCATTAATGGTAGAGTCAACTCGAATACCTTTGTTGATCTTTTAATTAGCAGCCAACAACAACTATCTAAATGGAAAGCAAATTCTCTTTCCCAAGCAGGAAGAACAACACTAATAAAAACCAACCTGGCAGCAAGACCAAACTATCTTATGTAACGCTTTATGTTACCTACACACACACAATGAACTTGACAAGTTAAATAGATCTTTTTTTTGGAACAAAGACAGCTCCTATAAACCACTGATAGGCTGGAAAATAGTTTGTAAACCAACTCAACAAGGAGGTCTTGGATTGAGAAAATCAAAGGACATGAATAAAGCCCTTCAATTCAAACTTCTATGGAAAATTTTAGCAGAACCGAATAACTACTAGGTTAGAGTTGTCACTGAAAAATACTTGAAAACAATCCATATTTTTCATTCTAAGAAAAAAAGAAATTGCTCTTGGCAATGGACCAAAATGATTGAACTTATGGATGAATTCAAGTCTGGACTAATTTGGCAAGTTGGTAATGGGAGAACAATCAAATTCTGGTCGGATAATTGAGTTTTAAAAACCCTGCTAGGTGATATCATAAACACACAAGCAATCCAAAATAAGGATGCACTCGTAGCTGACTTTATGCTGCCAAATAAAACCTGGAATAAGGACCTAATAGAACAATATTTACCTCATGACATAGCAAAAAAGATAACATCTATCCCAATTTCTTTAAATGATATTCATGATAGAATGTACTGGGCAACTAGCAAAAATGGTTGGTTCTCTACAAACTCTGCAATGGAACTAATTAACAGAAACAAGAAATATACTGCTTATGATCCTTCATGGATATGGAGGATGGACACATACCCCAAAGTTAAAAACATTGCTTGGAAAATAATGAAAAATGAATTACCGACAAAAGCAAGACTAGCAGAAAAAGGTGTTGCAATCCCCCCGGGTTGTATCTGATGCAATGCTCAACTGGAGGATTTAAATCATCTCCTATTCCAATGTAACCACACCATGAAAACAATAGAAAAAGTGAACTATCATACGTATGGTATTATTACTTCCCTAAACATAGGAAACAAAAAGATCAATGAAGTCATTGATGAAATCCGACAAAAAATAAACCGTTCACAATTTATAGAATTAATGGTTTCCTGGTGGGGAATCTGGTTTTATAGAAACCAACAAAGTTTTGGAGGAACAAACAATGATGCCAACTCCGTTAAGGATGTACCAATTTACATTAAGCAACAAATTGACAACTGGAATAAGACAAAAAGTTGGAATCCTGACTGCTTAGCAGAGAACAAACCCAAAACACATAGAATAAATAATATCAGACGACAAATAAAGAAATGGAAAAAACCACCTGACAAAACTATTAAAATCAATACAGATGGATCCACAAAAACTAATGGTGAATCTAGCTTTGGCTATATTTTCAAGAACAACAGAGGTAAACCAATTTTCCTCTTTAGGGATAAATGTGGTATCTCAACCCCTTTAAAAACGGAAATACTTGCAGTTAGAAATACACTGGTAAAGGCCTATGAATTAGGCATTACCGACATTCAACTAGAATGCGACAACCTTACCATTGTGAATGTTTTGAATCAAATCTGGCACTGTCCATGGGATATTGAAATGTTAATTTCTGATATCCTGTGTGTTTTACAACTTTTCTCTTCAGTGCAGATTTTTCATGTCTTTCGAGAAACAAACGTGGTGGCTGACTTCATCGCAAAGGAGGTCCAGCTGAGTTCCTTGGAAGACATTCGAGCTAATTTAGAATTTGTAATTCTCATCCGAAAGAATGCTATAGACTGAGAAACCGGCTCTTTTGTGGTTTCCAGTCTAATTTTTACCTAATAAAAAAAAACATTGTTTTTTATAGTATACCTGACCGACTCTATTGGGCTCCCAATAGGAATGGTTGGTTTTCTACTAAAACCGCATCCGAACATATCACCAAACATACTAATCCCACAACTAACAAATTCTCATGGTTATGGAAACTGAATACCTACCCAAAAGTCAAAAACTTCTTATGGAAAATATGCCATGACGGACTACCCACTAAAGCTAGACTAGCCTAAAAACATGTTGTGGTTCCCCTTGCATGTGATTCTTGCAATAACCCGCATGAAGACTTAAACCACTTCCTATTCAAGTGCCCTCATACACTTAACCAAATCAAAAACCAAAGTCCATCCATTGAAAATTACATTAAAAATTTTAATACTAATAATAAAAACCAATTGAAATAATCTGTGAACTACAGTCATTACTTACCAAAAGTGAATGGGTCTGCCTTGCCACCACTTGGTGGGGCACCTGGATTAATAGAAACCAAATAATTTTCCAAACACCAAGCCCGGACAAAACAAAAGATCTTACCATATACATCAAAACCCTTATTCATAATTGGAACAGAACCAAACAACTAGAAGCTGATGATTCTAAACAACAAAAACCTAATCCAGCTCAAAGGCGTAAAACCAAAAACATCAAGTGGGATAAACCTCGCTCTCGATTTTGTAAAATAAACTTTGACGGTTCTAAAATACCAAATGGAAAAACAGGAACAGGATTTATTATCATAAATGAACATGCTGAGATAATTCATATGTCCAACCAAAAGTATGGATGCCAGTCTGTCCTCATGGCGGAGACCATGGCGTTAAAAAACAGTATTAAAAAAGCCATTTCACTAAACCTCAACAAAATCGAAATTGAAGGAGATAACTTATTCCTTAGTAACTCTATCTTAGGCATTTGGACTTGCCCTTGGAAAATTGAAATGGTTATCGCTGATATTCTTATCGATCTCCGTTCTTTTTAGGAAGTCCTTATTAGGCACGTTTTTCGGGAGGTGAACCATTCTGCTGACCAAATTGCTAAACTCAGCTTCTCACCTTCGAGATTTGCCTTAAATTCCAATCCAGAACTCTGTATTCTCATCCGCAAGGATGCTCTAGGCCGGACCTTGCACCGCTGCTAGGTCCCGTCTAATTCTTTCCTCATCAAAAAAAAACATTGTTTTTTATTTCCCCAAAACGTGAAAAAATATCTAGAAAAGGGATTTCAATTTAATTTCAAAAGATTTGACCCTAAAAATCTAGGGAAAAAGACATAAATAGACCATTTTCATTAAGGAGTTTTAAAAATATACCCTAGCATAATAATAGGGAATTAGTAACCCATTCATAATACAATTAGACCAAAATATCCCTCAATATGTAACTGCTTCACAAAAATTAAGAAAACCTTCAATTACGTTCTTTTTTTCTTCTTCCCCACTAAAAGTCGGATACCAGAAAATAGCAAACCCTAGAGCTTCCACCCACCACCACCCATGCACTACCACCTCTCCGACACCGACGCACCTGCTCCTAGTCGCCGACGCACCCGCTCCGGCGAAACACTCGTTCCGGCGAATCACTCGGTACATCAGTAGGCTATTGAATTTGTGAACTTGATTTCCGGCGATGAGGTGGCAGTATGCTATTGAATTGGTGGCTACTGATTTCCTATATTATATATTTTAGCGTGGTGGTAGTAGGCTATTGAATTGGTGGCAATAGGCTATTGATTTCATATTTTCCATGAATTCATGCTTATTTAGTGTAGCTTCAATTTAGCGTGAGCATACATATTTAGATCATACATAAATTTGTGTAGTAGTATATACATACTTATGTAGTAGCATACAAGAAATTATGTAGAAGCATACACAAAATTATCTAGTCTACACGAATATTTAGAGGCCAACACGAAATTATCTAGCCTACACGAAATATTATGTAGTAGCCTACACGAAATTATCTAGCCTACACGAACTTATGTAGAAGCACACACAAAATTATATAGCCTACACAAATATTTTATTTAGAGGCCTACACGAACTTATGTACTAGCTTACACAAAACTTATATAATAGCATACATGAATATTATGTCATAGCATGCACGAACTTATGTAGAAGCATACAAGATATTATGTAGTAGCCTACACAAATATTGCTTAGAGGCCTACACGAACTTATGTAGTAGCTTACACGAAACTTATGTAGTATCTTACACGAAACCTATATAATAGCATACACGAAAATTATGTAGAAGCCCACACAAACTTAAATAGTATATTACAAGAAACTTATTTAACAGCATACACGAAAATTTTGTAGTAGCTTACACGAAATCTATATAATAGTATACACGAATATTATGTAGTAACCTACACGAACTTATATAGCAACTTACACGAAACTTATATAATGCCATATGCGTATATTATATAGAAGCATACACACAATATATTCTACACGAAGCATTCTACACGAAGCATATACAAATATTATGTCATAAGGAGATTAGTTTATCAATCGTACAATAGTTATAATTTCTACTCAATAATTGTATTTTGCATAGGTATGGAAAACATTGTGATTACCGTATATTTTGATGGAGAATGGAGGCTTGTTGATGGTTCATGGAAGTTTATTGGAGAAAAAGAATGTAAAGCTATTGTGTTAGAGAAAAATATTACCTTTGATGAATTGAGTGCATTGCTCATCGGGAGATTTCGTGTGGATACTGATGAATGTGAAGTCTAAATTACACATCCCAATGCAACACATCAGTCATTAAGAGCATGTGATATCAATGGTACAGATGACATAGAAGCATTTTTATTCATCAATGAAAGATCCGCTATAGCTTGGAGTGTGCCATTGTGTGTGACGCTGGTGAGAAAAAAATGTTGACAATGTGGGAAACTCTGACGTAGTGATGGGCACAACTACTTGTATCAGCTCACAACGATCAATTATAGCCAAGTTTGATAAAGCAACAACGTCTGCAAGTGAGTTTATGACGGGAGAACCTAATGCATGTGAACAAGATAATTTTGCTTATGACATGGTTGATCTGGATCCCATTATTTCTGAAGGGCTTATCAAGAAAGGTCAGACTTTTGGTTCTAAAATAGAGTTAAGGAATGCCTTATGCTTACATGCTACTTGGCAGTGTTACCAGTTTAAGATAAAAAAATCCGGCAAATTATTAGTTGTAGCAGTGTGCATTGACAAAGAGTGCAAGTGGAGAGTACATGGAACAAAATTGTAGAATTCAAACATGTTTTACATAACCAAGTATCTGGACAGGCACACTTGCTCTTTTCAAACAAGGCATGCTCACCAGAGGGAAGCTTCATGTCAACTAATTGCATCGAGAGTAAAGTCAATGTTAGTTATATGTTTTTTTCTGAATCAAGTAGGAATTATTTATCTTGGTATACAATCTAATTTATCTAATTTTCTGTGTAACAGGTTTCAAGGGGTTACACAAACTCCTACACCAAAGCAAATCATGGGTGTGATGCAAAATTTGTACAATATTAAGGCTAATTATAAAAAGTGTTGGAGAGCAAAAGAAGGAGCACTTGAGTTGATAAGAGGAACAACTGAGGAAAACTACACTAGTTTGCCAGCATATTTTTACATGCTCCACCAAGTGAATCCAAGATCAATTGTAAACCTTGAAGTTGACATGAACAAAAGGTTCAAGTATGTCTTTTTCGCTTTTGGGTCATCAATAAGAGGATACCAATTTATGAAAAAGGTAATTTAAATGAACAATGTTTTATTGAGTTAAATAAAAAAATTCAACTATAAAGTTAAAATATTCGTCTTTATTATGTAGGTGATCACAGTTGATGGAGGCTTATTAAAAGCCAAGTATGGAGGGGTGCTTTTATCTGCAGTGGCACAAGATGCTAATATGCAAATATTTCCACTTGCATTTACTGTTATTGATAGTGAAAATGATGCATCCTGGAATTTCTTCTTCAAGAACCTAAAGGGATTTGTTCAAGATTGTGACGAACAAGTGTTTGTTTCTGATCGTCATGCTTCAATTAAAAAAGCAGTGATGATAAATTTTGGAAGATCACACCATGGGGTCTGCATCTATCACTTGAAGCAAAATATTAAGACAAGATGCAGAGTAAAAAGGATCCAAGACAGGTTCATGGATGCAGCTAAGAGTTACATGCAATCATAATTCAGACATATTTTCGATCAGATATGGCAGGTAAGTAGTTAATGTATTTTTACGTGTAAACAACAAGAAGATACATGTTCTTTTTAAAGCTGGCATAGAAACATGTTCTTTGTTCCCATGTAGGAAAAACCTGGAATAGGAGAATACCTACGTAAAGCTATCATAGAAGCATGGTCAAGATCATTTTTTCCATCCAAAAGGTACAACATGATGACAAGCAACAACGCAGAGAGTATGAATTCAACTCTAGTTGATGCTAGAGAGTACACAATGATGTCTTTGTTTAATGAGATTAGAATCCTTTTATGCACGTGGTTCCATGAACATCGTGAACAATCATCGTCTTACAAAGATATAGCTCCCCCCAATGTGCAAGTGATAATGCAGAAAAAGTATCATGAAGCAAGAAGACTGATTTGTAGGCCACTTCATGCAGATATGAGGGAGTTTGAAGTATGTGGTGGAGATATTGATGTTGTCGTAAGCTTGGGGGACAAGACTTGTACTTGTCGGGAATTCGAGATGGAAGAAATCCCGTGTGTTCACGCCATAGCTGCTGCAATTCATATCAAGGTTGATATTGGTTCACTAGTTGGTCAGTACTACACTACAAGTAATTGGCGCAAGGCATACGAGGGGACCATATATCCAGTTCCAAACACAACGGAATGGAAGGTTCCAGAACAATGGAAAAATATGATATGTGAAACCCCAGATGTCCGTGTAAAGTCTGGAAGGAAGAGGAAGACCAGAATCCCTTTAGTTGGAGAATTCAAAAAGAGGAAGTGTACATATTGCGGAAAAGTCGGCCATAACAAAAAAACATGCACCACCAAATCTTAGTATTTGCAATCATTTCAGACTACTTACAATTAAGTTTACTGTTTGTGTCACTTTTATTACAACATTTGGATTGACTACTTAATCTTTTGAGACTACTAGACTTAAGTTTGAGACCGTGGACTCTTCACATAATTTTCGTGCAGTCTATAAATTTCATGTACTTAATAAAGTTTCGTGTTACTGTGTTGTTCGAATCATCCTTGAACAAGTTAGAAAATATATGGAAAAGATCCATGTATCCTACTTAATAACTTCGTGTCAGCTATTCAAATTTTATAAGTGTAAACTATAACATCAATTGTGCAGTGTATTTAATTTCGTATAAACTACAACATAATTCATGTAAGTCTACTACATACTTAAGTGTAAGCTAAGCCTCATAAATTATGTAAAAGTCTACATGAATATTATGTAGAAGCACTTTCTTTATCTACTTAATAATTTTGTGTATCCTACTATAAAATTTTGTGTAAACTATAACATATCCTACTACAAAATTTTGTGTAAACTGTTTAATTTCATGTAAACTATAACATAATTCATGTAACTCTACTACATACTTGAGTATTAAAAACAATCAACCTAAGTTATAGAAACATAAGGTCCATCACAAAAAATGAATTAGTCTTGTAAAAAGGGCCAGCTCCATTGCCTCATAAAAATGTCAAATGCTATCTACTCTCTATATGTTGGGATATACTCGTCACAAATGAGGGACATGTCTCTACATCCAGAAGAAAGGAACTCTATGTACTTCACAGTATAGATGCCGCAACTCCCACTGCAATTAAACACCAAATCAACATTTATTAACCTGTACATTTATTGAACTATACTAATAGACAATAATTTATCACAAAACTTGTATACCTTTCTTTGTTTACAGGTAGATTTGGTACCCGTCGAATCTGAAATGGATAATAAATCTGGTCACCCAACTCTTCAAATAATCCGGTTCTTCTCATATATTCAGCAAATATGGAAGCTATGGGGGGAACTTTTGACACAAGCACATCCTCTTTAGTGACACGAGGATCAGAATCATAAACATTTATAATCCACGATGACAAATCAATCTCAATTGCAACCCAATTATTATTCAAAACGTTGAGAGCCGCCAAAATCCGCTGAACTCTTTTTAGAGGTTTGGGGTAGTTTAACGGCTGGACACGATTGTACACGTCATCCATGGTTTCATCAAATTCATAGGGAAATGGTCCCACCTTCAGGTAATGTTCATAAGCCACATCACTAAACATTTGTGTCCACTAGTCATACATTATAGCAACACCCGAAAAATGGTGTGGGAATTCAGCGATGCCCTTTCGTAAATGACATAACACCTCCTCAATATTCTACACAAGAAATTGAAAATTTTATTGCAAGACGACCACATTAAAGAGCAATTTTATATAAAATTTGTATAAAAATTATAAACACTTACATAATCCCAAAGCCAGTCTGTTTTCCCCAGTATAGTCTTAAACCACTCCCTCTTATAACCACCATTTAGACATTCAATAACATCATTGTCTTCTTCATCGCCACTTGTGCTGAAACGGTAGATAAAGAAAGTGTTACAATATTGATGTTTAATGATGGTTTTAGATGGAAAAAGGTATTACGACGAAAAAATAACTCTCACCTTGGTTTCTTATACCATGTATAGAAAACATGTCTTTGTTTATCTGTAAGAAAACTATGCTTTGGAGCCTTCAGAATTGTGACATTTTTTCCATCCTTTTCACCATATTTTTTCTTACCTTGCGTGAATGGTGATTTCAAATACTGAGTTGGTCTCCTCAACCTTGACCCCTTCCGAGGTCTTTAAACACTCATTTGTTTGAGAATGGGGGCCTACACAATAACAGAATAAACAACAATTTATTCAAACAACAAAGAATTAAATCTAAAAAAGGTAAGAAATTAAAACCCCACCTTTTGTTCATCTTCGATTTTGGGGCTCTCCTTTTCTTCTTTGTCCTCATCAATTTTCTCATTATCTGAAGATAAAGCCAAAGGTGATTGTTGGGAAAATGACTCACCATACACCTCCTTTTCGTGTTGCATAACATCTGCAACGTCAACATTCATGCGCCTTTGGCATTGTGTAAGGGTCTCCACCACGGCCAAAGTGCCCTTCTTATATATCCTATGCAAACTCTTATCAACACGAGCTAATTGTTCATTTTGCCTATGCCATAACACCTTTAGATTCCTTTGCTCGTGTAGGACAATAAAAATATCATCACCATGATCTTCAAAAATATTATCATATGCCCCCACTTGTTGAGCTAAAGAAGAAACAACCTCTGATATCTCACATTGCTTTTTATGCATCTCCAAAATATTCCGTGAAACAGCATCTGATATCTCACATTGCTTTTTTTGCATCTCCAACAGATTTTGTGAAATACCGCCAATTTGTTCTCTTAAAATTTTGGCCCAAGCTGGCTCGGCATGATCCCTTATGTACAAATGACTATATCAAATAGCATATACACGAAGCTATAAACTTTGTTATTTGAAATATAGTCATACCTTGATTCACCATCCTGATTGTGTTCTTGTTGAACATCTTTCTTCTCCATCACACACTCCTTGTGTATTGGGGTTGGACATATTTCTTTGGGTCTGTTGTCGTACATGGGTGAATTTTCCTCTCCATCTCCACTCCGAGTTAGATTAGTTTCTCCATCAGTAATTCTTGGATTTGGACTACACGAATTAAATAGAGAAACTAACAAAACTTCAAAACAAATTTAATTTGACAACAAACAATACATGAAATGGATGATCTTTTGAAGGGTACCTTGAAGTCTTATCACGTGGCAATAAAGAGGGACATTTTTTCTTAATGCTACACTTTGCTGAACTTGGTTTTGGTTACACAAAATCATCTGAGTCTGAAGGTGAGACAACCACTTTCAATTTTTTTCTCTTTTCTCCCGCATGTAATGATTCCTTACGTTCAACAGGCAGTATCCTCACAGCAGGGCGATTTCTCTTAAAAAACTCTATTATCTTATCATCATCCACTTCCCCCAAATGACTTGTTTGATCATCTTTCATGTCATTACCTAACATATAACTAATAACAGTCTGCAAATAAGATTGAACCAAAAGTAGCATGAATTAGTGCAACAAGAAAGTATCATGAGTTTGATAAAACAATGTAAAACGTGAATACATTAATGTAAGAGTACAATCCTTTATTCTTAATGGCTTCAAATTGGGGCATGTTCGACCCCGGTTTTCTAGAAATCCACCTCAAACAAATTGGAGTTACATTAGAGGCATCCTTTTCACCAAATAGACTTGATACCTCAGGAAGGGACTCGAGAGCCCATATATGCATTTATAATGACATGATACAATGAAATCCAATTCAAACATAACACAACAAATAAAATAAAATTCACATACAATTGAAAAACGCTTTACCTGGAAGGCCAATGGAAATCCATACAAATTATATGCCCCACTTCGTCTATCCTTCATGGTAGCTTTTTTCAAAGATTTTAAAGTCTCGTTGTATGATTCTCGCCCCCACGGGTATGCATTGAACTTATTAACATCCTTAAGAATGTTAATACTCAATTGATCAACCTTCACGACTCTATCCTTCCCCAGTAGTATCCCTTCCAAAATCAATAATAAATCCATCTTATACTTATTGGGAGAATCAACATTTTTCTTCTCATATAATTCTTCCAACCCAGCTATTGTGCATCTTGTGTGGCCAATCACATCCAACATTGTGTAGTCACTCCCATTGTATGGATCAATATTTGTACAAATCAGCCCGGTGATATGCTCAAATTCATCTATACCAAACCTCAACAATTGATCATTGATGCCGAACCACAAAGATTTCGTCCTTTTTGTAACAACTTCTTTAAGCATCATGAAATGCACAAACTTGGATGAAAATGACAATCTTTCACCCATCTTCACAATTGGCCCAAAACAGCTCTTATTTAAAGCTTTTTGATCTTCATTACTCATACCACTCATGACCTTTTTTTATCAAACTCATTCGAGAATGATTATTAGCCCTTGCCTTGTGATCTTCTTTAGTTTCAACAGCCTTAAAATGAAACTAAAATACCAATAATAAAAATAATAAATACATTAAAGTACACAAAATGAATTGTTTAACCGATATTGTTGCACTAACCGTCAATTTTTGGACATCTTGGACACCCTCGTCCATATCTTGTTCGATGACCATCTCGAATCCGACCTTTACACGACATAAACATCAATTCAATGTAACAAAACCTTAGTTAGCACAAAATATCTTACATGAATTCGCTTTACGCTAATTAAGTTTGCATCAATGAATAAAAACTAATCTACATAAAAATTCGTGTACTCTAAATTAATTAACATTAAAATCTACTTTACACTAAAACCGTGTAATCTTCTCTACATTAAATCTCGTATACACTAATTTTTTTTAAAAAAAAATTAATATCACTCATTGTTACATAGTTGCATAAATTTTGTTTACACTAATTTAGTTTACATCAATCATGTAATCTATCTTACCTACACAAAAAAAATTCATCTACTTCTTTACACTAAAATCGTGTACCCTTACTTACTTTACACTAAATTCTAATTTATACTAAAATCTACTTTTACACAAAAAATTAATCTACTTATATAAATTTTATTTACATAAAAAAGGCTCATCTAAAATCACGTACCCTTAATTACTTTACACTAACATCGTGTAATCTCATCTACATAAAATTTCATCTACACGAAAACTAGGTGTACCCTAAATTACTTTACGCTAAAATCGTGTACCCTAAGTAACGTTACACTAAAATCGTTTTTACACTAAAAACTTTTCTACTTACATAAATTACTTTACATTAAAATCTACTTTACACTAAAACTGTGTAATCTTCTCTACATTAAATCTCATATACACGGATTTAAAAAAAAATTCATTTATATCAGTCATTGTTACATAGTTACATAAATTTTGTTTACACTAATTTAGTTTACATCAATCAATGTTACATAAAATCCCAAAAAAATCATGTAATCTATCTTACCTACACACAAAAAATTCATATACGTCTTTACACTAAAATCGTGTACCCTTACTTACTTTACACTAAATTTTATTTTATACTAAAATCTACTTTTACACAAAAAATTTATCTACTTATATAAATTTTGTTTACATAAAAAAGGCTCATCTAAAACCATGTACCCTTAATTACTTTACACTAACATCGTGTAATCTCATCTACATAAAATCTCATCTATACGAAAACTAGGTGTAACCTAAATTACTTTACACAAAAATCGTGTACCCTAAGTTACGTTACACTAAAATCGTTTTTACACTAAAAACTTCTCTACTTACATAAATTTTATTTACACTAGTTAAATTACATCAAAATTCGTGTAATCTATCTTACCTACACGAAAAAACACAACTTTAACCAAAAGCACTGAACTAGAAAACTTAAACCAAAAGCAGTAGAACAATTAGAGAACTTAAACCAAATTTGAATTATATAATCAAAACCACCGAACTAGAAAAGAGGCGAACTTGCAACTTAAATGAAAACTAGAGAATTAAATATGATAGATGCAACACTAAAACCACGAAAAGCACAAACTATACATACTTGAATAGCAATTAAACCAAAACTAAGGAATTAAATATAATGTGACAAGCACGCACGAACTTGAATAACATACTTGAATGACGGTGGCGGCGGCAAGCAATATCGGTGACAAGCACGCACAAACTTAAGATTACAACTAATGGGGCGGCAAGCACTGATTGATCGATTGAATTAAATATGATAACGGCGGCGGAGCGCGACGGAGGGCTAGCGCGAAGGCAACGGTAGAGGTTGGAGACAATTGTGTAGCAGACAATTGAAAGCTTACAATTAGGTTAATTAAATTAGGGGTAGTTTAGTCATTAAAAAGTAAATAAATAAAAAATATTAAAATATTAAAGAAGGGGTACACTTTTGGAAAGAGATTATGAAAAGGGGATTATTGGGGGATTCTTCTCAAAAATCTTCGACTCTAGAAGATAAAAAACTTCTTTTTAACTGAAATTGAAACTGAAGAACTTCTTTTTAATTTCTTAGCAGTTGGAACTTCTCTTCACCCTGACTCTTTACTTCCCCTTAAGCGAATCTTATCCCAACTCATAGACTCTTTCCCCTGTTCTTTCATGACTAAGACAATTTTTCACTCAAAATTTCAATCTTTCAGTCAACTTTGATGAGGTGTAGAATTTAGTTCTATTTGATATATATTTACTGTTATTGCTTGTAAACCTTAGAAAAAATAACAAATTGAGACATGGACAAGATGGGAGAGAAGAAGAGGAGTTTGATTTGAGATGTAACTCCCATTACTCCCATTAGGCGGTAGACATAAAAAACAAACCATTTGAGATCTAGAAGAAGACTGAGAAGAGGACGGAGAACCTTCGGAAAAAAAAAGTACAACAGGGAGAAGACATTGAGTGGGGAAGAAACAAAAATGTGAGTAATTACCTTATTTACTTTTTATTTAAATAAAATGTTTAATAGAGACACATGGCTTCATTTGATTGGAGACACAACTTTTGTAGATGTAGTAACAAAGGATTCGGCCTGGTCTGCACCGCACTCATTCGCACTATGCAGAGTGATGCGAATGTCGATCCGGATCAAGGGCAGACGGTGTCACCTCTAGGGCAGAAGAAGGTAGCGGAGCAGTTCCTGCAAATGAGGCGCCTATTGTACACAAGGCTAGCTCAGGTGTGGATGTACCAACTACCTCAACGGCGCCCACCAAACCTCTCACTCGTGCGGGCGCCCGAGCATTGGCACGCATGGAACAAGCTAAGGTCGGCACTCACCAGGCCCTGGGTGTGCTCACGCGTTCCCAAGCCAAGAAGGTGCTCAAGGACCTTCAAATAGGCCTATATGCTCAAGGAGTGCCGATGCAAGTGGAGAAGTGCCTTGTGACTGCCCAAAGGCACGGAGAAGAACATGCAGCGACCACAAGGGAAGGTGATCCCAACTTCGTCGGGGCAACTCATCCACTTGGCTCCCAACATCTTCCACAACCTACTGGAACCCAAAGAGAGTAAAGGACCTCAAGTTGGCCGAACAAAGTTGAAGAGAGCCCGGCGAAGACAACCAAAGACAAGCCATCGTCGACGCCGGCAATGCCATGACAGTACTCTAGGGCGTTCTCTCAGATGCCTCGTGCGTTTGGGCACATTTTTTGTGCGCTTCAAGTTCACAAGGCCCGTCATCACATATAAAAAATTCAGCTCGTTTGGAGACTATTTGCTACCGGTTAACGGAAGACAATCCGGGTTGTGTTTTGGAGCAACCTTTGAACTTTCTTTGCTTTACTGTAAGTAGCTGTTTTGTTTCCATTGTTAGACACGTTTAAGATTAATTTTTCTTCAAGTTTTTCCAGAGAAAAACCTTAGAAACTCCTGAGTTTTGACATCTTGTTTTGGTGTGAATATCCAAACACTTGTGGTTTGAATCTTGGTGTGTTCATCTGAGATTTCATCTACGTTGTTCTTCTATTTTCTTGGTGAGTTTATCCAAGACTAAACAATAGCCTATCCTTCTCAAATCCCACGTCTAAATCCTCTCAAATTCTCCTCAAGATCTCACGTCTAGATCTATCCCTTTTCCTTCTCCCGAACTCACTAAACTCTCGTGGAATTCAATCGGCGCTTGGGTGGCAATCCTACCTTGAACCAGTCCGGATCCTTGCTTGGGGCGTCTCATTTGGTATCAGAGCTTTCTTCAAGGTTAGTCTCCAAGATCCAAGTGAAATTGCTACAAGAATTGCATGCAATGAACACCATTTGCTTCTAGCCGTTTGTGTGTTGTTGTGTTCTTGTGTTTGTAAGAGATCTGAGTTTGAGATCTGCATATAGACATAGGTTGAAGATGACGGTTATGGAGTTTATTGAAAAATGTAACTTCTCCTTATCCAGCATTTAATTCCGCACCAGTTTTTCAATAGAGTTAATTTCTGTGTTTTAATGTTCTATCTTTAATAGCCTTGACCAATTGCTGAAATTTGTAACTTCTTTGGGCCTAGTTAATCACGTGTTGTTGCATGATATACACTTTATAGAGTTCTTAATTCAAGGAAACAAGATACGGGAATCGTACTCATCCTGTAAGCAACATTCTGAGGCAACGCGTGACAAGTTAGGACAACAAGTCGTCAAAACTTTGTGTTGTTATTTTTAAGGCTAAAGTTGAGTTGTGTTCAAGCAAGCATAACAAGAATTGTTGAGTTAAATAGTTGAACTCGAGAAAAAGGGGTTGAGAAAAGAAATACCCGACCTAAGACAAAAGGAAAGGCCATAGAAAAATCATTCTCAACCAGAAAGAGTCGAGTACATTTCTGAATTTTTCATCTTTGTTTTGTTTCTTTTAGTGTTGCAAAAACGAATTTGTGAAGGGTTGGTGCCTAGTAGCTTCTTGTGCACTTGAGTTGGACTTTATAAATTGTTTAAGTGCTAAGAACACGTGAGGAACAAAGCTTGTTGACCAAACACGTCTCCTAGCCAAACCCTACACGTGGTGCTCTTTGCAACTTTCTTTGTGGTTTATTGAGCTTGGAAATTGTAACTACACTTGAGAGGGTTTCTTTTCCTTGTGATTGTGCACCAGCTAGGGTTGGACACCGGCGGGTAACTAACCACTTGAGCCAAGCAAGTTTGTCACGCCGTGGTAAGAGACCTACACTTGTTCCATTCGGTTTATAGCTAAGTTGTTTGTTTCTTGTGTTGGGTTTTTGTTGTGTCCAACGACAGAGACAAGGAGCCTATGACGGAAGGCCTACTAGGGAGGCCAATCACCCTTGAAGATTTGCAGGTCCTCTTTGACAAGACAAGGATAGATCTACTCCAAGCTATTGACGCCAAGATTGAGGAGAAGATGAGGTGCACCTCAAGGAGGGGAAGTGCCATAGATCACCATGATGGTTCCTAACATGAGGAATATGTCCAAGGCGACAACCATGGGGAAGGCACTCCACGACACTCAAGGGATCCCACTCAAACCCAAAGGGATGTGCTTGATGACGATTTGGAGAACCCTTTCTCCCCGGAAGTGCAGCGGCCTTTACTCCCACGGTGAACCCCTATCACACACCCTACAATATTTGATGGCATGATGAGAAGACCCTACCGACCAATGGGGACACCACCCATGCAGCCAAGATGTGGTCCTTATGTGCCTCAAGACCACAGAGAAAGAGTGAGGCAAAGAGAAGGGGCTGCTTTTGCAAGAGCCCCACCACCATGACAACAAGGGTATGGATATCAAGAGAATGAAGGGCGACATCCCGGAAGAGAGCATAACTACGGTGTCAAGCTGACCATTCCTATCTTTGAAGGCACTTCTGATGTGGAGGCATACCTTGATTGGCTCTCCACTGTCGAAGCTATGTTTGATTTCCACCAACACACCGACGCTCAACAGATTGCCTTATCCACCATTCATTTCAAGAACTTTGCTCAATCATGGTGGGAGAAAGATAAGGAAGAGCGCCTCTACAACAACTACCCACCAATCTCCACGTGGGAAGAGCTTCATGATGCCATGAACTACCGTTTTGTGCCTCAAGGCTTCACCAACAAGGTACAAGTCCAGCTGGAAAGGGTGAAGCAAGGGAGTAGCACCCCAGAAGAGTTTTACAAGGAACTCAAGAGGCTTGTATTTAGATCAAAAGTGCACTTTCCATAAACCTATGTGGTGTCCAAGTTTATTGGTCGGTTGAACCCTGAGTTGAGTCACCTAGTAGATCTACAAAGATTCAACCATGATGCACCCATTGAAGAGGTTTTGCATTATGCTACAAGGGTGCACCAAAGCTTGCAAAAGAAGAGGGGTATGTCCAGCTCTAAGTCGTGGAGTTCATCATCAACTTCACAACCATCATCTTACTCATCCAAGTGGCCAGAGTCCAGGTATGAGCCCTCCAAAGCGCCTTATAGGCGTGATGCACCACGACAAAAACTAGCTACTAAGAAGGAAGACTCGGCTCGAACAAGGGATGTGAAGTGTTACAAGTGTCTTGGAAGGGGACACTATGCGAAAGACTGCCCAACAAGGAAGCAAGTGCTGCTTGGTGACTATATTTCTGAAGATGAACAAGAAGAGGAGGAAGAGTTGCAACCAAAGTTTGATGAAGAAGAAGTGAAAGTGACTGTCGCCGAGGGGGAATGTTTTATTGTCAAGAGAACCTTGATTGCTAATGATGCACCTCCGTTGCCTTCTCAAAGGGAGACTATCTTCCACAAAAGATGTCACATTCAAGGAAAGGTGTGCAATGTGATAATTGATGGGGGGTCTTGCTGCAACATCATAGATCAAGAGGTGGTTCGGCGATTCAACATCAAAACCACACCTCATGCCCAACCTTGTACCCTAAATTGGCTGAACTCCTCTACTCCACTTAAGGTCCAAGAGCAAGCAACCATTCAGTTTGCAATTGGCGCCTACAAGGATGAAGTGTTGTGTGATGTGCTCCCTATGACCTCATGTCACTTGCTTCTTGGGAGACCTTGGTAGTATGACCGTGGGGTGATTCATCAATGAGTCACCAATGAATACTCTTTCCACATGGCCGGCAAGAAGATCACACTTCTTCCTATGGCTCCTCATGAGATAATGGAAGACTACGTAGCTAGTGAGCAAAGAAGGAGCCAACACAAGCAAGAGATGGGATCTAACGAAAAGCTAGCCATTGGAACCAATTCAGGTGCAAGTGCTCATATGCTACTAGCTAAGGCTAAGGAGGTTGATTACGCAATTCAGGGAAGTCAAGTTTGCTTTCTTATGATTTTCTTGTTCAAATTTGTTTTCTTCGAGTGAATTGAGTGACCCTTCTTTCAATTGTGAATCTTTTGCAGGAATTTGAAGATTTATTCCAAGAGGAGATACCAAGCGGCCTACCTCCAGTTAGGGGCATTGAACATCAAATTGATTTCGTCCCTGGAGCCACTCTTCCCAATAGAGCAGCCTATAGAACCAACCCCGAAGAAACTAAAGAGTTGCAAATACAAGTCCAAGATTTGTTGGACAAGGGCTACGTGAGGGAGAGTCTATCACCATGTGCCATGCCCGTCATATTGGTGCCTAAGAAAGATGGAAGCTGGAGGACGTGTGTTGATTGTAGGGCTATCAACAACATCACCGTCACCTCATACCACGTTTGGATGACATGTTGGATGAACTACATGGCTCACAAGTCTTCTCCAAAATCGACCTCAAGAGTGCTATCACCAAATCAGAATGAAGGAGGGAGATGAATGGAAGACGACATTCAAAACAAAGTATGGACTCTATGAATGGATGGTAATGCCCTTCGGCCTAACTAATGCACCTAGTACTTTCATGAGACTAATGAATCATGTGCTTAGGCCATTTCTAGGGAAATTTATGGTTGTTTATTTTGATGACATATTGATCTATATTTCCAATCTGCATGATCATGCTCATCATATTAGACAAGTATTAGAAGTCCTTAGGGAAGAAAAGCTATATGCAAATTTCAAGAAATGTCATTTTTCTTGGATTTGTTGTTAGCAAGTCAGGTATGAAAGTTAATGAAGAGAAGGTGAAAGCCATTAGAGAGTGGCCTATCCCTTCAACCATGACTCAGGTGAGGAGCTTGTTAGGCTTGGCTGGTTTCTATAGAAGGTTTGTCAAAGACTTTAGTACCATTGCCACGCCCCTCACCGAACTTACCAAAAAGAATGTAGCTTTCCATTGGGAGAAGCCGCAAGAAATTGCCTTCCAAACTCTCAAAGATAAGCTCACCCAAGCACTATTACTTGTCCTACCTGATTTCACTAGGACCTTTGAGATTGAGTGTGATGCCTCGGGTATTGGACTTGGAGGTGTGTTAATGTAAGGAGGGAAACCCATTGCCTATTTTAGTGAGAAACTAAGTGGGGCTGAATTGAACTATCCTACGTATGATAAATAACTGTATGCCTTGGTGAGAGTGCTAAAAACTTGGCAACACTACCTTATGCCTAAGAGATTTGTCATACATTAATTCAGATCATGAAGCTCTAAAGTATCTCAAGGGGCAGAGTAAGCTCAACAAAAGGCATGCTAAGTGGGTTGAATTCATTGAAGCATTTCCCTACGTTATCAAGCATAAGAAAGGGAAGGACAACATAGTGGCCGACGCTTTGTCCCGGATGTACTCTCTTCTCACTTCTCTTGATGCTAAGGTGCTAGGATTTGCTTGCATGAAGTCTTTGTATTCTGGTGATAGTGATTTTGGTGAGATTTTCCATGCATGTGTTAGTAAGGGCAGCCATGACTTGTTTTATATACATGATGGATACTTGTTCAAAGGTGAGAAACCTTGTGTGCCTAGTGGTTCCCTACGCAAACGGTTTATTCATGAAGCTCATGGTGGGGGACTAATGGGACATTTTGGGGTAACTAAGACTCTAGGAATTATTAAGGAGCATTTCTTTTGGCCACGCATGATAAAAGATGTGAAAAGATTTTGTGCTTCTTGTGCTACATGTGTTAGAGCTAAGTCTAAGTTGAATCCCCATGGTTTATACACCCATTTACCTGATCCTAGTGCTCCTTGGGAGGATATTTCAATGGATTTTGTTTTGGGATTGCATAGGTCTAAAAGGGGTAGAGACTATATGTCATAAAACCGATGACACATCACATGTGGCTGATTTGTTTTTTGGATAAATTGTTAGACTTCATAGAGTGCCTAAGACCATAGTTTCGAATAGGGATGCTAAGTTTCTTAGCTATTTTTGGAAAATTTTGTGGTCTCGAATGGGTACCAAATTACTTTTCTCCACCTCAAGTCATCCTCAAATGGATGGCCAAACCGAAGTTGTTAATATGACTTTAGGAGCTCTATTGTGTGCCTTGTTGAGTACTAACCTGCGCAGGTGGGAAGAGTGCTTAGCTTTTATAGAGTTTGCCTACAACTGCACCATCCACTCAGATACTAAGAAGTCTCCCTTCAAAGTAGTCTATGGTCGGAACCCTACTACTCTCTTGGATATGATTCCATATGATCTCAAAGATCCCGAGGACAAGAAAGGTAAAGATCATGATGACTTTGTCCAGAGATTGCACGCGTCAACTCGTCAAAGGTTTGAAGAGCGCACGGCACAATACATCAAGAAGGCCAACGGAGGGAGGAGTGAGGTGATCTTTGAACCTGGGGACCTCATGTGGATCCAACTAAGGAAAGAGATATTCCCAACAAAACGGAGTTCCAAGCTAAATCCACGAGGAGATGGACCATTCCAAGTGCTCAAGCGCATCAACAACAACGCATACCAAATTGAGCTGTCAGGTGAGTATGGTGTTCATGATGTATTTAATGTAGCTGACTTATCTCCTTTTATTATGGACAGTGATACGGAGAAAGACCATGCAAATTCAAGTTCGAATCTTCCCGAAGGGGGGAAGGATGATGCGAATGTCGATCCGCATTAAGGGCAGGCGGTGTCACCTCTAGGGCATGGAGAAGGTAGCAGCACAGTTCCTGCAAATGAGGCGCCTATTGCACACAAGGCTTGCTCAGGTGTGGATGTGCCAACTACCTCAACAACGCCCACCAAACCTCTCACTCATGCGGGCTCCCGAGCATTGGCACGCACGGAACAAGCTAAGGTCGGCACTCACAAGGAGTGCCGATGCAAGTGGAGAAGTGCCGTGTGACTGCCCTAAGGCACGAAGAAGAACATGCGGAGGCGGCGACAAGGTAAGGTGATCACAACTTCGTCGGCGCAACTCATACACTTGGCTCCCAACATCTTCCACAACCTACTGGAACCCAAAGAGAGCAAAGGACCTCAAGTTGGCCGACCAAAGTTGAAGAGAGCCCGGTGAAGACAACCAAAGACAAGCCATTGCCGACGCCGACAATGCCATGACAGTACTCCAGGGCGTTCTCTCAGATGCCTCGTGCGTTTGGGCCCGTTTTGGGTGGGCTTCAAGGTCACAAGGCCCATCATCACGTATCAAAAATTCAGCTCATTTGGAGACCATTTGGTTCCGGTTAACTGAAGACAATCCGGGTTGTGTTTTGGAGCAACCTTTGAACTTTATTTGCTTTACTATAAGTAGTTGTTTTGTTTCCATTGTTAGACACGTTTAAGCTTAATTTTTCTTCAAGTTTTTCCAGAGAAAAAACTTAGAAACTCCTGAGTTTTGACGTCTTGTTTTGGTGTGAATATCCAAACACTTGTGGTTTGAATCTTGGTGTGTTCATCCGAGATTTCATCTACATTGTTCTTCTGTTTTCTTGGTGAGTTTATTCAAGACTAAACAGTAGCCTATCCTTCTCAAATCCCACGTCTAAATCCTCTCAAATTCTCCTCACGATCTCACATCTAGATCTATCCCTTTTCATTCTCCCGAACTCACTAAACTCTAGTGGAATTCAATCGGCGCTTGGGTGGCGATCCTACCTTGAACCAGTCCAGATCCTTGCTTGGGGCATATCATTTGGTATCAGATCTCTCTTCAAGGTTAGTCTCCAAGATCCAAGTGAAATTGCTACAAGAATTGCATGCAATGAACAACATTTGCTTCTAGCCGTTTGTGTGTTCTTGTGTTCTTGTGTTTGTAAGAGATCTGAGTTTGAGATCTGCATATAGACATAGGTTGAAGATGAAGGTTATGGAGTTTATTGAAAAATGTAACTTCTCCTTATCCAACATTTATATCTGCACCAGTAATTCAACAGAGTTAATTTCTGTGTTTTAATGTTCTATCTTTAATAGCCTTGACCAATTGCTGAAATTTGTAACTTCTTCGGGCCTAGTTAATCACATGTTGTTGCATGATATACACTTTATAGAGTTTTTAATTCAAGGAAACAAGATACGGGAACCGTACTCATCCTGTAAGCAACATTCTGAGGCAACGCATGACAAGTTAGGACAACAAGTCGTCAAAACTTTGTGTTGTTATTTTTAAGGCTAAAGTTGAGTTGTGTTCAAGCAAGCATAACAAGAATTGTTGAGTTAAATAGTTGAACTCGAGAAAAAGGGGTTGAGCAAAAAAGTACCTGACCTAAGACAAAAGGGAAGGCCATAGAAAAATCATTCTCAACCAGAAAGAGTCGAGTACATTTCTGAATTGTTTTTCTTTGTTTTGTTTCTTTTAGTGTTGCAAAAACGAATTTGTGATGCGTTGGTGCCTAGTAGCTTTGTGTGCACTTAATTTGGACTTTTTAAATTGTGTAAGTGCTAAGAACACGTGAGGAACAAAGCTTGTTGACCAAACACGTCTCCTAGCCAAACCCTACACGTGGTGCTCATTGCAACTTTCTTTGTGGTTTATTGAGCTTGGAAATTGTAACTACACTTGAGAGGGTTTCTTTTCCTTGTGATTGTGCACCAGCTAGGGTTGGACACCGGCGGGTAACTAACCACTTGAGCCAAGGAAGTTTGTGACGCTGAGGTAAGAGACCTACACTTGTTCCATTTGGTTTCTAGCTAAGTTGTTTGTTTCTTGTGTTGGGTTTTTGCTATGTCCAATGGCAGAGACAAGGAGCCTATGATGGAAGGCCTACTGGGGAGGCCAATCATCCTTGAAGATTTGCAGGTCCTCCTTGACAAGACAAGGATAGATCTACTCCAAGCTATTGACGCCAAGATTGAGGAGAAGATGAGCACCTCAAGGAGGAAAAGTGCCATAGATCACCATGATGGTTCCCAACATGAGGAATATGTCCAAGGCGACAACCATGGGGAAGGCGTTCCACGACACTCAAGAGATCCCACTCAAACCCAAAGGGATGTGCTTGATGACGATTTGGAGAACCCTTTCTCCCCGGAAGTGCAGCGACCTTTGCTCCCATAGCGAACCCCTATCACACGCCCTACAATATTTGATGGCATGATGAGAAGACCCTACCGACCAATGGGGCCACCACCCATGCAGCCAAGACGTGGTCCTTATATGCCTCAAGACCACAGAGAAAGAGTGAGGCAAAGAGGATGGGCTGCTTTTGCAAGAGCCCCACCACCAAGGAAACAAGGGTATGTATATCAAGAGAATGAAGGGCGACATCCCGGAAGAGAGTATAACTACGGTGTCAAGGAATTTGTATAGAAGGTTTGTCATTAAGGAAGAAAAGCTATATGCAAATTTCAAGAAATGTCATTTTTCTTGGATTTGTTGTTAGCAAGTCAGGTTTGAAGGTTGATGAAGAGAAGGTGAAAGCCATTAGAGAGTGGCCTATCCCTTCAACCATGACTCAGGTGAGGAGCTTCTTAGGCTTGGCTGGTTTCTATAGAATGTTTGTCAAAGACTTTAGTACCATTGCCACGCCCCTCACCGAACTTACCAAAAAGAATGTAGCTTTCCATTAGGAGGAGCCGCAAGAAATTGCCTTCCAAACTCTCAAAGATAAGCCCACCCAAGCACCATTACTTGTCCTACTTGATTTCACCAGGACCTTTGAGATTGAGTGTGATGCCTTGGGTATGGGACTTGGAGGTGTGTTAATTCAAGGAGGGAAACACATTGCCTATTTTAGTGAGAAACTAAGTGGATCTGAATTGAACTATCCTACGTATGATAAAGAACTGTATGCCTTGGTGAGAGTGCTAAAAACTTGGAAACACTACCTTATGCCCAGGAATTTGTCATACATTCGGATCATGAATCTCTAAAGTATCTCAAGGGGCAGAGTAAGCTCAACAAAAGGCATGCTAAGTGGGTTGAATTCATTGAAGCATTTCCCTACGTTATCAAGCATAAGAAAGGGAAGGACAACATAGTGGCCGACGCTTTGTCCTGGAGGTACTATCTTCTCACTTCTCTTATGCTAAGGTGCTAGGATTTGCATGCATGAAGTCTTTGTATTCTAGTGATAGTGATTTTGGTGAGATTTTCCATGCATGTGTTAGTAAGGGCAGCCATGACTTGTTTTATACACATGATGGATACTTGTTCAAAGGTGAGAAACTTTGTGTGCCTAGTGGTTCCCTACGCAAACTGTTTATTCATGAAGCTCATGGCGGGGGACTAATGGGACATTTTGCGGTAACTAAGACTCTAGGAATTCTTAAGGAGCATTTCTATTGGCCACACATGATAAACGATGTGAAAAGATTTTGTGCTTCTTGTGCTACATGTGTTAGAGCTAAGTCTAAGTTGAATCCCCATGGTTTATACACCCCTTTACCTATTCCTAGTGCTCCTTGGGAGGATATTTCAATGGATTTTGTTTTGGGATTGCCTAGGTCTAAAAGGGGTAGAGACTCTATTTTTGTGGTGGTCGATATGTTTTAAAAAATAGCTCATTTCATTGCATGTCATAAAACTGATGACACATCACATGTGGCTGATTTGTTTTATGGAGAAATTGTTAGACTTCATTGAGTGCCTAAGACCATAGTTTCGGATAGGGATGCTATGTTTCTTAGCTATTTTTTGAAAACTTTGTGGTCTCGAATGGATACCAAATTACTTTTCTCTACCTCAAGTCATCCTCAAACGGATGGCCAAACCGAAGTTGTTAATAGGACTTTAGGAGTCTATTGTGTGCCTTGTTGAGTACTAACCTGCGTAGGTGGGAAGAGTGCTTAGCTTTTATAGAGTTTGCCTACAACCACACCCTCCACTAGGCTACTAAGAAGTATCCCTTCAAAGTATTCTATGGTCGGAACCCTACTACTCTTTTGGATATGATTCCATATGCTCTCAAAGATCCCGGAGGACAAGAAAGGTAAAGATCATGCCGACTTTGTCCAGAGATTGCATGCGTCGACTCGTCAAAGGCTGAGCGCACGACGCAATACATCAAGAAGGCCAACAGAGGGAGGTGTGAGGTGATCTTTGAACCTAGGGACCTCGTGTGGATCCACCTAAGGAAAGAGAGATTCCCAACACAGTGGAGTTCCAAGCTAAAGCCGCGAGGAGATGGACCATTCCCAGTGCTCAAGCGCATCAACAACAACGATACCAAATTGAGCTGCCAGGTGAGTATGGTGTTCATGATGTATTTAACGTAGCTGACTTATCTCCCTTTATTATGGACAGTGATACAGAGGAGGACCATGCAGATTCAAGGTCAAATCTTCCCCAAGAGGGGGAGGATGATGTGAATGCCGATCCGTATTAAGGGCAAGCGGTGTCACCTCTAGGGCATGAAGAAGGTAGCGGCACAGTTCATGCAAATAAGGAGCCTATTGCACACAAGGCTAGCTCAGGTGTGGTTGTGCCAACTACCTCAACGGCACCCACCAAACCTCTTACTCGCGCGTGCGCCCGAGCATTGGCACGCATGGAACAAGCTAAGGCCGGCACTCACCAGGCCCCGGGTGTGCTCACACATTCCCAAGCGAATAAGGTGCTCAAGGACCTTCAAATAGGCCTATTTGCTCAAGGAGTGCTGATGCAAGTGGAAAAGTGCCTTGTCACTGCCCTAAGGCACGATGAAGAACATGCGGAGGCGGCGACAAGGTAAGGTGATCACAACTTCGTCGGCGCAACTCATCCACTTGGCTCCCAACATCTTCCACAACCTACTGGAACCCAAAGAGAGCAAAGTATCTCAAGTTGGCCGACCAAAGTTGAAGAGAGCCCGGCAAAGACAACCAAAGACAAGCCATCGCCGACGCCGGCAATGTCATGACAGTACTCTAGGGCGTTCTCTCAAATGCCTCGTGCGTTTGGGCCCATTTTGGGTGGGCTTGAAGTTCACAAGGCCCACAATCACGTATCAAAAATTCAGCTCGTTTAGAGACCATTTTCTACCGGTTAACTGAAGAGAATCCGGGTTGTGTTTTGGAGCAACCTTTGAACTTTATTTGCTTTACTATAAGTAGCTGTTTTGTTTCCATTGTTAGACACGTTTAAGCTTAATTTTTCTTCAAGTTTATCCCGAGAAAAACCTTAGAAACTCCTGAGTTTTGACGTCTTATTTTGGTGTGAATATCCAAACACTTGTGGTTTGAATCTTGGTGTGTTCATCCGAGATTTCATCTACGTTGTTCTTCTGTTTTCTTGGTGAGTTTATCCAAGAATAAACAGTAGCCTATCCTTCTCAAATCACACGTCTAAATCCTCTCAAATTCTCCTCAAGATCTCACGTCTAGATCTATCCCTTTTCCTTCTCCCGAACTCACTAAACTCTAGTGGAATTCAATCGGCGCTTGGGTGGCGATCCTACCTTGAACCAGTCCAGATCCTTGCTTCGGGCATATCACATAGGGACCTTACAACATGGTGACACAAGACACGAGATCTTAAACCTTCGGATTGAGCCGAGCGAAGACCCAAAATGTGGCCCAATAATTAAGTAAATGGGGTGGACGTTACTCCATTCCCGCTTAGTCGGCCCATCTCCTTTGGGAAAGAAATACTCCTTGTTTACAATTTGCATCATCATCTATCAACATCTATATATTAGAGATTGGATCATATGGGAGAGAGGAATTTGTAGTAAAGTGGGGAGCGAGGACAACCGTTAGATTTAGTTAATCATACGGCTGAGAATTCGTCCAAATTTTAACTTAGGCAGTGGTATTTTTTGTAAATACTTTCACTTTTTATTTCCTTTTCCATTTATACCACTCCTTATTTGTTCTCTTGTTCTTTGTCCTCTGTCAAACTTGCGCTCGTTCTCCTCCATTATTCAATCTCCTTACTTCGATTCGTTACTGCAATTTCGTTGTTTCATTATTCTTCCTCTATCAAATCGTAGTGGATAAAGGTATATCTTTATCAATTTGATTTAGGTTTTTGCATTTTTTTATTTAGGTTTTTTTCATGGTCGATCTCTTTGTTGCGAATCGCTTGTTTTTTTCCGATTTCTGTGTGAATCCGTAATTTGCATATCGAATTTATCATCTCTATTGTCCTTCCTAGTGTATGAATTCGTTGGAACTTTGTTAATTTAGATCTTTGCGTTTTTGCTTTTTTGGGAGTTATGAGCTCCTTCATTACAAAGATTTTGAATTCCTGGTGATATCTAGTGCAGAATAACCAACAACTGATTTCAATATGGCAACTTGTACAATTGCTTATAGAGGCTAAATGGTTAGTCATATTTATGCTAAGGTAATGATTGTTCGGTTACACATGGCGATTCATAGATTCTTTTATCATTTCAAGTAATTAAAATTTTCCTTGTACTTGTAATCTTGTATTACATTTGGAAAATGTGGCATAGTTTGCAGTAAGGTACTTGATGTTTTAGTTATACCATGGACTCTTAGCAGGTTCATAAATTCACTATAATGAGAGAAGGAATATCTTACACATCCTAGATTATGCACTTTCAGAGCAAACTGACGCACTTGAATATATTTACTGATGCACTTCTGCCACCAACACATGCACTATTATAAACAACCAATCATGATAAAAAGTTTATTCAATTTTTATAAGTTTAGTAATGCACTTTGAATGATTATTTGTGCACATTTATATACAATACATGCACACTTACCAACACCACATGTATTGTAGATATTCATGCTTACATTGAATGAATTCATTTTGTGCACTTATTACTATTATTGTTATTTATAGATGACGCTTCTTTCAATTATGTTATTATATGTGCACTTTGTTATAGATTATAATACATGGTAGTATTTTGTGGCAGATCTTTTGGTGAGGTTCTCTCTCTTGATGCGACATATTGTACTTGAAGGGATTAGCATTGGTAAAAGGCATCGTGAAAGACACAAGAAGTTTACATCTCACAATACTAGAACTTGTAAGTAGTTGGGAAACTTAATTTGTGCACATTTTACAAGAAATATGCACTTCTAGTACTTAAATAGGCACCCCATGCGCTTACATATGCACTTTTAAAATCTAGCCATGCATTGTAGCTCGCTATCTTTCAACAGTTATACAATGGTGTTGTGTATATGCAAGTACAAAAAATATTGTGCAAAATCAAGCATCAAGTAATAGGGAGATTGAAGTGTCTGAACCTATGAAATATCTTATATGTGTAACATATATATTTTCATGAATTTCAATATGGCAACTTGTATAGTTGCTTATTGATGCTAATTGTTTAATTAGTGCACCAAGTTTGATATATATGTACTCTATTAGACAAAATTAAGGGAAAAAAATCGAATAACCAAGGCAGGTTTCTACCTTTTCTTATGTTGCACTTGATCTTGTCTTCTGTTCATCTTGTTTGTTCACCTTGTTTGTTTACCTGGAGTAACAACTCAATTGTTCATGAGTAATTAAATGGTTAGTCATATTTATGCTAAGGTAAAGATTGTATGGTTCCACACTTCCACATGCCAATTCATAGATTATTTTATCATTTCAGGTAATTAAAATTTTCCTTGTACTTGTAATCTTGTATTACATTTAGAAAGGCGACATGGCTTGCAGTATGATACCTGATGTTTTAGTTATACTGTGGATTTTCAGCAAGTTCATAAATTCACTATAATGAGTAAAGGAATATCTTACACATCCCAGATTATGCACTTTAAGAGCAAACTAATGAACTTGAATATATTTACTGATGCACTTCTGCCACCAACACATGCACTATTATACACAACCAAATATGATAAAAAGTTTATGCAATTTTTATAGGTTTACTAATGCACTTTGAATGATTATTTATGCACATTTATATACAATACATGCACACTTACCAACACCACATGATGTGATTCCCCTTAGGATCCGCGCTCAGGTTTGAGGAAAAGTCACGTCGAATGCTGCGTTCTTGATTGGTTTTGCTTGCGCAACAAGATAGTGACAAGATTGGTTATTTTTGTAGGATTTTTGGTTTTTGAGATGCAAGAAAGATAAAGGGATATACAACTCTCCTCTCTTGGATATGACTCACCAAGGGACTTGAGAAGATGAAGATTCAAGCTAAGGATATTACGCACCAAAGCCTAATCATCCTGTTTTGGATATTCCGCACCAAAACACAGAAGCGAAAGAAAGCTTGGATATTACTCACCAAGATTCCACACTTAAGGAACAAGAGCTCAAGATTAACAATGGTTAAAACCAAAACGTATATTCTCAAATTAATCAAAAAGTTGTCTAACAAATGAAACAACTAAACACTTAAATAGCCAAAATGTCTCAAAACCCTAGAAATGCAAAATGAAATGAAACTGCAAAACTGTACCGTTCCCTACTCCATTGGGCCTGATGTTTCGACAAAAACTCCACACATCTCCTAAGTCAAACATATCCAAAAACCAGACCAAAGGCACGAGTAGATCAAAAGTTAGCCTTGGACTTTTGTTGGATCTGCATGCTGAATTCCCCGGTGCCGCTGCTTTGCTTGTTGGGCTTGCTTCCTCCGAGCCTTCTAGCACTTTTATCGGCCTTCCTTGAGTCCAGGAAGTCTTTGGAATTTCTAATGATACTGGGCCTTGGATAGTGCAGACCAAGTGTTGTTGATTCTAACTTTGGCCGCAACCTCCCTCTAGCGATCATGTGGCCGCCGCTCGCCGGGTGTCCAAAGGTTTGTCCTCCTTCCCTCAACTCTTTATCCTTTGATTCCTCCTTAAGTAGACACCCTTCACGTGATGCCTTAGGGTTGAGAAACCCTAACTTTATTCCCTTCGGTGCTCCTTTAGCAATGGTGCTTTTTCACTAGTGGAAAAAATCTTTATAGAGGCGGGCCTTTGGACACTTATTGAGACGAACACCGTTCGCTTCAACTAAGGGGGCTGCAACAAGTAGGGACACTTTTTGAGGCGGGCATTTTACGCCTCTAAAAGGACCTTATTGAGGCGGGCCTCCGAAGACCGCCTCAACAAGTCCCTCACTTTGGCGCCAAAATGAGGGACTTGTTGAGGCGGGCTTCGGAGGCCCGCCTCAATAAGTAAACACTTGTTGAGGCGGGCCTCCGAAGCCCGCCTCAACAAGTCCCTCATTTTGGCGGGAGTATATACTTATAGAGGCGGGCGTATACAAGCCCGCCTCAATAAGTAGACGCTGAAGATCAAGAACAACATCCATTTCAGAATAGGTTCCTGATTTTATTCACAGAATAATATACAACAAACAACAGATTTCATCAGAGTACAGTCAGATTCTCAACAACAGTTTACATGACAAGTAAAAACAAGTTCAATCCGATAATAAATACTTCGATGTAAAATACTGTGCACATTGCTCACGAACAACATCCATTTCTTCATAAGTATACGATGTCTTTCTCTTAGGAAATAGCTTCATAAAAAACACAGAAATTATTAACAAAAAACACAAATACTATCAATATATAGTTAGTTAAGTTACATACCTTATCTAGTCGGTCATTAGAGTCATAGTGTCCCGTGACTATATCTAACATGAACTTCATGACATAATAGCCACACTCGGTTCCGCCGCTTTGTTGAGCACACTAATTACACAACATAAGGGGGCTGTCTTAGATACAAGGCCTTTGATTATAAATAAACAAACCTAAAGCGTATAAAATGCTATATGTACCTCTATATTGGAGACTCTCAACGTCTTACGTTTTCCTATTAATTTCTCGCACTTCCCACCTTGATACTTATACACTTGAAATGCCCTATAAAATCAACATAATACACTCATGAAACTGATATTGTTAATATTCCAAAAAAAACTAATTCGTAAGCAAAATAACTTACAAATTCATGATTCCAGATGCATCAATCGTTCTGTTGCCTTGACCTTTTAGAGAATCGAAAAGATAGACATGTGCTCTAAATAGGTCTATCACGTACATAATCCAATGATTGCTGCATAATTTAAAAGTAAATTGATAAATATTAATGATTGATTAAAATACTAATTATATATAAAACTTATTGAAAACACTTACTCTTGATTATATGGGAGCAAAAACAATCTGGCACTGTTAGAATCTTTAATCGTATTCTTAACAGTTTCAGCATTGAACACACGTTGCAAGTAATCTGCTGGAACAGTTG
Source organism: Rheum nobile (assembly GCA_027886185.1). NCBI lineage: Eukaryota > Viridiplantae > Streptophyta > Magnoliopsida > Caryophyllales > Polygonaceae > Rheum > Rheum nobile. The sequence continues at coordinate 474,843 of WOAB01000566.1, read as the reverse complement.
CATCGGCCTTGATTCTAGTGCTTGACACCATCTCAGGACAAATGAACCCAATTCGAGAATTTTCAAATGTATATGTGTGATTGTCCAATAAATACCTGCACATTTAAAGGTATTTGATTAAACGATTATGAATGGTAATGTAAAAATGATTAAAGAAAAAACGATTAAGAATGATAGTTGACAATTAAAAGATAAAGACTGATCAAAACATTTACATCATGTAGACTTGAATCACATAAATGTTTAAGCACGCCCCCTTAAGGAACTCTTCTACATCGGATGCAGTGACGTATGTTTCTTGATCTCTCACATAATTCCAAACCGAGGCATCCAATGGGATGGGAATACTATCATATAAACCACCCGGCGCCGAAGACATAATAAAATGCAAGTATTTGCATGACTGGCCATGACCTCGAATTTCTTCGTTTTCTGCTTCCTTCCTTTTGACGGCTGATTCTTCCGTTTTACGATCACAGCTACCAACCACCTCTTTGTTGGACTGAGACTTAAGAGTTATTTGGACATGAAATTTCCAAAGAATAATAATGAAGTAACATTTGTATTATTGAGCACAAAGGTCTTACCTTTGTATTTTTGGCGCTGTCATCCACCTTTTTAGAGAGAAATGACTTGGACTTCTTTGTTGGGCGTGGAGTATAGTCCTATATATAGAATTATAGATGAGCAAGAGTGAGTAATGTGGTGTACATTATTATTGAGCACAAAGGTCTTACCTCGTCGTCTTCGAAAATCACTAAGCGGATCAGCCATTGCACGAAACTACCCTGAGCACCGCCTAAGTTAGTGAAACCATCACCCGTAGGTACCGGAAGAATATCATCATTATGTCCATCATAAACAAAATCAACTTGGACTTTGTAGTGATCAGGCTTCATCGGTGTAAAGTGTTGGGACGATGCACCGTTTGAGGGTTGTACCATACCATCCGCTACGAGCACTTTGTTACCAGAATGTTTATCCTCAAGGGCAAGATGGCATGGAGTCCTTTCCTGCATATAAAGTAAAATGAAAAATGCAATACTAAGGTTGCGGCATGGAATTTTAATTCATGTTATAAGAGGTCTTAGCATGAAGAGTTCATGACAATACTCAAACTCAATCATACCTTTAGCTCACGTGGTTGCGGTGTGGAATCAGGACGAGTGGTATAGGAAGCATTAACATTAAGTTCAAGAACGGGAGTAGAAGTGGAGTTTGGTTGATTTATATGTAACATGGAGCGTAGTTGCTTTTGGAGGGCCTCAACCACCCTTTTATCTAATTCACCTTCAAACTCCTTTCTAATTTCAGCTTTGATCGATTCGATCAGATCTGATAAAGCTTCACTAGAACATCTTCTCCATCGTTCTCTTGGACCGAAAGCAACTCTATAACCAACATTTCCACCCATTGCCTTGACACGGCCACGATGATCTTTTTTCCCAATAGCTTTGGTGAGGGCATCCTCATCATCCTCGAAAGTAAGGTTTCCTTTTTCTTCTTCTTCGATATACTCCTCCTATAATGCCAATTAGGAAAGTATAAATTAGTTCATATTTCCATGTCAATTTAAGTAAATATTCATTAAAAAAGCACTACTTACAACTTTTCTTGCAATTTCTACGGCTTCCTTATCGTTCGAGTTAACTTCCCACTTTCCATCCTTACTTCGAACTTGATGAGCCAAAACCCACTCCTTTGATCTATATTTTCTAGCTCTAGGAACCGATGAGTTCACTGAGGAGCTACTTGACAGAGATAAAGCTGCTTCCGATGGGAGTCGTCCTTCTTTTATCCACTCGTGTCATTTTCTAATATAACCCGCCTGGCCGGTGAGATGAGGACTCTTGTTTAATACTGCACTTGCCCTTGCTTTCTCACTACGAGCCTGTCAAAAGGCACATAGATTTATAACCAACGATTTCCGCTGACTAGAAATCTTTAATAGTAAAAAGAAATAGCATTATTACCAATGACTCCGGCTTGTAATATTCTTTAAGAAAAACTGACCAATCAGCCTCTGTAATGTGGTGGTAGATTTCCCAAGGCATCTTGTTTGTAGGATATTTCGACGGCTTTTTCTTCTTAGTTATCCATCGACGCACCAACTTGCTCTTGAAATCTCTAAATCGTTTTGCCACACAAGAATGAAAGTATTTTTCCCTTGATTTGTCTACATCCTCAATGATGTGGAACATAAGCTGTGGATTTTTACAATAAGTTAGATTAATTGTTAATATAGTATATATTTAAAACAATTTAAAATGTCATTATACCTTGGTCTCCTCCCAAAACCCTTGCCTCGTCTGCTCATCTATCTTTCGGTATTCTTTCTCGTTAATATTAATTCTTTGAGCACAACTCCCAACTTGCTTTTCGTATTCTTTCGACCACTCGCCATCAGGGACATTTAACTCATTAAACTCAAGGTGCATAGGCTTTTTTACTTGAACTCCTTTTGACGGACCACGCCCTTTAGCGATCTGTGTAATCGCGCTAACACCTTGTGATTCATGATCACCTTGGGTAGGGAGAATAGCATTTCCACTTTCGTTAGATATAGTGGCTAGAAATATTCCTGCAACAAGCACACACAAAAATCTACCTAAATGTAAAAAAAATAACTTATTGTAAAATAAAAATAACTTATTGTAAAATAAAATTAACTTATTGTAAAATAAATGATCCTCAATCTCATCAATATCATCTAACCGCCTTATATTCTTACAATCACGGCATGGACAATAGATTTTTTCGGCTTTCGTACTCCGTTGGTGTGCTAAAGCACATCTAATGAACTCCTCAACCCCACTCAAGTATTGTGTCGTAGTATGGTCACCGTACATCCAAGGACGACTCATTTCTAGTAATAAATGCAAAACAAGGAAGATTAAATACTCATTTCTAGTAACTATCCCGCCAAGGGCCTAAATAGATAATAATATGCAACCAAGCAAGAAAAAATACAAACTCAACTATCCCGCCAAGGGCCTAAATTATGAATTCTATCCCGCCAAGGGCCTAAGGAATTAGGGTAGAAGTATTACCTTGACCCAATATCGATCCTTCAAGGCAATGCCCTTATCAGCCTGCAGAATGTCATTTCACCAATTAAATAAAGAATGTGATTCTTTTCACTTTTGCTTTATTTATATAGCTTTCCTTTTCACTTATTAAATTAATAAACCGTAAAAATGTGATCCTCTAGTATATTACATCCTCAATACATTATAATACATAGATTATGAGACTTTGTTTTTTTAATGTACAAGTCAACCGATAACAATAAGACAGTTTCCATCCCTTCTAGAAAACCCTTATCCAAAGGCAGAAAATATAGAGAAACCACTGCTATAGGGGCATTTCATCAAACACCTTCAGTGTGCCGCATCAGAAAATTAACATTCTTAACTAAATTTATGATGAATATAAATCAAATCTTTTGCTCTTCATTTTCACAAACTGGAAGCCCAATCAAGGAATCAATTAGGAAGGGAAAGGACTATGTCGTAAGGACTGATCTTAAGGAGTATTCCGACAAACCGATTAAGCTTCTAACAGAGCCAAACCATCATGTTTTCAAAAAAGAGTGCAAGGACTAAAACATTTAAACACAAAACACACAAATTCGAAATTCATGATTAATGTAACAGAAGGCACGAGCTTTCAATAGGCAGAAAAAGACGAAGAAGAAGTATATAATTAAGATTGATGAAGTTGAGGTCGACGACAATACGAGCAAATTAAAGTGTAGAGTTTAGCGGAATTGGAGAAGTAAAATAGGTTGTCAGATGAGCTTACCAGCGGAATCGGGTGAGGTTGAGGATGGCGTTTTGGTGAAACCTCGAGTGCGTTGTTGATACTTGTTGAAGGGAGTATTAGAGGGAGCTCGGCGAAGGGAGATGAAGTCGGAGCTCGGGAAGACGGAGCTCGGCGAAGACGGAGGATACGAAGAAGAGAATGAAGGCGCGCACAGCTGTTTTTTTTTTAATTAGGGTTGAGCTTATAGTTAGCATTAGAGGCGGGCTACTTGGCCCGCCTCAATTAGTTAGCATTAGAGGCGGGCCTTACCCTGGCCCGCCTCTAATACTTTAGCGGGAAATGTTTTTTCGGATACTTGTTAAGGCGTATATTAATTTGCCCGCCTCAAAAGATGTTTTTGAGGCGTATAAATTAATTATCCGCCTCAAAAACCAAAAAAAGTGATTGCCTAAGTCGTTGTTGAGGCGTATTGAACTATGTACGCCTCTAAAAGGGAGCCTCAAAAAGTGTTTTTTCCACTAGTGTTTGTAGCTCTTCCTTGCGACTTAATGTGAACCCGAACCACACCATCCTCCCCTCCTTTAAAAGGATTCGACCTCGAATCCGGGAAGCCTATATCAAAGAATATCAAGTAGCACAGCATAGCAAAGGTGCCTAAGTAATTGAAGCCTCCTAGTCTAGACATGACTCCTTGCACTCTCCTAGCATGTATAATCACAAACTTGAGGGGACTCCCCTTCTTAACATGCAGCCTATCTCCCAAATTATTGCTAGGATAAATAACATGAGAAAAGCTGGCTAACACCCTAAGAATGCATGCTAGATGAACTTGGAAGTCTTGTAATTGTGCTATAACAATAATAAGCAAAATAAGAGAGTTGGTTGAGAAAGCTTCCTTATTCTTTGGATGGTGTTGTTGTAGCAACGTGACCCTTGATGCATTAGGACTTTGTGTTCAATGCAATATTTCATGGGGATAGAACACTCGACTTCTTGGTTTTGTTTTCTTGTCCCACTCAATTGCCTTCCTTCTAGCTTCCCTTACTTCCTCCAAGGTAATGGGTTTAAGGTTGTACACCATATCCCGCTTAGTCATGTGGTTCCGGTTTCGCCTTCCTTCATGTAGGACATCAAGGTCGAACTGCCATGGCATTCCTAAGATGAGATCAACGGCATTGATAGGCACCACCACAAATGTTGCTATATCCGAATAGTCTCCTAGGCTGAAGTTTACGTCCACCTTCTTGTCAACTCAGATTTGATGTCCCTCATTCACCCATCCAATCATAATCGGTGGTCATTGGCTTCTTGTATCTAGTCTCAATTTAGAGACCACCTCTTCAGCTATCACATTTTGATCGCTTCCACTATCGACCAAAGCTATGAAGGGTTGTTCCTAGCCGACTATGCTACATAGATGATGAAAACGTTGCTCTCTTTGGTTGCGTACCAACATGTAGTGAGCCGTCGTCGGTGAGGGAATGGGTTGTGGTTGTGGAGGCATCGGTGGTTGGAACATGTCAATGAGTGGTGGCATGCCTTCTTCCTCCTCGTCAAACATAGGAGGCATATCTAGAAGCTCATCATAGTATAGGGGCTGTATAGTACCGTACTCACTGAACTTGGGGCCGTTTGGCTCTTCCTTCACTTTAGAAAAGACAAAGCATTCCTCAATGGTTGCGGTGGCATGAATTACTTCCTCTCTTTTCTCGTGGCTCTTCTCCTCCTCTTCCATAGCTTCCTTCTCTTCCTCGGACTCATATTCTCCATAAGCATTCAATAGCACATATCGGCTATTGGGACAATCTCGAGTGAAGTGTCCTCGCCCCATGCACTTGAAGCATCTAAGGTCTCTCATCCTTGGGGTCCTTTCTCCCCATTGTTCGTGGTCATGGGAGAGCTCTCCTTCTTTGCAATCATTTTGGCTGGATCATTCTTGCTCTCTACACGATTGGGTGGTGGGTTAGAGGTCGTATATGTAGGGCTTGAGCTCCACATTCTTGTCCGGCCACTAGTTTTCTTCTTTTACAAGTTGTGGTACACTTGTGTGGCATAGTGCAGCACCTCCTCAAGTTGGAAATTAGGGCCGAATCTTTGCATTTCCACATGTGCATTAACATCAGTATTAAGGCCTCCAATGAGCTTAGAAATAAGGTACCTTTCGGGGAATTGGACTTCCGATCGGTGCACTAGTTGTCTAAGCTCTTTCTAGAACTCCTCTGGGGTCCTTGCACCTTGCTTCACCTTCTCCAATCTGATTTGGACCCTATCAAGGTAATCCTCGGGCACAAATCAGAATCTAAGTGCAGCTTTGAGCTCCTTCCATGTTGAAATAGGGTGGTAGTTGTGGTAAGCTCGTTCCTCCTTCTCCTCTTGCCACCACGAATAAGCAAAATCTGTGAAGTGAATTGATGTGATTGCCACTCGTTGAGCGTCGTGGTAGCCATAGTAGTCAAATATCGCCTCGGTTTTGGACTCTCAATCTAAGTACGCCTCTACATTGGATGTACCTACAAAGGGTTGTATGGTCAACTTCACGCCATGGTGTTGGTGAGGTTGTTGCGCTTCTTCTCTCACACCATAGCCTAGCCCTCGGTCTTCCACAAATTGGCCTCGTGGTGGTGCCTCTCTCGTCCTAGCCCTCTCTCGAAACTCCCTTTGTCCATTGAGGACTCGCCTAGGCTGCCTCATACCTCCGGGGGGTGTGGTAAAGGGGCATCGTCGAAATCCTTCCATAAAGGGGCAGTTCGGTGGTGCTTGGAACCTCAAAGGTGGTCCGCAGTTTGTTTCTTGAACATAAAGATTGTCCAAGTCGTCTTCTTGGTCTCCAAGAGTGGGGTTCGGTGGATCTTGAACCCTTACTCCTCCCCTTGGTGCGTGGGAAAATCTAGCTTCATTGAGGTCGTCTTGAGGCTCAAAAGTCTCCCTCGTAAGGCCGCGTCTTCCTTCTTGCGATCTCCCTCTCCTTGGCTCCCTTGGGTGTTGGTCTAGCTTCTCCTCCATGATTTTAATGAAGTCAAGATGTTGCATTTCCATTAGGATCGTCAACTCTTCCATGGTGACCACTTGTGGTGTTGCACAAGGGGATTCCATCACGTCCTTACCCAAGTTGTCGCATGACATGTTTGTCTCTCAAGAACGAGTTAAAAGAACTAACTTTCACTTAATCAAAGCATGCAAACTGTTTAGGTTAGAGAAATAACTATATAATTACATAAAAGCTCTTTCTTGTTGATAAAGATTCTATCTTGTGGAAAAGAACCCTATCTTTTCGATAAAGATTCTATTTGTTGGATAGAACTCTATCTTTTGGGAGGAAAGGTTACCTTTTCTTGGACCTTCTCTTCGGGTCCCTTGGCTGATCGTGGGCTGCTCTCTTCTCCTTACCACCTTTGCTTGGACCTTAAGTTAAAACAATCAATAAGATATCTTGCAATGCTGAGATAAGGCTCACGCAAGATCTCAAGATCAAACACAAGGGTTGTTCTCTTATGGGAGGGGGGGGGGGGAGGGGGGTCACGGCTGGCTTTAGGGAATAATAAGAAAAACATCCTCCAAAGAGATAAGGTTTTAAAGGATCAAGTGGTTAGATAGATTCACGTCCAAGATAACTTAAAACAATAAGATAATTTCACTTCTTGTTTCCTAGGTGGACGATCTTGAACTTCTTGGGCTTTCTCAAGCAACGCAAGGGTCCCTCTCTTCCCTTCTTTATTTTGCAAGCTTACTTGTTGAAAAAGATCTTTTCTTGGAGGGACGAGAACTTCTCAAGCCTTTGGCCGGGTCCACTTGGTGTACTCCATTGGACTTCTCAAGCCTTTCAGGCCGGGTCCACTTCCTTGTGTGCAAGGGTTGTTAGTCCCTTTTTCTTGTGGTGCAAGCCGAGTTAGTTGGGAAGAGATTTAGAAGACAAGATAGATTTTGCTCCACAAGATAGCAAGATATGCAATTAGTTAAAGTTTAAGTAAATCTTGGAAACAATGATCTTATCCAAATCACAACAAACAATAAATCTTATCTTTAAAGAGGAGAATCTAAAAAGGATAGATCTTTGGAGAGTTGGATAGGATTGGGCGTGTGGCTCCTTGGGACGCAAGGACAAGGCCTAAGCAAGGGCAGTTAGCCCTTTACCTTGGCGTGCAAGTAGGCTTCCTTTTCCCCTCTCCCTTGACAATATTGATGTAGGGCTCCCTTGGGGTTCTCACGGCAGTCTCTCTCTTCCCCCTCTAAGGTTCTCACGCACAAGGTCAAGGGAGTGATTCTTGGCGCAAGGTTGTACAAAATTTTCTTCTTAAGGTGCAAGGCACTCTTGGTCTTTCCTGTTGGAAGGTTCCTCTTCAAGATTCACTCAAGATTCCAAGAATTCCCAATCATGGTCTCTCTCCACTCATCCCCTTAAGATGGAAACAAGATCAAGGACAAGAAAACAAGTCTTGAGAAACACACAACCTTTAGCTTGAAATTAGGATGAGCAAATGGGTAGACTTACCTCGATCAAGCTCTGATACCAAATGATGTGATTCCCCTTAGGATCCGTGCTCAGGTTCGAGGAAAAGTAACGTCCAAAGCTGCGTTCTTGATTGGTTTTGCTTGAGCAACAAGATAGTGACAAGATTGGTTCTTTTTGTAGGATTTTTGGTTTTTGAGATGCAAGAAGGATAAAGGGATAGGCAACTCTTCTCTCTTGGATATGAATCACCAAGGGACTTGAGAAGAAGAAGATTCAAGCTAAGGATATTATGCATCAAAGCATAATCAACCTATTTTGGATATTACGCACCAAAACACACAAGCGAATGAAAGCTTGGATATTACTCACCAAGATTCAACACTTAAGGAACAAGAGCTCTAGATTAACGATGGTTATAACCAAAAAGTATATTATAAAATTATGCAAAAATCTGTCTTACAAATGAAACAACTAAATACTTAAATAGCCAAAATGTCTCAAAACCCTAGACATGCAAAACGAAATGAAACTGCAAAACTGTATTGTGCCCTACTCCGTTGGTCCTGATTTTGGGATACAAACTCCACACATCTCCTAACTCAAACATATCCAAAAACCAGCCCAAATGCACGAGTAGATCAAAAGTTAGCCTTCGACTTTTGTTGGATCCGCATGCTGAATTCCCCGGTGCCGCTGCTTTGCTTGTTGGGCTTGCTTTCTCCAAGCCTTCTAGCACTTTTCTCGGCCTTCCTTGAGTCCAGGAAGTCTTTGGCATTGCTAATGACAGTGGGCCTTGGATTGTGCGGACCAAGTGTTGTTGATTCTAACTTTGGCCACAACCTCCCACTAACGATCGTGTAGCCGCCGCTCGCCGGGTGTCCAAAGGTTTGCCCTCCTTCCATCAACTCTTCTTCCTTTGATTCCTCCATAAGTAGACACCCTTCACATGATGCCTTAAGGTTGAGAAACTCTAACTTAATTCCCTTCGGTTCTCCTTTAGCAATGTTGCTTCTTGTAGCTCTTCCTTGCGACTTGATGTGAACTCGGATCACATCACCACATGTACTGTACATATTCATGCTTACATTGAATGCATTCTTTTTATGCACATATTACTATTATTGTTACTTATAGATGATGATTCTTTCTGTTATGTTATTATTGTGCGTTTTGTTATAGACTTTAATGCATTGTAGTATTTTGTGGTAGATATTTTGGTGAGGTTCTCTCTTTTGATGCAACATACGATAATGGAAGGAATTAGCATTGGTTAAAGGCATTGTGAAAGATGCAAGAAGTTTACATCTCACATTACTAGAACATGTAAGTAGATGGGAAACTTAATTTGTGCAAATTTTATAAGAAATATGCACTTTAGGCACTTAAATATGTACCCCATGCGCTTACGTTTGCACTTTAAAATCTATACATGTATTGTAGCTTGCTATCTATCACCAATCATGCAATTGTGTTGTGTATATGCAAGTACAAAAATTATTGTCCAAAATCAAGCATCAACCAATAGGGAGATTGAAGTGTCTGAACCTATGAAATATCTTGTATTTGTAACATAAACATTTTCATGAATTTCAATATGGCAACTTGTACAGTTGCTTATTGAGGCTAATTGTTTAATTAGTGCACAAAGTTTGATTTATATTTACTCTATTAGACAAAATTAAGGGGGGAAATCAAATAACTAAGGCTGGTTTCTACCTTTTCTTATGTTGCACTTGATCATATCTTTTGTTCATCTTGTTTGTTCACCTGGAGTAACAACTTAGTTGTTCATGAGTAATTAAATGGTTCGTCATATTTATGCTAAGGTAAAGATTGTATGGTTCCACATGCCACTTCATAGATTGTTTTATCATTTCAAGTAATTAAAATTTTCCTTGTACTTGTAATCTTATATTATAGTTAGAAAAGGCAACATAGTTTGCAGTAAGGTATCTGATGTTTTAGCTATACTATGGATTCTCAGCAGGTTCATAAATTCACTATAATGAGTGAAGGAATATCTTAAACATCCTAGATTATGCACTTTAAAAGCAAACTAATGCACTTCAATATATTTACTAATGCACTTCTGCCACCAGCACATGCATTATTATAAACAACCAATCATGATAAAAAGCTTATGCAATTTTTATAAGTTTACTGATGCACTTTGAATGATTATTTGTGCACATTTATATACAATACATGCACACTTACCAACACCACATGTATTGTAGATATTCATGCTTACATTGAATGAATTGTTTTTGTGCACTTATTACTATTATTGTTATTTATAGATGATGCATCTTTTTGTTATGTTATTATTTGTGCACATTGTTATATACTTTAATGCATTGTAGTATTTTGTTGCAGATGTGTTGGTGAGGTTCTCTCTTTTGATGCGACATACCGCAATTGAAGGAATTAACATTGGTAAAGGGCATTGTGAAAGACGCAAGAAGTTTACATCTTACAATACTAGAACATGTATGTAGCTGGAAAACTTAATTTGTGCACGTTTTATATGAAATATGCACTTCAGACACTTAAAAATGCACCTTATGCGCTTACGTAGAGACTTTTAAAATCTAGACATGCATTGTAGATTGCTATCTATCACTAGTTATGCAATTATGTTGTGTATATGCAAGTACAAAAATTATTGTGCTAAATCAAGCATCAACCAATAGGGAGATTGAAGTGTTTGAACCTATGAAATATCTTGTATGTGTAACATATATATTTTCATGACTATCAATATGGCAAGTTGTACAATTGCTTATTAAGGCTAATTGTTTAATTAGTGCACCAAGTTTAAATTATATGCACTCTATTAGACAAAATTAAGTGAAAAGATCGAACAACCGAGGTAGGTTTCTACCTTTTCTTATGTTGCACTTGATCTTATCTTCTGTTCATCTTGTTTGTTCACCTGCAGTAACAACTAAGTTGTTCATGAGTAACTAAATGGCTAGTCATATTTATGCTAAGGTAATGATTGTTTTGTTCCACATGCCAATTCATAGATTCCTTTTTCATTTTAGGTAATTAAAATCTTCCTTGTACTTGTAATCTTGTATTACATTTAGAAAAGGCGGCATAGTTTGCAGTGAGGTACCTAGAGTTTTAGCTATGCCATGAACTCTCACCAGGTTCATAAATTCACTGAAATGAGTGAAGAAATTTCTTTCACATCCTAGATTATGCATTTTAAGAGAAAACTAATGCCCTTGAATATATTTACTAATGCACTTCTTCCACCAACAAATGCACTATTATATATAACCAATCATGAAAACTCGACTTTTTAGCCCGAACCTTTCAAGATCCGGGCTAAAAAGTCCATTAAGTTTTTTAAAAAATGCACCACGATCGGATCCTTTCTAGAAGTTTAGAAAGCATAAATATGAAACAATAAATGAGATAACATACTCTTTTCACCGCTTAACCTCAAGATTAATAATTGTATAAGATACCATGGAGAAATATTTGCTTCCCTCATAAAATTATCCAAGCATGAAAAATGCTATAGTATTGAGTGTATCTTATAAGCAAGAGCATGTAATAATACTCACTTGACCACTAAGAGAAGGCTTTATAATTGTCCCGAAAATTAGATTCGCACTTGGATCAACAAGATCATAAATGACCTCTGCAGCAGCATTCACCTACCAGAAATAAAATCAGCACCTGATAGTAAGCTGATAAAACAAGTAAATATGCTAGATAGTACTCTCTGTTTCTCTAATGCATATTATTTGGTTAATTTCTCTCGTTCATCTTTTCCACAAAATTATTATTAGTGACAAGATTCTAGCGCATTAACTTTGTTGAGATTATCAACTACTGATTGAATGCATGCAATTTAAAAGATGAAACACAGCATAGAGAGGCATGCAAAATAGAGGTCGGTACCTCAAAAAGAGTCAAATCAGTTCCACCAGTGATATTCCACACAATTCCAGTGGCTCATTCTATACCAATATCAAGCAAAAGTGATTGAATGGCATTAAGAGCAGCATCTCTTGCCCGAGTCTTACCTAGAAAAGAACAAGTCCAGATGCTAACCATAATTATACTAACGGTAACCGTGGGAAAAAGGGCATATTGTTACACTTGTCCAGAACGGGTTTAAGTCAAGGTAAGCATTCTATGACGAGAAACAAAATCATACCAACAAAAAGCTACATGAGTAGGTAAACATGCATGGAAAAGTGAGGAACAAATGTACCAGTTGAAACATCATTGCAATGCTACCCTAAAACCAAACAGAAACATAAAAAAAGGTAGTTCCATGTTACTGCATGTGTTGCACATAAAAAAAAAAGGAAAAAAAGAACCATGAAAGTTCTTTTCTTGGCAAGGTTGTTATATGAAAATCTTAAATTTTCCCTTGGCCTTACCAATTACCAACTTCTGAAAGGGTAAATTGCTAGTTTTGTAGTGACTACAAACAGTATTTTAAATGATCAAAATCATGAAGTCCATAATAATTGATGTTACTATTTTGCAAATGCCAGGTACTGGCAATGTTTTTAACAATATCATTACAATAAACAACTTTTTGAATTTACCAGTTGCAGTTCCTATCCCCATCAATGAAGAACCAGCATCCGCCATAATGGCACGAACATCAGCAAAGTCAACATTCACGAGCCCCTGAATCTGCAATGAGCATTAAAGTGAAAGTCAACAACTTTATCCTTGTAATAGACAAATTAAGGCTAGTGAAAGTTGAGAAAGTAAAGTACATCTGCAAAGGAACTCCAAATCATACAACTCTCCTACAACTACTACCACTAGAACAGTGAGACATCTATACAGAGTAACACATGTACAAGATAATGAAAAAGTAAATTCAAGATATTACAAACTAACGATCAAAGCATTTTCTATATAGTTAACATATCTAAACAAAAGATTTATCCTTCAACAAATTAAATAATGGGTTTCATAAATCATGATCAACCTGACCAAAACTAAGATGTAGAAATAGAAGATGCAAAAGCAACAAGACAAGTTCTTATTTGCATAGAAATGGAGGATAAAGTATACACGAGTAAATGGATTCCATTCGGGCCCAATCACAGAGATAAATAAAATCAACCCAACTGCAAACAAGACAAGTTCTTATTTGCATATGTTGAGTCTAATAGTCAGATCCTCACCTGTGCCCCGTATGTTGGAAAAGTAAGCCTGGAACTAAATCTAGATTCCATTTGTCATTCTCTTCCTTTTCACCCATCTGCAAACATAAATATAAAAAAGTTAAAATAGCTTGTTGGATTGGTCATAAAACTGGTGACTGGAAGTTGGTATGTTATAATTGATTATTTGTTCCTCTTCTAATGAACTTTATAATATGGGTTATATATTTATTTTATATAAAATACCAATAACTTAGGATTATTTTTCCAGTTTCACACTTGTCATTCTTTTACAAATTATCTGATGCTAATAACATTGACAACTTCAAAGTCAAGTGAGGTAATACTTTCTTAATCTATAGAAGATAAAACGGTTCCATTGCTCTTCAACTAACCTAACAACAATATAATTGTATAAGATTATGGTTTAACACTTATAATGGGTATAAATAATCAATATCTTACTTTCTACAGATTTGACATTCTAGACACCAGAGGTTTGTTAGTTGAGGAATTAGTGGCACTTGCAGATAAATGGTCCTGAATGCTCCAAAAAACAACAGATTTCAATATTCACTCTTACATTATCAAATATAAGAAAGCACATACACTAGCTCATTAGATGATATATAGAAGAAATTCTTCACCACAACTTTAGGTATCTCAGCTTCAGGTATTCCTTGGCCTATCAACTGAGCTTTACGACCTGTTTGCTCCAAAGCTTCTTCAAGTGATTTCAGAGGCGTTGATCCAAGAATCCTCATTACCTGATTACTTAGGTCCACTTAAATATTCTTGACTCCTGATTATATTTACACGAAATGAGTTCTATATTTACTAAAATGTTTGTATAGTTAGTTTACTAAGAATGAGGTATACCTTCAACAGTTTCCAGCTTACTCTTGACATATTTAACACATCCTTCACACTTCATATAAACCATGAACTCAGTCTATAGCAGGAAAATTAGAACATTTAACTAACAATTACCAAACGTTAAACTCCATAAGAATAAAAAAGATGCAAAACTAAGATCACCATTAAAACCCAAATTTATCATCTCTGATTGCAGTTAAGTGAAGGCTTTATCAGAAAGAGAATGTCCGGCTCTTAGAGTACCACATGGATGATAGATAATATGCATAAACTCAAGGAAAGTAGTAATTTAACCCAAAAAATTTGAACATACCCAACTTGTATGTTACTGTCACTGCATAAACATATGCATCAGGGACTACCTATTGCTTTGTTAATAAGAAGACAGAAAACAACATGATTAAAAATAAGAAGCTGCTCATTTTTCAAAAGACAAGGGAATTATGCTAGGCCAACTCTAATTTTCTTTCACTTAATGACCACATCTAGAAACAAGGCGGTAAATTCAGGATTTTGATGCTTTGACAACATAGTTGATTTGTTGCATTCACAAAATTTGCAAAAAATAATGGGGTTAAGTGGGGAATCCATATACTGTTTTATTTCCTTTTTCAAACCAAGTAGCAAAAAGTGTACTCTTAGGAGCTAATGCAGAGAAAGGTTAAAGAGGCAAGTTACAATAATTAAGCACAAAACTTCTTAGAGAAAGGGAAGTGAAGGTATAAAACATAGAACATAAAACCAGATAAAAAGAAAGCATAGGATAAAAAGAAAACCAAACAACAATTCAAGTTTCTCTCCATTACAAAGTTGCTCATGTGATGCACATGCTGTGCAGTTGCAATTAGCCTGATGATTCTCTGCAGCCAAAGGCAACCTTTGTAATTCCTGCCGGTCAAGTATCACTTGAAGAGAAAAAGACCAAAGAAGAAAAAAGAATATTGTCAGTGAGTAGCTTTGTAAAAGGTCCACTGGTGAATGGAGTGTGCACTGCTTTATATAGTGATGACTCTTTGAATCTAAATACTGTTATAAGGTACCTTTCTTGTGCTTTGCTCTGTACTTTCTATGCCACAAAGTGTTCATGCCGATGTTATTATTATATATGATAAATTTGTGATCTAGTTTCTTGAATCTAGGTTAAATTGTTTTGCACTTTGCTTTACAACTGTAGTAGGGTTCAACATATTCAAGGTTTTTCTTTTCCTTAATCATGACATTCTTCTTGTCCAGGATGAGGAAATGTCTTTCATACCCACCGTATCTTTACCTTTAAATGCATTACCTTTTGCATTTAAACAACGGTTTGGTCCTTCAAACAAGTTGAGGTGCATCTCTGTGTGTCTCTATATATATATATATATATATATATTCAGCAAACTAAAATTCACAACAGTCTAAAATCCTAATCCAAAAAAAAATCAACTCTTATCATGCTTAAAAACTATATAGCCAAAATCAACACATACAAAGAAAAGAGAAGCAACACCATTAGGTTACCTTCAAACAATTGGGGTAGATGAAATCGGCGAATTGAAGCAGCAGAAATCGACAAACGGGAGCAAGAATTGGGGATAGTAATGGATGAATTTCTAGGGTTCACTATCCAACTTAAGTAGCGGCGAATTGAAGCAGTAGAAATGGCAAACAGGAGCACTAATTGGGTAGATGAAATCGGCGAACAACATAAATGGCGAACATAACCATCCAACTAGATGAAATCGAGCGATATAGAATCAATGGAAGAAGAGAAATCACGGGATGAAGTGGAGTAGGGCATTCGACTTTTTTGTTCAGCATAAGAGAAATCGGGGATGAATTATCTCTTATTTCATTTTATTACAAAATAAAAAACAATTTAGCCCGGGCGTATAAAGACCCGACATATATAAGTGAGTATAGATGAGAATACATTAATAAAGAGCCCGGGCCTTAACCAATTATCTAGGCCCCGGCCTATTTTCTTGTAATAGGAATAAGAATAACACTTCATAGCTCGGATATTGACATTTAAAACACGCCCGGGCTATTTTCTCATAAAGCTCAAATTGCTATGTATTAATTAGCCCGGACAAGCCGCAATATATCCGGGCTATTTTGTTGTCCAAAAACAAAAATCCTTGTTTTCATTATGTTTAACACCTTATTAGCCCGAATTTAAGTGGTCCAAGCTATTTTATCACGGGATAAAAGGTGATTTTTATACTAGTGAGATTTGGGTTACTTGAATGATGAAAAGCTAGGATTGATATTCACCACAAATGAGATCATGTAATGACAAGCAAAGATATCTATAAGGTTGAAAGTAATGGTCTACAATGGTCAAATGTCCTAATATATCTCTTATCCTCTTTCAATGTATAATAAACTAGTCTAATCCTACTTAATTCCTACTTTCGTGGTAATTAATGCAACATTAGATTCATTAAGCATAATGACAATTCACACAACCATTAGGAAAATAGGCATACTTTCGTGATCCTAAAAGTCCTAGCTCAAATCATGAAGTTCCAATGTCAAATATCACCTTTCAATGCATATCCAACATTTAATACATGTAAAAATACTAACTAGGCATTTTCACAAACACTTAGTGTCCAAGATTTGAGTAATAAATTAAAACTCATCCAACCAAAGAGAAAACTTCACCAAATCATCACATAATCACCATTGGGCTACTCCCAATCCTAACATAACAAATTACTCATTCATGATTTGCAAGAACATGACATAAAACATCAATCCAACCATTATAAACATGGGTATAGTGATAAACAAAACAAGAATAAAGAGAATGAACAAGATATACTTAGCATTCAACCTAATAGAGAGAAAAAGTAACAAATACTTAACATTCAACCAAATCCTTGCATTTTCATTGAACCATGAGAGAGAAGATGGAACTTTGCTCCTTTTCCAAGTCTTGAACCACAAAGGAGCTCAACAACCCAAAATTAGACATGATCAAACCCGGATCCGGGCGGGAATCGGGCCGGGCTTTGGACAAAAAATATGTCCGGATGGGCGGTCCGGATCCGGGCAAGCCAAGGAAACGGGCTAGGAAGGCTTCCCAGATCCTCCCGGACATCCGGATCCGGGTAGCCCGCGGGTCCCATTTAGCCCGCGAGACGAGAAATCTGTCGTAAAATGAAATATATCAAATATAATTTAACGCACAATACCCATTGAAAAATGTCTTTTTATTACAAACGGTAAACATAGTTATTGTTACAAACTTGTCATAACAAATTTCCACACAAAATAACACAACATTACACAATTAAGCAAATTTCAAAAGAAAATGGAGTTGGTTGTCTGTTTTTGTTGCCTCTAGCGTAGTGCATACATCACACAAACACATCTTAGGTGAATCTTCTTCGTCCTCAAACTCGTCATAACCAACATCGCCAATTTGAAGTGTCTTATGTGTATAAATATTAGGTTGTTTAAGGTATAAATATTTATTTATTTTATATAATAATTTTATGAATTTTATTATATATAAAAATATTTTATTTTATTTATTTTTAAAAATTAATTCGGGCTTCTGGGCGGGCTATCCGGGCTAAATGGGATATTATCAATTTTCGTATCCCGCCCATATAAACGGGCGGGCCGGGCTATCCGGGCTAAATGGGATATTATCAGTGTCCATATCCGCCCATTTATGTCGGGCGGACCGGGCGGGCGGGCGGATCGGCCCGTGTTTGCTCAAGTCTACCCAAAATAGATCTAAAATCTACTAACAAACATAAACCCAATTACTAGTTTAAGTGGAATCTATGAGAATCTATAGTTAAATCTAAGAGAGAAATGCAATCTAAGCTAACCCTAGAAATGAAGGCTAAAGTGGGAGAGAGAGTAAAAGTCTCTTGCTTTTGGGTATTTATAGGTGCCCAAAAAGTGTAGGTTTTCCAAAATTAAAAGCAATGAAATCCTGAGAGTTGCATGAGCATGTCATTCGGCATGGAGTGGCCATGCCAAAATTAGAATACAAAGTTTTGGTCTAGGCTTTTGGCGCGACCATGTTGAGTGGCACTAGCTGTTTCGGTCCCGTCTTTGAGGCAAGAAGAAAACGACCTCCGAACTCAGTGACATTATGGAATCTACACATTAAGGAACTCAGGAACAATCTCTCAAAATTTCGTGATTTTTGGAGAAGGGTTGATTGATCAAACAAATTAAAAAAGAACAAATCGCTAGAAAGAAAAAGAGGTGTTTTGAATGGGGGAAAACTCAAGTATAACTTAGCAAAGTTATATAAGAGTCTCAAGCAGATTTTTATTATTTAAATAAAGAGTTCAAATACACAATTTCGTGACCTAAAGGCTTACAAAAAAAGAAAACTTTTTAATGCTAAAAGATAAGGAAACTAGAAAAGATAAGAAACTTCCTAAAGAAGAAACGAAAGAATCAAACACGTTTGGACTGTCATTCTTCTTATCAAATCCTAAAAAAACTTAAAACTGATTAACTTTTTCTGAATTTATGATTAACATAATAAAGAACAAAATATAAGATAAGATAAATCTAACTAGATAAGGAAAGTTAATAATTCTCGCTGGAAATTGCACTGTCTTTTGTAAGACATGATTTTGATCATCTTTCCGGTGGAGTTTTGATTCGACGTAAACTATGGAGTTGTAGATCTTTGAATTATCTTTCCAAAAAATGTTGAATCATGTTGAGATCAATTTTGTAGACATAGTTATGGTCATTTTACCGAGGATTGTCCAAAATTTGAAGAGAACTAAAAACATCGAACTTTGACAAGAACTTTCCTTTTCTGGAGCCTCTTCTTTGGAGGCCTTTGAGTTGTTTTCCCTTGATTGTCATCACATATTCGATGTTTTACCGAGGCTAGTTGGTGGCACGTTCGAAGTGTGACCGAGGATAGTCGGTGACACCTTTAAAGTGTCATCGACTAGAGGCTAGTCGGTGACCCGTTCAAAGTGTCACCGATACTAGTCGGTGATGTGTGGTTCTAATAAGAACGTGTTTTCCCCAGACCAAAATAGTGGAAAGCATGTAGCAAGCCCATCTTTAAGACATTATTTTGCTACTCAAATACAACATTTTCCTTTATAATCCTTCTTCACTAATACTCTGATAATATATATTTCCATGTATGTGTATGGCATCATGGTTAATTGATTTAACTGAGCAACAATGACAAACACGAGCCAGGTCAACAACACTTTTAAAGAACCAGAAAAAATGCATGCGGCTATAAATAAGGACATGACATATTTTTTCACCAAGCAATAAAAAAGTATCATCATACCTAAAAATTTGGATGGAATATCAAACTAAAAGCAACATTCCAACACTCTAGAATTAGAAGGCCAAATGATTTTCTAACCTTAATGCCTTCACTATTCAGTGCCATGGATAGTTCCCTTTGGTGTGTGAGGTTCTTATTAGAATCATCATCTCTATATTGAAATGTCTTGGTTCTTTCTTTGCCTTGAATCTCTTAAGCAAATAAGATTCTATCGTTCTCCTCAAGCAACAAAGTTGGTGTTATACCTCATTTCTTTAGTTTTTTCATGAACAAAGACTCTAGGTGTTCCTCCCCTAGAATAAACTCTCTAATGTGAGATTGTAATTATTTTTTTTGCAAACCAAACATTTCTACTAAAATCATTACGATGAATACAGAAACACTAGAATTTACTTAATTATTACACAAGTCAGGAATTAACACGTTGGCCAAACAATGAGAGTTCTGAGTCAAAAATATTAGCAAGTTATGTTATGAATGCCACACATATATTTCCTCTATTAATCCCATAATTGAAGGTAAGATGGACTTGGAAAAATAATAATTTTGAGCAGTTGCGCTTATAAGTAGCTCAAAAAGAAGAACTTTAATTACTCAGCTTGAAAAAGCTCTCTCATGCATTTACAAAAGAACGAGGGGAAAAAACTAAAAATATCTACGAAACACATTATATCTAAAATGCACAACTTGATACACCCCTTTGGAGGGTGACTTCAGATTATTTCTGGTGGCCTATTTTGTATACAGAATTTATGATATTAATCATGCAGGGGTAGTGAGAAGGGTGAAGAACTCCAAGCGTCGTGCAACAAAATAAATAAGAGATCATAAAAAGTAACTTTAATAAGAAATTCCATATAACTACAAGCATATGTGCAGCTAAATTTGTAGGAGGAACTAAGGTAATAGATATTCACACACAAAAATGATTTTCTGGAAACAAAAATTAAAATACACACAAATGCAAGGAACAAGCCATACAAGATGGAGGAATCTATGCAGGTAGTATGGAAAAAGAAAGAAGAAAAACGCTCCCTAGCTCCAACCCAAACCCACCCTCTGAAACCCTAAAAAAACTTCGGCCACCGCCGCTTGAGGAACCCAGAAACCACAAACACTATTTCGATCTCAAGCTTCAATCCGAGCTCAACCCTCATCATGACCAAAGCAATTATCACAAACCTCCTCTTGTTGGTTGGATCGGCTTCTCCGATTGGGAATTGCTCCTCGTCGGCTGGGGGTTTCTTCCTCCGTTTCCTTCTCCGACGAGCTCGTCTCCTCATTTCTCCTCTTCGTGCATCGATGGAGGAAGTTCCAAGGAGCAGGTCTGCTCTCCTCCTTCTTGTTCTGAGAAGAAGAGAACCTTGACGGTGGTCTGTGGGAATCCTCCGACGGATCGGCGAGCTGAGCCACCCTCCAGAAGATCTCCCCCGAAGACGACTTGGGATCCGGGGCTCACCTATGCTCGCTTCCTTCCTCGGAGCACAGGTCCGCCTTGGCTTGCTGATGTCTCTAGAGCCGAGGGTGACAATAATCCCTACCATTGTCCAGAGCACGCCGCCGTCGGTGACTTTCTGGGCCCGGTGCTGTTCGGATCTGCTTGTCTCCGAGATGCCCAGCGTCGTCTCGGTCGGCTTTCAAGGTGGTGTTGTTCTGTTCTCACTTCTCCTCGTCTCATGTCTGTTCTCTGGTTCTTGTTTGTCTTTTGGCTGGTTGTCTTTGTTGTTTGGCATGCTTTGTTTCTTGTTATTGTTCTGCTTATTCCGAACCCTACTCTGAACCTTGACGCCTTGTTTGTTATGCATCTTGACCTTGGTTGCTGGATCCGGACCTCTTTTGTTAAGAGATCTAAGTTCTGGTTGTTCGTTGTTAATTTCTGCTATATGTTTGAACCCCTTAACTTTGAACAACTTATCATCTATTCCATGCTTCTTGTGTTGGTGTATCTCGGGTGGGGTGTAGATCTGGCTATTTGGATTGTTTGGCATGCTGTGTTTTATTTTGTCCATGGCGTTGATCGCCTCTACTTCAGGGACTTTGAAGGTAAATGGCCTCTTCTTAGAGGCTTTTTTCTGAATAAGCAAACCCTTCACCTTTATCTCGACCCCATAAACAATCTCGATTGAAACTTATGGGATATACATTCGCTGCATTCTATTTCTGTTTGCTTCCGCAGGTATTTCCTGTGCTACTGCATCTCACAAGCCAAGAATTCAGACAATGAAGAACATCATCAACCTGCCTACAAGTGTTTTTGGAGTTTATACCCCACGAAAAATCAATCTTTTATCCCTATGTGTATTTTATACATTTATATAACTATGTATGATGCTTATTGGAACCAAACGTGCCATATACTGGCCTCTTACATCTGGAGTCCTTTTTGGATACACCAACAACTAGAAATTCTGAATTTTACATCTGGAGTCCTTCTTGAATACACCAGCAACAAAACTTGCCATAGAATGACCTCTTACATCTGGAGTCCCTTTTGGATATACCAACAACAAAAAACTTATGTGGAACAATTAGAGCAAGTGTACATGAATACCAAGATTATCATTGACACCCTTAATCAGAAATTATCAATTCTACATGAAATCACTGACACCCTCTTTAGGAGAAACAAAACTCCTAGTTCTTTGAAATATCTCATGCCTATGGGTAAAATAACAAATAGAAACGACAATAAGTCCCCTAAATGTCCTAGGATATGGGGCATAAACACAAATAGGTTTTTATGAAGATCACAACCAGGAATTGTCGCGGAATCGGAAAGAAAACCTTTTGGATGGATGTTGAGTCTTTCTGCAAAATTGAACGAATACAACTACTTGCTCTCTTTGAAACAAGAACAAACAAAGAACCAAATGAAAAAGTATGGAAAAAAGCGGGGTTTAATCAATTCCACTGTGTCTCGGCTATGGGTTTCGCGGAAGGCATTTTCGTAATGTGGAAGACCGATCAACTTACAAATGAAATCTTGGAAATTGAACAAATTGAAACAAGATTAATTTGTTAGTATTAAGTATACAAATCTGCTCACGAACAAAAAACTTATGTTAATCCTGACCTATGCCCCACCAAATGAATCTGCAAAGAATGTGTTATGGAACAAATTTATCTCATATATTAAAAATTGCTCTCTTCCGTGTATTATTATGGGAGATCTAAACGATATACAAAACCCTTCTGAAAAATTAGGCGGGATTTTACCACCTTTGACAAAATTTGCAAGATTACGCCATTTTAAGAATGAATGTGAACTCTTGGATACCCTTATCCAGGGAAACATCTATAACTGGCAAAAGAACAACACAGAAATAGATAACATATATGAAAAACTGGATAGGGTTCTTATCCATCACCAGATTCTTCAATGGTATCCTGATATCTGTACTAAGCATTTTGCTTTTTCCAGCTCAGACCATTGTCCCATCTCCATCGAGCTAGACTTAACAGTACCTTTCAAAAATCAACCGTTTAAATTTGAAAAAATATGGATGACTAGAAAGGATTTTAGAAATGTGGTAAAACAAGCTTGGAGAACTAACTACCATGGATCTAGATTGTATAATCTGGTATCCAAAACAAAATTACTCAAGAAACATGCTAAGAGCTAGAATAAAAGTACCTTTGGAAATGTCTTCACACAATTACAAACTATAGAAAAATAGCTATCTGAATTCCAAACTGAGATCTGTAATCACCCAACAAATGATCTCATTAAAAAACAAACAAGACTCATGGAAAAAAAAGAAAAACTTTTGTGCTTCCAAAAAATTTACTAGAACCAAAGAGCTAAGGTAAAACACATCAAATATAATGATACGAATACTAGCTATATTCACAAAATAGCAAGTGGAAAACGAAATAGATAAATTATAAAATAAATTAAAACACAAGAAGGAACAAGCATCACTGGAGAAGAAAACATTAGAAACAAAATCAGAAATGATTTCATTAAAAGATTCAAAAGTGAGGATATGAACCAAAGACTATTCTAGGAAAACCTCGAACTAATCCAGCCTGTAATCTCTACACAGGACAATCTAGAATTAATAAGAAATGTATCCAATGAAGAAATTAAGAAGGCGGTCTTTAACATTGGCTTAGATAAATCACCAGGGCCGGATGGCATGACAGTAGAATTTTACCAAAAATATTGGGACATTATAGGTCCTTCTGTTATCCAAGAAGTTAAAGGCTTTTTTTTTTCTTTCTGGGAAACTGCTTAAACAAATAAATCACACTTTCATATCCTTAATCCCAAAATGTGATAATCCGAACTCTACTAATCACTATAGACCCATAAGTCTATGCTCTACAATTTATAAGATTATCTCGAAGATTATAACTACTAGACTGAAAGGAACCATGGAAAAATTAATACACCCCCTTTAGGGTGCCTTTGTTGCTAACAGAGCCATTCAAGATAATATTTTAATTGCCCATGAAATTTTTCACTCTTTTAAATCGAAAAAGGGAACTGAGGGCTTTATTGCCCTAAAACTAGACATGGAAAAAGCTTATGATAGAATTGAATGGGATTTTATTATTAAAATTATGGAAAAGTATGGATTCCATGAAAAATTTATCAATTGGATAAAAGAATGTATTACAACGGTATCCTTCTCGGTACTTGTAAACAATGGACCCACAGAAATATTTAAACCATCAAGAGGACTTCGACAGGGTGATCCCCTTTCGCCC
Organism: Rheum nobile; assembly: GCA_027886185.1. Lineage (NCBI taxonomy): Eukaryota > Viridiplantae > Streptophyta > Magnoliopsida > Caryophyllales > Polygonaceae > Rheum > Rheum nobile. Next base: position 450,605 of record WOAB01000566.1, on the reverse strand, counting down.
TTCTTGTTTATTCTAGGATCTGAAATCCTTGCTAGGAAACTCCAAAAAGCCTCAGAACGAACTCGAAATCCCTTAGGATTTCAAATCAATCAACAAGGAACACGAATCCCGTTTCTGGCATTTACGGATGACATTGTGATCTTCTCAAAAGCTAAACAGGAAAACTGCAAAGAAATCAAGGATATTATTGATGACTACTGCAAGATCTCAGGACAAAAAGTAAATTTCCATAAATCGGCTTTTCAAGTTACAAAAAAGTTTTTCAACCAAACGAAATTAGCTTTACAAGGCACTCTCACAATCACAAATATGATTTCTCTCGAAAAATACCTGGGTTGCCCTATCATCAATGGTAGAGTTAACTCGAATACCTTTGCTGACCTTGTAGTTAGCACCCAACATCAATTATCTAAATGGAAAGCAAACTCTCTTTCCCAAGAAGGAAGAACAACATTAATAAAAACTAATCTGGCATCAAGACCTAATTATATTATGCAAAGTTTTATGTTACCTACACACACACACAATGAACTTGACAAATTAAACAGATCCTTTTTTTGGAACAAAGACAGCACCTATAAACCTCTTATAGACTGGGAAAAAAGTTGTAAACCTACTCATCAAGGAGGTCTTGGCTTGAGAAAGGCTAAAGACATGAATAAAGCCCTTCAATTCAAATTACTATGGAAAATCCTAGCTGAACCTAATAACTATTGGGTTAAAGTTATTACGGAAAAATACTTGAAAACAAACCATATATTCCATTACGAGAAAAAAAGGAAATTGCTCCTGGCAATGGTCTAGAATGATTGAACTCATGCTTGAGTTCAAATCTGGAATAACCTGGCAAGTTGGTAATGGAAAAACTATCAAATTCTGGACGGATAATTGGGTTTTGGATACCCCCTTATGTGATACCATAAACACACAATCAATAATGAATAAGGATGTCCTGGTAGCTGATTTTATGTTGTCAAATAAAACCTGGAATAAGGACTTTTTAGAACAATGTTTACCAAATGATTTAGCCAAAAAATTAACCTCGATCCCAATACCCCTAAATGAGATCCATGATAGAATGTACTGGAAAACTAGAAAAAATGGTTGGTTTTCTACAAATTCTGCTATGGAGCTAATTAACAAAAATAAGAGTTATACTGCTTATGATTCTTCATGGATCTGGAAGATGGATACGTATCCCAAAGTTAAAAAATTTGCCTGGAAAATAATGAAAAACGGAATCCCAACAAAAGCTAGATTAGCAGAAAAAGGTGTAGCAATCCCTCCGGGTTGCATTCGGTGCAATGCTCAATTGGAGGATTTGAATCACCTCATTTTCCAATGCCAGCATACCATGAAAACAATCGAAAAAATAAATTATGCTACCTTTGGCATCATCACATCCCTAGACATAGGAAACAAAAAAAATCAATGAAATCATTGAAGAAATTCGACAAAAAACTGATAGATCACAATTCATAGAATTAATGGTCTCTTGGTGGGGCATTTGATTTTATAGAAACCAACAAAGCTTTGGAAGAATAAACGATGATGTCGACCCCATAAAGGATGTACCAATTTACATCAAGAAACAAATTGAAAACTGGCATAAAAAGAAAAGTTGGAACCCTGACTGTTTAACTGAAGACAAACAAAAAACTCTTAGAACGAACATTGTTAGACGACCAACAAAGAAATGAAAAAAACAACCTGACAATATTGTTAAAATTAACACAAATGAGTCCACCAAAACCAATGGTGAATCTAGTTTTGGTTACATCTTAAGGAACAATACGGGTATACCAATTTTCCTCCATGGGGATAAATGTGGTATCTCAACCCCTCTTAAAACAGAAACACTCGCAATAAGAAATGCCCTAGTAAAGGCCTATGAATTAGGCATTACCAACATTCAGTTTGAATGCGACAACCTTACCATTGTGAATGTCCTTAATCAAATCTGGCACTATCCATGGGATATTGAAATGTTAATTTCTGATATCCTGTGTATTTTACAACTATTTTCTTCAGTGCAGATTTCTCACGTCTTCCAAGAAACTAACGTCGTGGCCGATTTCATCGCAAAGAAGGTCCAACAGAATTTGTAATTCTCATCCATAAGGATGCTATAGGTTGAGAAACCGACTCTTCTGTGGTTTTCAATATAATTTTTACCTAATAAAAAAAAAAAGATGGAGGAATCTATTCAAAAGCTTATCTACTGGTCAAGAACTACAATTGCAAGGAACAACTCAACGACCTACAGTTCCAATTACGAAACATAAGCTAAATCACCAGACTCACATATGTAATTAATGAAGGAGAGGTTGGCAAGCATTCGAAAGCTTAAACCTGCAAAGAAAAATTACGCAAATCAAGCAACTACAAACCATATACCAAAAAAACATAAGATCAACAACCTGTATCCACCAAACTCCAAGTGAAACTTACATATCTAGATGTGTAATCAAACAATGAATTTTTTTACTGATTGAGGAGCGTCTGATGAAGAGTCTGGTGAGGAGTGAGCATAAATTTGCAACAGTAAGTATCGTAGCAATAGCTGCAATCACATTTGCAAACAGGTTAAGCAACTTTCATGTCACTGTTAATATATAGCTATCGATGCTTGTGATGTTATCAAAATTAGTAGTTGAATTCACAATAAGCAACATGAGTTAGTGTCTCTAACATATTCATGATTTTCTTTTCAATTTGTTAGTTCATGTGATGATGCTACATGAGTTAGTCAAGACACTTCCTAACCGGTTAATATGCAACAAGGAAAATTAGACAGACTTGAGCTCCATTTGTAATTGTATGTCAAAAATTCAAATAGAAAAACAAATTAATCAAATAACACTTGCATATCTTTTGAGAACCCAAAAGCAAGTGAATTCATGAACTACTCCTTCAAAATTTGAATTATATAAGACAAATAAGAGTGTAGTAAGTCTCACAAGTGCCAATATAGCAAGATGTAACAACGATTAATTAAAAAGAGTAGGAAGAAGACTTACCCCTAGAGATAGAAGGCAATTTCATTACACACATAAAGTTGGTGACTTGGTCATTAGCCTTTGATCATCCCTATAATGAATTCAATTATTTCTATTAACTGAAACATTAGAACAAAGATAGAATATGAATACTCAAAACAACATAAATACACTAATGCCAAAGAAAATTACATAGAACATGTGTGATTTTTCCATCACAGAAAATGATATCAAAAGCTAAATAACCAAAAAAGGTGAGTTTTGATTAAAGCAACAACGTGGTCAATGAGAGAACTAAAATTGAAAAAGGATCAAATATGAGATTAAAGAAAGCAAATAAAGGTCAAAATTTGAAAAAGAAACGTCTAAATGATTTACATTTAGAGATTGAAGAGACAATGACAACTATGTACTTTTAGAGGCTTTAGGAACTTTGAATGTTAAAACTTTTAATTAAAGAGAACCACAGATAATAACCTAGAGCTTTGGTGATAGATAGTGTGTGTAGTGAAGAAAGATCCTTGTCATTGTAAGAGAACCCAAAATGAGAACAGATCAATCTAACCACAAAGAGAACACTACAAGTATGAGCTCTAGATGACAACTACGCAATTCCATTCAATAACGTATTAAAAAAGCATCAAACCAAACTGTTGATTGTCACAACTTCAACCTATTCATATTATTATCATTATTGACCAACAAACAAACCAAATGCAAAAAAATATAAACTGAGAACGAATTGATAGAAAGTAAATGAAACAAAGTAGTAGCAATTACCTAATGTTCTCAATCTCATACAACAACAAATCACTTTGAATCCGCCGTCTTCTGCTTGGGACAAATGAACCCAGGTAATCATACTAATGAAAGATAGTAAAGAAAGAAGACATTGTAGGAACATAATTTCCTATATGCATACGAAAGCTTTAAACTGCAAATATACGAACATGGATTAAGGAAATCTAAAGTTTAGAAATACCGAACGAAGAACGGATGCAGAGTCGAGACCGAAATCTCTTTCCTTAATTCTGAAAACGCCCCGTAGTGTGACGGTTGTTGACGTTCCGAATCCCAGGATACAACTGCGACGATCTCTTGAACCGCACAACCCAGTAACAAGAGCTAACGAACCCACGGATCTGCGTGTACTCTCATACCCAATTTTCGAAAGAAAATAGAGAGGAGGAAGAGAAGGATCGTTGTGTTCGATGTCTCGAATGAGAGAGCTATCACTCGTTTTAAAGAGCTTCGGAAGTTACGTTTCAAAGAACGTTACACAAGGGAGGGAGTTACAAATCTGCTAGTTAACATTACAGATCTTATGTCATAAATGGGTCAAAGCCCAAAAAGATAGGGCGTTGGCTGGCCAGCCCAAGCCCGATCCGATCCAACCCGGCCACACCACGGCTCGCTCGCTCGCTCGCCCGACCCGACTCGACTCGGCTCGGCTCGGCGCGCGTGTAGGCTTGATGAGCTAGGTCCTCTCCCCATTGAAAATGGGTAATGACCCAAGGCCACAACCTTAGGTCCATTTTCCCTCTATATATACTAGGAGATTTATCTCCAAACTTCCAATGTGGGATACACTTTTATCCCAACATTTTACCCAAGTCTTGCACTTCATGCAAGCTACTTTGGGCCTCCATTTCTCATTCAAACGGAAATCATTTTTGTCGTATGAGTACACTACGAGAATGTACTCATGTAGACGAAGCCAATGCTTCCATTTTCCAGTGTTGACAATGGCCGGAGCCCACCGGAATTGTGCCCGGAAAAGTGACAGGCGCCACATTCAAATAATGAGTTCCAACAATCCCCCACATGAATAGAAATGATTCTAAACATTGGTTTTAAAAACAGAAAGACTTTTGAGAGTACAGTCAAAAAATCACTGCATCTGGGCTGGTAGCGTGTTTCAGCCTTGAACCACCCATAGTGAGTAGCTATCGGATTTACTCGACCAGGTAGTGAACATGATGTCTTGAACCACCCGGGCTTTGATGTAAACCGAGACAATAACTATCACACAGTTTCATCTTCTCACAGAACTAGGTTCTTTGTTGTGTTCATTTTGGCCTTGAACATCCCTGGTTATTCATGAGTGAACTTGGAGAATTCAGCCTCTCTTAATTCTCCTAGAAACGGCCCCATTTCACACTCATAAGGTGATTGCCATAAAGAGTATCCTGTCATACCCCACTTTTATTTCAAAGCTATGGAATCATTAAAAGCCAAGCTTAACCTCAACTCATACAGGTAGCACTGTTCATCATCCTAGGAACTGGGAGGAGACTTAAGTCTCTCAGTGCTCATGTTGATTCAGCTTGATTTAGTTTTCCCTTTGAACCTACTTCTTGGGATCTCCAGTCAGGTAGGTAGGGTTAGCCATCAAGCATCCTCTTTAGTCATAGGCATTAAACCCATTCCTCTTGATGATTTAACAACTTCATCTCGTGACAAACCTTTATTAAACGGATCCGCTAGGTTGTCAGCTGACTTTGATATAATATATTGATATTATACCATGCGAGAGTAGTTGTGTAATGGTTTTATGTCATCTTCGTGACTTACCATTGTACAAACGACTCAGTGCCCGAGCTATAGCCGATTGACTATCACAGTGTACACTTACTGCTGGCACTGGTTTTTCCCACTTCGGGATATCTTCCAACAAATTCTGAAGCCATTCAGCTTCCTCAGCTTCTTTTGTCTAAAGCAATGAACTCAGACTCCTTATTGGGTCTGACCAATAGTGCTTGTGTGGAAGATTTCCATTATACTGCTGCACCACCAAGTGTAAATACATATCCACTTGTGGATTTTGAGTTTCTGGAACCGGATATCCAGTTGGAATCACTGTATCCTTCCAAAACTGCTGGGTATTTCCCATAATGCAGCCCATAACTTTGAGTATAGCGCAAGTAGTTCATTACTCTAGCTATCCCTTTCCAGTGTTTGTGTCCTAGATTACTTGTGTAGCGACTTAGTACATTTACTGAGTACGCCAAGTCAGGTATTGTGCAATTGGTCAAGTACATGAGACTACCAATCACACGTGCATACTCCAATTGTGACACTACATCCCCCGAGTTCTTAGTCAAGTGGAGTTTAGGAACCACGGGACTCTTTGCAGTCACGCTTGAGTAGTTCTTGAATCTCTCAAGTACTTTTTCAGCATAATGTGCTTGAGACAGGATAGTTCCTTTAGAATGTCTAGTGATTTTAATCCCTAGTATGACATCTGCTAATCTCAAGTCTTTCATGTCAAACTTCCCACTAAGCATGTTCTTAGTTCGGTTGATCATGTCTTTATTGCTTCCAATAATGAGCATGCCATCTACGTACAAACACAACAAGATGTAACCATTTGGTGTGTCTTTGAAGTAGATGCATTTGTCGCATTCATTGATGCTGAAGCCATTTGTGTTCCTGTCCAGGAACCACATAACCCTCAGGTTGTTTCATGTATATCTCCTCTTCTAATTCTCCATTTAGAAAGGCAGTTTTTACATCCATTTGATGGATTTCGAGGTTTCGTAATGCAGCTATTGCTATTAGCATTCTTTTTGAAGTTATTCTCATAACTAGAGAATAAGTGTTAAGGAATTCCTGGCCCTCGTTTTGCCGGAATTCGTGCACCATAAGCCTCGCCTTGTGCTCATATACTGAGCCATCGGTTTTCAACTTGGTTTTGAAAATCCATTTGCACCCAAGTGCTTTACACCCTTGTTGCAAATCAACTAACTCCCATGTATGATTCTGCATAATGGAGTCGATTTCGCTTTTCTTTGCTTCCTTCCATGAAGGTGCATCAGGTGTAGACATGGCTTGTTTGAAAGTTCTAGGCTCATTCTCTAAGTGAAAGGCCGTTATGAACTCTTACCCATAGGTTTTTTCTTTCGAGCTCTTTTGCTTCGTCTAGGTTCAACCTCTGGTTCATTTCAAGCACTCTTGCTCTGTCTAGGTTCATCTTCTGTTTCATTTACAGAGGTGGCTGTGTCACTTTGTTCACGAGTTCGCTTCAGATGTTATTTATCCTTGCACGGAAACACTTTTTCAAAGAAAGACGCATTCCTTGATTCCATTATTGTATTGACATGTATAACTGGTATATCAAATTTATGTACCAGAAACCGATAAGCACTACAGTTATGTGCATATCCTATGAAAATACAAAAAACGGTTTTAGGTCCAATTGTGACCTTCTTAGGAGGTGGTACTGCCACTTTTGCTAGGCACCCCCACACTTTGAGGTATTTGTACGATGGTACGTTATCTTTCCAAAGTTGGTATGGCGTATTGCCAGTAACCTTATGCAGTATCGTGTTGAGGATGTAACTGGTGGTAAGCAGCGCTTCCCCCCACATTTTCTGGGATAACCCAGATTCCTGCAACATTGCATTCATCATCTCTTTCAGAGTTCGGTTCTTGCGTTCCGTAACTCCGTTAGATTCTGGTGAGTAGGGAGCAGTTGTTTGATGAATAATCCCGTGTTCTCTACAGAACGCGTTGAAAGGTTCATCATACTCGCCTCCTCTATCACTTCGGATAATTTTTATGGTTTTACTAAGTTGGTTTCCAACTTCCAACTTGTATTCCTTGAATTTTTTCAAGGCCTCATACTTGCTTCTTAGCCAGTATAACTGACAATATTTTGTGCAATCGTCAATAGAAGTCACGAAATATTTTTACCGCCTCTAGTTTGCACAAATTTTAAATCACACAAATCTGTGTGTATTAAACCTAGAGGTTCGGTTGTTCTCTCTACACGTGGGGAAGGTGTTTTTGTGAGTTTGGCCTGTACGCATACTTCACATTTGTCTTTACTCAATTTGCATTTCGGAAACAGGTTCATGTTCTTTAGTCTTTGAATAGACTTGTTATTCACATGCCCTAACCGTTCATGCCAAATATTAAAAGACTCAACGACATAAGCAATAAGATTATTCTTATTCATTGAAACATTGGATACAACAGAGTTTGGATGACTGTCATTACATTCAGTTTGACCAGTCTAACCCTTACATAACCCTTGCCCAAATACACCACATTCTTAGAAAGAACTAGTTTGTCAGACACGAACTTCACAGCGAAGCCGTTCTTGCTCAGCAAAGTGTCGGAGATCAGATTCTTCCGTATATCTGGCACATACATGACATTGGTGAGAGTCTGCTCCTTCTCGGAAGTCAGCTTCAACACCACTTTGTCGTGACCATCGACCTTGGATGTGAACGAGTTCCCCATAAATAGATGCTCGTCACTCTTGCTCTTCAGATAAGTGGTAAACATTCCCTTATCAGAGCAGATATGTCTGGTAACACCTGTATCGTACCACCATTTCATTGGATTGCTTCCAATCATATTGACTTCAGACGTCACAGCACACAGATCTGCATCCGTGAGCCTGTCTTCAGTCATGTTGACTTGGGATTTCCCTTTTTCCTTTCGCGGATCAGCCTTGCTACCACATTCGTCAGCCTTGTGACCCATTTTACCACAATTGAGGCGTTTTCCACTGAACTTCTTAGCTAGTTGCTTATTGAAGTTGTTGGAGCCTTGGGGTTGAAAATTTCTTTTCTTCCCCTTGTCCTTGTGTTTGGCCAAGTTGGCCTTCGGGTTCAGTACCTGACCACCCTGTGTGTTTTGTGGTAGGTTGACTCAGTCTGTAGCCTGACAATCAAGTCTTCAACGGTCATAGCCATTCGCTTGTACTTTAGATAGCTCTTGAAATCCTTCCAACCTGGAGGGAGTTTCTCTATGAAAGAAGCTACCTGGAACGTCTCATAGATCGACATTCCTTTCGCAATAATCTCATGCGTAAGCAATGGCAGCTCTTCAACTTGTTCCATGATGGGCTTGGAGTCCACCATTTTGAAGTCCAGAAATTTCGCCACTGCGAACTTCTTAGAGCTTGCGTCCTCAGACTTGTATTTCTTTCCAAGGCAATTCAGTATTCCTTAGAAGTCTTGATCTCACTGTACCAGTGTACAATGGATCTATCAGACGGTTTTGAACCCAACCTTTGCACAGACCATCCCCACTAGTCCAGGCCTCAACGCTGGCTAGAGAGAAAATATATGAATTCTGAGGCAAAAGCACATGCTTATCCTCTTTCAAAAACTTTTCTAGTCTGATAGGCTATCGGTTTGGACAATCTGATTTAACAGCGTTTCCGAACCTCATGACTGGAAAATTCACTGCTGGCAGACCACTCCCAGACCGAATCTGGGGTGTCGACTCAACACGATTTCCAATAACGGCTCCAACACGAGCACCAAAACCAGAATTAGCATTCTCAGTTTGGTTAATCATACATCTCATAAATTTACAAAAATTTAAACTAGATTGAGTACGATTGCAACAGCAAGTTCAATGAGCAAATTCTGAAATGAAACAATTTAAACAATAAATTGCAGTTTCATACGCGTATATGATATATGTTATAGTTTGATTTTTCTGTACATCAGTACAGATGGCCGAAAAGATTCAGGTCTAGAAGACCAAAAACAGCAAGCAGAGAATATATATTACATACAAGAATCATGCTCGAACATCAAATTAATTAGCAAACACCGAAAACATAATGCAAATTAATTAAAGGGATACACGAATTAATTCACGAATTAGCAAATTAATTCACGAATTAGTAAAAAACAAGTCATATATACAAGACCGAAATTAGGAAGCACCAAAAACAGTATGTATTAAAACACATGCACGAATCAACAAATTGAGTCACGAAATAAGAGACAAATCATGCTGCAATATATTAATAATTAGATTCATACGTATGTATATGGAGTACAACATATACACAAATCAACAAAAATAATTAAGATGCATTTATAATCCACGAACAGTAGAATAATCAAGCAAATATCACATGAAATTCACGGACAGAAAATTAAAAGACGAACGTCAAATTAATAGACGAACATCAAGTAATTCAGAACAACAAACTAATTTCGAACAGCACATGAATTCACGAATAGAAAAAATAGAATTTACGCAGTGAATGAAAATCACAAACATCTACTGATATTCAACGCACTGCAAATAAAAAATTCAAAAACTGCAAAAATAGCCCATGAATACCAGAACAAATCACGGACAGCAGAAATATGAATATGAGAATAGTAAATAAATTCGGAAATAAACGTGTTCATGTAAACTTCATGAAAACCATATCCGTTAGTCCGTATAAGCAGTCAAACGAAGCAAAATTTCCAGAATTAAGATTGTAGGAACATAATTTCCTATATGCATACGAAAGCTTTAAACTGCAAATATACGAACATGGATTAAGGAAATCTAAAGTTTAGAAATACCGAACGAAGAACGGATGCAGAGTCGAGACCGAAATCTCTTTCCTTAATTCTGAAAACGCCCCGTAGTGTGACGGTTGTTGACGTTCCGAATCCCAGGATACAACTGCGACGATCTCTTGAACCGCACAACCCAGTAACAAGAGCTAATGAACCCACGGATCTGCGTGTACTCTCAAACCCAATTTTCGGAAGAAAAAAGAGAGGAGGAAGAGAAGGATCGTTGTGTTCGATGTCTCGAATGAGAGAGCTATCACTCGTTTTAAAGAGCTTCGGAAGTTACGTTTCAAAGAACGTTACACAAGGGAGGGAGTTACAAATCTGCTAGTTAACATTACAGATCTTATGTCATAAATGGGTCAAAGCCCATTAATGGACCTTCTGGATCGGCCCAAAAAGATAGGGCGTTGGCTGGCCAGCCCAAGCCCGATCCGATCCAACCCGGCCACGCCACGCCACGGCTCGCTTGCTCGCCCGACCCGACTCGACTCGGCTCGGCTCGGCGCGCGTGTGGGCTTGAAGAGCTAGGTCCTCTCCCCATTGAAAATGGGTAATGACCCAAGGCCACAACCTTAGGTCCATTTTCCCTCTATATATACTAGGAGATTTATCTCCAAACTTCCAATGTGGGATACACTTTTATCCCAACATTTTACCCAAGTCTTGCAGTTCATGCAAGCTACTTTGGGCCTCCATTTCTCATTCAAACGGAAATCATTTTTGTCGTATGAGTACACTACGAGAATGTACTCATGTAGACGAAGCCAATGCTTCCATTTTCCGGTGTTGACAATGGCCGGAGCCCACCGGAATTGTGCCCGGAAAAGTGACCGGCGCCACATTCAAATAATGAGTTCCAACAGACATTACTTAGGAGCAAACACAACAAAATAACAAAACTAAGAACGAAAGTAGGGAGAGAAATATGAACTGGAAATAAGGTCTTTTATAAGATCGTAAGAAAGAACTTACAAACTGTTGTACAAGACTATTGTTGAAAACTTCGAAAGGATCTTGAAAAACTTCAAAGACTATTCTCGGATGATTTCTAGCTTAGGGATTTTGAGAGGGTTTCTCAACACATGAGAGTCTGAAATAGGATGCCTCAAAACAACTGAGGGCTTTGCCTTTTATAGGGAAAGGGAAGGGGCTAAACTCCTTTGTCCGTACAATTTTGTGGAACTGTAGTGTCATAAATGGGTTTTCCTGTTGTGAGTGGTGTCTTGTCTCCTTTTTGAGTGGAGATCTGAGAGGGTCTCTTGTCTTCTTTTGCTTCTGAGTGGAATTTTGCTGGCGGTGGTGTCTTGTCTCTTTTTTGAGTGGAGATCTGAGAGGGTCTCTTGTCTTCTTTTGCTTCTGTCTTATAATGGGCCTTTTATAGGAATTCTTGGGCTTCTTCATATTGGATTGTTCTTCATGTTGGACTGTTCTTCTTGTTGGGCTATTCTTCATGTTGGACTGTTCTTCATGTTGGCCTATTCTTCATGTTGGACTGTTCTTCTTCTTGGGTTGTTCTTCATGTTGGACTGTTCTTCTTCTTGGGCTGTTCTTCATGTTGGATTGTTCTTCTTGTTGGGCTGTTCTTCATGTTGGACTGTTCTTCATGTTGGATTGTTCTTCTTGCTGGGTTGTTCTTCATGTTGGACTGTTCTTCTTCTTGGGTTGTTCTTCATGTTGGACTGTTCTTCTTCTTGGGCTGTTCTTCATGTTGGATTGTTCTTCTTCTTGGGCTTTTTTCAGAGTAACGAGTTGTTTAAAGGAGGTAATCTAAAACAGGCTAGATTCTACCCCCTGAAATGAAAACATAAGGACTGTTTTTCTTTTCTTTTCTTTTTTCTTATTTTTTTTCTTTTCATTTTTCTTTTATTTTATTTTTCGGACTATTTTTCTTACATGGTATATGGATCTGTGGGTGACTTCTGGGTTTGCTAGTTGTCTCTATGAGTATCGGGAATGCTTATGTCATCCCAGTCTTCTATGTCTAACATATCTTCATCTTCTTGTCTGAGTTCATCATCTAAAGAAATGAACTTTTGCCATTCAAGAAACTGGCCATCTCCGCTGAATGGTAGCCATATTCTCCATTTCTCTGAGACCCAGATTTGTGTATAATGTCCTTCTGCTGCCAATCTACACTCCCTCCATCCATTGTAGAGGTATGCATGTTTGTAGAAGAAGGATACGTCCTGGTGGCGTCTATAGAGCTCATGTTCTTCGTGTATAGTGAAGTTGGTGGGCTGCAGACCTATCTAGTCTCTCCAATCTTCATTCTTTGAAACACCATGGGAGAAACAGATTACCTTTTTTGAAGGAATCACGGTGAACTCCGTTACTTTTGGGAGAGTAGCTTGGACATAGGCAACTGTTGGTCCAAAAGTTGCCATGTTTCCTCCTATCAGCAGGAACTTTTCTCCAAATGCATGTAGGGTCTCTTCTATTTTTCCCTCAATATCGAGTTGGAAACTGATACTGTGGATCATTCCTAGGTGGAAGAACTTTAGGATGAGGTCTTTGGGCATGGTGCATGTGTTTAAGAATAAGAGGATTTTAAAAAGTCCGTCTGTCATCATTATTGGGCCACCTACTATTGGTTTAATAGTCGAAAATTGCCGAACAGTGACTCCCTTGAATTCTCACCCTGGTTCCTTGAAGTACATCTGAATAAGCTCTTTCTGGGCTTGTATTAGATCTGCCAAATGGCTCTCTTCTGTCTTTTGTACTAGAACCTCTTTTCCTTGGGGCCAAGCGTCAAGAAGTGGTGTTAATGCTTCCTGTGCTGGCGTATCGAGGAGGCGAGCTTAGAGTTGCTTCCATCGTCTTCCTGTAGCAAAATTCATCTGTTCTCTGAGTTTTGTTTTATCTGATTCTAGGACCTGGACCTTTTGATATAATGCTGATGTAGAATATCTTCAGGGCAATTGTCTTCTTTAGGCTCAATATGAAAATTGGGCCCCAACCTGTTTCTGGCTGCTGTAGCTGCTTCAGCAAAGGTTGTAAAGCCCCTCCATTCTGATTGGAAACAAAAAATGTTCTTTTTGACTGTTTCATAATTATGAAACAATCGTGTTTTTAGTCCCTGATAAATCACGTAATGTGAAAATCCCTTTTGCGGACTTTTTTGCTGTTTCATCTCTTGTCCATTTTTATGGAAGTAGATGCTAAGTGCATTTAAGCACTGTACTTTTTTGCCTGTGGCTTGGGGCATTGTTTGAAGCCTCCAAAGATTATCCAGCAAGCATTGTTGTTCTGTTGTGAGCATAAGCCCCTGTAGTGGTTTGAACTTTCTGTTATCCTTCTGAGGGAATACTGTAAGGTTGACGTTACCAAAACAAAGTTTGGATGTTTCTCCTTTCTGTGTATGATCTGTGGGGAAGGTCTATAATTTTCCAGAGGAATCCTGTTGGATTTGTCTTTCCATAATCGTGTCCTGTGATATGAAAAATTTATTAGGATTTTTTGACAATAAATCTGTAAGGTTAATATTTTTACCTTTGATATGCTTGGAAGGGATCAAGTCTGGGTATCTGTTATCCTGTAGAGAATACTGAAGGTTTATCCAAAGGTTTCTATTATTGTTCTTGGTTATAAGATTTATGGTGTAACACCCCTCAATTTATAAGAATATTTTGGAATTTTTCTAAACTCCTGAATTACTAGACGGATTAATTTCTGAAGAGTTTTGGACTTTCTGTAAGAGGTTTGAACTCTGTAAATTTTTACGAGTATTATAAAACACAGTTGAAGTGTATTCGGGGTTAATTTGACGTTTATATACGAATATATTTAACCCGGAGTTAAGAAATTTAAACCAAGTCGAGTCCGGATAAGGATTTATGAAGTCGGCCTTAAAACCGCGACTCACCACGATTGACCGCGATCAACCGTGATACACCGCGATCGGCCGCACTCGCGGTAACGCCTTTTGCTGAGCAGTGTCGTCTTCCTCAAAGGCGGTTACTGTAGCTCTGTTCCTCTAATTTTTCTGGAAGGGCAGGTGGCTCTCCAGCTGGCTTGGCTTGTGTTCCCTTGTTCCCTGCGTGTTTCCCTTGGTGAGGCTCAGATTTTCAGTATAAAAGGGGGTGGAACCAATCCGAGAATTGCCTTCGTCTTCCTCCTTGAGCTCTCTCTTTTCTCTGGTTTTTGCCCACTGAAATTCTCCATTTTCGTGCCTTTCGAGCTCGATTCAAGTGATCCCAAGGATTGGTGAAGCTTGCCCAAGTGTTAGGGAAGGCTTACAAGTGTTTTGTGATCGATTTGAATGCAAAACGAGGCCTCCACGAATCGGGTAAATTCCCCTCCCCGCCATGGAAGCTGTCGAAGCTTTGCCACTGTTGATGAACCGCGACTGGCCACGACTTGCCGCGATCGCGGTAAGGGCGTCCGAGTCATGTGTCTTGTGGTTTGGCTTTGGGCTTGGCTCGATTCCTTTGATTTCTTTTCCTATTCTTTTAGATTCATATGTAAGTATATGGAATCTAACTTAAGGTCTCGTTTTGGATCGTTCCAATGGGATTTTTATCCAGGTTTCGTTCCAGATTCAAGATTCAGGACCCGTTCTTAAGAAGTTGTCTTAGCAATCGTCTATTCTAAGGCAAGTGGCGGTTCGCTCTTGCTCATCATTCCATACTTCAATTAATTATCAATTGTTTGTTGTTAATTAATTTGGGATGATTTCTTGTTTATGTTGGGAACAGTTTTGATCAATTATTTGATAAAAGAGGTGCTGTTATAATAGGTTGTATATTGCTAGATACAACGCTATTATGTTCATAATGGTTTTGTTGTGGATTTTAAAGGTGAAATTCATATAAAAAGATTATAATAGGTTGCATATACTGTTAGTGGCAACGCTATTTTGATATATATATATATATATAGATTGTTAGATCTATGATGTTGGCCATGTTGGCTTTGATGTGGATTATAATTGTGCTGAACTGTTAGTTACCACGAGTATTCGTAGGAGCGCTTGGACTCTGCGAGGTCCATTCGTTTCTTTATAACTGGCAAATAACAGGGCATTCAAGTCCCTATGCCAAACTTCTGGTCATGACCAACCGTGTTGTGGATTGAGGTTTGGACTCTGCGAGGTCCATTCCTTCGATGTATGTCCCTCATGACGACACATATATCTAAAAGCTTATAACGTGATGTGTGCTTTGGAATTTAATAAGATAAGTGTCGTTGTCGCACATAATTAATGTACCTTGGGCGAGTAGTGCAGCTAAGCGCTAGTACAGTTAGAAAAAAACTCGTCTTAGTTGTAAATCGCTCGTATGCGATGCTGTGATGATGTGTTAGTATGTTTGTTTAAGTTCCCCAACATTTGTCATATTTTCCTATAAGGCTCATTTCATTTGGAGTCTTCTTTTGGGATTGATTGCTGTGAGACTCGGTCTCCAGAATCTTCTCTTGTTCATGTTGTTTTATATATTCTAGTAGGAGTATGATGGTTGACTAGCATACTTGGTTATTATTCGAGGGACGATGAGTCTAACCTAATACGACTGCTTCGAACCACTCTGCTTTGTACCCTTGCGTAGTCTTTCATTAGACTGACCAACCTTTATATTCCTTGTATGGTTGGCTGGTGTCATCCGTCCGATTCGGCACATTAGATAAATTAAGGATTTGAGAAGGCTAGAAGCGACTAGAAGAATGAACGATGTTTGATAAACTGTTTTGTTTAAGATTTCCGCTGTGTATTATTGTATTTTGTTAAGATTTCCGCTGTAAACTTTGTTGTTATGCATTTTGTTGTATGTGGGAATGGTTGTATTCCCAGTACATTGACTTTGTAAAAGTTGTAATATATGGCAATATAAGCCGTGATTTGATTTTATATCAACTGTAAAAGCCTGGGGTGACTTCGTGATGTTGAATCCGGGGTCATCGGCGGTAATACTTTCAATTGTCAAAATCTTGTGATTTGGGGGTGTTACAGATTTGGTATCAGAGCTAAAATGTTTTCCAAGAGCTCTGAGTTTTCAAATAAAAAGTCGTTCATAGTCGTGCCTTTTCTAGAAGTCTGATATGGAAGTTGCTTCTGTATCTAGAAAGACTAATTCTTTCTTGTT
Source organism: Rheum nobile (assembly GCA_027886185.1). Classification (NCBI taxonomy): domain Eukaryota; kingdom Viridiplantae; phylum Streptophyta; class Magnoliopsida; order Caryophyllales; family Polygonaceae; genus Rheum; species Rheum nobile. The sequence goes on along the minus strand of WOAB01000566.1, from coordinate 434,201 downwards.
GTCCCGAAGGATGGGAGCTTGCTTGTCTTTGATTAGAGAGTTGGACGAGGCCGAGATGGCTTTGCCGTCTCCTGAGAGGCCGAGTTTTCCGACTCCTTCGAGGTGTTTTGAGATTGGTGAGTCCAGTAGTCCACCCGAGGAGGTGAAGCATGTGTTGCCTGAGTCAGTGGTGTTGAGAACCCATGCTGAGGTAGCACCAGTTGTAGAGCCAGTAGAGCCGTCGAGGTACGCGCTAGGCCACTACGACAACGACTATTCCATGGGAGTGATCCCAGAGGACGAGGAAGGTGGTGATGAGGAAGGATCACCTGATCACTACATCGACTATACCCTAGAGGTTGAGTCAGTACCGGGGTTAGATTCTGATGAGGATCCCGAGGAGGACCCTGAAGAAGACCCAAAGGAGGATCCAGAAGAAGATCCTGTAGAAGTCGAGGTACAGGTTCAGGTTCAGGAACCTAATAGGTTGAGGCATTTGTTGGTTCAGAGTGACGACTCGGGGATGCAGTATATCTACCCGCGTTCGCCACCAAGACCTATAGGCCCATCCATGACAAATGCTGAGTGGAATGCAATCTTTGTTGAGTTTCGCAGCAGAGAGAGAGGCGACCCTCAGTCAGGTATTGTCCAGGACAGGAGGAGGTCAAGCCAAGAGGTCTCCGAGATCTTTCGTCAGGACCAAGAAGTCTCTGTTGAAGAGCATCGGTTGATGAGCGAGATGGATCAAGTTCGGAACAGGGCGAGGCCTAGCACTCCAGAGCAGAGGGACGAACCGTGTGTTCCAGGATCGAGTAGGGTTAGGAGTCCATCTCCGGATTCCGAGGACCAACCCCGCTCAAAGAGACATTGTCTAGGGAGTCTGCCCTACAGGAAGCGTTTTCAGGACGCCAAGTAGAGGGTCGACTTAGACAGTAGTAGTTCTTTCTTTTTGTGTGTTTGTTTTGTTGTATATACGGCACAGTGCAGAAATCTTCGGGCAATTTTGTTAGAAGCTCGGGAGATCTTTCTTGTATGATAGGTAGTTCTGTTAGAAGTTCACCATATATATAAAATTACCCAGTTGATCTATTCCAAGTGACTTTATCATGATAAGTATTATGGAAAAGATATTAATACTTGGGATTTGATCGGTAAACAGATGGTGAATACAAGGAATACCATACGCACTGGTGCTGGGCCGAGCAATCCGAGGCCAATCATAAGGGACGACCTGGACCGTGTAGAAGAACACGAGTCAATGTCACAGAACAATCCTAGGGGCAATGACCAAGCTGAGGTCCAAGCTCCAATAGTTTTTGATGCTGCGGCTGTTGCTGCTATTCGGGGAATCTTCATGCAGGCATTTGCTGATGTGATGCGACCTGTCGCACCGCATGCACCTGAAGTGCCAGTTCCGCCAGTTGTACAAAGGGTTGAAGAACCTAATGTTCAGGTACACCATGTTGAACCGGTCAGAAACAGGGATAATTATGGTCGAGCTTTGAAGACCATTAACTCCATGAGGCCGGATAGTTATGACGGTAAAGGAGAGCCGGTCAGGGTAGCTCATTGGTTTTCCCATATGGAACGATTGTTCCGTAACATCGAGTGCACTGAGGCTGAGAAGGTGCACATAGCTTCTCTGCAGCTGAAAGAGATGCTAGTGAATGGTGGGAGAACACGGGGCTAGCTGATAGGGCTGATCTAACTTGGGGGATGTTTAAGACGAAAATGAATGACCGTTTCTTTTCCCAAGCTATGAGGGATGAGAAGCTGAAGGAATTCTTATACCCCAAGAACGACGGACTAAAAGTGACTGAGCTGGCAGCTAAGTTCAATCATTTACTACAGTACGCTGGGTCGATAGTGTCCAGTGAAGATCAGAAGATTTGGCACTTCCACGAGTGGATGAGCCCGGACATCAAACCATTAATGTTGCGTCACGGATGCTCTACCTTGGAGCAATACGTTGATGCAGCATACAAATTAGAGGTGACTTTGGAAGAGTCGACCAAGCGACGGAATCGCCAGAGATCGATGCAAGGTCAATCTCAGGCCAGTGGTTTCAAGCGTCCTGCGCCGCCATCCAACTTTGATAAGTCTGGTAAAGCGAGGACATAAATGACTCAAGGTGGGTCAACACAACATTCGGGTCAGGGCAAAGGCCGGATCCAATGTTTCAACTGTGGTGCCTATGGGCACAAGAACACTGAATGTACGAGGGAAAAGAAGCTATGTTATAGCTGTGGAAGAAGAGGGCATGTGCAGAAGTTCTGTCGTCCGGAAAAGCAGACAGGGACAGAGTCACATCAAGGGTCAGTTAATCAGAATACTCGACCTAGGTTCAAACCGGCAGAGACTCCAAGTCCTTCAATACAGACTACCGTGCAGAACAAGGGCAAAACCCTAGCAGCTTCAGGAGGTCAAGGTCAACGCTTATACGAGATGCGTGAGGCTGATGGACCTAACGCTCCAGTTGCTCAAGGTACTCTATACCTCCATTCTACTTCTGTGAGCATTCTATTTGATTCGGGTGCTACCCATTCGTTTATTTCGGAAAATTGCGTTAGTAAGTTAGGATTAGTGTGCAACGAGGTTTGTGAACCCTTCGTTGTTAATCTTCCTAATGGTGACCGTTTAGTGGGCACCAAGAGTTTGTCAGAGTTTCCAGTTACCATTCAGGATAAGGAGTTTGAAGCAGATTTAATCTGTATTACTATGGCTCCATACCATATTATTTTCGGTATGGATTGGTTGACACGTCAAGGGGCTGTGATTGATTTTAGCTCGAGGACGGTAACGGTGTCATCTGGGGGCCAGTTTGTGTGCAAGTTCAAGGGTCGGAATGACGCTGATAACGGTAAGCTTATCAATGCGATGAGTACGTTTAAGCTGCTTCGGCAAGGATGTGTCGGGTACCTTTGCTACCTGGATTCGCCCGAGAAAGATGGACCTACAGTTCTTGAGATTCCTGTGGTCAGGGAATTTTCTGATGTTTTTCCAGAAGAAATTCCTGGTCTACCCCCGAGTCGTGACGTTGAATTTTCTATTGATCTCGAGCCTGGTACTGCGCCGATTTCAAAAGCTCCGTATCGGATGGCTCCTGTTGAGATGCAAGAATTGAAGAAGCAACTTGAAGATCTTCTTGACAAGGGATACATAAGGCCGAGTGCATCGCCTTAGGGTGCTCCGGTATTGTTCGTCAAAAAGAAAGACGGATCGTTTCGACTTTGCATCGACTACCGTGAGTTGAATAGAGTTACGATAAAAAACAAATACCCTTTGCCAAGGGTAGATGATTTATTGGATCAGCTGCAAGGAGCAAAAGTCTTTTCCAAAATCGATCTGAGATCTGGCTATCATCAGCTCAGGATTCGTGAGGAAGATATTCCGAGGGCTGCATTCCGGACGAGATATGGTCACTACGAGTTCGTGGTCATGCCATTTGGGCTTACGAATGCTCCATCTGTTTTCATGGACCTGATGAACCAATGTTTTCACCAGTACTTGGACAAGTTCGTGGTGGTCTTCATCGATGACATTTTGATTTACTCTCCGAGCATGGAAGCTCATGAGGATCACTTGCAGATCATTTTGTCAGTCCTTAGGCAGAATCAACTTTACGCCAAGTTGTCTAAGTGCGACTTTTGGATCAAGGAAGTGGCTTTCTTAGGCCACATTATCAACGAGAATGGGGTGATGGTCGATCCCCAGAAGGTTGAAGCTGTAGCTAATTGGAAACAGCCTCAGAATGTGAAAGAGGTGCGTAGTTTCCTAGGACTTGCTGGATACTACAGACGGTTTGTGGAGGGATTTTCGAAGATCGCTCTACCGATGACCAGTTTGCTCCGCAAGGTCCACACGAAGTTTGTCTGGAGTGACAAGTGCGAGGCCAGTTTTCAGAAGCTGAAGCAATGTCTGACCTCGGCACCAGTGTTGACGCTGCCAGAAGGAAATGAAGATTATGCGGTTTATAGTGATGCTTCGAAAAATGGTTTAGGATGGGTGTTGATGCAAAGAGGCAAGGTGATTGCTTATGCATCAAGACAACTGAAGACCTATGAAGAAAATTATCCGACGCATGATCTGGAATTAGCAGCAGTTGTGTTCGCGTTGAAGATTTGGAGGCACTATCTTTATGGCGTGAGATGTCAAGTCTTCACGGATCACAAGAGTCTCAAGTACATATTTACTCAAAAGGAGCTGAATATGAGACAACGTCGTTGGTTGGAGCTACTCAAAGACTACGATATCGAGTTGTTGTATCATCCAGGCAAGGCTAATGTTGTAGCAGATGCATTGAGCCGGAAGACGCCGCACGAGACCGTAGTAGCTTTGCTTGTTGCTCAGACCAAGCTGGACCAAGAATTGTGCGAGATTGAAGTCTTGTACGATCAACGTCGTGGATGCCTGAGTATGCTTGAGATACAAGCTACGCTTCTTGATCAGATTAGGGAGAAGCAGGTCGACGATGTGATCTTGGTAAAGCTATGCAGCGAAGTGATGAACGGGAAAGCTCCCGGCTTCGTGATTCAAGATGATGGATCGCTTTGGTTTCAAGACCGGATTTGCATGCCTGACGTAGATGGTATTCGCCAGTTGGTGATGAGAGAGGCCCATTCGTCAGCCTATTCTGTACATCCAGGCTCTAGCAAGATGTACAAGGACCTCATAATGAAGTTCTGGTGGCCCAATATGAAGAGAGATGTGGCAGAGTTCGTGGCCAGATGCTTGACTTGTCAGAAGGTCAAGATAGAACACCGAAGACCCGGTGGAGAATTGTTACCTCTACCAATTCCTGAGTGGAAGTGGGAGGATATTGCTATGGATTTCGTCACGGGGTTACCCAAGACGCAAAGTCAGAAAGACGCTATATGGATTATCGTTGATAGGCTCACAAAGAGTGCTCATTTCGTGGCTATCAAGATAACATGGGGAATCCAGAAGCTATCGGAAGTGTTTTTACACGAAGTTATCCGTCTGCATGGTACTCCAAAAACCATTGTGTCAGATCGCGATGGCAGATTTATGTCCAGATTCTGGAAGGAGTTGCATAAGGCAATGGGAACCGAGCTAAGGTTCAGTACTGCATTTCATCCTCAAACTGATGGAAAGTCTGAAAGGACCATCCAGACCCTGGAGGATATGCTGAGAGCATGCGTGCTTGATCGTCCGACTAGTTGGGAAGACAGCTTGAGTCTGATTGAGTTCACGTACAACAATAGCTGGCATGCTACTATCAAGATGGCTCCATTCGAAGCTTTATATGGTCACAAGTGCAGATCTCCGATTTGTTGGGATGAGAATGCCGACAAGATTCTGATCGGACCAGAGCTAGTCGAAACGACTGCCTCAGACATTGTGCTGATCAGACAAAGGTTGTTGACCGCTCAGAGTCGACAGAAGTCTTATGCTGATCCGAAGCGTAGAAAAGTGGAATTTGAGGTTGGCGACAAAGTGTTTGTCAAAGTATCGCCGACCAAGGGCGTGTTCAGATTTGGTAAGCGTGGGAAGCTTAACCCTCGCTACGTGGGACCTTTTGAGATTCTGGATAGAGTGGGATCTCTAGCGTACCATTTGGCATTACCGCCATCGGCACATCCAGTGCATAATGTGTTCCACGTATCCTTGCTAAGGAAGTATGTGCCAGACGAGTCTCATGTGCTGAGTTATGAAGACATTGAGATCCAGGCGAATGGTACGTACGAAGAGTTACCGGTGCGTATTCTTGAGCGCCGAGAGAAGCAGTTGCGCAACAAGGTTGTACCTTTGGTACGGATCTTGTGGTCCAAGTCAGGTGCCGAAGAGATTACCTGGGAGACTTGGGAGACTGAGGTGGATATGCTTAGACGCTTTCCCGATTTGTTTTCGGCCTAGAATAGTCAAGTTTCGGGGTCGAAACTTATTTTAAGGGAGAGGTAATGTAACACCCCTCAATTTATAAGAATATTTTGGAATTTTTCTAAACTCCTGAATTACTAGACGGATTAATTTCTGAAGAGTTTTGGACTTTCTGTAAGAGGTTTGAACTCTGTAAATTTTTCCGAGTATTATAAAACACAGTTGAAGTGTATTCGGGGTTAATTTGACGTTTATGTACGAATATATTTAACCCGGAGTTAAAAAATTTAAACCAAGCCGAGTCCGGATAAGGATTTACGAAGTCGGCCTTAAAACCGCGACTCACCGCGATTCACCGCGATCAACCGCGATACACCGCGATCGGCCGCGCTCGCGGTAACGCCTTTTGCTGAGCAGTGTCGTCTTCCTCAAAGGCGGTTATTGTAGCTCTGTTCCTCTGATTTTTCTGGAAGGGCAGGTGGCTCTCCAGCTGGCTTGGCTTGTGTTCCGTTGTTCCCTGCGTGTTTCCCTTGGTGAGGCTCAAATTTTCAGTATAAAAGGGGGTGGAACCAATCCGAGAATTGCCTTCGTCTTCCTCCTTGAGCTCTCTCTTTTCTCTGGTTTTTGCCCACTGAAATTCACCATTTTCGTGCCTTTCGAGCTCGATTCAAGTGATCCCAAGGATTGGTGAAGCTTGCCCAAGTGTTAGGGAAGGCTTACAAGTGTTTTGTGATCGATTTGAATGCAAAACGAGGCCTCCACGAATCGGGTAAATTCCCCTCCCCGCCATGGAAGCTGTCGAAGCTTTGCCACTGTTGATGAACCGCGACTGGCCGCGACTTGCCGCGATCGCGGTAAGGGCGTCCGAGTCGTGTGTCTTGTGGTTTGGCTTTGGGCTTGGCTCGATTCCTTTGATTTCTTTTCCTATTCTTTTAGATTCATATGTAAGTATATGGAATCTAACTTAGGGTCTCGTTTTGGATCGTTCCAATGGGATTTTTATCCAGGTTTCGTTCCAGATTCAAGATTCAGGACCCGTTCTTAAGAAGTTGTCTTAGCAATCGTCTATTCTAAGGCAAGTGGCGGTTCGCTCTTGCTCATCATTCCATACTTCAATTAATTATCAATTGTTTGTTGTTAATTAATTTGGGATGATTTCTTGTTTATGTTGGGAACAGTTTTGATCAATTATTTGATAAAAGAGGTGCTGTTATAATAGGTTGTATATTGCTAGATACAACGCTATTATGTTCATAATGGTTTTGTTATGGATTTTAAAGGTGAAATATATATAAAAAGATTATAATAGGTTGTATATACTGTTAGTGGCAACGCTATTTTGATATATATATATATATATATATAGATTGTTAGATCTATGATGTTGGCCATGTTGGCTTTGATGTGGATTATAATTGTGCTGAACTGTTAGTTAGCACGAGTATTCGTAGGAGCGCTTGGACTCTGCGAGGTCCATTCGTTTCTTTATAACTGGCAAATAACAGGGCATTCAAGTCCCTATGCCAAACTTCTGGTCATGACCAACCGTGTTGTGGATTGAGGTTTGGACTCTACGAGGTCCATTCCTTCGATGTATGTCCCTCATGACGACACATATATCTAAAAGCTTATAACGTGATGTGTGCTTTGGAATTTAATAAGATAAGTGCCGTTGTCGCACATAATTAATGTACCTTGGGCGAGTAGTGCAGCTAAGCGCTAGTGCAGTTAGGAAAAAACTCGTCTTAGTTGTAAATCGCTCGTATGCGATGCTGTGATGATGTGTTAGTATGTTTGTTTAAGTTCCCCAACATTTGTCATATTTTCCTATAAGGCTCATTTCATTTGGAGTCTTCTTTTGGGATTGATTGCTGTGAGACTCGGTCTCCAGAATCTTCTCTTGTTCATGCTGTTTTATATATTCTAGTAGGAGTATGATGGTTGACTAGCATACTCGGTTATTATTCGAGGGACGATGAGTCTAACCTAATACGACTGCTTCGAACCACTCTGCTTTGTACCCTTGCGTAGTCTTTCATTAGACTGACCAACCTTTATATTCCTTGCATGGTTGGCTGGTGTCATCCGTCCGATTCGGCACATCAGATAAATTAAGGATTTGAGAAGGCTAGAAGCGACTAGAAGAATGAACGATGTTTGATAAACTGTTTTGTTTAAGATTTCCGCTGTGTATTATTGTATTTTGTTAAGATTTCCGTTGTAAACTTTGCTGTTATGCATTTTGTTGTATGTGGGAATGGTTGTATTCCCAGTACATTGACTTTGTAAAAGTTGTAATATATGGCAATATAAGTCGTGATTTGATTTTATATCAACTGTAAAAGCCTGGGGTGACTTCGTGATGTTGAATCCGGGATCATCGGCGGTAATACTTTCAATTGTCAAAATCCTGCGATTTGGGGGTGTTACATATGGTTCTATTTGGGGACTGTAGAGTGGCTATGTCTTTTTGATTTAGCGGGGAAATGAAATCAAAACTAAGTCTTTTTTCTCTTACTTCAGTATGTATGCCATAAGCATCTACTGTAAAAGGATATATTTGTGTTAGGAAGGGTGTTCCTAGGATTATCTGCTGGTTTAAGCCTTTTATTAGTATGAAGGAGTTGTCAAAACAATATCTGTCATTACAGATGAAGGCTTTGGGGATTTGGTAGTTTAGGTTCATTCTACCACCACTAGCATTAAGGATCTTTTCATGACTTTTATGGTAATATTTTGAAGGGATTAAACCTTCACAGATACAGTTTAGATCTGCTCCACTATCAAGGAGAGCGACTGTAGAAAGGACGAAGTCTTCTATTTTTATGGTAATGTTAACATACCATTTCTGAAAGTTAATTTTGTTTATTGCTGAAATAAAGGTCTGTTCAGAAGGAGGAGATTCATCTTCTTTCTGTTGTGATTTGGAACTAGAGCTGGGACTATTATTAGAAGTTTGAAAGAGTTCTAAATGAGCTATTCTGGTTTTAAGTTCAAGGTCTTTGGTCTCATTTATTAGTAATTGCTTGTTGAGGGTTTTAATGTCTTTTTTGATTTCATTAACTTCAGCTTGTAGGTCTTTAACTGTGATAGAGGATAATATTTTAGTAGGAGATTTCTTATTAATGATTTTGGAGATACTAAAAGGTTCTTCAAGTAAAGGCTATTGTTCTTTAAGGATTAGTTCTTTTAGTTTCAGGAAGTATTCTCGTTTTGTTTGAGGATCTTCAAGATCACTAATGAGTTCAAAGAGGACATCTTTCTCATCACTTTTGGTGATAATGTTACAGAATTGTGTTGTTCCTGAATTTTCGGAATCCGAAGAATCAGGGACATAGACATCTTTCTCAGAGTCTTCTAAGAGGATTTTAGTAAGTTTATTTTTCAAGCTATTGTCATCTTGACAGATTTCATTAATTTTCTGTTTTAGTCTGCAGTTGTTTGCCTTATGGCCAGGTTTGCCACATTTATAACAGATGATCTTATTATCTGTTTTTCTTGGTTGAAACCTTTTTTAGGTGGGTAACTAGGTCTTTCATATTTGTTATCTGAATCAAACTTTTTGTGCTTATTTTTATGATTCTTTTTATATTTATTAGAAGGAGGTTTTATTTTGATAAGACCAAAAGCCTCACAGAAATTACCTAGTTCTTTTCTTCTCACTACTACAATTAAACTCTAATGAAACGGCTCAATGAAACAGTTTTATATAATGAAACGGTTTATTGAAACGGTCAAACCTAATGAAACGGTTTAAAAAACGGTTCAAGCAAATTTTATTCTTACAACATCGAAACGGTTTTTAAATATGAAACAGTTATTATAATTTTTGAAACGGTTTTTCATCCGTTAGAATATTAATTAAATCAACATATCAAATCCCTAGCTTTCCTCTTTAGTAGGAAAACTCTCTTTCTCTCCTTCGGTGCGGGTCTTCTCTCCCTCCTTCGGTGAGGGTCTTCTAGCCTTGTGCTAGTCCGTCGCCGGTGTTTCGTGGGTGTGATCCTTGGCTGTCTGGTGACCTTCGTTCCGCCGTTCTTCCTCTCACTCTCCCTGGCGCTGGTTTTCTGTTTTTCCCCTTTGGTTTTGCTTTCATGTGGTCTGCTCCTGCTGCTGTGGGCAAGGGCGGCAATTCCTCTTTTGCGTCGCCGCTTGCTCCCCTCGTTTCTTCATTTTGTTGCCTTCTGTCTGCTGGTTTCTTGTTTGGAGTTTGCTGGTGTGCTTTCCTCTCGGTTTTCCCTGTCCGAGGCCATGGAGTAGGTTCTCAAATCCCTAATTCTTTCTTTCTAAATCCCTAGACTTGTCTTCCTCTTTGAAAAGTCTGGAGCGATTCTAAATCCCTAGACTTGTATTCCTCTTCGAAAAATCTGGAGCGAAGGGAGGACGAGTGGGGCGGAACCTTGTTGAACAGAAATTTGGGTACAGTCGTAGGGAGGAACAAGAAGGTCGACGCTTGGACTGCACTCTTCGCAACGTGGAGGACGATCAAAGCTTCAGCCAACTAAGGTTACTTTTCTTCTCTGCCGTTTAACTTCTCTTTTGATGCTTAAATTTCACAACATCTACTTAAAATTCAACTTGCTGCAAATGATTGGAAATTATGAGGGTGGAATTCGTTGCCCAATACTGTTGTATATGGATTACAACCTAATTTTTAACTTGGAGATTCTCGCACATGAACAAGCTAGGCATGTAGCCAGTATTTTGGTAGATTTATTCCAACTCCAAAATTCAAGTTTTTTTTTTGTATTTCCTTGTGGATGATGTAATATTAGCACTTTTTCTAATGTCAAATTTGGCTCCTCTCGGCTGCATTCTCAATTGATTGTTTTTGGATTTCTTTGTCTAGGTTATTAAGCATTTTATTTTATTTTTTGTGTTTCTGCTAATGAATTGGAGGCCTTTCATTTTAATTGAATTAAATCCCATGGGGGTTTAGTGGTATGGAAGGTTTTAGTTTTTTTTTTATAAACATTTAAGAAGAAGAGTTTAATCATTCAACCATGTGGCCACCTCAGCTGGGTAATGATGTGATGATTTTACCAAAATTACTTTGTTTATAAAAAGTGGAATGTAGCTTATTTGGTGTTGGGTGCTTCTTTACCAAATTCCAAGCATGAAAATCTAAAATGTTGAGAAAAGAGAGCAAGTTCCTCTTTTAGTTAGAAAGAAAACAAAAAGTGGAATGGAGGAAGTTATGACGAATCCTAATGTTGGGTTCTACATGAACATGATGTCTTTGGAGCAGGAGGATATTTTATAACCTCTCCTGAAGTTAGCCAGATGTTTGGGGAGGTAGCTAAATGGACTTTGGTTCTTGCAATATAAGTCTCCTCCAGATTTCTCATTCATATTTTCTCTGTACTGCTTGTACTTCTAAGTTGCCTTCTTGCTTTTTTGTCGCAAGATGATTGGCGTATGGGTTGTGTCATTGGGAGATCATGGGGAAACCTAACGAAGTTAATATAGTTGAGCTTGGTCCTGACCGAGGAACACTCATGGCTGATTTTTTATGTGTAAGAAAATTGCTATTTCTTGTTGGTAGATTCTAGCTTATGCACTGCCACATTGGATATGAGAATTCTGAAACATGTCATCTTTCTGTTCAGTGTATTCACTTGTTAATTTATACAAATAATTTTTATCTCATGGTACATCAAAGTTGAAAAACTTCACAAAGTTGCTACTTGTATATCTCGTCGAATGCAGTCATGTTTTGCGGAAGCTCCAACATTCGACATTGATATGGGGGAGGAAGACGATGGTTCTGAGCATGATCAAAAGAAAACCATCAGTGCATTAGCTTGACATGATGTGTCATGGCACTCTATACTAGATCTGGTTCCATCAGGTTGTATGTTCAGAACTTTTTTTTCCACATCTAGAACCCGGGGACATTTAGTCTAATGTGATATTTTCCATCTCATCTATATGCAAAATGCAATCATTCTGATTTAATTTACATGTATTTATTTGCTCACCTGAATTGCATTGTATTAACATGTGCACTTACTTTGCATGAACTGATTTTCCTCCCTCTTCCTATGAAAGCACTGGAATTAGAATTCATATTGCTACTTGGTGTAATGTGCAATTTTAAATTGGTGCTCATTGCTTGCATTAATGTACATGACGATACTTCTCCCACTTTTGAGCCATGTGTTTGACAAAGGAGATGTATGTGTCATGTTCTCTCTTTTCTAGTTAACTTCCTCTTTTGTTTTTTATAATATCTTGCAATGCAAGTTGACAAGTTCTTAGTTATAAACTGAAATTGAATAGGAACTTTTATTGTCAATTTATTTCGATGTGTTTTGCTAGGTGGGAACTTGTTGTGTGCTTTACTTTGAGTTAACAAATAATATATCTGAATTGTTTTATCGTTTATAGGTGCAAATATGCTAGGGACACATTTATACAGTGAGAGTAATTAGAATTGTTTGAACACTTAAGATGAGATATAGTGAGTAGTCTCCTTCAATTTCATAGATGACATGATAGCTTTGAAACTTATGAAAAATAATACATCTTTATGGTAGCGAATTGCATGAAGGAAAAAAGCATGGAAATAATTTCCTTCTCCTATTGGCAAAGAAGAGAATGATGTGATCTCTTTCAGAAATCATTAACACTAAAATCCTAGGGGAATCACTATTTAGGTCTAAAAAATTCTTGATATGGGCAATTCTTAGATCCAAACTATAGGCTTTAATTTATTTCAGAGCATACTTTTGTTGATTTTTTTCAAAATAGGGTTTTTCTTTCTTACCTAGGAGATCTCATGCTAAAGTTTATGGTAGGGATGATTACTAATGTCTTTAGTTGCTGTGTTGCTTCATTTTGATAGATTCTGATGATTCATTTTGTTGGCTGGAATGCTGGAATATTGCCTCATTTTGTTGATGTCTTGTGCTGGAATGTTGAAGTTACGATTAGTGATGTCTTCCCTAATGCTTGTTGATGTCTTGTGTTAGAGTATTGCCTCATTTTGCTGATGTCTTGTGATGGAGGATGCTTGCTATGTCTTGAGCTGGTGTTGCATGATTTTGACAGATCGTGATGATTCCATTGGGCAAGATTTGCTGAATTTTGCTACGTACTCATGCAACTTCATCAATTTGGCTTGTTTAGTATCTTACATAGGTGCATTAGGTCAAAACTTATCCCTTTTGGCCATTTTTTTAGTCATTGCACCATGTTCATTTGTTCTAGAAATATTTGGATCAATTAATCTTGTATGCTTAAGATACTTTATATTTTGCACTTATATGCTTAAGTATTGTAAATACTCTATTTTCTCCATTTAATATATTTACTAATTTAACACAATCTCATATTTTTATTCCACATTTTATTTATATACATTATGCAACTGAAAAAGAATAAATATAATATTTTATTCTATATTTTCTAGGGGTGTTCATCCGGTCCGGATCGGAATTTCCGGTCCGGTCCGGTCCGATGGACCGGATTTTTGGGCATATGTGGACCGAAGACCGGACCGGATAGGTCCGGTCCGGTCTTAATCCGGTCCGGTCCGGTCTTGGACCGGATTGGATCGGATTTAATTTTAAAAAATAAAAAAATTAAATTCTTATTTAAAATCTATAAAAAAATATTTATAAAACATATATACTCCTAACTTATTAAATTAAAAAAAATATCTACAAAAAAATACATATAAATCTCTAAAAAATATATAAAACATATAAATTACAAAAAAAATATTTTTTTTTTAAATTCCGGTCTTCCGGTCCAGACCGGGTTTTTTCCGGGTTTGGACCGGATCGGACCGGAAACCGGTTTTGGGGAAATGGTGGACTGGAGACCGGACCAGAATTTTATCGGTTCGGTCCGGTCATTTCCGGTCCGGTCCGGTCCGAAAATCCGGTCCGGTCCGGTCCACCCATGAACACCCCTAATATTTTCTATAAATGTAGTGAGCATTAAAACCGTTTCATTATCTATAAATATTTGTTTCAGTAAATGCATGACAACCGTTTCATTAGCAATTGTATGTGTTGCTTTAATAATAAAAAACCGTTTCAATAGCTATTTAAAAGAGTTGCATTAGCTAATACTCAAATGAAACATTTTTTTTATCTAATGAAACGCTTTGTTAATGCTTTCTTACAACCGTTTCATTAGCCTACATTAACCGTTTCATTAGATCTAATGCAATGGCAGCAACTGAAACGATAAACAACCGTTTTATTAGGCCTAAAGAAACGGTTTTTCGACTTTAGGAAACGGTTTTTCGACTTTAGGAAACGGTTTTTGACCGTTTCATTAGGGCTTATATGTGGTAGTGTCTAGATCCTTTTTCTCTACCATATTTGGCCTGTATTTTCAATTCGGAGCAAAAGGCTAACCCTTCTTTTTTGACAAAAGCTGTTAGTTGACCATAGGTCATGTCTTTCCACGGAATTTCTTCCGTTTGAATTTCATCTTTTATTTTCTGAATTATCCTATCAGCAAATAAGTTTGGAAGACCGCTAACAAACCTTTCTTTCCAATATCCCTTATTGTAGTCATTTCTTTTGTAGACATAGGATAGGAAAACATCTTTATATCACCTATAGTCACTAAGGGTTCTACATCTTATATTAGAAAGTATCTCTCTATTGGCTTGGATTTTCTCTCTGGGGTTGCCTATAAAATGCATACTTATGGTGTATATAAGTTGGTGGACATGCTCTGGTTCACGATTATCATTGGTAAACTCTAGTATCTCTTCTCTTTGAAAGGAGGATAAAGCATTATCCCACCAGTTTCTAAGCTGGCCAGTGAATTCAGTGGTTAAAAGTGAAAAACAAGTTTTGGGGTCTTTTCTACCAACTGTATAAGCTATATTAGCCATACCCATTTCTTGTAAGGTGTTAAGTATTTCATGTTCGGACTTACCATCTATATTTCATTCATAGATAGATTGTCCATTGTAATCTGTGGATCTGAACTTAGATCTTTCTTCATATTTAAGGTCAGGAGGAGTAGGTCTAGGATAGAAGTTTCTAGTGTCTGTGTTCCTGAATATTTTTCTGTGTGCCTGAGGCCTACCATGGTTGTTTCTTAATCTGTTAATGGCAAGGGGATTTTTCTCAAAGCAGGTCTGCAAGGTTTCTATTGCCTTTTTACCAGATGGACTATTTTCTCTTTCAGAATTGTCTGAGAAACTGCTAGAGTCTGTGTTGGAACTATTGTTACATTCTTCGACACAGTTAATTGAAACACTTTTTAGTTTTTGATCAATTAATATCGTGAGGCTAAGAGAAGGGTTTAAAGAAGTGTTTTTGGCTATTTCTTTTTTGATACCATGAATTTGGAAATGTGGTCTAGATATGTGTTTAGGAAATCTGCTAGTCTCAGTGCTGATTTTATCATGTATTAATTCTACTTGTTCAGCTATTTTGTGAAGGATTTGGTTGGAATAGTTATGCTGTTGATGTATTTTCTTAACATCTTCAAAAATTGCGGGACTGTTGTCAGAAGTATTGGTTCTAGGCATTTTGAAAGGTTCACCAGGGACCTCCCCATCTTTTGTAACGATTTTTATTCCTTGTAACGGAGGATGAACACTTTGTGTGGATCCTGAGGGAAAAAGATTCCAAGTCTTTTTTAACCTAGTTTGGACTTCTATAGACTTTTGTTCTAAAGGGTTCTCTATTCCCTGGTTTTTGAGATAATTAGGAAACCAGTAGAAGAATAAAATGTTGGTTTTATATTTTTCCATGTCCGAATACCATAATTCTCTTATTCTATCTCTAATAGGAATGTCTATTTTCATGAACCAAGTTTTCTTGATTCTATTTTCTATGGAATCAAAGTCTGTTCTCAAATAATCTTTGTCTATAGTGAAGTCTGCTCTTGTGATAACATTTATAGAAGAATATCCTGCCATATCACTCTGAGTGGGTGAAGAAGGAAGGGATTCATCTCTATTTTGTTCATTGACTGGGTTAGGAATAGGATTGCAAAATTCTACCCTAACAAGATGGTCTCTTATAGAATGATTTCTTGTAGAATGGTCTCTAGCAGTATAGAGGGAATCAGAGAAAGAGTTTCTAGCAGGGAAAGGATGTGGATTTCTAGGTATAGGGTTATAAGATCTGCTAGAGTTGAATCTCATTAAGACTCTACCATCACTAGTCTCTTCTATGTGAGAAATTTCTGTTCTCTCAAGATTATCTGGAAGACAGTCATGTTTGATTTCAAGAGTCTATGGGATGGTAATATCTTTCCATTTTATCAGCTTGAGAGTAAAGGTAGTGGACCTCTTGGCTTCAAGCTGTAGGAGAATAGTTTCTCCCCTAGGGACCGATGGTACAATACATTTAGGGTCTGTGCAAGAACTTAGAATCTTGTAATGGAGTCTGTAGATTACAACAAAGTTTTTTGAATCCCTTTTTGAGTAGCTTAATGTCAAGGGTAAAAGTACTACTGATTCTTGGGTTTGTCATATCAACTGTGAAATTAGGAGAACAGTTGAAGAAGATGGGACCATTGCAGATGTTGGTCTGAATAACAACGATTAAGGAGTCTTTATAAGTAAGGAGTCTATCATCTCTGAGGGCTATAAAGACTGGAGTGTCTATCCCTAATATGGCTAGAGGTTTAAGAGCAACTTGTATTAAACCTATATGAATATATCTGTACTTTTTTTCTAAGTACTTTTCAATAGCAATAGTAGATAATAATTGAAGGATCTGTTGATCTTTGTCAAGACTAAGTGTTTCTTCATGACTTTTAATGCTAAAGGCTGTTTTGAAGTCTGTCCATCCTATTATGTAAATAGATTGTATAGACTGTTGTGGTATGTTCCAATCAGTATTATTTTCTTCATAAAGACTTTCATTACTATGGACGACAGGGGTGCTAGTTGAACTAGAACCTCTATATAACATACGTCTAAATTGTAGTGCCATAATTGATTACGTTTTAGGAACTATTTATCTTAATCACAAATGTTATTGTTACGATTGGCGTGGGACCAACGACTTGGACCACCCTTTCCAGTGGGCTAAACCAACGACTTTACGCGATACGTCCACGTAGACAATAATATCAGTAACGAGTATGACCTTGATAAAAAGTAACTAAAGGTGTAATAATTATGATACTATAACAAAAGTAACTCAACCGGTGCCAACAATCGGGATTCATTCCCAAAATATCTCTCATATCGAGATGATGTGAACTAAAAGTTGTAATGTGAATGTATGTTTTGGAATTAAATAAGATAAGTGCTGTTACGCACATAATTAATATACCCTCGGGCGAAGAGTACAACGTGGAAACCGCCCGTACTCTTGTTAGAGTAAGTATTCTTTCCAATCTGGATTCGCATTGCGCGGTGAGGTTGGCCGTGGACCCAAATAATCAAGGTCGTGTTTTAAACTTGTGTGAAAACTTAACGTTCCCAAACAATTGTCATACATTTCCCATAAGACTCATTTCCTTTGGAGTCTTCTCTTGATCATGCCTTTTCTCGTGTTTCCGTAGAAGTGTTGAAGTTCACTATCGTTTATCGGCTATTATTCGAGAAGCGATGGTTGTAACTTGATATGACTACTTAGAACCTTTTTATTTGTACCCTTGCATAGTCTTTCATTAGACTAACCAACCGGTTTTTATTCCTTGCATGGTTGGCTGATGTCATCCGTCTCATACGGCACATCAGGTAAACTCCCTCATCCGTGAAGGCCAGATCCCGACTTTGAAGGCAGTTGACGTCTTAAGTGTTTTCCCTAAGGTTGAAGATCCTAGGCGTGAGATCACTCAGTTCAAACCCCTTTATGGCGTTTATTTATTTCAAAGACTTCCGCTGTAATAAACATTTCTGCATTTGGTTTTGTTATCAGTTGTAAACCATGACATCAGTTTGAATGTTATTTGGGTAATTCAAATGTTATTTAATAAAGTTTACAATATTATATTATTTGTAATAAAAACGGTAAGCCTTGGGTGACCCCGGGTGTGTATTATGAGGTCACTGGCAGTAATAATTCCAAAGGTATTTTAGGGGTGTTACAGATTTGGTATCAGAGCTAAAAGTTTTTAAAATGATTTAAGTTTTCAAATCCTTTTACTTAAAACAAAATTTTGTAAACCGTTCTTCGTATTATGGTAAATAAATTAATTGGGTATTTCAAAAAGTCGAATCAAGGTTTAAACGAATTTATATCGTTGAGAAATTTTTTATATTTTGAAACCTATGTCGTTCTAGTCGTGCCTTCTTTTTTTGTCTAATATAGAAAGTTAGCTTCTATATTTAGAAAGTCCAAATCATCTCTCTCGTGATCTCACAAGCAATGGGTGTTGTCGTATCACAACTCAAGGGAAGGAGGGACGCTAAGGTAGCTCCACCACCTAAGGCCGAGCTTGAGTCCCCTATTCTTCCAGAGTGTGCTCTAGTCAGGGAGATGGTTAGTCCTCAAGAGGAGGAGAAGACCGTCCTCGAGGAGTCGGTGGTTCTCATATCTGACAAGATGGAGGATCCTGATGAAGACCTCGAAGAGGAACCCGAGGAGGATCCTGAGGAAGACCCAGAGGAGGATCCCGAAGAGGATCCCGAGGAGGACCCTGAGGAGGACCTCGAGGAGTACGATGATGATCTGGGTCTGGAGCACCTGCTTGTGGACGGAGAAGATCCAGGGATGCAGTTCATCTTCCCTAGCCCTGAGATTCCACCGTTTCAGGAGTACGCACCCTTGTCTCTTGCTAATTGGGAGGCACTTGGGGTGTCTGGTACGGATCGGGTGGAGTACGAGCCATTAAATGCGCTAGTGGGTCCGCATCCTGTTCACGTACCTAGAGAGCCAGTGATGAGCCCTGCGTCTCGTCACGTGCACCATTAGAGTGAGATGGCTTCCTCCGACACAACCTTGTCGAAGTAGCTTACACGCAGTCATCGCATTGATGAGCTTTCCATTATCAGCGTCATTACGACCCTTGAACTTACACACAAACTGGCCCCCAGATGAAATCGTCACTGTCCTTGATCTGAAATCGATTACCGCCCCGTGATGCGTCAGCCAATCCATCCCGAGAATGATGTCGTATGGAGCTATGGCTATACAGATCAAGTCGGCTTCGAACTTCCGACCTTGAATAGTAATCGGAAATTCCTACAGACGCTTGGTCCCTACTAATTGTTCACCATTGGGAAGGTTCACCACAAATGGTTCGCAAGATGCATTGCACTTTAACCCTAACTTACTTACATACTTCTCCGAAATAAAAGAATGAGTGGCACCCGAATCAAACAATATGCAAACTGATGTAGAGTGAAGGTATAAAGTACCTTGAGCAATCGGAGCGTTGGGTCCGTCAGCCTCGCGCATCTCATACAGCCGCTGACCCTGACCCACTAGAGCAGCTGGGACCTTCCCCTTGTTCTGAGCAGTTGTCTGCATCGAGGTACTAGGAGCTCCAACAGGCTTGAATCGGGGTCGGTTGTTTCGGCTAACTAACCCTTGTTGTGACTCAGCCTCCTTCTGCCTATTTTGAGGACACAAATTCTGCAAATGCCCCTCCTTCCCACATGCAAAGCACGTCCTCCTAACCTTTGGGCACTCACTGCTGTTATGCCCCGGCGTTCCACAGTCATAACACTGAATCGGGTTCTTGCCCTGGCCCGACCATTGAGTAGGACATGATTGCGTCACCTCAGTTCTTGCACGACCAGATTTGGAAAAGTGCGACGGTGGCGCAGGTCGCTTAAACCCACTAGCCTGAGGCTGGCTCTGCGTCGGTCTCTGGCGATTGCGCTTCTTTGCCGACTCCTCTAGAGTCATTTCAAGCTTGTAGGCAGCGTCCACATACTGCTCCAGAGTAGAGCAGCCATGGCACACCATCAACGGCTTAATATCCGGGTTCATCCACTCATGGAAATGCCAGATTTTTTGCTCCTCACTCGACACTTCCGGTCTCGCATATTGCAACAAGTGATTGAACTTAGTTGCAAGCTCAGTCACCTTGAACCCATCGGTCTTAGGGTAAAGGAACTCCTTATGTTTCTCCTTCCTCATAGCACGTGAAAAGAAACGGTCAGTCATCTTCGTCTTAAACATACCCTAGTTCAACGCTGGATGCTCAGCTAAACCAGTGCTCTCCCACCATTCGCTAGCCACATCCTTAAGTTGAAGGTAGGAAATGTGCACTTTCTCAGCCTCAATGCAATCGACGTTTCTGAATAACCGTTCCATGTGCGAGAACCAAAATGCCACCCTGACTGGTTCTCCGGTACCGTCATAGCTGTCCGGCCTCATCGAACTTATGGCCTTCAAGGCCCAACCGTAGTTCCCTCTATTTCCGACGGTAACGTCCTGAGGTGCATGGTCCACTGGCTCCTCAAATTCAGGAATAACCTGAGGAACTGGAACACCTTGAGCTTGCCGTACAGCGGGCCGAACCATCTCGGTGACCGCCTGTATAACAATCCCACGAATGACCTCTATGGTCGCAGCATCGAAGACAACCTTAGGGTTACCCTTGCCTCAGGCTAGTGGGTTTAAGCGACCCGCGCCACCGTCGCACTTTGCCAAATCTGGTCGGGCAAGAACTGAGGTGACGCAGTCAGGTCCTACTCAACGCTCGGGCCAGGGAAATAACCCGATTCAGTGTTATGACTGTGGAACGCCGGGGCATAAGAGCAATGAGTGCCCGAAGGTTAGGAGGACGTGCTTTGCATGTGGGAAGGAGGGGCATTTGCAGTCTTTTTGTCCTCAAAAGAGGCAGACGGAGGCCGAGTCACAACAAGGGTCAGTTAGCCATAACAACCGACCCCGGTTCAAGCCTGTTAGAGCTCCTAGTACCTCGATGCAGACAACTGCTCAGAACAAGGGGAAGGCCCCAGCTACTCCAGTGGGTCAGGTTCAGCGGCTGTATGAGATGCGCGAGGCTGACGGACCCAACGCTCCGATTGCTCAAGGTACTTTATACCTTTACTCTACATCAGTTTGCATATTATTTGATTCGGGTGCCACTCATTCTTTTATATCGGAGAAATGTGTAAGTAAGTTAGGGTTAAAGTGCAATGCATCTTGCGAACCATTTGTGGTGAACCTTCCCAATGGTGAACAATTAGTAGGGACCTAGCGTCTGTAGGAAATTCCGATTACTATTCAAGGTCGGAAGTTCGAAGTCGACTTGATCTGTATAGCCATGGCTCCATACGACATCATTCTCGGGATGGATTGGCTGACGTATCACGGGGCGGTAATCGATTTCAGCTCAAGGACAGTGACGATTTCATCCGGGGGCCAATTTGTGTGTAAGTTCAAGGGTCGTAATGACGCTGATAACGGAAAGCTCATCAATGCAATGACTGCGTGTAAGCTACTTCGACAAGGTTGTGTCGGGTACCTGTGCTATCTGGATAAGCCCAAGAAGGATGAGACTTCAGTTCACGATGTTCCTGTCATATGCGAGTATCCGAATGTTTTTCCTGATGAGATTCCCAGTTTATCCCCGAATCGTGACGTAGAGTTCACTATTATCTAGAGCCTGGAACCTCGTCGATTTCTAAAGCACCTAATCAGATGGCTCCAGCGGAAATGCAACAGTTGAAGAAACAACTTGAGGACCTACTCGAGAAAGGATATATAAGGCCGAGTGCATCGCCTTGGGGCGCTCTTGTCTTGTTTGTCAAGAAAAAGGATGGTTCGTTCAGACTTTGTATCGACTATCGAGAGTTGAACAAGGTCACTATCAAGAATAAGTATCCGTTGCCTAGGACAGATGATCTCTTGGATCAACTGCAGGGAGCAAAAGTCTTTTCCAAGATCGATCTGAGATCTGGTTACCATCAGCTCAAGATTCATGAGGAAGATATTCCGAAGACAGCGTTCCAGATGAGATATGGACACTACGAGTTCGTAGTCATGCCATTTGGGCTTACAAATGCTCTGGCAGTCTTCAGGATCTGATGCACAGATGTTTCCACCAGTACCTGGACCAGTTCGTGATGGTATTTATCGACGATATCCTGATGATAGGTGCCATTTCAGGCACCTTAACTAGTGATTATTGACATGATTTAGATGGAGTTTTGGTATAGATTTAGGCTAAGTCTGTAATCCAAGAGAAGAGTTGAGAAGTGCAGATATCAAAGGATTTACAGCTTAATGAAGGATGATGAAGAATGGAGGAGAAGATATGCTTAGGACTCATGGAGGAAGGCTACCATTACTTGGTAGTGCAGAAGAGCAGATGATGAAGACTGAAGAAACAGTAGCCGCCCAGCGCCACATGCCACCGCGACCCGACAGTGAATCTCAGAGAAGGCGACACAGCGAAGTGTACCGCCCCGCGGTGGAACTCACCGCCCCGCGGTGGAGATCGACGCCTCGCGGCCAGCGTTTATTTGTTTCCTTTTTAGCATTTTCGGATTTAGCAATTGTTATTATTTTATTTCCTTTAATTTTAATTGCTAGGTTTAGTTCTTTTCTAAAACCTATTTAAGAGTTTTTTCTAGTTTTGAGAAGGGGTCGGTCCTCTCTCTTTTTTCATTCCAGATCTAGGGTTTGAACGAATGGAGAGCTAAACACCTTTGTTTCGCTAGACAATTGAAGCATTGCAATGAATTGGTTGTGAGATTTCTATTTCGTGTTCTATATCTTATGAAGTTGGTTTAATTCTCTTGAGCATATTGTCTATTGGTTTGTATTGATTTATCTAGAGTTGCTAACTAGGTTTATCGATATCCATCATAGTGCTAGGGTTTGCATATAGTGGAATACGAGTGCATACCTAGTGGCAAACACAATTGTTGCATATAGTGGAATACGAGTGTGCAATTGTGAAAGAGAATTATTTGCATGTTAAGTAGTAAGGTTTTCTTCTATTTGCATGTATCCTATATCCTTTTGTGCATTGCTATTGCTTTGTTAGTGGTGAGTCTATCAACAACTGTGAGAATTGGTAGCATTCTCCCATTGATATTGTAATAAGTCTATCAACAACAGTGAGAATTGGTAGTACTTAAGATCAGGATGGGAACAATTATAAGATTGTGAAAAGAACTTGGAATAATAGTTATCAGTGATCAACCTATTTCATCTTCAGTGTGGATATTTGTCTAGTGAAATACTTCTACTCATCATATTTCTTCTAAGTTTTTAAGCTTGCATCTTTGGTACTTTGCGATTATTCTAAAACCCCCTGTTACTTGTTAGTCACACGTTAGTTGCATACAGATAACCGACTCCCTGTGGGATCGACCCTTACTTGCTTACCATACTCTATAGTAGGTGAATTAGGATTTCTTTGACAGGAAAACGACACCGGTTTCCGGCCTTGTCAAATTTGGCGCCGTTGCCGGGGAGTCAAATTCTCTGTTTGTGATTATTTGTGATTGCCTGCGGTGTGGATCTATCTTACGGTCCGCACCTTTGCTACTGATTCGTTACTTGTTGAAGTTGATACAACGACAGGTACGAATGGCTCAGACACTCCGACAGTTGACTATTCCAGATCTGATACAGCAGCCATTGGCTGTAATCATTCCACCCCTTGCAGATGGTGTGACATTTGAGCTCAGAACATGAGTGATACGGTTGCTCCCGAGATACCATGGACGAAGTGGAGAGGATCCCATTGTTCACTTGGGTAAATTCCGCAACGTCGTTATGAGCATTAAACCAGCCAACGTCACTGAAGATCAGATTAAAATGAGAGCCTTCGGGTTCACTCTTAAGGACGATGCTGAGGACTGGTACTATCATCTGCCTGGCGGAAGCATAGATTCATGGGCTGAGCTACATAAGGCATTCCTCACACAATATTTCCCAACCAAGATGGTGAACGCCTTAAAAAGGGAAATTGCCAGTATTGAACAAGGAGAAGAGGAGATCCTTTATGACTATTGTGAGCGGTTCAAACGACTTTGCTCTAGTTGCCCGTTCCATGGTTTTGACAAGAAAGCTCTGGTACTCTATGTTTACAATGGGCTGCTAGATGATGAAAGAAGAATCATAGATGCTACTTGTGGTGGTAGTATCTTGAATATGACCCCTGATGCAGCCATGGTTAAACTTCATGATATGGCTGAGGGCACAAGGGATTTTGATGAAGCCCCAAAGATCACAGGAGTTAATGCTATCAACTCCAACGATGCACATCTAATGCAATAGATTACTTCATTGAAAGAGGTTATTGTGAAGATGAGTACAAAAGAAGCACCCCAACAGCACAACGCTTGTGGAATTTACGTTGACCCATTTCACAACACCAACGCTTGTCCCCAACTTCAGGATGCCACTACTGCTGAAGTATACGCTGTTGGAGGTTATGGGCCGATTAGACCTAGACAAGATCAACAACAGCTACAACCACCACCACAACCTCACTTTGATGAGGCACCAGTAGCTCCCCAAGCTAGTAGCTCCCCTTCAACTGAAGATATGCTCAAGGCCTTAACAATGCACTTCACAACGCATGTGCAAACTATTAAGGCCAGCATCAAGAGCATGAAGGAGACCGTGGTTCATTTATCAGATATGGTCGCTAGGTTGGACAAAAGGGATGCACAAGAAAGTGTAAATGCTGTGACCCTCCGAAGTGGCAAATAATTACAAGTCGCTCCTACTGCTGAAAAGGACGACAAAACCGAAATTGAAGATGGGCAAATTCCACCGCCCCGCGGCGATCACCACCGCGACCCGGTGGCAGCTCCGAGTTATTTCGAGTCGACACTGCCGCCCCGCGGCCAAGAGCACCGCCTCGCGGTGAGCCCACCGCCCCGCGGTGAAAGCCCAGAGACTGATCATGATGACGAAGAGGACACCTATGTTCGTCCCAATTTCCCTCCTCTTGGTTCTGAAAAGCCCCCTGCCCCCTTTCCGGAGGCACTAAAGGAAAGGAGAGTAATTGACGACAAGGATCTCTTCGACACCTTCAGTAAGTGTGAGGTGAACATCCCACTCCTCAAGCTTGTCAAGAGTGTACCTAGGTATGCTAAGTTTCTAAAAGAGCTATGTACCATCAAAAGAAATCAGAAGCTGAAGGGCAAGGAAAAAGTCAAGGTGAGCGAGCGCGTATCCGCTGTATTCCAGAGGCGTATGCCAAGGAAGTGCGGCGATCCAGGTATGTGGAGCATTCCTTGTATTATTGGTGACACTAAATTTGAAAGAGCTATGCTTGATCTTGGTGCCTCCATTAATGTTTTGCCCTATTCCCTCTATGAATCTCTTGGACTTGGACCTCTGCAGGAAACATGAATTGTAATTCAATTAGCTGATAGGTCTAGTGTCTACCCTAGAGGAGTAGTAGAGGATGTTCTTGTTATGGTTGATAAGTTGATATTCCCTGCCAATTTTTATGTCTTAGATATGGAAACAAATACAAAGGCAACCCCTATACTATTAGGTAGACCATTTTTGAAAACTGCTAAGACTAAACTTGATTTGCAAAGTGGGACACTTTCTATGGAATTTGATGGGGAGAAGGTGGAATATAATATATATGAAGCTATGAAACATCCCAATGAAGACCATTCTTTATGCTCCATTGATGTGATCGATTCTATTGCATAAGATGTATTTGATATATCTGGTCCTGATGAGTTGATGTCCATTGTTGAGAATAATTTGGATTTGTCCCAGGAGGAATACTCTTTACCATCTAACATGCAAGAAATCATAGCTCAGATGGATGCATATGGTAAGTTTCCTATAGATCCTTTGGGCGTTGGCCCCAATTTACTAAATCCAAGCGAGAAGCTTGTTCCCTCTGTTGTACAGGCCCCCGAAATTGAATTGAAGCCGTTGCCGGATCATCTCAAGTACGCCTTTCTTGGAGCCAACGACACTCTGCCAGTCATTGTGTCTAGTAAGCTATCTGCAGACCAGAAAATAAAGCTATTAGGCGTGCTCAGGGAGTACAAGACTGTGATAGGATGGACCATTTCAGACATAAAAGGGATAAGTCCCTCGACTTGTATGTACACGATTTTACTTGAAGATGGAGCCAAGCCGTCCAGGCAGCCACAGAGAAGACTCAATCCCCCAATGATGGAAGTGGTCAAGAAGGAAGTGCTGAAACTCCTCAAAGCTGATATGATCTTCCCTATTTCAGACAACCAATGGGTAAGTCTAACCCAGGTTGTCCCTAAGAAAGGAGGAATCACTATAGTGGAGAATCAACAAGGGGATTTGGTTCCTACAAGGACCACCACAGGATGGAGAGTGTGCATTGACTACCGTAAGCTGAATGCGGTAACTCGGAAATACCATTTTCCCTTGCCTTTTATTGATCAAATGCTAGAATGCCTTGCTGGGCGCCCCTATTACTGCTTTCTCGACGGGTATTCAGGATACTTTCAGGTGGCCATTGCGCCAGAAGACCAGGAGAAAACCATTTTTACATGCCCCTTTGGCACCTTTGCATACCACAGAATGCCATTCGGTTTGTGTAACGCACCCGGTACATTTCAACGATATGGTTAGTATTTTCTCTGAATATGTTGAGAAATTTATTGAGGTATTCATGGATGATTTCACAGTGCATGGGACTAGCTTTGATTCATGTTTGAACTATTTGGCACTTGTACTTAAGAGATGTGTTGAGACCAACTTGGTTTTGAGACCAACAGGGTATAGTACTTGGTCATATTGTCTCTGCTAGGGGTATTGAGGTCGATAAGGCGAAGATTGATGTGATTCAGTCTTTGCCTTATCCTACTAATGTGCGTGAAGTGCGTTCCTTTTTAGGTCATGCAGGTTTCTACCAAAGATTCATCAATGACTTTTCTAAGATCTCTTCGCCCCTATGCGAGCTACTGAAGAAGGAGGTGACCTATGAATTCACCGATGAGTGCAAGAAGGCGTTTGATTGCTTGAGAGAACGCTTGACAAGTGCACCTATCATTCAGGCACCCGACTGGTCTCACCAATTTGAGATCATGTGTGACGCCAGTGACTATGCAGTTGGAGCAGTTCTAGGACAGAAAGTGGGACGTGCCTCCCATGTGATACATTATGCCTCCATGACTCTGAATGAAGCTCAGAGGAACTACTCCACCACTGAGAAGGAAATGCTGGCGGTTGTCTTTGCCTTGGAAAAGTTCAGGCAATATCTTTTGGGAGTAAAGTTGATTACCTACACAGATCATGCTGCCCTTCGTTACCTGATGACGAAGAAAGAAGCAAAGCCAAGATTAATCCGATGGGTTCTCCTTCTCACTGAATTTGATGTGGAGATACGTGATAAAAAGGGAGCAGAGAACTTAGTGGCTGATCATTTGAGTAGGCTCATACATGAGGAAGATAAGCCCGGAGCACAGAGCCCCATTCACGGAACTTTTCCAGATGACACACTCTTTATGATCGAAGGGGTTTCGGGTAGCGACCACCGCCCCGCGGCCCCCACTACCGCGATCCGGCGATCGGTAGCCAGTGAAAAACTGAAAGCCCCACCGCCCCGCGGTGACACTCACCGCGACCCGGCGGCTTGTTTACTTAAGGACCAGGAAAGCCCACCGCGGCCCGCGTCGACAGCACCACCCCGCGGCAACATCTCCGGACTCACACTTTGCTCTGTAAGTACCTCTGAAGACCTTGAACCTCCCCCACACTTAGTCGAGTCCGTCTTCGGACTCCGTCCTTTCAGAGCATGGTACGCAGATATTGTGAACTATTTGGTTCGAGAGGAACTACCCCCGGATTACACTAGAGCTCAAAAGGCGAAGGTACGAAGAGAAGCCCGTCACTATGTTTGGGATGATCCTTACCTATTGAAACATTGTGTCGATCAGTTAGTGCGCCGATGTCTTCCGGACAATGAGGTACAATCAGTCCTTAACTTTTGTCATTCTCATGCATGTGGGGGTCATTTTGGAGCAAATAGGACTGCTAGGAAAGTATTGGATGTAGGATTTTATTGGCCACACATCTTTCGGGATGCTTACGCCTTTTTTAAATCTTGTGACCGATGCCAAAGGGTTGGAAATATCTCCAGGAGGAATGAGATGCCGTAATCATCATTAATCTTTTGTGAGGTCTTTGATGTTTGGGGTATGGACTTTATGGGACCCTTTCCTAGCTCTCATGGGAATCTCTATATATTGCTTGCGGTGGACTACGTTTCCAAGTGGGTGGAAGCGAAGGCCACCAAGACTGATGATTCTAAAGTTGTGGCAGGTTTTCTTAAGGAGAACATTTTCTCAAGATTTGGGATACCCAAAGCTTTAATTAGTGATCGGGGAACCCATTTCTGCAACAAGATAGTGACTGCCCTGCTGAAGAAGTATCATGTCACCCAAAGAGTCTCCATGGCCTATCATCCTCAAACTAATGGGCATGCCGAGAATTCCAACAAAGTGATTAAATCTATCCTGGAGAAAACGGTTACAGCTAACCGGAAAGATTGGAGTTCTAAACTTAATGACGCACTGTGGGCATACCGCACAACTTTCAAAACTCCAATAGGAATGTCTCCTTTCCGGTTAGTATTCGGAAAAGCATGCCACCTCCCTGTAGAGCTTGAGCATAAAGCGTGGTGGGCAATAAAGAAATGCAACATGCAACTGGATGAAGTGGGAGATTTTCGGAAGCTGCAGCTGCAAGAACTAGAAGAGTTGCGCCTTGAGTCTTATGAGAACTTTGTTAACTATAAGGCGAAGACCAAGCAGTGGCATGACAAGCAAATTCTGAGAAGGGATTTCAAGCCAGGGGATAAGGTCCTCCTATTTCAATCTCGACTTAAGCTTTTTGCTGGGAAGCTGAAATCCAAGTGGACGGGTCCTTATGAAATTGCTGAAGTACACCCCCATGGCGCCATTGGATTGATTAACCCCAAGACAAACGACATTTTCAAAGTGAATGGCCAAAGATTGAAGCCTTACCATGAAGGCTTCAACCCGAACCAAGTTGATGAAGTGGGTTTGGAGGTCCTTGAAGCTGAAAGTTGATAGGCCACAACCTACGTCGAGCCAAAGACGTTAACCAAGGCGCTGATCGGGAGGCAGCCCGAGGTATTTTTCTTATTCTTTTCTTTTGAATTTTCTTTCCTTAGACTTTTTCGTAGTTCTTTTGCTTTGTTTCGTTCGCCTGCTATTAACGTTTCAGGCACGAAAGTAAATGGAGGCGAGTTTAACTCCCCAGGAAACACAGTAACCGCCCCGCGGTGAACCTCACTGCCCCGCGGTAAGGCCTGGGTATTTCCACTCAGCTCTGAATTTAGAAAAATATATAAATAATAATAATATTTTCCGAGTTGGATACGAATGATTTGACGGTGTCAGTTGGATCGCCCCGCGGTCCGATACCTAGTATTTCCCTCCCGCCAAACCCTACCCCCCCCTCAACCTTTTCTTTCTTTCTCTCTCACTCTGCCGCACCCTCCTTTCTCCCCTCAAATCCCCAACTCTCCCTTGTTCTAAGCTGTGGTTGTGGAGGATCCTTGATCCCAATTTCAAATTCCCATTCCCATACCGCCACATTGCATCTGTCCGACCGCCCCGTGGTGTTCATTAGTAGAAGGGAGGCGTTTTGACGTTTTGGCGGTGTGATTTGAGGAGGTTGAGTGCTATCTAGGCTCATCGGAGGTTGAGATAAAGGAGGTTGTACAGTAACCGCCCGCGTCGGTGTCTCACCGCCTCACGCGAGTCGAGGAGATTTGATTTGGAGAAGAAGGTGAACAGTGCCGCCTCGCGACAGCCCCCACCGTGACTCGGAGATTACTTTCACTGGAATACTTGGTCTTCCCCACCGCTCCGCAGTGAAGTATACCGCCCCGCGGTGAACCCTTGGCGAACCCCCGTCTTTGGTTTGTAAGTCCTCTTTGCCTAGCCCTTTGATTCCGAGTGTTCCAATACTTTCATGATGCCGAGAGCTAGGAAAGTTGGTATGACTGTGGAATAGAATAAGATATATGCTGTGGTTGCAGAGAGGACTGTGATCCCACCTCGATTCTTTGATAAAGGGACTTTGGCTGAGTTGGGAATGTTAGAGATGGTCCAGCTGTGTCTGGATAGGTTGGGCTTGGGTGGCTTCCTGGAAAAGTGTGCCCCTACGTTCCCCGAACTTTGTTACCAATTTATTGCCACCATGTCGAGTTACCATGCGAGACGCACCATTAATGGTGAGGTGCGCAAGATGCTTGCGGGCATACGATTTAAGTTTGAGGGACGAGCGTACGAGATGCCAGTGGAGGAAGTCCGAGAGATGCTGGGTGTATCTAGACCACCTACTGCTTGGTGGAAGAAGATTCCTGACGATACGGAGATGCATGACTTCTGGACTGCCGCCACATAAATGCCTGATTTTCAGAAAAGTAAGGAGCCCAGCAACAAACTAGTGCACCCATGTTTGCGCTTAATTCACAGAGTGCTGGTGCAGGCATTTGTGGGAAATGTGGAGGATAGGAAAGTGTCTTTGAGACACCTTGGTTTGCTTCTTCCTATGCTGGATCCTTTGGACGAGGAGTCTCCTTGTTGGGCTCTGGTGTGGACTCACATCATTATGAGGATTCGTGAGTGTGAGACGCGAGATATTGTTCAGGGAGGTTTGATTACCTTGGTTGCTGCGGCCAGGATTCAGATGGACACTATTCCGCAGCCGATCATGCCTGTTCGCTACGATATTCCATATCTGCGACGGTGTCGTATGTTGAGCAACTCCCCGGATCAGTTCCTGTGGTGTTCTTATGGAGGTCACATGCTGCGTCTCCCTCTCCCCTTTGCCTACCCGCATGATTTCACAGGATGGTTCATTCCGTCTGACACTGAGGTCGTGCCTTCCGATTCTGAGGATGAGCCCCAGGCCGTTGTTCCTGCAATTATGGATTGTGATCCCCCTACGTATAACGCCGCCTCTACCTCTGCATCGACTTCTGAGATTCCTGGGGATGAGGTGTTTGCTCGTTTTGATGCTTTCACACTGCATCAACACGCTGCAAATGAGAAGATGCTGACTCGCCTGCAGACTTTGCAGACGGACATTGAGAGAGATATTACGTGCCAGTTGAGTTCAGCTGAGGCATTCATGCAGGAGCAGTATTTTGGAAGGCACCCACCTCCGTCGGGCTATCCACCGTATCCACCTTTCCAGTGAGTTTATTTTCCTTCTCCCCTATTTCGTTCTGTCTTCGTCTCTACATTGAGGACAATGTGTGTTTCAAGTGTGGGGGAGGGATTTAGACTTGCTGCTTATCATAATTATTGTACATAGTTTGTTTATGCATTTCGTATTTGCATTTTAGATTCGACCATCAATTTTTTTTATTTTTTTTTAAAAAAAATATTTGAAAAAGGCAATCAAAATCCTGGGATGAGCTGAAAACCCGAAAGGGCGGTTCAGGTAACAAGCAGGTAGTCCGACTGGTATAGACCGGTGCAAAAGTGGACTGGAGTGATGTGAGTACAAGTGAGATGTCTAGTAAAATGAAATGAGTGGCTAGGTGAAAACCCGAGAGGGCGCCTAGGCAAGATGAGCGTAAAGAAAAAGAGTGATTTTAGGATCATTCTGGAGGTTGGCGTCATAAGCAGAGGTGATATAAGGAGTTCGGGTAGGTCACTCTGGAGCGATAAGGAGCTAGACAGGAGTTAGGAATAGATTTTTCTCGCATCACTTATTTTGGTTGTCTAGAGCTGAGTATTGAGTTGTTGTAGTCCCTGGTATCATGTTTGCTCGCACTTCCTGAGGCCTTGGTGTTTGATGATTGGAGTATGATTAGTTTTGATTTACTCGGGACGAGTAAAGGTCTAAGTGTGGGGGAATTTGATAGGTGTCATTTCAGGCACCTTAACTAGTGATTATTGACATGATTTAGATGGAGTTTTGGTGTAGATTTAGGCTAAGTCTGTAATCCAAGAGAAGAGTTGAGAAGTGCAGATATCAAAGGATTTACAGCTTAATGAAGGATGATGAAGAATGGAGGAGAAGATCTGCTTAGGATTCATGGAGGAAGGCTACCATTACTTGGTAGTGCAGAAGAGCAGATGATGAAGACTGAAGAAACAGTAGCCGCCCCGCGCCACATGCCACCGCAACCCGGCGGTGAATCTCAGAGAAGGCGACACAACGAAGTGTACCGCCCCGCGGTGGAGATCGACGCCTCGCGGCCAACGTTTATTTGTTTCCTTTTTAGCATTTTCGGATTTAGCAATTGTTATTATTTTATTTCCTTTAATTTTAATTGCTAGGTTTAGTTCTTTTCTAAAACCTATTTAAGAGTTTTTTCTAGTTTTGAGAAGGGGTCGGTCCTCTCTCTTTATTCATTCCAGATCTAGGGTTTGAACGAATGGAGAGCTAAACACCATTGTTTCGCTAGACAATTGAAGCATTGCAATGAATTGGTTGTGAGATTTCTATTTCGTGTTCTATATCTTATGAAGTTGGTTTAATTCTCTTGAGCATATTGTCTATTGGTTTGTATTGATTTATCTAGAGTTGCTAACTAGGTTTATCGATATCCATCATAGTGCTAGGGTTTGCATATAGTGGAATACGAGTGCATACCTAGTGACAAACACAATTGTTGCATATAGTGGAATACGAGTGTACAATTGTGAAAGAGAATTATTTGCATGTTAAGTAGTAAGGTTTTCTTCTATTTGCATGTATCCTATATCCTTGTGTGCATTGCTATTGCTTTGTTAGTGGTGAGTCTATCAACAACTGTGAGAATTGGTAGCGTTCTCCCATTGATATTGTAATAAGTCTATCGACAACTATGAGAATTGGTAGTACTTAAGATCAGGATGAGAACAATTATAAGTTGTGAAAAGAACTTGGAATAATAGTTATCAGTGATCAACCTATTTCATCTGCAGTGTGGATATTTGTCTAGTGAAATACTTCTACTCATCATATTTCTTCTAAGTTTTTAAGCTTGCATCTTTGGTACTTTGCGATTATTCTAAAACCCCCCTGTTACTTGTTAGTCACACGTCAGTTGCATACAGATAACCGACTCCCTGTGGGATCGACCCTTACTTGCTTACCATACTCTTTAGTAGGTGAATTAGGATTTCTTTGACAGGAAAACGACACCGGTTTCCGGCCTTGTCACCTGATCTATTCTCCGAACAAGGAGGCTCACGAGGAGCATCTTCGTATCACATTGTCGGTCCTTAGACAAAATCAGCTATATGCAAAGTTGTCTAAATGTGACTTCTGGATTAAGGAAGTGGCTTTCTTAGGCCATGTGATTAATGAGAATGGGGTTATGGTCGACCCTTAGAAGATTGAGGCGGTAGCCGACTGGAAGCGACCTTAGAATGTGAAGGAGGTGCACAGTTTCTTGGGACTTACAGGTTATTACAGACGGTTCGTGGAGGGATTTTCAAAGATCGCTCTACCCATGACCGGGTTGCTCCGCAAGGTCCATAAGAAGTTCATATGGGATGACAAGTGCGAGGCAAGTTTTCAGAAGTTGAAAAAGTACCTGATGTCTGCACCAGTCCTGGCACTACCGGAAGGAACTGATGGTTATGTGGTCTATAGTGACGCTTTAAAGCATGTGTTATGATGTGTATTAATGCAAAAGGGAAAGGTTATTGCATACGCATCTCGACAATTGAAGACCTATGAAGCAAACTACCCAACGCATGATCTGGAGTTAGCGGCTGTGGTTTTCGCGCTGAAGATTTGGAGGCACTATCTCTATGGTGTTGATCAGCGCTACTTTGTAGGGTTTAACTATGAGTTGTTACCGGTGTTTTGGGTACCATTTGGATGTGTTTAGAGTGTTATTGTGGAGTATGGAGTTGAGGAGAAGAAGTATGATTATGGTGGTTTGGAGGAGCTTAATTGAAGACTTAAAGAAGATGGAGAAGAGAGCCATGAGAAGACGAAGATCAGAAGTGAAGCAGGGAAACAGTGAAGAATCCGCGGTCGCGGAATCCCTTGTCGCGGTCGCGGCAAATGAAGACAGCGAGCACTTTACAGAGATATTTCCGCGGTCGCTGAAAATCCTTCGCGGTTGCGAAAATTAGCATAAGACGCGCGCGAGTTCGTTTCGTTCGAAGATCCGAAGATTTGCTTTTTACTTTATTTCCTTTTATTTTATTTCTTTTATTCCGGTTATTTTATTTCCTTTTAGACTATGTTTGTTATCTTTTAGCATTAGGTTTTGGGTTAGGTTTATAACCTAATTCCTGACAGCCACTTTCATAATCTTAGATCTCAGTTTACATCAGTTTTTCCCTTAGAGTTTTTGTGTTTCAAGATTATGAAGAACTAAGAAACCTTTGCTTAGTCCGACGATTAAAGCCTTCATTTGATATATGGTTGTGAGATTATAATTCTATTCCTATTCCTTTGATTATATCTTTTCTCTTTGTGCTTATTCTTATTGATTCTTGTTGATTTGACTGGATTGATCACCTAGTTGATATTAGTAATTGTCTATTGCTAGGGTTTGGATATTTCGAGTTAAAATCCCTTATCTTGTGTAGCAAACATGATATTCTAGGACTAGTTGGACTAGCTTATTGTGAAAGAGAATTGATTATGTGTTAAATGCTGCGAGTAGTGGTGTTGCATGTATCCTGGTTAATTAATATGCTTCTTGCTGCTATTGTTCTAAATCTTGATAGTTTCTTGTGCGTTCGATAGTTAGGGTTATCAAAACTAGTTGGACTGGTAACTATTTCAGAATAGGGACAAGAATATTCAGAGGAAGGAATAAATATAATCTAGGATCAACCAATCGAATGAATGGTGGATATTTGTCTGGCTAAGTACTTTTTCCCAATTGATTACAACCTTTGCTTTGATTTACTTTGTTACTTGATAAACAAACCAACAAACCCCCTTTTGTTACCTTTGACATACACTTGTACACTTAGAAAGATTACTTCCTCTCCGTGGGATTCGACCCTTGCTTACCTATTCTACTTAGTTAGGTTTTTAAGGATTTACTTTGATTGGGCATCACGACTTAAGCCCTTATCAAATTGGCGCCGTTGTCGGGGAAGCAAGTTTTAATTTTTCTTTGTGTGTGTTTGTGTGTCAATTTTTGTGTGGACCTATCTTATGGTCCACACCCGTGCTACTGACTCTCCACTTCTAGCTTGTGACACAGAAATTGAGAGAACCCTTTCTAGGAACCGCAGGACAACAGAGCTTTATGTTTTGACAATCCTTGTTTTGAGATGGCTGACGAAGCACCCACGTTGAGGCAGTTGACTGCCCCTAATCTGCAGCAACAATTACTTGCTGTGCAATTTCCAGAATTGGTGGATGGCGTAAATTTTGAGCTGAAGTCCGGGTAAACTTACTTACTACCCTACTTCCATGGGATGAGTGGAGAAGACCCCAACAAGCACCTGTCTGAATTCCACGCTGTCTGCACCAGCATGAAGCCAAGAGGCGTTATTGAGGAACAGATCAAGCTGAGGGCCTTTCCTTTCTCTCTCATGGATTCGGCCAATGATTGGTTCTACTATTTGGCTACATGAAGCATAGATACATGGGCTAAGATGACGAAAGCCTTCCTAGAGAAGTACTTCCCTACGACCAAGCTCAATAGCCTGAAGAGGAGCATAAGCAACATTGAACAGCAGGCTATTGAGACGTTGCATGAGTACTACGAGAGGTTCAAGAGGTTGATCTCTAGTTGTCCCTACCACGGGTATTCAGAACAAGACCTCGTACTTTATTTGTACGGAGGACTTCTTGACGAGGAGCGTCAGATGGTGAATGCAGCCTGCGGAGGAAATATTTTGAACAAGATGCTTGCTGCAGCTTTTGAGGTATTCTTTGAGCTATCTGAGGGCTCAAGACAGTTCAGCAAGAGGGCGAGCGCCCAATCAGTCAGGGCTGCAGAATCTCCACCATCACCCTCAATACTATCTGACATAGCGGAGATGATGAGGAGGTACATGATGAAGGGTGGCCAGTAGCAAGTCAAATCTTGTGGGATATGCTATGACACGATGCATCCGACCGATGTATGTCCCACGCTGCAGGAGCCCACTGCTGAGGTGAACGTTATTGGAGGATACGGCCCTTCAAGGCCAAGATATGATCCGTACTCCAACACGTACAATCCAGGGTGGAGAGATCACCCAAATTTGAAATACGGAAATCAGCAGAGTACCCCTCAAGGCCAGGAAAATCAAGAATTTCACCAGAGGCCTCCATAATTCCTACCGCGCCCACAACAATATCAGCAGCCTGGGGGTCAACAACAACAGTTTACAGCTCCATATGACCCAAAACCTCAAGGCCAAAGCTCCAGTTCATCTATGTCCAGTGATGACATGATCAAATCTCTCACCCAGAGCGTATCGACATTGGCTAGCACTATGGTCAAATCAAATCAAGAGATGGGACAACGTATTCAAGATGTGGTCAAACAACAGGAGTCTCTAGCTCAGAATATGACAACGTTGGCCAACACTATGTTCCAACAAACTCAAGAGATACGGTCAAGTATTTAGAACTTGGAGAAGCAAGTGGGGGCAGATCTCCATCGCAGTGAGCAGTTTGGAAGCCCGGGACTCGGGAAAACTACCATCTCAAATGGTAGAAAACCCGAGGGAGAGCGTATGTGCCATGACGCTGAGGAGCGGTACACAAGTGGACGAAGGTCGAGGCCAACAGAAAGTTTTCCGCGATCGTGGAGAAGAAGGCCGCGACCGCGGAATTACTCCTGGAGACGAGGGAAAAATCGGCGTTTTTCCGCGACCGCGGACAGATTTCCGCGATCGCAGAAAAGTTTCTGCTGAAGAGGATATGATCGAAGATTTCCGCGACCGCGGAGAGGAAGTCCACGACCGCGGAAAAGTCCCTGGAGCACCTGACTCTCTCGAAGTCGTCCATGATACTTATATTCGCCTAGATTTCCCCCCGCTCAGTTCGTTGAAACCTCATGCTCCCTTTCCTGAGGCTCTGAAGGATACAAGAAGGGTGGAGAATGACAATGATTTATTTGAGACCTTCAGCAACTGCGAGGTAAATATTCCTTTGATAAAATTAGTTCAGAGCATCCCTCGCTATGCCAAATTTTTAAAGGAGCTGTGCAAGATAAAGATGAAGAAAGCGGTGAAGGAGAAAAAGAAGGTCAAAGTCAGTGAGAACGTATCCGCTATGCTGCAAAAGCGGTTTCCCAAGAAATGTAGTGATCCAGGCATATTC
Source organism: Rheum nobile (assembly GCA_027886185.1). NCBI lineage: Eukaryota > Viridiplantae > Streptophyta > Magnoliopsida > Caryophyllales > Polygonaceae > Rheum > Rheum nobile. Next base: position 397,299 of record WOAB01000566.1, on the reverse strand, counting down.
ACTATTCCCTGCAAGATTGGGGGCACCATGTTTGAAAACGCTATGCTAGATTTGGGTGCCTCTATCAATGTTTTACCTCTTTCGCTGTATGAAGCTTTAGAGGTTGGGCCATTAGAGAAGATGGGGATTGTGATACAGCTGGCTGACAATTCTTATGTGTATCCAAAAGGCCGGAGTAGTGCAAGATGTGCTGGTGGAAGTTGACAAGTTAATTTTCCCTACGGACTTCTTTGTGATGGATACGGGGCAAGATAAGCACGCAACCCCTGTGATACTGGGAAGGCCGTTCATGAACACGGCGAGTACCAAGATTGATGTGAGTAGTGGTTCGCTCACAATGGAATTTGACGGGGTAAGGGTCGGATTCAACATAGATGATGCAAAGAGACACCCTCCTGATGGTAACCCCTAGTGTTCGGTTGATGTGAGCAACCCAAGTTGAGTGGGAGAGCACCAAGTCGAGCCACTACGATAACTAAGGCGCTGCTCGGGAGGCAACCCGAGGTATGTCTTTATTTTCATGTTTTTATTGTTATTACTTTATTTCATTTTTGTTTTGTTTTGTTTTTGTTTTAGACTAACATGCAGGTAGGAGACCCGGGCCAAATTGAAGACGGTGTCAGCCTCGCACCAGTAACTTTTCTGCGGGCGTGAAAAATTCTTCCGCGGTCGGGGAATTAACACTGTAAGTCCCCTTTACCTGCTTGAAAAAAAAACAAAAAAAAAAAGTTTACCGAAGGCCAGCTGTCCGAGTTCTACATGGAGAGATGATGCGCATCATGCTGCCAAGGAGGAGACATTAGTCCCACATTTTTTATTTGGCAACGATGATGGCCCGACATTCGACAACTGTGGAGGAGGACCACCAGAGCCCACAACACGATTACATCTGGGCTCCATTATGTGTTCATTGAAGGTCGTGCAACCCCGTTTTCTTTGATGTACCACTACACCTTACAGTGGATTCCCTTTGGTTGCACGGTGGAGTTTGTTTGAGGAGGACCGCCGCAACACCAGCGACTTGTGCTTCATTGATATACCGCCAGAAACAACTACCACGTCTAAGCCAACTCGGCGACGGTTGTGAGTGCTTTTCTGCTCTTCCCTGTGCTTCATCCTTTTTGTCTTTAATTACATTGAGGACAATGCAATGTTTAGGCATGTGGGAGTGTTCTATACTTGCTAGTCGTCTGAGGAGGAAAAGAAAAAATAATGACAAAGAAAAAGTAAAAAAAAAAGACAAAAATAAATCCTGGGATAAGTCAAAAACCCGAGAGGGTGGCTTAGGTAATAAGCAAGTGGCTTGGACCAGCATTAGGCTGGGGTAATAATTGGTCAAGAGTGATGTGAGTTTTATGTGAGCCCATCTATTGAAAAATGAAATGAGTGGCTCGGTGAAAACCCGAAAGGGCGCCTTGGCAAAATGAGTGAAAAGACGAAGAGTGATTATTAGGATTCCTCATTTTTCCTGGCGTGGTGACATAAGAAGAGGTGATATAAGGAGGTTTTGGGTAGGTCACTCTGGGAGGCATAAGAAGATAGATGGAGGCTAGGATTAGATGTTTATTCACTCTATGGTGTTCGGGATAAGCTTGGGGAAAGTACTATGCTTTCTTTTAGGCTTGTTTGTTGTATGTTGTGTTGTGATGATGTGTTGTTGCCTTGGAGTTACAAGTTTAGGTGCAGTTCTTAGTGGAAAGAGTTTTGCTGTGCTTCCTGAGACCTTGGGGATTTCATTGGAGGAGTAAGTTTCTTTTAGCTTACTCGAGGACGAGCAAGGTTTAAGCATGGGGGAATTTGATCAGCGCTACTTTGTAGGGTTTAACTAGGAGTTGTTACTGGTGTTTTGGGTACCATTTGGATGTGTTTAGAGTGTTATTGTGGAGTATGGAGTTGAGGAGAAGAAGTATGATTATGGTGGTTTGGAGAAGCTTAATTGAAGACTTAAAGAAGATGGAGAAGAGAGTCATGAGAAGACGAAGATCAGAAGTGAAGAAGGGCAACAATGAAGAATCCGCGGTCGCGGAATCCCTTGCCGCGGTCGCGGCAAATGAAGACAACGAGCAATTTACAGAGATATTTCCGCGGTCGTGGAAAATCCTCCGCGGTCGCAGAAAATCCTCCGCGGTCGCGGAAATTAGCATCAGACGCGCGCGATTTCGTTTCATCCAAAGATCCGAAGATTTGCTTTTTACTTTATTTCCTTTTATTTTATTTCTTTTATTCCGGTTATTTTATTTCCTTTTAGACTATGTTTGTTATCTTTTAGCATTAGGTTTTGGGTTAGGTTTATAACCTAATTCCTGGAAGCCACTTTCATAATCTTAGATCTCAGTTTACATCAGTTTTTCCCTTAGAGTTTTTGTGTTTCAAGACTATGAAGAACTAAGCAACCTTTGCTTAGTCTGACGATTGAAGCCTTCATTTGATATATGGTTGTGAGATTATAACTATATTCCTATTACTTTGATTATATATTTTCTCTTTGTGCTTATTCCTATTGATTCTTGCTGATTTGACTGGATTGATCACCTAGTTGATATTAGTAATTGTCTATTGTTAGGGTTTGGATATTTCGAGTTGAAATCCCTTATCTTGTGTAGGAAACATGATATTCTAGGACTAGTTGGACTAGCTTATTGTGAAAGAGAATTAATTATGTGTTAAATGTTGCGAGTTGTGGTGTTGCATGTATCTTGGTTAATTCCTATGCTTCTTGCTGCTATTGTTCTAAATCTTGATAGTTTCTTGTGCGTTCGATAGTTAGGGTTATCAGGACTGGTAACTATTTCAGAATAGGGACAGGAATATTCAGAGGAAGGAATAGAGATAATCTAGGATCAACCAATCGAATGAATGGTGGATATTTGTCTGGCTAAGTACTTTTTCCCAATTGATTACAACCTTTGCTTTGATTTACTTTGTTACTTGATAAACAAACCAACAAACCCCCCTTTGTTACCTTTGACATACACTTGTGCACTTAGAAAGATTACCTCCTCCCTGTGGGATTCGACCCTTGCTTGCCTATTCTACTTAGTTAGGTTTTTAAGGATTTACTTTGATTGGGCATCACGACTTAAGCCCTTATAAGGTGTTAGATGCCAGATCTTTATCGACCACAAGAGTCTCAAGTATGTGTTCACTCAGAAGGAGTTAAATATTAGGCAACGTCGCTGGTTAGAGCCACTTAAAGATTACGACATCGAGTTGCTGTATCATCCGGGCAAGGCTAACGTGGTAGTCGATGCTTTGAGCCGGAAGACGCCGCACGAGACCGTAGTAGCTCTGCTCACTGCCCAAACCAAACTGCATCAAGGATTGTGCGAGATTGATGTCTTGTATGATTAGCGTCGAGGATGCCTGAGTATGTTGGAGATTCAGGCTACGCTCCGTAATCAACAAGTTCCTAGAGGAGGCCCTAAGGACACAATGCTCACCCGCTCGGATAAGGAAACCATCATCCCAATAATAGCCCGCAAGGTCCTCCAAAGTGGCATACTCGGCTAGGGTAGGGCTAGAGGGGGGGTCATGAACATGTAAAGATATAGGAAGTGAAAACTCCAAAATGTGATCATGACAAAGAGAGGGAGGCATATACCACGGGGACAAGATGTCGGCAATCTTGTCTCGATCCTTCTTGCACTGACCATCAAACGGAGAAGGCTCCTTGGGTGGGAAGTGGATGAGGCGCCGTCCTCCTTGATAAAGGGACAAGGGTGAGGCCCCGAGCGGCAACGAGGTCGCCGACATACCGCGGGGACAAGATGTCGACATTCTTGTCTCGATCCTTCTTGCACTGGCCATCAAACGGAGAAGGCTCCTTGGGTGGAAAGTGGATGAGGCGCCGTCCTCCTTGGTAAAGGGACAAGGGTGAGGCCCCGAGCGGCAACGAGGTCGCCGACCAAGGAGGTATCAAGGCACAAGCCTCCTTCGGTGGGGTAGCCATGGGGTACCAGCCTCCATGGGGATGGGCCAATGGAGGGCCGCCAATAGGCGACAAGGGACCACTCGCGATGATGGGAGGCGGCCAACCAAGTCGTGGATGAGCCAAGGGCGCGGCCAGTCGAGTGGGAAACAAGGCACCGCCCTCTTCGATGGTGAGGCAAGGGTGCGGCACCATGGGGAAGGTGGGGGCCGCTCCGGGGGTAAGCGTGCCAGGCGGCGGTGGGGAACCGATGGCCGTGAGGTCGGCGTTGGCAGCGCATGTCTCCTCGGCGGCGGTGGCGGGCTGCCGGTCACGAGGCACATCCTCGGTGTGGTCCGATGGTGGCCGAGTGTCAAGAAGCTTGTTGGGCTCCTCACGTGCCGAGGCCTCAAGGTAGCGGTCAGCCGAGGCGCGCAAGGAGGCACCGAGAAGGAGGGACACCGTGGGGAGCGGCGTGGGCTCGGGCACTATAGTCGGCGGAGGCTCGGGCACCGGGGCGTACGGAGGCACGGCCACCACAGACGACGGGGCCTCGGGTACCGGGGACGACAGAGGCGCGGCCATCGGAGTCGACGGAGGAGCAACTTGGAAGGATCTGACATAGGTTCTCTCGCAGGCTAGCATGGATTTCGGGGCAAAGTGGCTAGCCATGACGTAGACGAGTTGAGCCCAAGTTTGGATGGGTGGGAAGTCGCTGTCACTTAGGGCGTCTTGCACCCTCGACCACCACGCACATGCATATTCGGTGAAGTACTGTGTGGTGATGTGCACCTTCTTGAGCTCATCATAATCCGAGTGGCAAAAGACATAACTTATGTAGCGCTCCCATGCCAAGAACTCGGTACCATCATCGTTGTAGTCGGCGAATGAGTAGAGGGACATTCCTAAACCATGGCTCACGGGCCGGCTAGGAACATGAGGGCGCCGGGGCTGGCCTTGGGCGTGATCATATCCTCGGTGGCTCACATCCGCCCAAGCCTCCTTTTGAAAGGTCTCTTCATAGCCCCCGTAGGCGCCGTCTTTGTCATAGTCTCCAAAGGACTTCATGTCAAACTCGGTGAAAGTATGAGCATAATGGCAGCGGACCTCGTAGCCGGCGGCGGGCCTAGGGGCGGCGCGTGAATAAGAGCCTCCATACAAGGGCATAGGGTCACGGGCGTGGCTTCGCGGGCGCCAACCCAGCAGCGGACGGGCCGAATAAGGCCAATATGGCTTGGCCATGGGGACTTACCTAGAACAAGCAATAGGCAAACCAAGTAAAAAGTCTTAAGCAAACAAAGCAATTCATACTTAAGAAAATATGAATACCTTAGGCCTAGGATAACCTAATCAAGGCAATGCAAGCAATAAGGCAAGCAAATCAATGCTCTAGGCAACCAAGGCAATCATACGAATAAGGAGGGAGCAAGCTAAGCCTAGGCAATCAAGTAATGCAACAATGAAGGCTCAAGTTAAGGGGCAAGCTAGGCCTCGGTGGAGCATGTAACTTGTCAAACTTGACTAGAACCTAAGTACTTTGCAAACTCTTCAAAAGTGAATGATTTAGGCTAAGGAGTAAAGTCCAACTTGAAGACTTAGAATGATGTGAGAGGGAGAGAGAGGTAGTGGGCTGCCATATGGGCAATGAAAGGGGAGAAAATGAAAGGGCAAACAACTAGAAGAAAATGGAGAGGTAGGCTTAGTGGCCCAAGTTGCCAAGTAAAGGGAGATAGCCCACAAGATTGATGAGGGATTTGTTGTGGCCCAACCGAAAATACAAAGTTCCTTTTTTTTGTATTGGGCCTTTGTCTTTTTCTTGGCCTCTTGATTTTCCTTAGGCTTTTTCAATTCATTGGATGAGTGAGGCCGGAATTGGAAGGGTGGGGCCACACTTTTGGGGATGCAAATGGTGGCAAGAAGGGGATATTTGGAGAGTGGCAAATGTCCCTTTTTGGTGGTGGGACAAAGCTTGAGAATGGGGAAAGAGAATGGTTGACTTGCCACTTAAATTCAACCCTTTTTTGAACCTCACAGTGGCTAGCTTCCTAGCTTCTCTATCCCAAACAAATCAGCCATGAGTCCATTTTGGCGTTTACCCAAATAGCCTAAGGTAACCAAAAGTGCAAAGTAAGAAAGTAGCTTAAAGTTTAGCCAAAAATAGCCTAGTCACATGCAACACTTAGCAATTCAAAATGGAGCTAGCAATGGGAGCATGGGCACATGGCCAGCAATGGGGAAGGTGATGGTGGCTGTTGGGTGGTGGTGGGTGGTAGCAAGGTGGCGGAAGTGGTGGTCTGGTCGCCGACAGTGGTGGTAGGCGCCGAAAACCGAATTTTTTGTGGTTTTTGGGGCTGTTTTGGGAGGGTGAAGCAAAGCAACTAAAATAAACACTAAGCTAGCATGGAAACAAGAAAAAAAGGCATGGAAACAAAGAGGAGAGGAAGTGAGCATAAACACATGGTCACCATGGAAGCAAGAAGAGAACTCATGCAAGCTAAAAAATAAGCATAAAAACTGAATTTTAAAGAGGAGAAAGGGGACTTAGCTTGGTATTTGGCTCTTGATACCAATTGATGGTAATCTAACCCCTAAGGAGAAAGTTCTTCTTCCCAAGTGAGCTAGATCGTGGCCAGGCTAGGGCTTCTCCTTCCTTCTTGAGCTTGTTGGCCCTCCAATGGTGCTTGGGAGAGACTCACGGCCGAGAGGAAGATGGGAGAGCCGAGGGGCTGCCGAGGGTGAACACAACCGGCAGCGGACAAGGAGGAGTCGACGGCTCTCTGCTACAAGGCCAAGGGAACCTCCTTTAGAGGTTCCTTGGCTTAGTCGAACTTGGATCCAAAGATTTGAGTGAGTTTGCTTGAGAGTAGATGAGATTGAGAGGAAGAAGGAGAGATTTGAATGCTTGAGGTTGATAGAAGTAAGTGGAGGCCTTAGGAAAATATACTCAACCTAGGGGAAATATTACACTTCTATAATCTTCAACCAAATGAACAAGGAAGCCAAAGATGGCTTTAAATAGTCTAGGCATCAAGCCAACAAGGGAAAGCTTCTAATGGGCCTTAGTGAGTTAAAGCCCATGTGCAAATGGCTCTTCACACTTACTAAGGCAAGACTAGAATAATGAAACTAAATAACCAAAAATACAACGGGGATAAAAGTCATAAAACTTGGATATAGACGTGCACATAAATGCCTTGAAATCGAAGCATGGTCGATGCTTGAGTGTTGTGGCATTGATGCGCCGGTGTCTTGGTGGTCAAGGCCTTGGCTCCTCCAATGTGAGGAACTCATCACTGGGACTCATCAATGGCCATTCATGAGATGGGGAATGGACATCGTATGAAAATTGCCACCAGTATCAGGGCAACGCGTCTTCTTTCTTGCTATGACTGATTACTTTTCTAAATGGATTGAAGTTGAAGCATATCAAAAAGTAAAAGAAAAACACGTCGTTTCGTTCATAAAACGTAACATCCGAAGCAGATTCGGCGTACCATCAGAAATAGTATGCGACAATAGCTCTCAATTCATCAGTAGCAAGACGCGATCCTTTTGCAAACAATGGAACATTAGTCTGGTCACATCCACGCCTCGATACCCACAGTCTAATGGCCAGGTTGATTCCAGCAACAAGATCATCATAAACAACCTCAAGAAGCGTCTCACAAGGGCAAAAGGAAAATAGGCAGACCAACTTCCCCTAATACTTTGGTCCTACAGGACCACCCCGAAGAACGCGACTAGACAATCACCCTTCTCATTAGTATAAGGAAGCACAACGGTTATACCCGCCGAACTCCTCGTCCCGACAGCCAGGTATGGTTTACAAACCCAGAGCAAAATGACATCGAGTTGTCTTAAAATCTAGACACGGCAGACGGGATCAGGGAAAAAGCTAGGATACGCATGGTAAGGTACCAACAACAGGTCGCGAGAAGTTACAACAAAAGTGTCTGCGTCAAAGTCTTCAAAGAAGGAGATTGGGTCTTGAGAAAAGTATTCCAAAATACTAGAGATCCGACCGATGGAAAACTTGCACCCCAATGGGAAGGACCATATCTTATCAAGGAGATCGTCGACCAAGGAGCATATCTACTCGAGACAAAAGATGGTCAACCAATCCCAAGAAGCTGGAACGCGACCCATCTAAAGTTGTATCACTTCTAAACCTTATACTTTACTTTTAGTTCAAATTCGTTCGATTATTTTTTTCGACCATATACTGACTTAAGAATCGGAGGGCCATTGGGCTCACACCTAACGGTCACCCCTTGACCATTTCTTTTCCAAACATTTTAGACAGGGATGAAACAAGAGGCCTCATGACAAAATCAAGTTGATCAACACAAAACATTACAATAAAAAGCGCTTACACATTACACGGTCGATTGGTTCACGGGGAGTAGAGAACAATACAAACTCATTTTTACAAGACTTGTCCCAATACTACAAAGGTACATATCCTACAAGAATACAAATACACTCCTCCCTGGAACTACACAACATGTCATATGACTAACTATTACAATTACAGGTCTACGCGACCAAACCACACGATTCACCTAGGAAATGACTGACGAGTCCACCTGCAAAACAGGAAATGACACAAAAGGTACGCAAAAACAAAAGCATTCATATTAAGATGCGACCCGCGATGGTAGACGAGTCGCCAAAACCATTATCCATCCCATCTCCACGATGGGGCACAACATTCACAAGCAAGTATCACAGCGTTTAACGTGTCAACACACGATGTGACAAAAACCAAAATTGTTTAGACACACAATCATTAAAACGATCAGGATTCACTTGACTTTTCAACAACATTCGCAGGGGCAGATACTTGGTCCTTTTGCATAGGGGAAGACGTCTCCAGGATATCCTTGGCCATGCCATTGTCCGCCTCGAGATCACCTTTACCTTTTTGCTCCTCCTCTCCCAAGTCAATGATCTTGAAGAGCTCAACTCTCGAGTTCCCATTAGGATAGAAGAGCTCCATGTTTGCCCTCCCATCGTCCAAACTCCATGACGTGTGATTCCCAGTAGCGAACTCCCCGATCATCTCTAGGCGAGACTTCAGGCAATAGTAGGCTCCCACGTCGCTTGCAATGTGAGCATCCTTCACTTGAATCTCTTCAATTCTACTCTCGAGCTCCTCGACGTGAGCATGAGTCTCCGCCAACTTCTTATCAGCACGGGCAAGCTTGCCTTCAGCCGCTTTCACACGATTGTTGGCGTCAACAAGTTGGGCCTCAAGACGAGCGACATGTTTGTCCGCCTTAACACTCAAGTCCTTCACCGAGGCAAAACGCTACCAAGGCATGCTGAAACGACTACATAGAAAAAGAAGGATCATGTATACATTCATTGTACAAAAAAAACTTTGTAAATACACTTACCTTCCAAGCCAGGACGTCCGCCTCATCAATGCAATGGGTTGGATGAAGATCCTCGATCTCCTTCTTGGCAATGGGATCTTGGGCGTAGAAAGGGTCGGACAAAGACATGTCTTCAAGGTCGACCCTCATTGGTTCAGCATGCATAATCACCTTCCTTTTGGCCTCAGACGTCTTAGATGATGGCTAGTTGAGGGAGATGACTTTGGCAGGAGCAGATGCCTTTGCAACCGAGATCTTCTGCTCTAAAAGACTTTTTCCCAAGGGGGGCAAATCCATCACCTTCCTCGCTGGAACTGCAAGACGCGACCCGACTCTTCTTGGACTTAGAAGACACCATGGGAGAACAGAAGAAAACAACGCTAAAAATTCAAACTTTTACCTTAAAAAGGAGAGCTTTTACAGAGAAAGAGAGATGTAGAAGATGAGAAGGGAGATAGCCTATTTAAGGAGGTGAAAACCGTCAAATATTCGGCCAAAACGATGGTCCAATTAGAAGCCACCACATCACCTTCGCCTGCAGGGAAATCGGCAAAGAAAGATTGTGTAAAGTGAGAGAGTGGAAAGAAAGTAAATTGTCCCTTCAACCGCTTTTCGACCCAATTAACTTTGGGGCAATTGTTGGGCCTACGATTTTTATGAGATCAATTAGGTCGACCTAGTAGCCCAAGGAAGCATGAAAATTTGAAAACCAAGGCGGAGACGACGAGGGAAACAATGAGACATTGGGCCGGTAGAGAAGAATTCAGATGACCAACAAGACGCGTAACGACCCCCGCGAATCTCAGAGGATTTTATTTGATTATTTATGTGATTACTATAAGTAGCATTTGATCTCTTATGTAACAATTACATTGAACTCACTTTTGCTGAATAGAACACTAGTATACTCTCTGGCATTAATCAAAGTGCAATTTTCTCATCAAATTCTACGTCCAAGACCTACACGATTGGGGACGAAAGTATTTGATTCCGTAATCTTCTTGTTCAGAGGAGATAAGTTTATTCTTGTTATTTCTCAATATCATTCATTTCATTATTTGTCGATTATTTCGATATCTCGATCTCTTTGTTGTCTAGTTAGCCCATCTTAGGCAAGCTAGGTCGATTTGATCTTTTTGCCCCAAAACAATGATATTGGCAAGGAGCCTTGTACCCACAGAAGCATTTTTGAACCCTCGCCACAGACTTTAGGACTCGTATTCTCATATTTTCCAATCCCCCAACCTACAAATAGCAACAACAAAAGATGTAGGCGAAGAAAGTCGCTTCTAAAGATCATTTCAGTGGCCTTCACCAAAAAAAGTGAACATTTCAGTGGCATATTATACTGTATTTACTTGCTTCATAAGATCATTTCAGTTGCACTTGCACTATTCCATTTTTAATTTTTTGACTACGCATCAGTGATCTAACTTGAGACTAGATCAAAGAAAATGGTAGCAGCGTAGCTCACATGCTTATCATCAAACATAATAAGACTTTCTAGAGTTAAAAAAAAAATAGAGGCCTTGGTTTTCCAATTATCAATCTGGTTCATTAAGGATAAAAAATTGCAAGCTCGGAAAAACATATTCATCCTTCCAACTTCAGACACCACCAGTGTAAGTGTCAAAAAGCATAGACCAAAACCAAAAACAGTGCAATATTCAGTTATAAAGTTATAGCTTGTCACTTGTGTTGTCCGGAAATACAATTTTGTGTAGCTGACTTGGTACATTTCAGGCATGATGTTGAATTGCTAGAGAACATCAACTGATATAATTAAGGGATTCTAAGGCACACTTGTATCTAAAAGTAGGAACCCAAACATGTATATGCACTTCTCTTCAGCAAGTGATGCTTGTGTGTATATATCATCCAATAATAACAAGTCAGATATACATAGTACACTATTTTCAATTTTTGTTAGTTATTGTGGTAGCATAAATCTACACACAATAAATTAGTTGATGACGACGATTGATCTTCAAGGAACGCTTGAGTCTTTAAGATCTGCACCCAAGAACACGGTCAAAGAGAGGGTCAGAATCTCCCCTAAAGCACATCCGATGCTCAAGTCAGATCTCACCAAATGTCAATGATGGTTAGGGTTTCAAAGTAGGAGAATTGAATGAAAGAGATTAATGAAGGTTAGGGGTTTTTAGCGAGGATTCATCAGTTATCATAATGATTACGTTTCTAAAATCTCTATCTCATCATGTTCGACCATCTAATCAACACTTCCTAGTCAAATTACAATAATATCTTATAAATACTCATAAAAGAATATGGAGAAATTTTATTCATGTTTTTTTCTTAATTTAGTTATTGTTCTCTCAAATGACAAATCGTTGTTGTCATCTAAAACTTAACCACCTGTCGTTACCATATTAAGGTGACCAAAAAACCTCAACTAGTTTTTGTGCTAGTGCATCTTGTACTAAATATTAAGCATCCTATGTGAGTTAGATCATATAAACAAATTTGATTCACTACAGCCCTTAAATTTATGAAACAACTAACTCACCGTGATACCCTACTTATGTTTCAAGTAGTATACCACAAGAACAAAAGAACTTGAAGACGCATGGAATTTTTTGTCTCTTAAGAACTGAAGTTATGACATCATTTGATGGACATGTATAAAGCCTTGCCACTAACTGTAGGAACCTAATTTCCTATATGCATACGAAAGATTTAAACTGCAAATATACGAACATGAATTAAGGAAATCTGAAGTTTAGAAATACCGAACGAAGAACGGATGCAGAGTCGAGACCGAAATCTCTTTCCTTAATTCTGAAAATGCCCCGTAGTGTGACGATTCTTGACGTTCCGAATCCCATGATACAACTGCGATGATCTCTTGAACTGCACAACCTAGTAAAGAAAGAGCCTACGAACCCACGAATCTGTGTGTACTCTCAGACACGAAAAAGAGAAGGAGAAGCAAAAATCGAGAGCTTCTGTGTGAGACAAAACCGAGAGAGCTCCTGTGGAGGATCCCCGTGATTAACGACTAATCACCTATTTATTTCATGAGGCACAAATCGTCATTACTTTTGTAATGAAAAACCGCCGGAGTTACACTTCTGTAAAGCGTAACTCCCCCGATGGAGTTAATGGAGAGAATCATGGAGGAAGACTGGGTCAAAGCCCACTGATGGGCTTTTCTGGATCGGCCCAAAAGGATAGGGCGTTGGCTGGCCAGCCCAAGCCCAATCCGATCCAACCCGGCCCAAGCCCGAGCACGGCACGACTCGGCTCGGCTCGACCCGACTCGGCTCGGTGTGCGTGTGGGCTTGATGAGCTAGGTCCTCTCCCCATTGAAAATGGGTAATGACCCAAGGCCACAACCTTGAGTCCATTTCTCCTCTATATATGCTAGGAGATTTATCTCCAAACTTTCAATGTGGGACAAGAATTTTGCCCCCACATTTCCCAAGTTTTGCACATCATGCAAGCTACTTTGGGCCTCCATTTCTCATTCAAACGGAAATCATTTTTGTCGTATGATTACACTACGAGAGTGTGCTCGCGTAGAGGAAGCCAATGCTTCCATTTTCCGGTGTTGACGTTGGCCGGAGCCCACCGAAATTGTGCCCGGAAAAGTGCCCGGCGCCACATGCAAATAATGAGTTCCAACACTAACTCATGTATAAAGATGATAAATATTCACATGCACCCTGAGGAAAATAGAGGTTGTCCTTTAGATATGAGAGTCCATATTTTTGGATTTGTGACCCAAACCAATCAAAAGTATCGGCAGCAGACAAACTCTTTGGTGTTCTGAAGGAATATGTTTCCTTTAATCAAGATGGCAATTACTAATGATAGAATAGGATTAATAATGGAGATTTATAATCCGGATATTTTAGGTAGTCTTATTGCTTTGCTAGAATCCAACTATGACTTATGGGATAAATTAGATTTGGCCCATTGCTACTTTATCTGGATCCTATAAGGCCACACTAGGGCTGAGCACGGGCTAAGAAAACCGAACCCGAGCCCGACCTGAAAAACCCGAACCCACATGACTTCGGTTCGGGTTTCGGTATGAATTTATTAGGATTTCGGGTTCGGTTCGGGTTCGGTTTTTAGTGTGTTTTTATGTACGAATGCTATTTTGGCCCGAACCCGAACCGAACCCGAACATTCGATTCGGTCTTCAGTCCCATTGTTTTGGGGTTTCGGGTTTCGGGCTTTTCGGGTTTGGGTCGGGTTTAGGCCCATGCTCAGCCCTAGGTCACACACAATAGAGTAATTGGGCTAGATCAAAGCAACCCGAGACCCATAGTGGGACTAGGGAATTTCAGCCATATGGTAATATTGGAAGAGTGGATTATTCATCAAGTAATAATAAAGAGTTATCTATTTACTTGATGATATAAGGAAATATATCTTTTGGAAAGATAAGATATTATATCAACCATAAATATCCTTTTTTAGTTAAAATGAGATTTATCTTATAAGATATATGATATACGATAAGATAATATATATTTATACTTTCCTAATATATTATAAGATAATATTATAAAGATAATCTAATTCTAACATATCACATATACGTACATGTGATTGGGGATTGGATGGTACACCACCAAAGCCAAAAATTTGCTTCTTACGGCCATCCTTTAACTAGTTGGAAAGGTAGCTCTTTGTTTGTTCTCGTTTGTTCGTTCTAGTAGACGAAGGCAAGACGATCTAGTTCCGTGCTCGTGTGGACCAAGTAGAGGAGTCACACTTGAGGCTCCAGGGTGATCCCGGAAACAAGTTTTGCATCAAAAGGTATGTTACTCTTTCATATATGATTCGTATCAAGTTTATACATGAGATCCTAAGTTAGATGTTAGAAAACTGTTTTCTTAAATTCCGGTTAAAACATCTAAATCCCAACAGTGGTATTAGAGCCTCTTGCATAAATTGATATGATCATAATTAAAGTTGTTAATTTTGATGCATGTTCTTGATTATTTTGGTTCAATTTAGTGGTAAAATTGATATATGGATTAACTTGTATGATTAAAATTGTGATTTTAATTGATTGGATGCATAAAGTTGTGACTTTTATGTATTTAATATACTCAAAAAATAAACAGCCCCTATGAACGAAATTATGCATGCTAAAATTATGATTTTTTTGCTTAATTTTGAATCTAAAATCGATTTGTATGTTTAATTTATGCAAGAGATATGATTTATACAGTATAAATCATAATCACACATAAAAATATTTGATTTTACATGTTGGTGAAAATTGATTCAAACCCAAGAAATTTAGAATTTCATGCCTTGAATGCCCAAAGTTGATTAATTTTGTATGAAACTGGATTCATACATTATTTTTTTTTTAAATTAATTTTCTGAAAATTACACCATATTATCCTTAAAATCATCAAAATTTGTAATTGTTACAAAATTTGAGTGGGAGAATGGGTAAAACCGTGGCTGGTTGGCCAAAAGTGGTTCACGACGGTGCGTGGTGGCCGGCAGTGGCGGACCTAGGAATTATTGAAAGAGGGGGCGAAATTACTTAACATAACTCAAAATATATGTCGCTTAATATATATTAGTAATCACAAAAATCACGACAAAAGAGTTCATTACAAGAAATTGAAAATAATTAAGTCATGACACCACTCTCGACTCTTCAAACGGCAAAGGGGGTAATTAAGTCATAATTGTTGATAGGTTTTCTCAATCCCGGATCACTAATCACATCATCATCACATACTCGAGCTTTTTTAGGGCTCGATCCACCAACATTAGCATGACTATCAATATTTGGATGCTCATAAGATGTATTTGGAGGCTCGATAGTTGGAATTGTTGATTTCTTACTCCGAATAATAAATTTGTCCATAATTCTAATAAAAATTAAAGCAACTTCACATTTGGTCTTCAACCAATTTTCAATTCAAACAAAATCAATCTTAAATTACAATTTTCAATCAATTATCAATAAAATTCAACCAACAAGACAAGTAGATATAGATAGAAAACAAATCTAAATACTTAAACAAAATCAATTGAGTTCAAATTCAACAAAAACAATTTAACCAAAATCTATTCAAACCCTAAAAACATTAAAGGGGAGGCGGGGAGGGGGAGCAACCGAGACTTACAGTCTGTAAGTAGTCGACGGCCGGGGTCCGGGGATGGCGGAGGGCGGTTTCCGGTGGCGAGTCGTCACCGTGGGAGGCAGTGGCGGCGAGTGGCCGAGCCCAAGTGCACTATGCAGCGCAGCAGCCAGAAATTTCTAAACTTCAAAATTTCTGCATTCCAGAAAGGGGGAAAAGCAAAGCGGGGATTCCAGATTTCAATATTTCATTGTTTTTGAAATTTTTTTAAAAAAAAAACTGAAATGAAGACTTTATTTTTTTAACAAAACGACGTCGTTTGGCATGGGACCAAAACGACATCGTTTTGGCACCGTTTTAAAAATAAAAAAAGAGGCAAATCGTGGTCGTCTTCAACCTCGGTCTTCAGCCCCCAATTCCAAGAGCTTACAAGGGCTTCAATGGCAGCTCGCCACCGGCTCTTCCCTAATCTTGGCGGTTTCCGGGGACTAAGCGGGGGCGGCCGCCCACTCAAGCCCCCCTGGGTCCGCCACTGGTGGCCAGCGGTAGGCCAGGGGTGGTGCGACGACAGTCCGGGGGTCGATTGGCTGCGCGGGCTGGCTGGGGTGGCGGCTGCATGGTGCAGCTAGGGTGGGCGCTGAATTAGGGTTAGGGTTTGTTAGCATAAGATCCTAACTACCTTAATTAGATATGGTAACAAGATATTTTATATCTAGAGTATATTTTATCCAATTATACATGGTAATGATTAATATTGGTATTAATTCCATATATGATTTTATTGAATTAAAATAATAAGAATATTGGATTAATTATTTTATTAGATAATTTAATCTTGAAAGTCTATTCATATGATTAATAGTCTATTATTGTCTCTTAATATTTGATATTATATTTTGCATGTATAATTTAATATTATGATATTATTATTGCATGCGGTGAATAGTATGGCCCAAATAGGATAGAAAATAGAATTTGTGTATCGTTATTGTTTTCTTGTACACGATCTGTGTATCGTTATGTATTTTTGTAATTTAATTTTGAAGAATCTAGATTAGATTTACATTATGTAATACAAGAGAAGAAAATCCTATGAAGATTCAAGGATGGAGATCCAGAGGACAACCAAGGATGGAGATCCAAGAGGCAAGAAGAATATATGAAGATTAGATCTTATGGGTTTTAGGGGCCATACTAGGATCACATTTATTTATTGCATTTGTTTTGCTTTAAATATCTCTAAGTTTATGCTTTCTTGTTTATTTATGCTATTTAGTTCACTAGCAAATAGACTTGCATGATAAACCTAGTTCCCTTAAAAGAAAATTGAGATTTTGCCTTTCCAAATCAAATCATAACCTATGAGGCCCTTGGAATTTGATGGATAGGTTTTGCCAAAGCAAGGTGTCCATGCTTTGACATTGGGATAGTACGGGTAAATCTATGTAAGGGGTTTACAACCTTGATTTGGTTATACTCAACAAAAGACCAAAAGATAAAGTTTTGGATTTTGAGGCATTGGATAGATTTGACATAAGATGTAATCTCTCAACCAAGAGATATAAATGTTATAACTAGTAAAAGTTACTTACCTTGATCACATAGGATTTAGGGAAGTGCCAAAGTACGCCTAAAGTCTTATTTGAAATAGGATCTTGGAATCATTTTATTTAAAGGGAAATTTTAAAATGGATAAAATGGCACTAGCTTATTTATGTTTAAAGCATGTTTAAAAAATTTTAAGCTATTGCATGATGAGCATGATTTACATTTTGCATGTTATTTCTGTTGTAGATATCATGTCTAGAAACGATAACCTAACCATCATCAACTTACGTTCGATTCTTGAGAAGAATAAGCTGAACGGAAACAACTTCCTCGATTGAGAAAGAAATCTGAGAATTGTTCTCAGGTTTGAAAGAAGAGAGAATGTCCTTGACACCCATATCCCAACATTGACTGCTATGTCTACTCCAGATGAGATAGTAGAGGAAAAGCATATCAAAGATAAGTCAGTGATTGTCACTTGTTTTATGTTGGCTTCCATGGAATCGAGCCTTCAAAAGAGGTTTGAGAGGATGGATGCCTACACCATCATTCGTAACCTGAAAGTTATGTTTCAGGAGCAAGCGAGAATGGAGAGATATGAGACTCATAAGGCAATTCTTGATTGCAAGCTTGAGAAAGGCAAGCCAGTTAGTGCTCATGTGTTCAATATGATTGGACATTTTGAGAACATGGAAAGGCTTGGCCACCCCTATAGTCAAGAGTTGGCTACAAACATCATACTCCACTTTCTTCATGATGGATTTGCTCAATTCAAGCTGAACTTCAATATGAATAGAGTTGGAAAAACACTTGAAGAGCTACATGGGATGCTCAAAATAGCTGAGCAAAATTTCTCTGTTGACAACAAGAAAGAGATCTTGATGGTCAACAAGGGAAGAGGGTTCAAGAAAGGGGCATCTGGACAGTAGAAGAAGAACATGCAAGGGAAGGGCAAGCAAGTTGCACAACCCAAGCAGACTTCTGAAAAGGCTAAAGTAGCAGCTGACCATGACTGTTTCTACTGCCATGCCAAGGGTCATTGGAAGAGGAACTGCCCGAAATACCTAGAAGATAAAAAGAATGGAATTGTGAGTTCCAATTCAGGTATAGATGTTATAGAAGTCCTAACAGCTAAAGCTTCAACTTGGGTATTGGACTCAGGCTGTGGTTCTCACATTATTTCGAATGTGCATGGAATAAGAAGAAGTAGAAGCTTAGCTAAAGGAGAGGTAGACCTATGCATTGGAAATGGAGCAAGGGTTGCTGCACTTGCCATTGGAGATTATAGTTTACCTTTACCTTCTGGTTTAGTATTATAACTTAATAATTGTTATTTTGTGTCGTCTATTACTAGAAACCTGATTGCGACTTCTGTTTCGGATTTAGAAGGCTATGATTTTACTCTTAAAGGTCAACGTTTTTCTATTTTTAAAGATAACATCTTTTATGTCGATGCCATATTGAGTAATGGACTCTATATTGTGGATCAAGGATCCAACATCTATAACAAAAACACCAAAAATCAAAAATCAAATGATTGTAGCACCATATGTCTACGACACTGTCGTTTAAGTCACATTAGCCTAAATCGCATGAAGAAGCTCCAAAAAGGATGGACGTCTAACCTCATTTGAAACATGTGAATCTTGCCTGATGGGAAATATGATAAGGTCACCGTTTACTGGAGTGAATGAAAAGGCAACTGAGCTTTTGGCCCTAATACATACAGATATATGTGGACCAATGAGCACAGAAGCTAGAGGTGGTTACAGATACTTCATAACCTTTACTGATAATTTAAGTAGATATGGATACATATACTTAATGAAGCATAAGTCTGAATCTTTTGAAAAGTTCAAAGAGTTTCAGAATGAAGTTGAAAACCAACTTGGCAAGAAAATTAAAGCACTACGATCTGATCGTGGTGGTGAATATTTGAGTCAAGAATTTGATCTTCATTAAGAAGTTGTGGGATCGTCTCACAACTAACTCCATCTGGAACACCACAATTGAATGGTGTGTCTGAAAGGAGGAATAAGACCTTGTTGGACATGGTTTGATCTATGATGCGTTTTACTGATCTTCCAATATCTTTATGGGGATATGCTCTCACAAGTAGGGGTGAGCATGGCCAGAACCCGAACCGAACCCGAAAAGCCCGAACCCGAAAAGCCCAAAAACATGGGACCGAAGACCGAACCCGAACACTTCGGTTTGGTTCGGGTTCGGTTCGGGTCGGGTTCGGGCTAAACAGCGTCCGAAGGGGAAAAAAGGCAAAAAATGCACTAAAATCCGAAATCCAAACCGAACCCGACCCGAACCCGAACCGACCCGAAACCCGAAATGTTAAAAAGTGCGGCCCGAAACCCGAACCGAAGGAGTATGGGTTCGGATTCGGTTCGGGTTTTTCGGGCCGGGTTCGGTTCAGGCTTCGGTTTCGTCGGCCCGTGCTCACCCCTACTCACAAGTACAACTGCAGTGTTCACACTAAACGGGACTCCGTCCAAAGTTGTAGATAAGACACCATATGAGTTATGGACTGGAAGAGTTCCAAGTTTGTCTTTTCTAAAGATCTGGGCATGTAAAGTGATGCGCCCCTGCCCACCATGACTGCCACCGAGGAAGAAGAGGCTATGAGCATTCACTCAGAGGGGCCAATAACAAGATCACGCGCCAAAGCAATCATCAACGCGACACAATCCATGGTCGTTCGCATCGTGGCCAGCCAAGGAACAAAAGAGACCGCGTTCTCTTTAAAGCGTCTTCAACCAAGCCCAGAGAACGCGTTCTATGTCTGTCTTCTCTCAACCATCCAATGAACGCATTCTTTTTGAACTGAATACAATCTCTTGAGACATTAATTATTTTAGTTTTTATTTTGGGGCGTGTGTGCCACGCGTGTCGCGTGGGCTGGCCCATTTCGCGAGACTCGGCCCATCCGAGTCCCGCTATGTAGTATAAAAGGTCATCTCGACCTTCTTTACTAGGTTACGCATCATTTTAATCTAAGATTATTTGTTGAGAGCTTTTGCCTCCATCTTCTTAGATCTGCGTCACCAAATCTCTGTCTTCTCATCTCCTTCCTCCGTTGCCGACGCTACGGCCACCACTCGATCATCATCGAGATTATCCAACCCGCTGCCGACGCTATGGCCAAGCACTCAATCTCTTTCGAGTCGTTCTCCTCCGCTGCCGCCTTTTCAACACCGCATTCCACCTTATCTCCCTCAGAGACGACGCGTGCGACTTTCCACCAAGGTCAAAGATCCTTCATCACAAGCAGGAACGCATCAACTGGCATCAGAGCCTTTGATCTTGTAAGTCGCTTGTCAAGTTAACATTTGTTCACGAAATTTTTTTCTTCCCCATCATCCTTGCTTCCGCCATATTCACTAATTTTTTTTTATCTCTCATACACATGCTTGTCCCATCGGTTTCTACAAGAGAATCTCTTGGCCGATAATTGTTTGATCACCTTGCGAAAATTGTGTGATTTGTTTGCATGAAATCTGCGTAATTAATACAAAGTTTCCTTAATTGATCGTGTGAATTTCGCTTGCATATCTTGCCATATTTGCTTGTGTTGACCGTCATAACTCTCCATTAACTTTCTCTCTCCTATCGCGTCAATCTCGCGATTTCTTTCCTTAAGTTACTTAGCCGTTTATTTTTATTTTATTTCATTTAATTCTTATCCGATCTTCATTTAAGACTAAGATCTCGGATTTGAATTTCAAATTCAAAAAAAAAAGAAAAAGTCAAGTCGCATTTCAAAAAAAAAAAGAACGCGACATTCAAAAACAAGAGAAGTAAAGCCAAAATAAGGCAACCTTCTCCCCTCAACGGCAAGGCTCATCTTCTTCACCTCTCCACCGTCTAGTGTCACGTTTGCAAGTGTGTCTTGTGTGTACGTGTTCTTTACGCAAGAGGTTAAGACTTCTTTCCTTTGGTTTCGTTTGCTTTTGTGCTTGCATATCACACTTGCTTTGCTTGCCTTTAGCCGCCCACACGGCCAAAAGAACGCGCCCTCCTACGTGAACACTTGCTACTTGTTGAGTGCTTACTTGTTCTCTGGTTTTATATTGTCTTTGTGCGTTTTTACTCGCGATGGATGGACATATTGTGATAGGTAGCCTCACGGCACCCACAGGTGGGAACATCCAAGGAGAAGGCAATTGGAGATCCTTCCCATCAAGGACCTCAACACGCTCACGCACACGGTGATGCAACTCCACAATCAAATAGTGCAAAAGGGTCAAGGAACCTACCAACCCTATGGCCAAAGAAGGTATGACTCTCAAACTAGTCAAATTCCTTCCACTAATGTGCGCGGTCCCCCCCCAGGAAACACCGCGTCAAACCAACCCAGGCAGGGAAAGATCGCGACAACATCAAGCCATGCTCCTCGCGCGCCGCCATCAAAGGGTACATCACCAAACACAGAATGCGCGCGTGACGTGGAATGTTTCAAGTGTGGAGGAAGAGGGCACTATCAGAACAATTGCCCAAACAAGAAGAAGGTCCTCTTCTCCAGCATCTCTGCCGGATATGAGTCTTATGACGACGAGGACACAACATTGGAGACCATCGAAGAAAGGTTCGAAGATAATGAGGAGGCTTACACCTGTGAAGCCACCACGCTGCATGAAGGCATAGCTCTGAGCCTTGTCATGCGACGTCTCCTCACTGTCAAGGAAGCTACTCTTGGTGATCAACGCGAGAATCTGTTTCACACGCGTTGCTTGGTAAAGACCGCGTCCTTGAGCGTCATCATTGATGGAGAAAGTTGTTGCAACGTAATCAATGAAAAGGTGGTCACTCATTTCAACCTCCAGACCACTCCTCACCCACTACCTTATGGGCTCCAATGGATTTGCTCGAGTTCTGGTAACACTGTAACTCGTCAATGTCAAATTTCCTTTTCCATTGGTCAATATACTGATTCTGTCCTTTGTGATGTCATTGCAATGGACGCCACACATCTTCTGTTGGGGCGCCCATGGCAATTTGACAGACGCATTCTTCACGATGGGTATTTAAACACTTATGTGTTTACTTACCACGGGAAACGTGTCACGCTCTTACCTATGTCCCCTCACGAGATTTTACAAGACCAGGTTGAGCGTGATCGACAGAAGGCAATTGAAGCCTCCAAGAACCAAAGTGCAAGTAGTACGCGTTCTTCCACTGGACGCGAGGTCGCATCCACCGACAATGCGTCCCCTAATCAAACGCGTCCCACTGAAAGGCCAAATAACAAGCCCAAGTCCACCAAGTTGCAGGGAACTTGTGAGCACAGACTGTTGCTAGCGTGACCAAGCGACCTCACTGCCCCATTGAATGGCAAGGCCCCATGTATTATCTTAGTGCCCACGTGTTGCAACCCAGAGAGCCCTATTCAGGACGCTTTGCCAAACGCGATCTCTGAGCTGCTCGAGGAGTTCGCAGACTTATTCCCAGAGGAGCTTCCCCAAGGCCTTCCACCTTTGTGAGGCATTGAGCACCAAATTGACTTGGTGTCTGGTGCCTCCCTTCCCAATCGTGCAGCCTATCGCGCTGGCCCAGATGAAACCAAGGAGCTCTAGCGCCATGTCCAAGAACTTTTGGATCGCGGCTATGTAAGGGAATCTCTAAGCCCTTGCGCGGTCCCGTGATCCTGGTCCCAAAGAAAGATGGTTCATGGCGCATGTGTGTCGATTGACGCACCATCAATCAGATCACAGTCAAATACAGACATCCAATACCGCACCTCGATGACATGCTCAATGAGTTGAATGGCGCGACACACTTCACCAAGATTGACTTGAGGAGCGGGTATCACCAGATTTGCATGCAAGAGGGTGACGAGTGGAAGACCGCGTTCAAAACAAAATATGGTCTTTATGAATGGCTAGTCACGCCATTTGGTCTCACCAACGCGCCGAGCACCTTCATGCGGCTAATGAACCATGTGTTAAGGGAATTTATGGGGAAATTTGTTGTCGTGTACTTTGAAGACATTCTAGTGTATTCGCATAGTCTTGAAAATCATGTAAAGCACATTAGGCTTGTGTTAGAGTGCTTGAGACGCGAACAATTGTATGCCAACCTTGGCAAGTGTAGTTTTGCAGCTGACACCACCAACTTTCTGGGCTACGTGGTCTCCAAAGATGGACTCCGCGTAGATGAAGACAAAGTGAAGGCAATTCGCGATTGGCCAACACCCACCACACCAACAATGGTGAGAAGCTTTCTTGGATTGGCAGGCTTCTATAGGAGATTTATTCGAAACTTCAGTTCAATCGCCACGCCCCTTCATGAACTCACAAAGAAAAACGCCACGGTGAATTGGAAGGAGACTCACAATCACGCGTTCAACGCGTGCAACGCGCCACTACTTTAACTACCAGACTTCACCAAGCACTTTGAAGTGGAATGTGACGCGTCCAATGTGGGCATTGGTGGAGTCCTCCACCAAGAGAAGAGGCCCATCGCGTTCTTCAGTGAAAAGCTTACTGGGGCAACTGTGAATTACCCCACTTACGACAAGGAGCTCTACGCGCTAGTTCGCGTCCTCAAGATATGGCAACACTACCTGTGGCCACGCGAGTTCGTTATCCACTCGGACCACGTGGCCATCAGCTATCTGAAGAGTCAAGCCCATCTAAGCCGCCGCCATGCTCACTGGGTGGAATTTATGGAGACGTTTCCTTACGTCATCGTGCATAAAATAGGTAAGAAGAATGTGGTCGTCGACGCCCTTTCTCGCAGGTATGTTCTCCTTACTCATCTCCAGTCTAAACTCCTTGGCTTCGCGTTGATTACAGATTTATATCTGCTTGATCCTTTCTTTAAGCCCATTGTAGAACAATGCCTTAGGGACCGCGAGTTCGAAACTTACTTCTTCCATTAGGGTTACCTTTACAAAGCATGCCACTTGTGCATTCCTAGCTAACCCATTAGGAAAATCCTCATCCATGAAGCCCATGAAGGACGCGGTCATTTTGGGGTCACCAAGACTTTAGCTGCTCTTCGTGAGCATTTCTTTTGGCCGCGTATGACCACCCAGGTGATGCGCTAAATCAACCTCCCATCCCTATGGTCTCTACACGCCCCTACCCATCCCCTCAGGCCCTTGGGAAGATTTGTCCATGGACTTCATCACAGGTTTGCCTCTCTCTCGAAAGGGTAAAGATTCAATCTTTGTAGTTGTGGACAAGTTTTCAAAAATGGCTCATTTCATCGCGTGCAAGACCACACACACTGCAACTGAGATCGATGCGTTGTTCTTTGACAACATGGTGTGTTTACATGGGATACCAAAGACTGTCGTGAGTGATCGCGATACCAAATTTGTAAGTCTTTTCTGGAGAACCCTTTGGGGAAAATTGGGAACCAAACTCTTCTTTTCCACTAGTTACCATCCCCAAACTGATGGCCAAACTGAGGTCACCAATAGAACCCTAGGAGCCCTCCTTAGGACCATGCTCAAAACCAACCCAAAGCGTTGGGAGGACTTACTTACAATTGTTGAGTTTTCTTATAACAGGTCCAGGCACTCCGCGACGAAGCTGACGCCGTTCGAGGTGGTCTATGGCAGAAATCCACTGACTCCGATGGACATGCTGCCACAACCTTTGAAGGATAATGAGCACCCTAGAGCGGACAATCGCGCCGCGATGATACGGGATCTACATCAGCGGACGCAGGAGCAGCTAGAACGCCGCGCTGATCAATATGCCACACAACACAACCGTGGGCGTCACCGCGTTATTTTTGCCCCCGGAGACTTGGTATGGGTGCACCTTAGCAAAGGCCATTTTCCAGCTAAACGCAAATCCAAGCTGGCCCAACGCGGTGATGGCCCTTTCCATGTTGTAAAGGCCATTGGGGACAACGCATACGAGATCGCGATGCCACCAGACTACGGTGTCCACACGACCTTCAACGTCGCTCACTTGGAGCCTTATGTGGAACCTGAGTTCGTTGATGGTGAAGCGGGGATGCTTCACAGCCAAGTGGGGGAGGGTGATCCGCCCCTGCCCACCATGACTGCCACCGAGGAAGAAGATGCTATGAGCATTCGCTCAGAGGGGCCAATAACAAGATCACGCGCCAAAGCAATCATCAACGCGACATAATCCATGGTCGTTCGTGTCGTGGCCAGCCAAAGAACAAAAGAGACCGCGTTCTCTTTAAAGCGTCTTCAACCAAGCCTAGAGAACGCATTCTATGTCTGTCTTCTCTCAACCATCCAATGAACGTGTTCTTTTTGAACTGAATACAATCTCTTGAGACATTAATTATTTTAGTTTTTATTTTGGGGCGTGTGTGCCACGCGTGTCGCGTGGGCTGGCCCATTTCGCGAGGCTCGGCCCATCCGAGTCCCGCTATGTAGTATAAAAGGTCATCTCGACCTTCTTTACTAGGTTACGCATCATTTTAATCTAAGATTATTTGTTGAGAGCTTTTGCCTCCATCTTCTTAGATCTGCATCACCAAATCTCTGTGTTCTCATCTCCTTCCTCTGCTGCCGACGCTACGGCCACCACTCGATCGTCATCAAGATTATCCAACCCGTTGCCGACGCTATGGCCAAGCACTCGATCTCGTTCGAGTCGTTCTCCTACGCTGCCGCCTTCTTAACACCGCGTTCCATCTTATCTCCCTCAGAGACGACGCGTGCGACTTCCCACCAAGGTCAAAGATCCTTCATCACAAGCAGGAACGCATCATAAAGCTTATGTAAAACGCTTACTAGCAGATAAGCTTGCACCCAAATCAGATAAGTGCTTCTTTGTAGGGATCCTAAGGAAACTAAAGGATACTACTTCTACAATCCCAGTGAGCACAAAGTGTTTGTTGCTAGGGATAGTGTCTTTATGGAAAAAGGATTTGTTTCCAAAAAGTCAAGTGGGAGAAATGTTGATCTCGAAGAAGTTCAAGAAGAGCAACAAACTGAGAAACAAGATGACATGGATTACTCTATGTCAGAGATGACGGTATTTGGGGACCTAATCCCGCAAGGAGATGGAACTCATATACCGAAGTTAGTGGAGTCATAAGACCTTATTCCTATCGCTTCTCCGGAATCTGATTCCAATGAGGGTCCATAAAATATTGTGGCAGAACCTCCTGTTGTTCAGGCCACACGTGGATCGGATAGGCCCAAAGCGCAGCCAAAGAGATACATTGATTTTAGTGTGATTGCGAGTTTGGACATCCTGCTTTTAGAAAGCGACGAACCTACTACATACAAGCAAGTTGTGGTGAGTCCAGACTCTGAGAAATGGCATATTGCCATGAAGTCTGAAATGGATTCCATGTTTGAGAATCAAGTATGGGACTTGATAGATTTGCCAGATGGGGTAGTACCCATAGGGTGCAAATGGGTTTACAAACTCAAAACAAACAAGGATGGAAACGTAATAGTTTTCAAAGCGAGACTGGCTGCAAAAGGCTTGAAACAAATTCATGGTACTGACTATGATGAAACCTTCTCTCTAATCGTCATGATTAGATCCATTCGGATTGTAATATCCCTCATTTTTATACGGGTAAATTTCGAATTTTCTTAAGCCCGTATTGCAAGTCGGATTAAATTCAGGGAAGTACGAACATTCGGTGTAATGTTTGGTCTCTGTAATATTTTTCTGAGCAATATAAAATACAGTTAACGTATTTTTGGGTTAAGAGATCATTCGTGTACAAATATATTTAACCCGGGGTTAAGTAAAATTACCACTTAAGGTAAATAATGACAAAAGAGGAGGAGTCGGCCTATGCCTTAGCCCACACCAGCAAACAACATCAGCAACTTGCAAGCAAGTTGGCACGGCTGGCAGCTAGCCTTGATGACTCATCGGGGCTACTTGGCCTAGCTTGGACACCTCTTGGGGTACTTGTCTTCAAGATGGTCTTCGTGGTTTGCCTATAAAAGGAGAGGAGAAGTCGTGGGAGAAGCCTGAAAATAGCTCCTCACCATCTTTTGCTGTCAAAAACCCAGAAATCAGCATCCTGAGCTGAACTTTGAGCCCCGTTTGTGGACGATTCTGACATTCGTTCGATCAAGTAAAAGTTGAATCTTGGAGGTGGTATGTAGCTTAAGAGGGTGAGAAGATCAACCAAGCTCGATTCGAAGTAGAAGTCGATCGAAAGTTGGTAAAAAAACCCTTGAAGCTCACTGTTTTCACCTCTGAAATTCATGACTTTTGCTGAACTTTGAACCCGATTTGTGTGGTCATCTCGACCTTGTTTTGATCCATTTTCAGGAGGTTATTAGAGCTTGTTGGTAGCTTAAGAGGGTGGTAGACTCGCACCAAGAAGAATCGAAGCCTAAAGGGGTCGATTTGGTTCCCGTTCCAGACTCGGAAACCCTTTAATTCTAAGCGTGCGAAGCTTTCGTCGGATCTAAGGCAAGTGGCGGTTCGCTCTTGCTTATCATTCCATATTTCCATTAATTATCAATTGCTTAATTGTTAATTAATTTGGACTGATTATTGTTCATGTCTGGAAAAGGTTTTATAAACTGTTTTGGAAAATCATATAATAGGTTGTATATCTTCTAGAACGACGCTATTATTGATGATCGCCTTTCGGGCATTTATGGGGATTTATCCTAAATTATTATTGTGCTATGACTATTAGTTAGCACGAGTATTTGTAGGAACGCCTGGATTCTGAGAGGTCCATGCGCGTTTCTTTATAATTGTAAAGGGCGATTAAGACCCTGCGATAGTAAAAGTTTGGACTCTGAGAGGTTCATTCTTTTTAAGGGCAAACAAGATCCAACGATAGTAGAAGTTTGGACTCTATGAGGTTCATTCTTTCGATGTAGATTCAGAGGTTTGGACTCGGTGAGGTTCATTCCTTAGATATGGGTCCTGCGTGACAGGGACATATATTAAAAGCTTTTAATGTGTTAATCGTTTTGGAATTAAATAAGATAAGGTGCCCGAGAGCACTTAATTAATATACCTTTGGCGAGTAGTGCAGCTAAGTAAATAGTGCAGCTAGGAAAGCTCGTCTTGACTTTTGATCAGAGTACGTTCTCTTTCCAATCTGGATTCGCTGTAAGCGATGAGGTTGGTCGTGAACCGAAACATCTTAGTCAGTTTTTAAATCATCGTTATGTGGTTCTGTAAGATCCAGACTTGAATGTAGTACGTTCTCCTTCCGATCTGGATTCGCTGTAAGCGGTGAGGTTGGTTGTGAGCCGAAGCATCTCAGTCAGCTTTTAATCGCTGTTGTTTGATTCTTTAAATGTTCCAGACTTGTCATATTTCCTTAAGACTCAATCTCTTGGAGTCTCTTTCGGGTCGGTCTCTGTGGAGATTCAGTCTTCCAGAGTCGTCTCTTCTGCATATCTCTTGTTGTATTCCAGTAGGAGTGTGAAGGTTGACTATCGTACTCGGTTATTATTCGAGGGATGATGAGTTTAAACCTAGCATGACTACTTCGAACCTTCTACTTTGGTCACTTGCTAGTCTATTCAGTAGACTAACCCACGGTATTTTTGTTATCTGCATCGTCATGGTTGGTGCCGTCCGCCCGTTTCGGCACATCAGATAAAGTGTAATTGAAGAGACTAGAATGACTATGAAGACGACGGTGGTTTTTAAATGTTTTGAATGTGTTAATAATTTCTTTTAATCAGGTTGAGATCTTTGGGAGATGACCATTGTGGTCAAGATCCTTGTTTGTTTATATTTAAAAGACTTCCGCTGTACTTATTTACTCTGTATTTGTCCTATTCGGGATTGTGATGTAATCCCGGGACTCGTGTTTTATATGAATAAATGTTATCATTTTGTATTAATTGTATTTAAACGGTAAAGCCTTGGGTGACCTTGGTAAGGAACACTGGGGTCACTGGCGGTAATACCTTTCCAAATGGGTTAACAATTTGGGGGTGTTACAGATTTGGTATCAGAGCTAAAAATTTTAAAACGGGTTTGGGGATTTTACAAACCAATTTCCCGTTTTCGAAAATGCTTTAAATGGCTCTAAAGTTTCAAAGTGAAAAGAGTTTGAAAACACCGTTCATAGTCATGTCTTATATACAGTCTGATATAGTAAGCTTGCTTCTATGTCTAGAAAGACTAATTTCTTTCCCGTTGCCCCACTAGATATGGGTGCATTATGTTCTCTTTAGAGAAAACCGGGAGAAGTCGAGGTGGTTTCGCCATCTCCAATTAGGCTTGATTCCCAGTTCCCTTGTTATGGTTTGAGGTTGGAGAACCTGGCTTCTCAGTTTGAGTTCATCGGTAGAAATTACCAAGTTGATCTATTCTAAGCTGATTTTATTACGATAAGTATATCGGTATGATACTAATGTGATAAAATCCTTGGAATTTGATCAGTAAAAAGATGGTGAACACGAGGAATACTATCCATGCTGGTGCTGGACCAAGTAATGACTCCAGACCAAATGTGAGGAATGCTGTAGACCCATCAGGAGAGCCTGAGTCTGTTTTCAACAATAATCCTGGAGGCAACGACCCAGCTCAGGGCGGCGCTCCAAGAATATTTGATGAAGCGGCTGTTACAGAAATTCGAGGAATTGTCATGCAAGCGATCGCCGACGCTCTACGTCCGCGTATGCCTCAGGCACCAGGAGTGCCAGTCCCTCCAGAAGTTCCGAGGTTTGGGGAACAAGAAAACCGTGTACACCAAGAAGAAGCGGTCAGGAATAGAGGTGATTATGGTCGAGCGCTAAAGGCCATTAACTCTATGAGACCTGCCAATTATGATGGGAAAGGAGAGCCAGTCAGAGTGGCTCATTGGTTTTCACATATGGAACGGTTGTTTCGTAATGTTGAGTGCACAGAAGCGGAGAAAGTGCACATTGCTTCTCTTCAACTGAAAGAAGATGCTAGCGATTGGTGGGAGAACACCGGTCTAGCTGATCATGCTGATTTGAACTGGACCATGTTCAAATCCAAAATGACTGATCGTTTCTTCTCTCGGGCTATGAGAGAGGAGAAACACAAGGAGTTTTTGTATCCAAAGATTGATGGATTAAAGGTGACTGAGCTAGCTTCAAAGTTCAATCATCTATTGCAATACGCTGGATCAGAGGTATCCAGTGAAGAGCAGAGAATCAGGTATTTTCATGAATGGATGAACCCTGATATTAAACCATTGATGGTGCACCACACATGCTCTACTCTAGAGCAGTACGTGGATGCAGCCTACAAGTTAGAGGCAACTCTGGAGGAGTCAGCCAAGAAGCGTGATAGCCAGAGGCAAGTGCAAAACCAGCCTCAGGCAAGTGGATTTAAACGTCCCGCGCCACCTTCTGATCTTGCCAAATCCAGCAAGGCAAAGACAGAAATGACTCGAGAAGGGTCAGCTCAGCAATCGGGTCAAAGCAGAAGTCTGATCCAATGTCACAATTGTGGCGCATTTGGGCACAAGAATTTTGCATGTCGAAATGAAAAGAAGACCTGTTTTGATTGTGGGAAGGAAGGACATATGCAAAAGTTCTGTCGGCAGGGAATGCAGAAAAGAACGGAGTCTTATTAGGGGTCTGCTAATCCAAACAACAGACCTAGGTTTAAACCGGCAGAGACTCTCAATCCTTCGATGCAGACAACTGCGCAGAATAAAGGGAAAGTCCCAGTGGCTTCTGGAAGTCAGGGTCAACGCCTTTACGAGATGCGTGAGGCGGAGGGACCCTATGCTCCAAATGTTTAGAGTACTTTGTATCTGCATTCCGCTTTTGTTGGTTTGTTGTTGATGTGGGTGCTACCCAGCCTTTCATTTTGGATGGTTGTAAGTTAAGTTCTGTTTGCGACAAGGTTTATGAACCTTTTGTTGTAAATATTCTTAATGATAAAATACTTGGTTAGAACAAATCGTCTGTCGGAATTGTCAATTACCATCAAGGGTAAGAAATTCAAAGAGATTTGACCTAAATAACCATGGCTCCATACGATATAAATTATTCTCGGTATGGATTGACGGAAGCGTCATAAGGCAAGAGTTGAGGAAGCAACTCGAAGGTCTTCTTGACAAGAGTTATAAAGCTGAGTGCATCGGATTCGTGAGGGAGATATTCCGAGGATTGCGTCTTGGACAAGAGATGGTCACTACGAGTTTGTAGTCATGCCATCTGGACTTACCAATGAACTAGCAGCAATAGTGTTTGCATTGGAAACTGAGGTTACTTGGGAAACCTGAGAAACTGAGGCGGATATGCTTAGACACTTTCCCGAGTTGTTTTCGGACAAGTTTCGGGGTCGAAACTTCTTTTAAGGGAGAAGTGATGTAATATCCCTCATTTTTATACGGGTAAATTTCGAATTTTCTTAAGCCCGTATTGCAAGTCGGATTAAATTCAGGGAAGTACGAACATTCGGTGTAATGTTTGGTCTTTGTAATATTTTTCTGAGCAATATAAAATACAGTTAACGTATTTTTGGGTTAAGAGATCGTTCGTGTATAAATATATTTAACCCGGGGTTAAGTAAAATTACCACTTAAGGTAAATAATGACAAAAGAGGAGGAGTCGGCCTATGCCTTAGCCCACACCAGCAAACAACATCAGCAACTTGCAAGCAAGTTGGCACGGCTGGCAGCTAGCCTTGATGACTCATTGGGGCTACTTGGCCTAGCTTGGACACCTCTTGGGGTACTTGTCTTCAGGATGGTCTTTGTGGTTTGCCTATTCAAGGAGAGGAGAAGTCGTGGGAGAAGCCAGAAGATAGCTCCTCACCATCTTTTGCTGTCAAAAACCCAGAAATCAGCATCCTGAGCTGAACTTTGAGCCCCGTTTGTGGACGATTCTGACATTCGTTCGATCAAGTAAAAGTTGAATCTTGGAGGTGGTATGTAGCTTAAGAGGGTGAGAAGATCAACCAAGCTCGATTCGAAGTAGAAGTCGATCGAAAGTTGGTAAGAAAACCCTTGAAGCTCACTGTTTTCACCTCTGAAATTCATGACTTTTGCTGAACTTTGAACCCGATTTGTGTGGTCATCTCGACCTTGTTTTGATCCGTTTTCAGGAGGTTATTAGAGCTTGTTGGTAGCTTTAGAGGGTGGTAGACTTGAACCAAGAAGAATCGAAGCCTAAAGGGGTCGATTTGGTTCCCGTTCCAGACTCGGAAACCCTTTAATTCTAAGCGTGCGAAGCTTTCGTCGGATCTAAGGCAAGTGGCGGTTCGCTCTTGCTTATCTTTCCATATTTCCATTAATTATCAATTGCTTAATTGTTAATTAATTTGGACTGATTATTGTTCATGTCTGGAAAAGGTTTTATAAACTGTTTTGGAAAATCATATAATAGGTTGTATATCTGCTAGAACGACGCTATTATTGATGATCGCCTTTTGGGCCTTTATGGGGATTTATCCTAAATTATTATTGTGCTATGACTGTTAGTTAGCACGAGTATTTGTAGGAACGCCTCGATTCTGAGAGGTCCATGCGCGTTTCTTTCTAATTGTAAAGGGCGATTAAGACCCTGCGATAGTAAAAGTTTGGACTCTGAGAGGTTCATTCTTTTTAAGGGCAAACAAGACCCAACGATAGTAGAAGTTTGGACTCTGTGAGGTTCATTCTTTCGATGTAGATTCAGAGGTTTGGACTCGGTGAGGTTCATTCCTTAGATATGGGTCCTGCGTGATAGGGACATATATTAAAAGCTTTTAATGTGTTAATCGTTTTGGAATTAAATAAGATAAGGTGCCCGAGAGCACTTAATTAATATACCTTTGGCGAGTAGTGCAGCTAAGTAAATAGTGCAGCTAGGAAAGCTCGTCTTGACTTTTGATCAGAATACGTTCTCTTTCCAATCTGGATTCGCTGTAAGCGATGAGGTTGGTCGTGAACCGAAACATCTTAGTCAGTTTTTAAATCATCGTTATGTGGTTCTGTAAGATCCAGACTTGAATGTAGTACGTTCTCCTTCCGATCTGGATTCGCTGTAAGCGGTGAGGTTGGTTGTGAGCCGAAGCATCTCAGTCAGCTTTTAATCGCTGTTGTTTGATTCTTTAAATGTTCCAGACTTGTCATATTTCCTTAAGACTCAATCTCTTGGAGTCTCTTTCGGGTCGGTCTCTGTGGAGATTCAGTCTTCCAGAGTCGTCTCTTCTGCATATCTCTTATTGTATTCCAGTAGGAGTGTGAAGGTTGACTATCGTACTCGGTTATTATTCGAGGGATGATGAGTTTAAACCTAGCACGACTACTTCGAACCTTCTGCTTTGGTCACTTGCTAGTCTATTCAGTAGACTAACCCACGGTAATTTTGTTATCTGCATCGTCATGGTTGGTGTCGTCCACCCATTTCGGCACATCCGATAAAGTGTAATTGAAGAGACTAGAATGACCATTGTGGTCAAGATCCTTGTTTGTTTATATTTAAAAGACTTCCGCTGTACTTATTTACTCTGTATTTGTCCTATTCGGGATTGGGATGTAATCCCGGGACTCGTGTTTTATATGAATAAATGTTATCATTTTGTATCAATTGTATTTAAACGGTAAAGCCTTGGGTGACCTTGGTAAGGAACACTGGGGTCACTGGCGGTAATACCTTTCCAAATGTGTTAACAATTTGGGGGTGTTACACGGATACTCCTAGAAATTGCAGCTCATTATGATTATGAGATCTGGCAAATGGATGTCAAGATCGCTTTTCTAAATGGATATTTAGAAGAGGATGTGTACATGACACAACCTGAGGGTTTTGAGGATCCACAAAATCCTAGGAAAATATGCAACCATAAAAAGTCCATTTATGGACTTAAGCAAGCATTAAGGAGTTGGAACCTTCGATTTGATGAAGTGGTCAAACAGTTTGACTTCATCAGATGTGAAGAAAAACCTTGTGTTTACAAAAAGTTTAGTGGGAGCAAAGTGATCTTATTGGTCTTGTATGTGGATGACATACCACTCATTGGAAATGACATTCCTATATTGGAGTACTTTAAGGACTGGCTTAAGAAGAATTTCTCAATGAAGGACTTAGGAGAGGCCGAGTATATATTAGGCATCAAGATCTATAGAGATAGGTCTAAGAGACTTATTGGACTAAATAAAGGAACTTATGTGGATAAGGTCCCTTGATATGTTCAATATGAAGAATTCTAAGAAGGGATTCTTGCCTATGCAGCATGGCTTACATCTCAGCAAGAAGCAGTGCCTAGTGACACCTGCTGAGCTAGAGAGAATGAGTAGGATTCCTTATGCATTTGCAGTAGGATCCATCATGTACGCCATGGTTTGTACTCGCCCGAATGTTGCATTCTCTTTGAGCGTGTGTGGTAGATACCATTCGAGTCCAGGTGAAGCACACTAGAATACAACTAAGAACATCCTAAAGTACTTAAGAAGCACTAAAGATGATCTCTTGGTGTAGGGAAGAGATGATGAGTTAGTCGTTAATGAGATGTGAAGTTTTACAAAATACATACAGATGACAGCATTGTGATCTGTAAACTAAACCTATACTTAAGCCTAAGCGTGACAGTCACTAGGGCTAAGGGACTCAAGCACATTGGAGAATGGCTTTGAGATTGTATTGTTTTGAGATTATGGATGTTGATTTCATGATTGTTGAAACATTGCATCATGTTTGTTTTTGAAATAAAGTTTCATTATTATTTGATTGTGGTTTAGAGTTAAGTAAAATGTCGTAATAATTTATAATCATCAAATGAGATCATCATAAAAGTTATGGTGGATGAAACCTTATTAAGTGAACTGATATTATGAATTATGAGTTGTCCGTAGTCTAAGTCATTAAATTGGACATAAATGACTCAATACAGGCTATTATGTAAGTTGATTGATAGCGTCAAGTTTCACGGGCTATAGGGACATGGAGATGTCTAATCAATTACATGGACATGTATGGTGAATATGTGTTGGGCAGACCTATCTTAAGATTCTTCAAATGAGTTGTAGAATTTTAAGTTGAACTATGATTAGTATATTCCTCAGACATGAGTGCGATATACCTCTTGCTTGGTGATTGGTAGTCTTTGACATTGTCAAACACCGTTGCGTCAAAGGCGACTATAAAGGCAGTGATCGGGATTGCTGAAAATTGAGTGGGAGCTATAGTCTGTAATAACCCACCTAAATAAGAAGGGTAAAATGGTAATTTTAAAGTGGTAAAAATAAAAATTTTGAAAAATATTTTTATTCTTTTAGAGGAATAATTTAAATTTTAACGAACTTAGGTTCAAATGTGGGTTATGATAATTTTTGGTACAAATTATCATATAATAATAATAATATGATGTTAAAATAAATAAATAAGTATAAAAATGGTGGTAATTTTAAGTATAAAAATTGTCCTAAGTAAGTTATTTCTTTAAGCTAAGGATGATTTAAATTATGGTTAACATTATGTTAATTATAATTTAGATAAAACTTATCAAATTTGACCTAGAATATTTAAATAAAGTTTAACAAATTTTGTTAAAGATTTAAGTATGGTCAAACTCATAAGAAAAATAGCTTAAGTTAATTTTAACCTAAGTTAAAATTTTATATAAATTAATTTTGGGGTTAAAATAATAGTATAAATATATAATATTAAAATAAATACATTTGGGTAATTTTATATTTATTTTTTTAGTTAAAATAAGGGCATTTTTGCCACAACTTAAGAAAGTTGAGCAAAAATGTGAAAATAAGCCTAAAGAGAGGGGCCACGACTGTAATTACTGAAGATTGGTCATCTTCTTCCCCAGTCAAAGGGAGAAATTGGGGGTCGATTCGAGTTGATCTTGGTCCGAGTGAGCCACCCCTAACTGCGTCTGGAAGTCCCCTACAAAAGACCCAAGGTTGTGCCGCCGGAGGGTTGCCGGAGCCACCTCCATTTGTCCATTTTCCGACGTGGTGCTGTTCGCCGGTTGGTGGTTCGGTTTTAACCCGATTTCAGTAGATTAAGTGCTTTCCGAAAGCAAGCGTCTTCCTTTCGTCGACCTTCGTAATCTAAGGCAAGTGGTGGTCCGCTCTTGCATTTTATTCCATGTTTATCTTAATTGACAATTAATCGGTTGTCTTAATTAAGTTGGGATAAAAAGTCTAAATTGATGTTTGGAAACATTGTGTGTATAAAATGTGAAAAATGAACCTTATTACTAGGTTGTATGTATGCTAGCTATAACCTTATCTATATATATATTACGCCTCCGCTATATACACTACATTTTTTGAACTTTCGCACTACAAAAGTCTACGCAACAATCTGGCGTACGCCAAATACAAGTGCAGAAGTGAAATTCCTACAAAATACGTATTAATTTAAAAAAATTAAAATAAAAAACTCTACGCCAGTATTTGTCTCCTACGCCAGGATCTGGGAGTTGGGCCTTTTTTTGAAATTTGTCTCCTACGTTAGGATCTAGTGTACGCCAGATCCTGGCGCAGGAAAAAAAAATCTAGACGCAACAAAGTGAACAACATATTTTTGAAATCTGCATTTGACTCTAGTAATAGACGTTATCAAGTAATCAATGTTACATGGCAATAAATTTGTTTGTATCATGAGGTTTTAATATACTTTTATTCATGTACATTTCTCCACCAATTTGTTTGATATTAATTGTTTGTTATTATTATTCTCGAAAATCACATATAACTATGGTTATATCTTATAGTTATATCCAATTTGTTTATATCTTATGGTTATATTCCATAGTTATAAACTATGGTTATATTCTATATTATATCATATAGTTATATACTATGGTTATATTATATAGTTATATACTATGACTAGATCTTATAGTTATATCCAATTTGGTTATTTTCTATAGTTATATACTATGGTTATTGCATATATCTTATAGTTATATAACTATATGATATAACCAAATTGGATATAACTATAAGATATAATCATAGTATATAAGTTATATACTATGGTTGTATCATATAGTTATATACTATGATTATATCTTATAGTTATATCCAATTTGGTTATATTCTATAGTTATATACTATGGTTCTATCATCTATCTTATAGTTATATAACTATATGATATAACCAAATTGGATATAACTATACTATATAATCATAATATATAACTATATGATATAACCATAGTATATAACTAAAGGATATAACAATAGTATACAACTATAGAATATAACCAAATTGGATATAACTATAAAATATAATATATGATATAGCCATAATATATAACTATAAGATATAATCATAGTATATAACTATATGATATAAGCATAGTATATAACTATAGAATATAATATAGGATATAACCATAGTATATAACTATATGATATAAGCATAGTATATAATTATAGAATATAATATAGGATATAACCAAAGTATATAACTATAGGATATAACGATATGATGCAACCAAATTGGATATAACTATACGATATAACCATAGTATATAACTATAGGATATACCCATAAGATATAACCAAATTGGATATACCTATACGATATAACCATAGTATATAACTAAAGGATATAACCATAGTATATAACTATAGGATATAACCATAGTATACAACTATAGAATATAACTATAGAATATAACAAATTTGGATATAACTATAAAATATAATATATGATATAGCCATAATATATAACTATAAGATATAATCATAGTATATAACTATATGATATAAGCATAGTATATAACTATAGAATATAATATAGGATATAACCATAGGATATAACTATATGATATAAGCATAGTATATAATTATAGAATATAATATAGGATATAACCAAAGTATATAACTATTGGATATAACTATACGATATAACCATAGTATATAACTATAGGATATACCCATAGGATATAACCAAATTGGATATAACTATACGATATAACCATAGTATATAACTATAGGATATAACGATAAGATATAACCAAATTGGATATAACTATACGATATAACCATAGTATATAACTATAGGATATACCCATAAGATATAACCAAATTAGATATAACTGTACGATATAACCATAATATATAACTATAGGATATAACCATTGTATACAACTAAAGGATATAACTATAGGATATAACCATACGATATAACCAAATTGGATATAACTATAAGTTATAACCATAGTATATAGCTATACGATATAACCATAGTCTATAACTAAAGAATATATCCATAGCATATAGATATAAGATATAATCATAATATATAATTATAGGATATAACGATATGGTATAACCAAATTGGATATAACTATAAGATATAACCATAGTATAGAACTATAGGATATAACCATAAGATATAAGCAAATTGGATATAATTATAAGATATAACCATAGTATATAACTATAGGATATAACCATAATATATAACCAAATTGGATATAACTATACGATATAATCATAATATATAAATTTGGGATATAACCATAGTATATAACTATAGGATATAACCATATGATATAACCAAATTGGATATAACTAGAAGATATAATCATAATATATAATTATAGGATATAACGATATGATATAACCAAATTGGATATAACTACAAGATATAATCATAATATATAATTATAGGATATAACAATATGATATAACCAAATTGAATATAACTATAAGATATAACCATACTATATAACTATAGGATATAACCATAGTATATAACTAAAGGATACAACCATAGTATATAACTATAGGATATAACCATAGTATATAACTAAATGATATAACCATTGTATATAACTATTGGATATAACCATAAGATATAACCAAATTGGATATAAGTATAAGATATAACTATAAGATAAAACCATAGTATATAACTATAGGATATAACCATAGTATATAACTAAAGGATATAACCATAATATACAGCTATACGATATAACCATAAGATATAATCAAATTTGATATAACTATAAGATATAATCATAATATATAATTATAGGATATAACGATATGATATAACCAAATTGGATATAACTATAAGATATAATCATAATATATAATTATAGGATATAACGATATGATATACCAAATTGGATATAACTATAAGATATAACCATATTATATAACTATAGGATATAACCATAAGATATAAGCAAATTGGATATAACTATAAGATATAACCATAGTATATCACTATAGGATATAACCATAAGATATAACCAAATTGGATATAACTATACGATATAACCATAATATATAACTATAGGATATAACCATTGTATATAACTAAAGGATATAACCATATTATATAACTATAGGATATAACCATAAGATATAACCAAATTGGATATAACTAGAAGATATAATCATAATATATAATTATAGGATATAATGATATGATACAACCAAATTGGATATAACTATAAGATATAATCATAATATATAATTATAGGATATAACGATATGATATAACCAAATTGGATATAACTATAAGATATATACCCATAATATATAACTATAGGATATAACCATAGTATATAACTGTAACACCCCAAAACCAGAGGTGTCACAGTGCCATAGGCCCGAAGGTCTATAAGGCGATTTTAGAAAAGAGAAACCCAAAACACTTCCAATATACAAAAGTTATAACATCAAAATCCCTGCCTCAAGTGTAAACATCATTCAAACCTTTCATCAAGTTTAGAATATCAAATTTACATCCAAAAACAACATGTAGCTAATACAACATTTTCCAAACCCGGTGCAAAAACTAAGTCTTTAACTGTGAAGACGAGACTGTGATCAAGAACCCCCTTACTGTTGCTGGACCTGCAAAGACCGATTAACTGGTGGACCCGATACACCAGCCAACCGTGGAATATAAACCGAGGTTGGTTAGTCTAATGAAAGACTAACAAGAATCATCAAGCAAAAATAATAGGACATAGAAAAGTTTATCACACCATCCATCTAACGCCAATTAATAACGCATCAAAAAAATATACCATTACTGTCACGTAACCTGTACTTAATCATCATATCCAACTCTTAAATGTGCAAAATACATCCAATCCAATCACAACCACATCGAGAACATAAACGGGTGAGACTATCATCACCCTAAGTAATCATACTATCCATGGATAGGTTTAAGATAGGACACTCACCATCCGATTGTGGCCTTGAACCAACGCAAGGTCACCCTCTACGTGGCCGGGTGAGGCTATCATCACCCCAGCCTAGCTATAAGGAGTCATGCCCTCCTTATAGCCGAAACAAACAATCAACCAATCAACAACCAACAAACGACTCACAACAACTAACAAACAACCAACAACCAACAACAACCAATAACCAACAAACAACCAATATCCAACAACAAAACCAATAGCCAAGCAAACAACCAATATCCAACAACAAAACCAATAGCCAAGCAAACAACCAATATCCAACAACAAAACCAATAGCCAAGCAAACAACCAATATCCATACATTCAACCATTAAACTCTACGATTGCTAATCTAGATCAATATAACCGATAAATGTAAAATCAATTACTGAACATTAATATACGAAAATAATTATACTAAAAGATATATGTAAAGTACGAGCAAGAATCAACTTGCCTTAAACTTAATGGCAACGACCCTAAAAACTCGTCAACTCCGCAAGCTAGGGTCAACAACCTTAATCTTAGAACCTGGAAATTTCCAGTCGCCAATCAAATGCATACGCAGTCCAAAGGTGCTCCTAAACAAGAGAATAAATCCCAACTTGTATCTCTAATTAACCAAGTCAAAGGCCTGATTTAGAAAGACTTTCACACACAAAAATTAGAAATCAACCACCCAAATACGTACCAACACACTAGCCAAAAATCAGAATTTCTGGATGTCCACAAATCCCTGCAAAATCTCAAACCAAACTGCCCAATTCCAAATCTGTCCAATTCCCATTCAATAACTGAACCAAATCTGCCAATTTTAACAAACAATTAACGACTAATTCAACCCTCACTTCAGATAGAATTCAGCCAAATAAAACCATGCAACAATTGCGTATACCTTGACGATGGCTCGCCTTTGCCGCCGAGGCCGGGCTTCACGTCATCGGGAAGTGCAGCTGTAGCAGCGACATGGCAATAGGTCACAGCTGCTCGCGTTCAAGCTTCTAGCAGCTGGTCGCGGCTCGCACAGCAGCGGTTCGTGTCTCGCCTCAGCAGTGGTTCACAAGCAGCAGCTGGAACGTGTTCACCGGCAAGAAATCGAGCAGCTGAAGAGAGGGAGATGAGCTCTGCGGAGGGGTTCTCACGAAGGGGACAAGGGTTTGATCCACTTTCTTCCCTTTTTACTGAGTATATAAGACCCACTTTTCTGCCTTTGATGAATATAAAGTCATGACAATTTTTACCATTTTAATATATATATATATATATATTGGGGTATTTCATTTTCCCCCCTTATAGGAGTTTCGTCCTCGAAACTTAAAATCAGAATAGGTTCGGGTATCGATCTCTCATGACCGACTCCATTTCCCAAGTCTCTTCTGTTGTACCGTGCTTAGACCATAAGACTTTCACCAAGGGAATGACCTTATTCCTCAATTTCTTATGTTCAACAGCTAGAATTCTTACGGGTGATTCTTCAAATGTAGCATCAGGTTGAAATTCTATCTCCTCAAATCTCAGAATATGGGTCGGGTGATACACGTATTTCCTCAACTGTGACACATGAAACATATCATACATTCCACTCAATTTCGGCGGTAACGCTAATCTGTAAGCTACAGCACCAACTCTCTTCAGAACTTCAAAGGGACCAACATAATGAGGACTCAACTTCCCTCGTTTCCTAAATCTGAACACTCCCTTAGTCAGTGAGACTTTCCCAAATACGTGGTCCCCAACATTAAATTCTAAGGGTCGTATACGAATATCTTCATACGACTTCTGTCGACTCTGAGCTGCCAACAATCTCTAACGAATCACTGTAATGTCGTCCTTAGTCTTCTGCAAAAGCTCAGGAGCAACTAGAACGGCATCGGTCATATCGTCCCAACACAATGGTGATCTACACCGACGACCATACAGAGCCTCATAAGGTGCCATCTGAATCGACGCATGCCAACTATTATTGTATGTAAACTCCACCAGATGTAGATTGTCTTCCCACTTTCCTGGCCACTCCAAAGCACAAACTCGAAGCATATCCTCTAAGGTTTGGATTGTTCTTTCAGACTGACCATCAATTTGAGGATGCAAGGATGTGCTGAATCTCAATTGTGTCCCCATTGCCGTATGCAAGGACTTCTAAAAACGAGACACAAATCGTCCATCTTTGTCAGACACAAAAGTCTAAGGAACGCCATACATTCTAACTAATCCTCAAGAATAAGAAATATGGGCGCCTTCCCCTGAGTAATATCAATGCATACCCTTTTTTAAAAATGGATCATGCGGTTGCTTCTCTTTGATCGTCTCCATTAATGTCGACTGAATCTCTAACACACTCAAATGCATTCGATCCTTCCCAATCCATACTTCAATCTCGCTTATTATAAGCTCTCGTTGTAGCTCAGGCTGAGTTGTCAAACAAGCGACCATATGCCTTGGAGTCGACTTCCTAATCAAAGCATTTGCTACCAGATTAGCCTTTCCTAGAGGATAAAGGATATCTATATCATAATCCTTAATCAACTCTAGCCACCGTCTTTGTGAAATACCCGAAAATATGCGGATAAAATACCCGATATATATATATATTTATAAAAGGAAAAAAATGCCGACTTTGACTTAGGTCTGATTTTGATTTGGGGATTTAATGTGAATTGGGATTTTCTTTGGGATAAAAATTGGAACCCTTGCCTCCTTGTTCTGGTGTGCACCGCAAAGAGAACCCTTCTCCTTCTATCTCCTCCCTTCCTCTCGTCCGTTCAGATGCTCCTCCCGCCAGTGAGGGAGACCGCAGCTACTGTCGACCACCACCACTGCCTTCCTTGGTTCGGATCGTGACGAGCTGGCGTGAGTGGTGGCGAGCTACTGAGCAAGCCGCGAACCAGCTACAGGAGACGGACCACGTGTTGCTGCTGATGTTGCCTCGTGTTGCTGATGTTGTCGCGTGCTATTGCTGCTATTAATTGAGTCGCCACTGCTGGTGCTGCTCCTCCAGTGACGCGAAACCAGTCCCGACGATGAGGGCTCGGTCGACAGCAAGGTAAGGCCGAAGTGCATGGTTTTATTT
Source organism: Rheum nobile (assembly GCA_027886185.1). Classification (NCBI taxonomy): domain Eukaryota; kingdom Viridiplantae; phylum Streptophyta; class Magnoliopsida; order Caryophyllales; family Polygonaceae; genus Rheum; species Rheum nobile. Next base: position 354,261 of record WOAB01000566.1, on the reverse strand, counting down.
GGCTGAATATATATTTATGAACTGTTGAATTCGTGAATTCGTTGGATTGTTTGCTGAATTCGTGAATTGTTTGACTGTGTGGGATTGGACTGAATTCGAGAATTTGTTTGCTGAATTTGTTGGATTTAGCAGCAAAGGCATGATTTGATTTTTAGTTTGGGTAACATTTTGATAGTGATTAAGTGGAATTGGTGTGGTTGCGGACCTAATTATTTAAGGATTTATTTTAGGGTTTGAATTTGGGGGTTTGTTAGTATTGGATTGGAAGAGTTATTTAACGCCAGGGTTTTCCTCGGATTGATTTCGCAGGTTCGTTCGAGTTGGTTGGAGATTTCTGAGGTCGTGGTTGTCGAGTTTGAGGCAAGATGATTCTTGCTAACCTTTCGTATATTTTTATAAAATTACTTTCGCTTTCTATCTTTGTTCAGTAATTGATTTTACATTGTCTGAGTGTGTTAATCTGGATTATTGGTTGTTGAATTTCATGGTTGGATGTGTGTGTGTTGGTAATTGTCTTGTGTTGAAGATCGGTTGTGTGCTTGATTAGTGGTTTTATTGATAGATATTGGTTTTGTTATTTGAAATGGTTGAATGTGTGGATATTGGTTTAGTTGTTTGACATTGGTTGTTTGCTTGGATATTGGGTTTGTGTTGAATGTTGATTGTGTGAATAATTATTGGTCGTGCATTGGATATTGGTTGTGTGCTTTGCCATTGGTTCTGTGTTGGATAATTATTGTTTGTTTGGTTGCTGGTTTGTTGGCGGATATCGATTGTGTGTTTTGTTATTGGTTATATGTGCTGGGTTATTGGTTTTGTGTTGAACCTGGTTGAATGTGTTGGTTGTTGTTGCCTTGTATTATGATTGATTGGATGTTGGTGTAGTAGTTGATTGTAGCTAGTTGTGGATGATTGGTTGTGTTGACAGATGGAGGTGGTGGGTTGTTGGTGGATTGGTGATGGTTGGTTATGGAGCCGGGGTGAGGGTGTGACCTCATCCGACCGCGTGAGGGTGTGACCTCCATTGGTTAAGGCTAGGTTGGATGGTTGAAAGTCCCATCCGGTGGTGGGTGGTTGGTGGATTGGTGATGGTTGGTTATGGAGCCGGGGTGAGGGTGTGACCTCATCCGACCGCGTGAGGGTGTGACCTCCGTTGGTTAAGGCTAGGTTGGATGGTTGAAAGTCTCATCCGGTGGTGGGTTGGATTGGAGGTAGGATCAGAGTTTGGATCGGGTGTTGGATTGTGTGTGTTGCCAATTGTGTGTATTGACAATTGTGTGTGTTGGATTGTGTGTGAATTGACATCTGTGTGTGTTGACAGTTGTGTGTGTTAGACTGTGGGTGTTGACATGTGTGTGTGTGTGCAGTTGTGTGTGTTGACATGTGTGTGTGTGTGTGCAGTTGTGTGTGTTGACACTTGTGTGTGTTGGTAGTTGTGTGTTGGATTGTGTGTGTGGACGTGTGTATGTGTTGACACTTGTGTGTGTTGGGTGGGTCAATATGTGTTGGGTTGAGGTGTATGGGTTGCGGCTCATGTTAACGAACAGGCGGCATCGGAAGGGTGGCTGGCCTGGGTCGTTATGTTTATTTAATGTGATGATTGTCTTGCTTGTGCTTATGTGTTCGTTGATGCGTAGGTTGGTTGGAATGTGTTAGTACAGTAGTGAGTTCGGTATGATTGGTTAGCCTTGGTTGTAAGTCAGTAGTAAGATATGTGTATATGTTTCATATGGTTGATGATTAAGGTATTAGTAATAGAGAGAAAGATTGATTGGATTGTCTTATTCGTTTATACTTGTGGTGATGTTGAGGTTGGTTTGATGAGGTTAGCATAGTGAAGAGTTGGATAAGAGTGAGGAATGAATGATTATGTGATAGTGTGTGTTTATGTCTTAATGTGCGGTCGATATTGGTTGATTGATATGATTAAGTGTAATTATGATATTATATATATATATGTATATATTGTGTGTGTGTTGTCATTTGAGATGAGTTGATTGGTGATAATTATATGTGTTTTGAAACTGTTTTGGCTTGAGGAGTCTTGCCAGTCTTGATGGAAGACTGACCAACTTCGGTTTATGTGCCGTGGTTGGCTGGGATATCGGGTCCCCCAGTCAACCAAGCTTTGCAGGTTTGCAGCAACAAGCGGGTTCTAGATCACATATGTGTCTTCACAGTTAAAGATTTTGTTTTGCTGCGGATTTGAAAAGGTTGTATTAACTATTCGTTGTTTTGGATTTAAATTGATGCATTAAACTGGATGACAGGTTTAAGTGTTGCTTTAATCTTGAGCAGGGAAAGTTAATGTTGTTAACTTTTTGTTTTGGGAAGAGCTTTGGATTTCTTTTCTTTTAAAAACCGCCTTATAGTCCTTCGGGACTATGGCACTGTAGCACCTCTGGCCCGGGGTGTTACACTTTGTCTCATGTTCAACTCTCTCTGAATAAAAATATACTTCAAGCTCTTGTGATCAGTGAAAATTAGACAACTTAACCCGTACAAGTAATGTCGCCAAATCTTAAGGGCAAAGACTACAGATGTAAGTTCAAGATCATGTGTGGGATAATTCACCTCATACGGTTTGAACTGACGAGAAGCATATGCAATGACCTTCCCATTCTGCATTAGAACGCAATCCAGACCTTGCTTAGAAGCATCACTGTAGACGGCAAACCCTTATGTTCCCTGCGGTAAAGCTAACACTGGCGCACTAGTCAAACACTTCTTGAGTTCTTCGAAACTCTCCTATCCTCTCCCGTCCCATTCAAAATTCTCAGCCTTACGCAACAGATTGGTTAGCGGTTGAACAATCTTAGAAAATCCCTCCACAGACCGCATGTAGTAACCCGCCAGTTCGAGAAAGCTCCTAACTTCGTTAACATTCTGAGATTGTTTTCAATTTGCTACTGCTTCGGTTTTCTGCGGATCTACCATCACACCCTCGTTAGATATCACATGGCCAAGAAATGCTACTTTAGGTAACCAAAAGTCACGTTTAGACATCCTTGCAAATAGTTTATGTCGCCTCAACACTTCGAGTACATCTCTGAGGTGAGTCTCGTGGTCCTCCTTACCCGAGAATGTACTAAAATGTCATCAATGGAAACCACTACAAAACGATCCAAGTATTCTCTAAAACATCGATTTATTAAGTCCATGAAAACCCACGGAAGCATCAGTCAACCCGAAAGGCATCACCACAAATTCATAGTGACCGTACCTTGTTCTAAAGGCAGTCTTTGTGAATATCCTCCTCTCGAATCCTAAGCTGATGATACCCTGATCTCAAGTCAATCTTTGAAAATACTGTAGCTCCTTACAATTGATCCAACCAGTCATCAATACGAGGAAGCAGAAACTTATTCTTGATAGTCACTTTATTCAACTCCATATAGTCGATGCAAAGTCGAAGGTAACCATCCTTATTTTTAACAAACAACACAAGCGCGCCCCAATGAGATGCACTTGGCCTAATAAAGCCTAACTCCACCAGTTCCTCTAACTGCTTCCTCAATTCTAGCATTTATACTGGTGTCATCCGGTATGGAGCTCGAGAAATCGGCGCAATTCCTGGTTCTAGTTCAATAGTGAAATCAACATCACGTCTCGGTGCTAGCCCTAGCAGTTTCTCAGGAAATACATCTGGATATTCGCGAGCGATGGGAATATCTTCTAACTTTACTTCATCCTTTCTCCCTTCTAAGGCATAACACACATAACCGGCACAACCTTGTCTTAACAGTTTTGCAGATGTCATCGCACTAATAATTCTGCCAGAGTCTCTAGGATCATGACCCTCGAACACATGCACTAAACCCTCATCTGTTGTTACAGTAACTGTCTTCTTTCTGAAATAAAAAACGGCACCATGGCGAGAGAGCCAATCCATACCTAGAATGAGATCGTAGTGCAATATATGGATAACTATAAGATCGACCATCCATTCTCGACCACCTATGATGATCGAAAAGTTTCTAAGTCCCCTAGTCCCTACTAATTTATCACCCTTAGGCAATCCGACAACAAAAGGTTCACACTCCAAATCGCATACTAGTCCAAGTCTATCAACGCAATTCTTAGCAATAAATGAATATGTAGCACCTGAATCAAACAATAAACGAATCGGTTTAGACCGAATAAAAATCGTACCTGTAGTCACAGGCGCATTCTACTCCTCAACCCAGCTGAACCCATTGTTGTGAAATCCTACTTCTTTCGGTGTAGACTGAGTCCTCTGTTTCTTACCACCTCAAGCATCAATAGTCTGATTAGAATTATCCATAGCAGCCTCCCTGATCAAGCACTCATTAGTATACTTCTCAAGGGTCGTACAACTATGCCTCGCCATCAAAGGTTTTATCTCAGGATACAACCATCTATGAAAGTGATTAATCTTGTCTTTATCATCCTTGACAATAACAGTAATATACGTCAGCTTCCTACAGAATCATCAACTACTAGACTACATGCATCTACCCTTTGACGATAAGCCCGAGGGCCTCGTCCTCTTCCTCGCCCACAGCCTCGACCTCAAACACATCCCGCTTTCGGGGGCATACAGAATGTAATTACTCATCAATACTAAACATCGTATATAAAACTTATCAAACACAAACTTACCTATGAGTAACAACAATGGTCCCCGATCACACGATTGTTTCACAATGTTAGAGAATAGTTTTTTTCCATGTCAAACACTTGGAAAAACATTTTTTTGAATAGCTCTGATACCAATTTCTATAACACCCCAAAACCAGAGGTGTCACAGTGCCATAGGCCCGAAGGTCTATAAGGCGATTTTAGAAAAGAGAAACCCAAAACACTTCCAATATACAAAAGTTATAACATCAAAATCCCTGCCTCAAGTGTAAACATCATTCAAACCTTTCATCAAGTTTAGAATATCAAATTTACATCCAAAAACAACATGTAGTTAATACAACATTTTCCAAACCCGGTGCAAAAACTAAGTCTTTAACTGTGAAGACGAAACTGTGATCAAGAACCCCCTTACTGTTACTGGACCCGCAAAGACCGGTTAACTGGTGGACCCGATATACCAGCCAACCGCGGAACATAAACCAAGGTTGGTTAGTCTAATGAAAGACTAACAAGAATCATCAAGCAAAATAATAGGACATAGAAAGGTTTATCACACCATCCATCTAACGCCAATTAATAACGCATCAAAAAATATACCATTACTGTCATGTAACATGTACTTAATCACTCCTATCCAACTCTTAAATGTGCAAAATACATCCAATCCAATCACAACCACATCGAGAACATAAACGGGTGAGATTATCATCACCCTAAGTAATCATACTATCCATGGATAGGTTTAAGATGGGACACTCACCATCCGATTGTGGCCTTGAACCAACGCAAGGTCACCCTCTATGTGGTCGGGTGAGGCTATCATCACCCCGGCCCAGCTATAAGGAGTCATGCCCTCCTTATAACCGAAACAAACAATCAACCAACAACAACAACCAATCAACAACCAACAAACGACTCACAACAACTAACAAACAACCAACAACAACCAATAACCAACAAACAACCAATATCCAACAACAAAACCAATAGCCAAGCAAACAACCAATATCCAACAACAAAACCAATAGCCAAGCAAACAACCAATATCCAACAACAAAACCAATAGCCAAGCAAACAACCAATATCCACACATTCAACCATTAAACTCTACGATTGCTAATCTAGATCAATATAACCGATAAATGTAAAATCAATTACTGAACATTAATATACGAAAATAATTATACTAAAAGATATATATAAAGTACGAGCAAGAATCAACTTGCCTTAAACTTAATGGCAACGACCCTAAAAATTCGTCAACTCCGCAAGCTAGGGTCAACAACCTTAATCTTAGAACCCGGAAATTTCCAGTCGCCAATCAAATGCATAGGCAGTCCAAAGGTGCTCCTAAACAAGAGAATAAATCCCAACTTATATCTCTAATTAACCAAGTCAAAGGCTTGATTTAGAAAGACCTTCACACACACAAAAAATAGAAATCAACCACCCAAATACGTACCAACACACTAGCCAAAAATCAGAATTTCTGGCTGTCCACAAATCCCTGCAAAATGTCAAACCAAACTGCCCAATTCCAAATCTGTCCAAGAATCCAAATCTGTCCAATTCCCTTCAATAACTGAACCAAATCTGCCAATTTTAACAAACAATTAACGACTAATTCAACCCTCACTTCAGATAGAATTCAGCCAAATAAAACCACGCAACAGCAGCGTATACGTCATCGGGAAGTGCAGCTATAGCAGCGGCAGGGCAACAGGTCGCAGCTGCTCGCGTTCAAGCTTCCAGCAGCTGGTCGCGGCTCGCACAACAGCGGTTCGTGTCTCGCCTCAGCAGTGGTTCGCACGCAGCAGCTGGATTGTGTTCACCGGCAAGAAATCGAGCAGCTGAAGAGAAGGAGATGAGCTCTGCGGAGGGGTTCTCACGAAGGGGACAAGGGTTTGATCCACTTTCTGCCCTTTTTTACTGAGTATATAAGACCCACTTTTCTGCCTTTGATGAATATATAGTCATGACAATTTTTACCATTTTAATATATATATATTGGGGTATTTCAATAACTAAATGATATAACCGTAGTATTTAACTATAGGATATAATCATAGTATATAACTAAAGGATATAATCATTGTATATAACTAAGGGATATAAAAATTGTATATAACTATTGGATATAACCATAAGATATAACCAAATTGGATATAACTATAGGATATAACCATAGTATATAACTAAAGGATATAGCCATAGTATATAACTATAGGATATAACCATAAGATATAACCAAATTTGATATAACTATAAGATATAATCATAATATATAACTATAGGGTAAAACGATATGATATAACCAAATTGGATATAACTATAAGATATAATCATAATATATAATTATAGGATATAACGATATGATATAACCAAATTGGATATAACTACAAGATATAACCATAATATATAACTATAGGATATAACCATAGTATATAACTAAATGATATAACCATAGTATATAACTAAAGGATATAACCATAGTATATAACTAAAGGATATAACCATAGTATATAACTATAGGATATAACCATAAGATATAACCCAATTTGATATAACTATAAGATATAATCATCATATATAAATATAGGATATAACGATATGATATAACCAAATTGGACATAACTGAAAGATATAATCATAATATATAATTATAGGATATAACGATATGATATAACCAAATTGGATATAACTATAAGATATAACCATAGTATATAACTATAGGATATAATCATAGTATATAACTAAAGGATATAACCATACTATATAACTATAGGATATAACCAAAAGATATAACTATAGGATATAACTAAAGGATATAATCATAATATATAACTATAGGATCTAACCAAATTGGATATAACTATAAGATATAATCATAATATATAATTATAGGATATAACGATATGATATAACCAAATTGGATATAACTGTAAGATATAACCATAGTATATAACTATAGGATTTAACCATAAGATATAACCAAATTAGATATAACTATAAGATATAACCATAATATAATACTATAGGATATAACCATAGGATATAACCATAGGATATAACTATAGGATATAACCATAGTATATAAGTAAAGAATATAACCGTAGCATATAACTATAAGATATAACCAAATTGGATATAACTATAAGATATAACCATAGTTATATGTGATTTTCGAGAATAATAATAACAAACAGTTAATATCAAACGAATTTATGGAGAAACGTATATGAATAAAAGTATATTAAAACCTCATGATACAAATGAATTTATTGTCATGTAACATTGATTACTTGATAACGTCTATTACTAGAGTCAAATGCAGATTTCAAAAATATGTTGTTCACTTTGTTGCGTCCAGAAAAAAAAAATATTCTTGCGCCAGGATTTGGCGTACACCAGATCCTGGCATAGGAGACAAATTTCAAAAAAAGGCCCAACTCCCAGATCCTGGCGTAGAGTTTTTTTATTTGTTTTTTAAAAATTATTACGTATTTTGTAAAAATTTGCCTTCTGCACTTGTATTTGGCGTACACCAGATTGTTGCGTAGACTTTTGTAGTGTGATAGGTCCAAATCCTACCCCGCAAGTGTACGGGTTCGGTTGTAGTACCAAGGTGTCGAACTCAGGGACTATGTAGTAGTACCAATTGCCAGATCAACTAATACACTAAGTCATAAATAAGAAAGGTTTGCGATTCGATTTCAATGGTAACAAATGTCAAGTAAAAAGGGAATTATCAGTTGGGAAAAGGCTTCCAAGGTTAGGATCCCCACAATGGTGTTTCGATAGATTCTAGACAATATCTGATTAGATTTCAATGTGAATGTCATTTGAAGGACCCACTATCTAATGTCAACATTACCTCTTTTCAGACGAATAATGCATGTACCTAGACTCGACTAGTAGTCACTTTTACACAAAGCTAATCTCATTAAGGTCCATTAAGTTCTGTAAAGATCAATGAACAAATAGAAACAACATTCTCTTTCGCGCTCCGCGGAATCTACTCAACCATAAATCAATTCGATAGTCAAGTACCACAAGAGGGATTAGGTCACTTTCGCACAAATAATCCTCAAGTTCTATCCTAGGGATCTAACATGCATCAATCTTCTATTATCATTTTCTCCTTTCGGTATCCAATTCAAATAGAAATCCCAATTACGAATCAATTAGGTCATTAAGCATCCTAGGATAGAATCAAATCTCATTCAAATATTCATTCAATCAAATACCACATTCAAACCTACCTAATTCACCATTGGGTTCACCCAACCCTAGAAAAGGAGGTTTAGCTAGACATGAGAGAAAGAGAAATCAAATTCATTGAAAGAGACAACATACCATTTGTATTTCAAAAGAGATTCAATCCTCAAGCGATTCAATGTAGCCAATCTCCAAGATCTTCCCCTAGGGTTTTTTAGAGTTAGAAAACGTAGATGCAACTGTTCCGCCCCCAAATAGATGTTTTTACAAGTCTTTTATACCCCCCTCAAAATAGCATACGACACACGGAATAAAACAAGTCGGAGAAAAATCACGAAACCCGACTCGGTCTAGAAACTCGGCCGGGTCACGGGCCGAGTTTCCGTCAGCATCGCTGACTTGAGCGACAACTCGGTCGGGTCTCGACCGAGTTGTGTCCAGTTAACATTCTTGGGCCAAACTCGGGCAGAAACTCGGTCGGGTCTCGACCGAGTTGTGCTCAGTTGATCCACTGAGTTGTCTTGTGCCGGCTCCTGACTCGGCCGGAAACTCGGCCGGGTCTGTGGCCGAGTTTGGTGCAGTTTTCTTCCTTGATTGTTGCCTCGAACTCTCTCCTTCATCGATTCCTTGGTCCCGCCTCCTTCTTGTCATCCGCACACTTGACGTTGGCATCATCCCTTCGAGCCCTCTACTCGAACATCTTCGTATTGAAGCTCACATTCTCCAAAAACGCCTCCTAAAGATCCTGAAATGAAACGAACGCAAGAGTAGACTCCGAACACTACAAATCTACAAAAACCAAATAAAACTAAAAGGAAAAGGAACAAAACAAACCAAAATAGCAGAAATAAACGTGACCTAAACTAGCCTAAATGCATGCTATCAAATTCCCCCAAGCTTGAACCTTGCTTGTCCTCAAGTAAGAAATCAATTCGACACCCCACAAGACGAACAAGTCGTGCATCCATCTCAACAATAGCCTAGGCAAGAATTATAGAAGCAAGGCTTGACAACCGAAATCATAACATGCATTTGTAACATCAAAGAGATTAAGCAGGCATATCCATTCTAAACCTCACATAGGACAATGTGTTTTCTCTCTATCAAGTGTTTAAAATGGGACATTTAACGCTCAAATCTCACTAATGAAAACTTGACTACCATAAGGAACTTTGCACAATACACAAATCAAGAGGTCTTTTATTAGGTTGTAATGAGGCCAAGGTAATGACAAGTAGGTAGGGGAATTGTTCGGTCATGTGGTGCTAGTCCGAGGAACATCGGAAATATTATATCCTGACTAAACAAAAGAATGCACCGAACCTTGAAGAACTCAACAATCGACCCCAACCACTATGCTTCACTTGATTTTCGTTGATCCACCATTAGCAAAACTGTTTCCACTCCAATGATTCATCGAGACACAAGCATTTGTGAATGCACTCGAACACTAAGTAATGTGGAGAACGACTTTCACTTTTTTTTTTCTTGTTTTTTTTTCTACCCAAGAACTTTACAATTGCAATACATAAACAAACTCCCCCAAGATTACTTCCCAAGCATAAAAATACCAAACATACTCATATGTAACACCCAAGCACTCATACAAATCAAAATAGAATCTTCCTAGCTACTCGGAGGGGAGAAAGGCTAATAAAATGAGGCTTGGCCAAATTTTGTGAAGCTTATCATAAAAAAAATGGAGAATGAAGGCTCAAAGGGGCTAACCTAAGGGGAATTTAATGTAAAGGGTAGTCATGGGTAAATGGGTTATCAAACTAATTGCCACAATCATTTTCTGTGCATGTACAAAAGTTATGATGTGGTCTTGAAAAATAGTACAAATGCAAGTTATAGAGTAAGCAATCAAGAGTGAGCATCACACATAAACAGAAAGGACTCATGAAAGTATAGTAGTCCTAATACAGGCCAAAAGAATCTCACATGGCTTTTTGTCTAGAATTTCACTGCCAACTTAAATCTCAAGAATATGCATGTTCATCCAATCATCAAACAAGTTCAAAACCAAGCTAGACATCATCAAAACTTCAAACACTTCAAACAAGTCTAGGGGATAGAACTGAAACTTTTAGGAGACAAAGGGCTTGCTACTTGAAAGCAAAATGATAGCTCCTATCATGCACTATTTTTATTTTATTTTTTTCTCTTTTTTTTTATATGCAAAGCTAAAAATGCAACTAAAAATGCAAACTACATGCAATGCAAAACGAGAATACACCCCTCCCCCAAGCTTAAACCCGACATTGTCCCCAATGTAGAAAGTAAACCGTAAGGAAGAGAAAGTACTCACAATGACTCTACTCTTGTGAAGGTGGAGGTCCGGGAGGCCAATGCCCGGAAGAGTGCCAACTACGAACGTCACCATGCAGATTATCAATGCGGTTGTTGACGTCAGCATGCATATTATCCATGCGGGTGTTCATGGCAGAAAAACCAGCCATCATGTCCCGCTGCATACACTCGAGCATAGAATAAAGATGCAGATCATGGCCATGTGAACTCCCAGCAGCGGGACCGGACTCATCAGCATCATCGTCATCATCATCCTCTTCTTCTTCGTCCATGGGGTCGGCCCTCGGGACGGATGGACGCGCTCGAAGCTGGTCACGATGGGGATCAGAGGGAATAGGACGCACATTCCAATTAGCTTGCTGCTGGAGTGAAGTCCGCTCTGGATTGGGAAGATGGAGTAACCGGCCACCCTTAGGAGCCTCAACCATAGGGAGCACCCAATACCAAGAAGCATTGTGCTGGACAACTACCCTCATATTGGTGAGCAGGGAAAAATCAATGGCGTTGGACTGAAGGTAATCACGGCGCCCCGCCAAAGGAATGCCAAAATGCCGAGCCAGAGCACTCACCAACCCACCAATGGCAATAGTCCCACTGACCTTATGGCTCACCAAGCTTAAGTGACTCATCCGGAAAGCAGCAGAATTGATCTCATGGCCATTCAGGGCAACACAAAGAACAAAGACCTCTTTTTTGGAGGCACTGTTCTCACCTCCATCACCGCGGCCAAAGATGGTGTGGGCCATGAAGCGGTGAAAGATGCGGATTGCGGGGTTAGTGATTCCGGAAGCATAGCCTCGAGTTACTGCAATTTCCTGCCAGAAAGGCTCATAATAACAGAATTGAGCCCTGTTCTCTGCCCGAGGAGCATCCCTGCTAGCAATGGGGAAACCGAATATAATACTGACTTCAGCCAAAGTAAGCTCTCTGTTGACGTTCCCAAGTCGGAACGTGCAAAGTCCCACACCGCAGCCCGGGCCCCGCATGATCTGGCAATCCAGAGTGCTAAAAAACTCTAGAGTGAGACTCTTGTAGGTCGGTTGCTGAAAATGGATGAAGTTCGACCAACCCAAACGTGCGGCCATCCACTCAATATCATCATGAATACCCAGAGTGGTGAGCAACTCAAAATCCAAATAGCGTGTGGGCATAAACGGCCTCGTCTTAACGGTCCGGAACCGCTGGCGGTGATCATCAGAGGTGAAGTTAATGCCGAAGAACTCAGGAGAGTCCTCCGCAACACCACGAGGAGTGGCACGGGACCTAGAAGTGCCAGCTGTCTGCCGTTGTCGCTTGGATGTCGACATTTTTTTTTCCCGGATTCCTACACACACAACAAAACAAGCACAACCAAGGCAAGGCAAAACCACATAAACGTCGTACTGGCAAGAACGACCAATAATTTTAGCACAAAGGGGTCAAGCAATTCCAATCCCAAGCAACAAAAATGTCGTTCTGGGAAGAACGAACCACAATCATAGCACAAAAAAAATCAAGCAAGCCACCAAGCACCATCAATTTTACCCAAATCCACCTCAAATCAAGAAATCTTGAAATTAACCTAATTTTTCAAAGAAATCATCAAGATCCAAAATTTATGCCCAAATATCCACCCAATTCAAGCAATCAATCATCCAAATCAAGAATACAAGCCTACAAACACCCAAAATCCAACAACCCAAACTAGATCTAGGGTTTAGAAATTATACCTTGATTTCTTAAGAATGGGTAAAAGGGGGGAACGAAGGAAGGGGGCTGGTGGTGCTGGTGCGACGCACAGGCGGAGAGCGGGCAGGGGCTTTGGTGGTTCGTCATGGCTCGGTCCGGTCAGGAGAGAGAGAGAGAGAGAGAAGAGAGAGCAGCAAGGAGAGAGGAGAAGGGTGTGTAGGGGGAGACTCGGTCGGGTCATGAAATAAAACGAGAATTTTGAAGCTGCTCGAAACTTGGCCCGAAACTCGGTCGAGTCTCGGTCGAGTCTCGGCCGAGTTTCACTCAGTTAAGATTATGGTGAATTTTCGCCTCGACCAACTGCACGAAACTCGGCCCACAACCCGGTCGGGTCTCGGCCGAGTTTCACTCAGTTAAGCATGGTCGACCCTTTTTTTTTAGAAAGAAAGAAAACGTACCTAATGGGTTGCCTCCCACCCAACGCTTGTTTACGGTCATTAGCTTGACCTTCCGTCATCTTTTAGGGGACCAGATCGAGAAGGAGGAAGGAAACTGTCTTCTCAATCGGGGCACCCGCGATGTACTTCTTCAACCGCTGCCCATTCACCTTGAATTGTCTCGTCCCTTCGCTCCATATCTCAATTGCACCATGAGGGTACACTTTCCGCACTTGGAATGGACCACTCCATCGGGATCTCAGCTTTCCTGGAAAAAGTCTCAACCTAGAGTTAAATAGTAAGACGAGATCGCCTGCATGAAATTCTCTAGGGACAATATGCTTGTCATGCCATCTCTTGGTCCTCTCCTTATAGATCCGGGCATTCTCATAAGCATCCAATCTCAGCTCTTCCAACTCTTGCAATTGTAGCATCCTTTTCTCACCGGCTTCCTTCATGTCATAATTGAACAACTTGATTGCCCAATACGCCTTGTGTTCCAACTCAACCGGGAGATGACAAGACTGTAACACCCCCGGGCCAATGGTGCTACAGTGCCATAGTCCCGAAGTGTAACACCCCTAAATCTTAACCCATTTGGAAAGGTATTACCGCCAGTGACCTCAGTGTTCCTTACCGAGATCACCCAAGGCTTTACCGTTTAAATACAAATCATGAAATGCAATGATACAAAATGATAACCTTATTTATATAAAACATGAGTCCCGAGATTACATCCAAATCCCGAATAGGACAAACACAGAGTTTAAATAAATTACAGCGGACGTCTTAAACAAAGTACAGCGGAAGTCTTATAAAAGATATTACAAAAAGGGTTGTGATCGTAATGATCACCTGCCTAAGGATCTCAACCTGATTAAAATAAATTATTAAAACATCCAAAAACAATCGTCGTCTTCATAGTCAATCTAGTCTCCTCATATCTTCGCTCTATCTGATGTGCCGAATCGAACGGATGACACCAGCCCACATGCGGAGAACAATGTTCGTGGGTTAGTCTACTTGAATAGACTAGCAAGGGTAAAAAGCAGAGTGGTTCGAGTGATCGTAACCGTTTACTATCATTGTCCCTCGAATAATAACCGAAGGGACGATACATAACCCGACACTTTCACGGAATAACAACAAGAGGTATGCACAAGAGAAGATTCTGGAAGACTTAATCTTCATAGAAATCGATCCGAAAAGAGACTCCAAGAGATTGAGTCTTTAAGGAAATATGACAAATCTGGAACGTTTAACAGAATTACACATCAGTGATTTAAAGGCTGACTTAGATGTTTCGGTTCACGACCAACCTCATCGCTTACAGCGAATCCAGATTGGAAAGAAAATGTACTCTGATCAAAAGTCGAGACGAGCTTTCCTAGTTGCACTATTTACTTAGCTGCACTACTCGCCAAAGGTATATTAATTATGTGTACTCGGGCACTTTATCTTATTTAATTCTAAAACCCACATCACGTTATAATCTTTTTAGATCCCTCGGGAACTAAATCCCTAAGGCAGAGTTGACTCGGGAACTAAATCCCAAGAGTCGAATTGAGAACTAAATCTCGCGGGAACTATATCCCTCAGGCGGAATCAGGAACTAAATCCTTACAACGGCACTAAAGAAGAATGGTAGGAACTAAATCTTAACCACCCGGTTATCAAGAAACGACTAGCACTCGTACTGAGATACACAGTAGCATTCCTACGAATACTCGTTCTAACTAAACAGTTACAAATGCAGCAATAACTCATATCAATTCCCTCAAGGCCAGTTACAGATAAAATAGCATTGTTCTAACAATATACAACCTATAATAATATCTGTATTAATTCACATATATATAATAGCGTTGTTCTAACAGATATACAACCTATTATAACATCATATTTTAGTTTTCCAAAACAGTTAACAAAACCGTTTCCAGATGAACACAATAATCATTCCAAATTAATTACTCAGATAAACAACTGATAATTAATGTAAATATGGAACGATGAGCAAGAGCGAACCGCCACTTGCCTTAATCCGCAGAGTTTGAACGAAGTCTAACGACGGGATTCCGGGCTCGACACAGAGACGAATCTGCCAACTCCGGTACCTTCGGATCGACCCATACAGAAACCCTAAGTTAGATTCGACAAACAACAATACAGAAACTACGAAAGGAATCGACGAAAATGAAACCCGAACGAAGGCCTCGGAAGCCAACCACAACAACTCACGGCCACCACCTCTCGCCGGCGGGCCTCGCCCAAATCACGGCGGGCGCCGCCTTAAATGCGGCGGGCGCCGCCTCACACGCGGCGGGCGCCGCTCATCTGCGGCGGGCGCCGCTCCTTGGCCACACATCACGGCGGCTGGGCAACCTCATCACGGCGGGCGCCGTTCTCCACGGCGGCGCCGTTCCTGGCGGCGGACGCCGTCTCCCTGGCGGCAGTCGCCGTCTCCCTAGCGGCGGTCATCGTCGCGAACGAAAACAGAAATACGAGAGGGAAAAACTTACCCTCGACGATCGGTTTGGCTCGTCCTCCGCCTTGCTCGGTTTCTAGGCGTCCGAGAGCCTCCAATGCTCCTCTTGGCCACCGGAAACGACACTAAACGAGCTTCGACGATCCACTAGAGCCTTCCCGAGAGAGAGAGTTTTGAGAGCGTTTTTGAGAGACGAGAGCTTGACAGCGCCTCCGCGTTTTTCAGCCCCTTTCACTCTCACCCAATGCTCTCTATTTATAGGCAAAATTAGGGTTAGAAGGGAGCTTGGGTAATAACCCTTGGTTAACCAACTTGTACTTTTGCCTCATGGATAATAGCTCTTGGACAATAACCTTTGGATAAAGAATCTTGTACTATTGCACATTAGATAACAACTCTTGGGCAATAAACTTGTACCAATCTTAACCCGCGTTAACAAAAGTTATACACGAACGAGTACGAACTTCCAAAACATCTCGACTGTATAATTCTTCACTGAGAAAAATATTACAGATATAGAGCACATTACAGAATGTCTCAAACCTTCAGAATTAAATCCGACGTACCAAACGGACGTTCGGGAAAAATCCATAATTCCCAAAATAGCCTTACAAAATTACGGGGTATCACACGAAGGACTATAAGGCGGGTGAAAGAAAAGAAAAACGCAAAACATAACCCATATATATATATACCAAAAGTACCACAGTGGAAGATCCTGCCCGGAGTTTAAAACCACAATCAAACTTAACATTCAGTTAAATACAACAATTTACAATACAAAACCTTATACAACTAACACAACCATTTCCAAGGTTCAAAAACCAACAAACCAAAAAGTCTTCGACTGCCAAGAAAAAATGTGATCAGGATCCCCCTTGTTGTCGCTGAACCTGCAAAGCCTGATTGACTGGGGGACCCAATACCCCAGCCAACCGCGACACGTAAACCGAAATTGGTTAGTCTCGCGAAAGACTGACAAGATTAGCCTAGCCAAAACAATTCAAACGTATAGTAGTTATCGCCACAATCATCCAATTATAATCATATACTGACATGACTCAACACTTCAAACACACATACAACTTTAACCCACTTCCAACCTAACCTCCAATTCAATTCCAATCCTTGTCCCTTAACGACGTAGGCGTATACCCTACGCGGTTTGGTGAGGCTATCATCACCTGACCCTTTGACTCTGAATTAACACTGGCCCTACGATGTTTGGTGAGGCCATCATCACCTGGCCCTTGGACTCTCAATCAACAACAATCCATCACCACACCGACACTCAATCAATTATCACATACGACAATTAATATCACATAATCACACATTTCAACCAAGCAACTATATAGTCAAACAATCCAATTTAAATAGCTCAAGCAACGGTAAATTAATTATGAAATAAACTAAGCATAAATTAATTTATAAAATATATAAAGTTAGCAAGAATCCTCTTGCCTCAAGTCGAACAACAACGACTCCAGAGATCTCCAAACTACTCGAACAAACCTGAGACAACAATCCGAGCAAAACCCTGGTGTTAATTCATACCAATCCACAACTAGAAAAACCCTAAATCAAACCCTAGAATCATACCTTCAAAATTTCCAATTAAGCAAACCCCACATAATTCAACCCAAAACTTCAGCTGCTCGCTGCACTGCACAAGGATAACGAAATCAGCCCATAATAGATTTCAATTTGCTGAACCTAATCCTTACCATTCATCCCTTTGGTCCACACATGGCTCAACAGACTCGAAGCCCTAAAAAAATTCAGATCGAGGAGAAACCCACACATACCTTGGCTGCTCGACCTCACCTCCGGATTGAGCCTCTCGCTCGCCGGAATTTGCAGCAGAACACAGCAGCGGACAACAGCGAACAACACAGCAGCACAGCAAGGCGACTCCTTCGTCGCTGGAATCGCATAGCAGCAGCAACAGTTGGTTCGCGCAGCAGCACAACAGTGGTTCGAAGGCAGTGGATCAGCAGCGACTTGGGGTCTGGCTTACCGGCGGGAAGGAGTGGCTGAGTAGCTGAGGGAGAAACCGAAGGCAGGAAGGCGGGGCTCCATAGTGAAATTCTCACGAGGAAGACAATGTTTTGCCTTTTTCTGATTTTCTTTTCCCCAATTCTGCCTTTTAATGACTTATATAGCCAATGGCATTATTTACCATTCCAAATTATATATATATGTATCGGTTGGGGTATTTCATTCTCCCTCCCTTATAGGAGTTTCATACTCGAAACTAAGATCAAACAGGTTTGGATATCTGTCTCGCATGACTGACTCTAGTTCCCAAGTCTCTTCTGTCGTTCCATGCCTAGCCCATAACACTTTCACCAAAGGAATAACCTTGTTCCTCAATTTCTTCTGATCAACCGCTAGAATCTTTACAGGTGATTCCTCAAACGTGCCATCAGGTTGAAACTCCATCTTCTCAAAATTCAGAACATGAGTCGGATGATACACATATCTCCTCAGCTGCGACACATGAAATACATCATGCATTCCACTCATCCTTGGCGGCAATGCCACTTGGTAAGCTACGACACCAACTCTTTTCAGAATCTCAAAGGGACCAACATACCTAGGACTCAACTTACCCCGTTTCCCAAATCTGAATACTCCTTTAGTCGGCAAAACTTTAATAAATACATGATCTCTAACACTGAATTCCAAGGGTCTCCTATGGACATCTGCATATGATTTCTGTCTACTCTGAGCTATCAACAACCTCTGACGAATCACCTCAACATCATCCCTAGTTTTCTGCCAAAGTTCGGGAGCAACTAATACATCATCAGTCAAATCGTCCCAACACAAAGGCGATCTACAACGACGACCATACAAAGCTTCATAGGGTGCCATCTTAATCGATGCATGCCAACTATTATTGTACGTAAATTCTATCAAATGCAACCTGTCTTCCCAATTCCCTGGCCATTCTAAAGCACAAGCTCGAAGCATGTCCTCCAAGGTTTGAATTGTCCTTTCAGACTGACCATTGGTTTGAGGATGAAAATATGTACTAAATCTCAATTGCGTTCCCATTGCTGCATGCAAGGATTTCCAAAAACGGGATACAAATCGTCCATCTCTGTTAGACACAATAGTCTTGGGAACACCATGCATCCTAACTATTTCCCGCAAGAATATTTCAGCTAACTTCTCTGGATTCCAAGTAATCTTGATAGGTATAAAGTGTGAAGACTTCGTCAAGCGATCCACAATGACCCATATTTCCTCATTCCCCTTTCGGGATCTAGGAAGAGCAATAACAAAATCCATCGTGACGTCTTCCCACTTCCATTCAGGAATAGGAAGCGGTTGTAACTCCCCAGCTGGTCTCTGGTGTTCAATCTTAACATGTTGGCATGTCAAACATCTCGACACATACTCAGCAACTTCTTGCTTCATGTTACTCCACCAATAATTCCGTCTCAAGTCCTTATACATCTTACTGGCTCCTGGGTGTATTGGATACGCTGAAGAGTGACTTTCCCTAAGGATTAACTCTCTAAGTTCCTTGTCAGCTGGCACACATAACCGATTCTGAAATCGTAATATCCCATCCTCATGAATGAGAAATTCGGGTGCCTTTCCTTGAGCAACTTCACTGCACAGCTTACTCAACACAGGGTCCTGAGATTGTCCCTCCTTGATCAACTCTACCAGCGTTGATTGAATTTCCATCACATTCAGCATCATCGGTTCCTTCTCACACCAAATCTCAATTTCACCTCTTACAAACTCTTGTTGTAACCCTGGCTGAACTGTTAAACAAGCAACCCTATGTTTCGGAGTCAACTTCCTACTCAAAGCATCTGCCACTACATTGGCTTTTCCTGGATGATAGCATATGTCTATATCATAATCCTTAATCAACTCTAGCCACCGTCTCTGTCTCAAATTCAATTCCTTCTGGGTGAAGATATACTTTAAGCTCTTATGATCAGTGAAAATTGGACATCTCACCCCATACAAATAATGTCGCCAAATCTTGAGAGCAAAGACTACGGCTGCAAGTTCCAAATCATGGGTAGGATAATTGACTTCATGAGATTTAAGTTGACGAGATGCATAGGCTATAACCTTTCCATTCTGCATTAGAACGCAACCCAAACCTTTCTTAGAAGCATCACTGTAAACGGAAAATCCTTCAGTTCCCTGTGGTAAGGCTAACACTGGTGCACTAGTCAAACGTCTCTTGAGCTCTTCAAAACTCTCCAGACACTTCCTGTCCCATTCAAACTTCGTGGTCTTACGCAGCAGATTAGTTAATGGTCGTGCAATCTTAGAAAAGCCTTCCACAAATCTCCTGTAGTAACCTGCCAATCCAAGAAAGCTTCGAACCTCCTTAACATTCTGAAGTGGTTTCCAATTTGCTACCGCTTCCGTTTTCTGTGGATCGACCATTACACCTTCACTAGAGATTACATGGCCAAGAAATGCCACCTTAGGTAACCAAAAATCACATTTTAACAACTTGGCAAACAACTTCTGTCGCCTCAACACATCAAGTACTGCTCTAAGATGAGTTTCATGGTCCTCCATACTCCGAGAGTATACTAGAATATCATCAATAAAAACCACCACAAAATGATCCAGGTATTCTCTAAAACATCTGTTCATTAAGTCCATAAAAACGGCAGGAGCATTCGTCAACCCAAAAGGCATCACCACAAATTCATAGTGACCGTACCTTGTTCTGAAAGCAGTCTTATAGATATCATCTTCTCGAACTCTAAGCTGATGGTACCCTGATCTCAAGTCAATCTTGGAGAATACTATAGCTCCTTGCAATTGATCCAGCAAGTCATCAATACGAGGAAGCGGATATTTGTTCTTAACTGTCACCTTATTCAATTCCCTATAATCAATACATAATCGAAGAGAACCATCTTTCTTCTTAACAAACAATACGGGTGCACCCCAAGGAGATACACTTGGTCTAATAAAGCCTGACTCAACAAGTTCTTCTAACTGTTTCCTCAATTCTATCATTTCTACTGGTGCCATGCGATAAGGAGCTCGAGAAATCGGGGCAGTTCCTGGCTCTAACTCAATGGTAAAATCAACATCTCGACTTGGTGCTAAACCCACCAGTTTCTCCGGAAACACATCCGGATATTCGCAAACGACGTGAATGTCGTCTATCCTTACTTCATCCTTTCTTTCCTCTAAAGCATAACACACATACCCGACACAACCTTGCCTTAGCAGTCTAGCAGTTGTCATTGCATTGATAATTCTACCAGAGTCTCACGGATCATGTCCTTCAAACACATGCGCTACACCCTCATCTGTTCTTACAGTAACTGTCTTCTTCCTGAAATCAAGAACAACACCATGGCGAGAAAGCCAATCCATACCTAGGATAATATCATAGTGCAACATATTGATAGCTATCAAATCAACCATCCATTCCCGACCACATATGATGATCGGAAAATTCTTAAGTCCCCGAGTACCTACTAATTTATCACCATTCGGCAATCCCACAACAAATGGTTCACATTCCAAATCACATGCTAACCCAAGTCTATCTATGCAATTCTCAGCAATAAAAGAATGCGTAGCACCAGAGTCAAATAGTAAACGAACGGGTTCAGACTGAATAAAAAGTGTACCTATAGTCACAGGCGTGTTGTCATCCTCAGTTCTCCTCATATCATAAATCTGAGGTGTTGAAGTTTCACCCATCAGTGCCTTGCCCTTGTCGCCCATAGGATTCTGTTGGGTCTGCGACGGTACTGAACGGTTTTGATTCAGAACTGGATGATAAGCAGGAGAGGAAGCTTGAGTTTGAGTGGAAATTTCCCTTTGTCTACAGTAAGCTTTAATATGTCCAACTTTTCCACATTTGAAACAAGCCTGAGGTGCTCTAGTACAGTTTGCCTTCGTATTATTTGGATTTCCACAGTTAAAGCAACATGGTACATTCTTTGTCATTCCTGGCTGGCCCCATGACTGTTGATAGTTCACCGACCTCTGGGAACCACCACCTTGACTCGTCTTAGCCGGTCCAATGTTAGAGGTACTATTAGGAGTAAAGAAAGGTTTTCTAAAACCACTGAAATTACTTTGAGGTCCAGCTCCTCCTGGCACAGACTGACTCTTCTGTCTCTTTCCAGCCCGAGCATCCATAACCTGATTAGAGTCATCAATAGTTGCTTCCATAGTCAGGCACTCGTCAATAAATTGCTCGAGCGTTGTACAATTGTGTCTTGCCAT
Organism: Rheum nobile; assembly: GCA_027886185.1. NCBI lineage: Eukaryota > Viridiplantae > Streptophyta > Magnoliopsida > Caryophyllales > Polygonaceae > Rheum > Rheum nobile. The sequence continues at coordinate 332,289 of WOAB01000566.1, read as the reverse complement.
CAAAGGCCTTATCTCAGGATATAACCATCTGTGAAAATGCTTGATCTTATCCTTTTCATTCCTTACTATAGCAGTTGCATACTTCAGCAGCTTATTGAATTTCACAGCCAATTGATGCACTTTCAGCCCTTCATTCTCTGGATACTGAAACTCATGAAGCTTAGCGTCTCTTAGTGCCTCTGGAAAGAATATGTCCTCTAACTTGGCTCGAAACTCTTCCCATGTAGCCCCATGAGCAGTTGGCCGTGCAGCATCCCACCAATCACTAGCATCATCAATCAGATAATAAGCAACAATAGTCATTTTCTCATTCTCTGGGCATCTGATACCCTCAAGCAGCTTTTCAAATCTGTTCAACCAGAATGTCACAGCTGCAGGCTCACTAGACCCATCAAAAGTAGGAGGTTTCATTCTAGCCACAGCTTCCATGTATCTGCTAAATCATGCCTGCAATACTGGCGGTTCATTTCTTTGCTGTCCAATATGATCTGGCTGAGTAACTGGCGAAACTCGTGCCATAGCAGCCTATATGGCCTGAGTCACCATCTGTTGTAGCGCAACCAAAGTTCCTAGATCAATACCCGCATTGGCAGCCTCTGGTGGAATTCCTACAGGATTCTGTTGACTTCTTGCAGAGTTATCAGCAGCTTGACTACATGCATCTACCTCTTGAGGATCAGCCCTAGGACGTCCTCTACCACGCCCACGACCTCTACCACGACCCACTTTCGGAGGCATACTGAATAAATTTAAACATTAGCACAAAACATCACAAACAACACTTACCAACACAACTCACTACAGGTTGACAGTAAGGATTCCTGATTACACGATTGTTTCACAATGACAAAGTGTCGAAATTCCCATGTTGAAAACTCTGAAAGAAAACATTTTTGAAAAGAGCTATGATACCAACTTCTGTAATACCCCCGGGCCAATGGTGCTATAGTGCCATAGTCCCGAAGGACTATAAGGCGGGTGAAAGAAAAGAAAAACGCAAAACATAACCTATATATATATACCAAAAGTACCACAGCGGAAGATCCTGCCCGGAGTTTAAAACCACAATCAAACTTAACATTCAGTTAAATACAACAATTTACAATACAAAACCTTATACAGCTAACACAACCATTTCCAAGGTTCAAAAACCAACAAACCAAAAAGTCTTCGACTGCTAAGAAAAACTGTGAAATTTGGCGCCGTTGCCGGGAAATCAAAAATTTCTGTTTTTGTGTTTTTGTTTGTTACCAACTTTCGTGTGGACCTATCTTATGGTCCACACCCGTGCTACTGAATTTTTTTTTTTTGGATTTTGATGCAGATATGGATTTCTGGGGAGAGCCACGATATGACCCATACTCCTACGCATACACTCCAGGGTGGAGAGATCACCCCAATTCGAGTTATGGGTACCAGCAATACCCTCCATATGGTCATGACTACCAGGAGTTCTACCCGGAGCCACAATCGTTCTACCAGCAGGGTACTCCACGGCAGTACAATCCGGCCTATGAGCATAGACTACCAGTGTCCGATCCAAGTTCCCACATGTCGACTGAGGATTTAATTCAATCTCTTACGCACAGCATGATCCAACATGAACAAGAGATGGATTCCAGGTTCCAGAATTTGGGGAATCAAATGGAGCACTTGACTCAAGAAATTAGCAGAATAGAGACCACGATGTCGGCAAAATAGCTATTTCACCCAGTAGTGCACCAGAGAGAGGATGTCTTTTCAATGACCCTCTAGAGTACTGAGCAGCAGCATGTCGCTCCCTTAGCTGAAAGGGAAGAGCAAATCAGCGAGACAGATGTAGAATACAGCGGGATGTCTGCAAAAGAAAACTACGACCTCGGTCCACCCACTGAGGAGATGGGCATTCCAGATGATGTTTTGAACCAAGTTGTGCTCTCTGAAGACGATTATTTTTGGGAACTGGAAGAATGTCGTGACCGCGGTAAAGAGGGTCGTGACCGCGGAAAAGACCCTAGTGCCCAAGACCCTCCCGCAGCTGCATATGACACATATGTGCGCCCCAATTTTTCTCCGCTCAGTTTATTGAAACTTCCTACACCCTGTCCCGAGGCTCTAAAGGACACCAGAAATGTGGAGAACGACAAGGATCCATTTGAAACCTTCAGAACCTGCGAGGCAAACACTCCTTTGTTCAAACTGGCAAACAGTACCCCTCACTGCACAAAAGTTTTAAGGGCGCTGCGCAAGATCAAAAAGAAACCAAAAGGGAAACACAATAAGGAAACCGTGATTCCAAAGACAAATTTCTATAAGCTGGATACGGGGCAGAATAAGCATACAGCCCCTGGGATGTTGGGTAGACCGTCTCTGAAGATGGCAAGTGCATTCATGAATATGAACACCGATCCAACCATCAGCAAGTGCACAAGCATGGGGGAAAGACTCAACATGAAGCACACAAAGAGGCATCCCCCTGATATAGACCCCAAGAGTTCAATTGCTTTGAGCAACCCAAGTTAAGTGGGAGAATACCAAGTCAAGCCATGACAATAACTAAGGCGCTGTCCGGGAGGCAACCCGAGGTATGTTTTTTCTTTCTTTGCTTTTGCTTTTGTTTTGGTGTGTTTTGTTTTTGTTTTTGTTTGTTTCTGACTAACCTGCAGGGAGGAGACCCTATGCGAATTGAAGAAGGTGTTTCCCACACCATTGTAAGTCTTCTTTTGCCCTGCACTGAAAATAAAATCCCCGAAAAAACCTTAAACGGGGATTTTAAAAAAAAAAACCGAAAAAACCTTAAACGGATTTTAAAAAAACAAACGAAAAAACAACAAAAAATAGTTCTACCGTAGGCCAACTGTCCGGAGTTCCCCATGGAAAAGGTGCACATCATGTTGTCAATGAGGAGACATTCGCCCCACATATTATTTGGCAACGATGATGGCCGTACAATTGACAGCTGAGGAGGAGGAACACTAGAGCCCCCACCATGATTACATCTGGGCTCTACAATGTGTTCGTTGAAGGCCGTGCAACCCCGACATCCTTGCTATGCCACTACTCACCGCAGTGGTTCCTTTTGGTTGCACGGTAGGAGAAGATTATGGAGTTGACGAAGACACCCACACAACACCAGTGACATGTGCGTATATTGAAGACCGCCAGCAACAAACGAAGTGTCCAAGCCAGCTCGGCGACGTTGTGAGTTATTTTTTGCTTCTCCCTGTGCTTCTTTTCTTTTTGTCTTTCATTACATTGAGGACAATGCAATGTTTAAGCATGGGGGAGAGTTCTATACTTGCTACGTTGTTAAGGAGAAAAATAAAAATTGAAAAGAGCCAAAATTGAAAAAAGGCAAAAATTGAAATCCTGAGATAAGTCGAAAACCCGAAAGGGCGGCTTAGGTAATAAGCAGGTGGCTTGGACTAGCATTAGGCTGGGGTAATAGTTGGTCTAGAGTGATGTGAGTATATTGTGAGCCCATATATTGAAAAATGAAATGAGTGGCTTGGTGAAAACCCGGAAGGGCGCCTTGGCAAAATGAGTGAAAAGAATAAGAGTGATTTTTAGGACTCCTCATTTTACCTGGCGTGGCGACATAAGAAGAGGTGATATAAGAAGGATTCGGGTAGGTCACTCTGGGAGGCATAAGAAGATAGATGGGAGACTAGGATTAGATTTTATTCACTCTATGGTGTTCGGGATAAGCTTGGGGGAAGTACTCTGTTTTCCTTTTAGCTTTGGTGTGTGGTATTGTATTATTGTATGTTATGTTGTGTTGTGCTTATTGTGTTGGTACCTGGAGTTTATTGTTAGGTGAAATTCTTGGAGGGATTGATTTTTCTATGCTTCCTGAAACCTTGGGGATTGATTGAAGGAGTAGGTTGACTTTAGCTTACTCGAGGACGAGCAAGGTTTAAGCATGGGGGATTTGATCGGCACTATTTTATAGTGTATTTCTAGGGGTTGTTACCAGTTTTGAGGTGCCATTTGGATGGATTTAGAGCACAATTGTGGAGTTGAGAGTTAGAGACTAGAAGTGAAGAAATCATGGGATTTACAGAGGTTTGAAGTGCATTGAAGAGTAGAAGAACAGTGTGCTGAATTCAATTGGTTCGTTATCTCTACTCCGATGTCCAAATGGAGTGATTCCAATTCGAGGAGTTAGATCTTGAAGTCTACTACAAGTCCTCAAAATATGAGCGCAATCCAAGTTGGGAATCAAAAGTTATGGTGTTTTTACGGAAGTGTCGCAGAAGCTGGAGAAGTCGTCGCCACCGCACCCCGCGGTGGGATGGCCGCACCCGCGGCGAGCACAACAGAAGCGAGGATCTAGATTCTGGAAGACCACCGCACCCCACGGTGGGTATCACTGCACCCGCGGTGGAGACGCGCTGAAGACCTTTTCCGGATTTATTTCCGAGATTTCTTATTTCCTTTTATTTTATTTCTGAAACTTTGTTTCCAAGTTTGTTATTTTATTTTCTTTATTTCCTTATTATTTCCTAAGTATTTAAGTTAAGTTTAAGACTCTTTTAGAGAGAATCTATTCTTTAACCCTAGTTGCCACCTTTTTACGTTTTTGCTCTCACAAACCCTATGGAGAACTAAACCTCCATTGTTGCACTTGACAGTTTGAAGCCATCAATTGATTGGTTGTGAGTTTTCTACTCTTGTTCTATTTCCTATCTAGTTGTATTAATTCTCTTGTGCTTGAATGTTGATAGGTGTTATTTCATACACCTTTACTAGCAATTATTAGCATGATTTGGAGGAATTTATGAGTGGTTTTTAGGCTAAGTCTGTGATCCAGAAGTTATGGAGAGAAGTGGAGATATTCCTGGATTTACAGCTTAGATGGAGACATGAGGATGGAGATGGAGCTGCTGGAGCATACTTGGAGAAGACTACCAAACACTTGGTAGGATTGAAGAGCTTTCGGGAAGACATACCAAAGGAAGGCGGTCAATGTTGTGACCCCTGCAGGACCAAGCCCAATGTTGACTGAGCTAGCTGAGCTGAAAGAGATGGTGAAGAGGATGGCGAATCAGAACGCCCCTCAACAAGTTAAAGCATGTGGGCTTTGCTCTGATCAATACCACCCCACCGACGCTTGTCCTCAGCTGCAGGAGGAGGGTGTTGCTGAAGTTAATGCTATAGGAGGTTATGGACCCCCTAGACCACAGTTTGGTGGACACCCCAATTATAATCCGAGAGGGCGAGACCACCCAAGTTTTAGATGGAGTGACCATCAAGGTGGTCAATAGCCAGTGCAGCAACAACAATACCAACCGGCACAACAACAGTACCAGCAGAGAGCCCCATACCAACAGAGGCCCTAAGGCCAAAGCTCTGGTGCTTCTACTGAGGATATGCTCAGAACTTTGACTCAGCATTTCGCCACGCATGTGCAGGCTACTGAGTCAAGTTTGAAGAACATGGAGAGACAAATTGGTCAGTTAGCTGATGCTGTGACTAAGATCGACCAAAGGACTTCCAACTCCCTGCCCTCTCAGACTACTGTGAACCCTAGAGAGAACGTGAGTGCTATCACGCTCAGAAGTGGTAAGAAGTTGGTCGTTGCTCCTATTGCTGAAGAGGAGAACGAGATCGAGAAGGCAGAAATCACTGAACACCCCGCGGCAGATCCTACCGCGGCCCGGCCAGAAATTGAAGGAGGAGCCAGTAAAGAAGACCTGTTGGCACCGCCCCGCGGCGATCCTCACCGTGACCCGGCGGTTGGTACCAGTAATCTCACCGCGACCCCACCGCCCCGCAGCGATGACCAACGCCCCGCGGTGGTTCTGCCGCGATCTGGCCCTCAAAAATCTATCTCCGCTGAAGAAACCTATGTTGATGATTATGTTCGCCCCGTGTTTCCTCCTCTGGGTTCTGAGAAGCCCCTAGCACCTTTTCCTGAGGCACTGAAAGCTAAGAGAGTAGCTGAAGACAGTGATCTGTTCGAGACATTTCGAGACTGTGAGGTGAACATTCCCCTGATCAAGCTTATCAAGGCTATCCCTCGATATGCCAAGTTCTTGAAGGAGCTGTGCACCGTGAAGAGGACTCAGAAGCAGAAGGCTCAAAAGAAGATTCCAGTGAATGAACATGTGTCAGCAGTAGTTCAGAGACGCATGCCTGAGAAGTGCAAGGATCTAGGTACATTTACTATTCCTATCACTATAGGTGAGCATCGATTTGAGAAAGCCTTGTTAGACTTGGGTGCCTCAATTAATGTGTTGCCCTATTCTTTGATTGAGGATTTAGGAATAGGACCCTTGCATGATTCTAACATTTTTATACAACTTGCTGATGGTTCTTGTGTACCCCCTAAGGGTGTTGTGGAAAATGTTCTTGTGAGGATAGGCTCTTTGATTTTTACTGCTGACTTCTTTGTTATGGATATGGACTATGATGAGCAGGTTGCTCCAGTTATGCTAGGGCGACCTTTTATGAAAACATTCATGACAAAGATTGATGTAGACAGTGGAACTTTGACTATGGAATGTGATGGAATAATTTTTGAGCATAATATTCATAAAGCCAACTCCATTGAATTGCCTACCCCTTGCTGCATTAATGATATTGATAATCATGTGCCTGAAAATGTTAAACTTGATGCAGTAGAGACCATAGTTGATTGTTCCTCTATTGATGAACCTATTGAGTCACATGAGTTACATGTTGGTGATGTCTTGTTGGATGAAATAGGAGATTCTATTCCCTCCATTGTGGGCACTCGCCCCCTTGCACTAACCATACAAGGCTGTAAGCCTTTATCCAGTGATGTGCAGCATATTCAGATTGAGCCATATCGGCCCCCACATCGCTCTAAGTATGGGGGAGATACTCCAAAGTAAGTAAGCATGGAGTCGATGGCAAAGAGGGAGCATGGTCTAAGGTTTAAACCTTTCCATAAGAGGTCTCAACAGGAAGAGACGAGTAGGAGGATTCCGAGGGGATCCTACTCCAGATGGTAGTTGATTTGCAGTACGTCGAGCCAACGACGATAACCAAGGCGCTGTCCGGGAGGCAACCCGTGTTAGTCTTTCTTTGATTTTCTTTTTTTTTTCCTTAGATTATTTTCGTAGTTTATTTTGCTTTGTTTCGTTCGCCTGTTACTCACATTTCAGGTACGAAAGTAAACTTGAGAAGAGACGTTGTGCCCAGCCATTCCCACCGCCTCGCGGCGTTCCTCACCGCCCCGCGGTGGAGCCCACCGCCCCGCGATGGAGGTCAGGTATGATTTCTCGACTCTATAAAAAAAAAATTAATAAAGGGCCCTGAAAAAACCTTAAACGGGTGAGCAAAATTTTTATTTCTTGAGTGCTAACTAAGGTTTTGACGGATTGGGCCACTTTTTGGGCCAAGATTTCTCTCTTTTAGGCCATGGTACATGACCGACCCATCATCCCTTCCTTCCCTTTCACCTTTCCCCTAACCTAGCCCCCACTATCTCACACCCTCCATTCTCACGCCTCCCTCAAGCTCCCAAGACATTATCCCCCACTCTCCCACAACCCCTCTCGACCTTGAGCCAAATCTAGCCCAAATCCCCCAATTTGGAGTCTAGCCTCACAAACAAGCCAAACACATCCCCACCGCATCGTTGTAGTCCCGCCTCGCTGTCACTCCGCCCCGCGTTGTACTCGCTCTGCGTCGCAGCTGCCACCGACCCGCATCGACCTCGCCGCGACCCGGCCAGACCTCCCAGTTGTCCTTACCGCGACCCGACGATTCATCCACCGCCCCGCGTCGAGGCATCCAAGAGTCATCGTTTGTGCTCGTTTGTAAGTCCCCTTGGCTGCCCTTTGTTTTGAGCAATTCAATTCTTTACTTATGGCACCTAAGGGCAAGAAGCAAGTGTCTCCGAGGGATGAGAATGAGGTCTACAATGTTGTGAAGGAGAGGAAGGTGTTGGCTTCTAAGTTCTTTGATAGGCCGACCTTGGCCGAGATGGGAATGCTGGCGTGTGTGTCCATGTGCTTGGCCCAGTGTGGGTTAGGGGAGTTTCTGAACAAGGCTGCTCCTGCATATCCAGAGCTTTGCTACCATTTCATCGCCTCTTTCAAGAGGTACTCTAATGGCTCGGACGACAAGCATCTGCTGAGGGTCACGTTCACCTACAATGGGCGTGACTACTCTTTGTCCCCTAAGGTGGTGCGTGCTGCCCTGGGCATTACAAAGCTACCAACTGATGGGTGGTCTGGTGGCATTCCAGAGTCAGAGATGATGGAGTTCTGGAGGGCTGCTACGGGCCGAACATTCAGGAAGGGCCAGGAGGTGAATTTGAAGCTGGTGAACTCGTGTCTGCGGTTGATCCACAAGGTGATGATGAGAGACTTCTTTGGCCACGCTGATGATGGAAAGGTCCCTCTGAAGGATTTCCGGTGGTTTATGAGCATCTTGGAGGTTGTTGAGTACACGCCGTGTTGGGCTACCCTTTTCTTGAGTTCCTTGAAGAGGATTCGTGATGGTGAGCCACGTGATATTTGTGGGGGTGGTCTAATTACCCTCCTTTGTGCTGGAGTGATAGCTTGCGATCAAGTTCCTCGGCCTGTTGCCTAGATGGTGTATGATATGGCACACATGAAAGTGTGCTCGATGCTGAAGCCATTGGGAAAGGATGGTGATTTAGTCTGGTCGTCATATGATGGACACATTCTGATTCTTCCACGGGAGTTCGCCTATTCACCTTCATTTGCGGATTGGTGGATCTCCAGTGATAGCAGAATAACGACTGATGATACCCCTGCTGCTGCTCCTTCAGGCCCGTATGGAGAGGGCCCTAGTGGTGTTGCTGCTTCTACTGAGTTTGCGGGCAAGGACACTCCTATGCCTACACTTTATGATGCGCCTTCGTCTTCTTACGATCCAACCACACCTTGGCAGGAGTTGTTTTCGAGATTTGATGCATTCTCAGTGCAGCAGACGCACTGGAACACCCGAGTAGAGACCGATCTGCAGACTTAGCAGACCCAGCTCCATGCTGATTTAGATGAGCGTCTGGACGGTATGTACGGTCATATGAGGGACTACTTCGGGAGGTTCCCACTACCACCACCATCAGGCCCGCAGTGAGTTTATTTTCTTCTTCCCCTATTTCCTTTGCTGTTCTCTTTTCTACATTGAGGACAATGTTCGGTTTAAGTATGAGGGAGGGATTTAGACTTGCTATATGTCTATCCTTTATACATATTGTTTTCTTTTCGTGTGCTGTATTTCCCATTTGATTCAAAAAAAAAATCGAAAAAGCCAAAAAGAAGTAAAAAGGCAATCAAAATCCTGGGATGAGCTGAAAACCCGAAAGGGCAGTTCAGGTAAAAAGCAGGTAGTCCGGTCTGTATAGACTAGGACAAAAGTGGACTGGAGTGATGTGAGTATATGTGAGATATCTAGCAAAATGAAATGAGTGGCTTGGTGAAAACCCGAAAGGGCGCCTTGGCAAGATGAGCGTAAAAGAAGAAGAGTGATTCTAGGATTTCTCGATATTCCTTGGCGAGGTGTCATAAGAAGAGGTGGTATAAGGAGTTCGGGTAGGCCACTCTGGAGCGATAAGGAGCTAGATTGGAGTTAGGATTAGATTATCTTTGCATCACTTATTTTGGTTGTCTCGAGCTTATTGTTGATATGTTGTAGTTGCTAGTGTCATATTTTCTTGTACTTCCTGAGGCCTTGGTGTTTGATTGAGAGAGTAGGTTTTTCTTTAGCTTACTCGGGACGAGTAAAGGTCTAAGTATGGAGGAATTTGATAGGTGTTATTTCATACACCTTTACTAGCAATTATTATCATGATTTGGAGGAATTTATGAGTGGTTTTTAGGCTAAGTCTGTGATCCAGAAGTTATGGAGAGAAGTGAAGATATTCCTGGATTTACAGCTTAGATGGAGACATGAGGATGAAGATGGACTTGCTGGAGCATACTTGGAGAAGACTACCAAACACTTGGTAGGATTGAAGAGCAGCAGAAGAGAAGAAGAGGAGCTGAAGAAGCTGAAGGAGTGAGCTCACCGCCCCGCCCCAGATTCACCGCGGCCCGGCGGTGACTCCCAGAGAAGGTTGAAGCCCCGCGCCAGAGGAAGCCACCGCCCAGCGGTGGAGAGCCTGACGCCCCGCAGTGGCCGTGTTTAATGCCTCGCGCCAAAAGACTGTTACTTTCCTTTTATTTCGTTTAGACTTTATTTTATTATTATTCTGTTTCCTTTATTGTTTGCATTAGTTTAACCTAGTTTCCTAAGACTATTTAAGTCTTCTTTCTAGGTTAAGAGGCAGAGACTTGTTTACCTACACACGATTTTTCAGACGTTATTTTACATTAGAGTTTTTCATCCCCTTTGATGGAGAACTAACTTTCCCTTGTTCTACTAGACGTGTGAAGCAGTACAGTTGATGTGTTTGTGAGATCTCTATTCCTTGTTCTTATCCTTATAAGTGTTGGTTTGATTCTCTTGGTTATATTGATTATTGATTTCTTGTTGTTTTTCTTAGCCTGATCAACTAGGTTGAATACTTTTTATCAATTTCTAGGATTGCATATAGGGGTTCCGAGTGCATATCTAGTGGCAAACACGATTGTGCGTATAGGGGTTCCGAGCGTACAATCGTGAGTGAGAGTCAGTTGCATGCGAGTATTAGTACGTCCTTCTATTTGCATGTATCCTATATCATTGTGTGCATTGTTATTGCTGTGTTGGTGGTAAAGTATACTGACAACTGTGAGAATCGGTGGTAGTTTATCATTGGCATAGTAATAAGTCTATTGAAAACTGTGAGAATCAATAGTACTTAAGATCAGGGTGGGAACAACTATAAGGATAGTGAAAGAACTTGGATTAAATAGATTTATGTGATCAAATTATATCTCTGTACTGTGGATCTCGCTCTAGTAAGACTACTTTCCCCATTATATTTCCTCAACTAAACCAAACTTGTTTGCTTTGCTTGCGTTGTGTTCTCTTGATAACTAAACCCCCCGTTCGTGTTACTTGTCATTCACACTTGCATACTTCATCGATCTTCCCTGTGGGTTCGACCCTTACTTGTCTGCTATACTTCTGTTTAGTGGGTCTGTTAGGATATTTTACTTTGACTAGGCTAAGCAACGATACTTGCACTGCGCACTTTTAGCCACCGTCAAATGTTTATTGGTTTATGTTGATTTATCTAGACTGATCACCTAGGTTTATTGATATCTTCCTAATAGCTAGGACTTGTGATTCCGGGTTCGGGTTGAATATCTAGTAGTACACACGATTTACATAAGCGGGTTGCGAGTGTTCATCGTGAGAGAGAGTTAATTGCATGTTATAGTAACGAGTTGTTTCTATTACATGTATCTTGTTGAATCCTTGGTTGAATGCTATTGCTTTATTGAATCTTGAAGGTTTTCGGGTTTGATTTAGTAATAAGTACTATTAGGTCTGGTAGAACTAATAGTTACCTAAGATCGGGATAAGAACAACTAAAGGAAAGATAAGAACTTGAGATTAATAGAATTCAGTGATCAACCATATCTTTTGTTGTTTGGATCTTTGTTAAGTGTGGCACTTTTCTCCATTATATTCACAACCTTTACTTGCTTACTTGTTACTTGTTTACCAAGAAAACACTACAACCCTCTCCCCCCCTAGTTTCTAGTTGGTGATTGCGAATTACAGAAATAGATAACCCGACTCCTTGTGGGATCGACCCTGACTTGCTTGATATACTCTTTAGTAGGTATTTTAGGATTTCTTTGATTGGGTATACGACTTTAGGCCTGTCAGTGATCCCGAAAATAAGTTTTGCATCAAAAGGTATGTTACTCTTTCATATATGATTCGTATCAAGTTTATGCATGAGATCCTAAGTTAGATGTTAGAAAACTATTTTCCAAAATTCCGCTTAAAGCATCTAAATCCTAACATGTTCTCCAATATCCACACACACACACAAGAGATCATCTATCGATATTGTTTTGGGGCGAAAAGATCGAACCGACCTAAATCGCTTTGAACGGCGTAACTAGACAATAATAAGATCAAAATATCTAGACAATCCAAATCAACTAATAACAAGATGAATGAAATTGGACGAATAAAAAAGCAAGATTATCTCCTTAGAGTGAGGATCTTGATGAATCGAAGAACTTAGTCGTCGGACGCTTAAATATTCGAACAAGAAGTAGAATCAAAGAACAATTCCTTTCACTGAGCAAGGTAGAAATGATGCTTGTATTTGTTAACTCTGATATTACGTGTTTGTTACATGAGGGATCCTTCCGTATTTAGAATATGTATACAACCAATCTAGTTAAAACTGCCCGAAATCCACGGGAATCGACGAGTCGTGCGTTGGCCGTCCGAGATCTCCTCCAACGTCTCTTTTCGTCAACGATCTTCTCGTGGTCTCTGCCCATGTTTTCTACATTGTAGCCATCTTTAAACTACTCGGCCAGTCCATCAAGGCAATAGAATCGAGGCCCAACAATTTCCCCAAAAGCAATTTGGGCTAAAACGTCAGTTGATATGACAGTTTGCTTTTCTATCTTCTCTCTCCTTGTGTGATCTTTTCTCTCGATTTTCTTGCATACGTTTGGGCGATGTGGCATCCTTTGATTGGACCAGCACTTTGATTGAATGCTTGGCGGTTTTACCTTCTTAAATAGGCCGTCATTGTCTTTTTCTTTCACGTCTTGTAGCCCCAGTAAGGAAGGAAGCGACTTCACCCCCTTAATGCTCATGAGCCCAGAGGATTCTCTAGCTTGTACTTTGACTCAATCGGAGTTGGAAAGGATCTTGGAAGTGGGTTAATTTCCTGCCAGGATAGTGGCGCGTCTCCCGCATCCTTACGAGCGTGCCGACTGGTACCGGGAAGATTGGGTTTGTTTCTTTGAATGCCCTTTTCGAATCGGTCATTCTTTTCCTTTTTCAAACCGTGTTCGGAACTTCTTGGCTTTCTTGAAACTTGCCTCTTTTCAAGTCATGCCTCATGCATGGCGTCTTCTAAGAGTAGTTGATCTGTTGGTTTCCAGCGTCGATGTCGATTTCGACTTTGATGCTTTGTGGTACTCTTATTACTTGAGTAGTCGAGGGTTTTCTAGGTTTCAATTGCGCCTTTGGCAGGGTAGGTCGCCTATTGCTATGAATCTTAATGTCAACGACCATGGGTGGAGGTCTCGTTTTTTCTTCGTGGAGCGGAAATCACTCGAGGGAGGTGTCGATTGCTCTTTCCTTCTTACGAACTGGAGGAAGACAGGTATCGTATTTGTCCCTTTAGATTTTTTATTGGATGTCTTCTAAACTTTTTGCTCAAATGTGTCTTGCTTTAGTTCCTGATCTGGAGAAATCTGAAGATTCTAACTTTGAGGCAGAAACCCTAGTGTTGCTTGCTCTTCCTGAGGCTAATAGATCTTTCAAGAACACCAATTTCCTGGCATCTAATCCCCTTGACATGTCGACGTCCTCAACCTTTGTGACCAAAGGCATCGGATCGTTCCTACAGGTATGCGTTTGAGTGATTTTTGGACTAGTCGTTTGCTTATTATGTTGCGCTTTCCTGACAGCGTCTCGCGGCGGGAGGTCGAGCGCGCGTCTCTCCGAGAAGAGCCTTTTGGATCACAAGATTTCAACGGCTAAGGCGTCGGCCTCAACCAAGATCATCTCTATAGATTCTCTATCGTCTAAAGTTTCTGGGTCGAAGAGGAAGGCGGTCATGGCTGTTGAACCGCCGTTGGACGATCTCAAGGACAAATCTTTGAATGATCTTCTTCATATCCAGGATCCTGCTGCTAAGAAGGCAATTGGAGACTTGCATCCAATTGATTGCATCGATGAAGCGGGAGTGCTTGCTTGGAAAGTAAGTGTGAGGGATTTTTGTGTAATTCTATCCGTCTTTCTTGTTTTGCATTTAATGCTCAATTGTTTCCTTGTGTTCTCAGTCACTTCAATATTCTTTGGTGGCTTTCTCGACGGTGCAAGACTTAAGCGACATGGCCGATAAGCGTATTGCTCAAGTCAAGAGTCAACTTACTGTTGGGCCTGGCATCCCAGGACAAAGACGGATCAAGTGGATCGAACGCAAGCCCACTGCAGATCGGAAGAACAGAGGAAAAGCCCAGAGGAGCCGACGAGACTTCTCTGGTCGAGTATCATCTGACAGGATCGCAAGGATCTCGCCACGCATTTAATGCCCAGATCACGCAACGGCCATAACATTAAAACCAACGTAATCACAGAGATTCAATGGCGCAATCTTCGCCATTACTCTCAACATTGAAGATGAAATATTCGGCAAGAAATGCAAAACGGTCACAAGGGTGAAAGACTTACCATATCGGGATGACAAAGAGGATAAGAAACAACACGCACAATGACGCAAGGCACACGAGCATTCTTACTCAGAAAACACACCAGAATAACACTCTCGCTCTCAATCTATCTCTCTAACGGCTTCCTATGCCTGACCCCCGCCGGTCGCCACTCACAAGTCACTGGTCGAGTCCCACTCGATCTCTGGTTTTATCACGATAAGTTGTATCACGATTCAGTCTGATTAAACACGACATCTAATAAAACCATCACGCTATTACATATTTATTCTTTGTTTATCTATTGCTTGCTTGGTTTGGATTGTTTTTTATCAATCGATCGACTAGTTACCCCGTCTAAGGCGATTTAGGTCGTCCGATCTTTTCGCCCCAAAACAATTTGGCGCCCACTGTGGGGCAACTTGCCGATCATCCTTCCGAAACTTTCCAACCATGACTATCGATCATTCTACTGACAATCAAGAACCACGTCTCAAAGATGAAACCCAAACTACAGAAAACCCAACCGAAAATCCTACTCCAACCCAGTTCCAAGAACTCTCTCAAAAAATGGCCGCCCTTCAAGAGGAACTAGCCCAACAACGTCAAAAAACTGAAGCCCTAGCCGTTTTGTCAACCCAATCCGAAGCCGAGATCGCGCAACTAACTCGTGAAAATGAGTCTCTTAAGTCGCAGGTACAATCAGGGGCTTCAGGATCTAGGAACGCGCCCGTCCACGGCGGCGTCTGAACACGCCTCGACATGGACAACATCGAGCCAACGCCTCCGAGCGTATGACGTCCTGGACACACTGAGGGTACATCTCGAACTCTTTTCGCTAGTCCATTTTCGACTAACCATGTCACCTTTTCCACACCCATCGGGTCTGTTGGGCCCCGAATCGATGAACCACAGGTTGCCAATTCGCCAGATATCATGGATCTTTTTCAGCAGACGCTCGACCGACATATGAAGACGATCGACGATCGCTTCAACAGGCTCCCAGGAGTCCCGCAACCGATCGAGAGAGAAGCATCCGGCGGATTCGAAGAATCCCCGTTCGTCGAAGAAATCGCAAGGGTCGAGATCCCCAAGAAGTTCCATCTCCCCAACATGGCGACGTTCGACGGCACCACCGATCCAGATGACCATATCTCTCTCTATAAACAAAAACTAATGGCTGCATCTGTTTCAAGGGAAAGCCGCGAGGCCGTCATGTGCAAAAGCTTTGGCATAACCCTCGCGGGTCCCGCACTAACTTGGTTTATGTGTTTGCCTCAGGGAACGATCGCATCATTCGCGGATCTGGTCAACTCTTTTAAGAGTCAGTTCGCCAGCAGTCGGAAGCACGAGAAACAATCGAGTGACCTCTACCGAGTCATGCAAAGGTACAACGAACCTCTCCGGAATTATCTTAATAGGTACAACAAAGAGAAAGTGGGAATCCTCCACTGTGACGTCACAACGTCTATCGAAGCCTTCCGACAAGGCTTAGTCAAAGACAACAATCTCTATGACGAGATTACGAAGTACCCATGCAAAAGCTTTGAAGATGTCCAGGCCAAAACTATGGCCGAGGTAAGATTGGAAGAGGACCGTGAGTCGCGTAAAGCCTCACGCGGACCCGATCCATCAGATCGAAAACATTCCTCCGACAACCATCGAGACAGACGTCCACATCCATATTCTCGTACTCGAAACGAACCAAATCAGGTAAACTCTTTCCAAGACAGGTCACAGGAATGGAGAGACGGTTGTGCGTTGCCTCCCAGGGTCCAATCTTATAACTTCAACGTTTCCGTGTCGGAGCTCGTCTAGAGTTTCGACAAGTATGGAAAAGACGTAAGATGGCCCCGAAAGAGCGACCGACCGGATATCAAGAAGGACATGAGTCGATGGTGCGAATTCCACGGCGACCACGGTCATTCGACCGATGAGTGCATCGCCCTACGAAAGGAGGTCGCTAGGCTGCTCTCACAAGGGTTCCTACGCGACGTAATCTCAGAACGGGCAAAGGCTACCATGGAACGCTGAGATCAGGTAAAAAAAACAAACCCCCATCTCATGTCCATACAAAAATTGTCAATACCATTTCAGGAGGATCGGACATATGTGGGAACACGTACTTCGCGGCCAAGCGACACGCCGGAGAAAACAAGGGCGACAAGCCCGAAGCGTCGGAATTCAAGCCGAGGAGAACTTCCGACCTTCCGACGGTCACTTTCGACGAGTTCGACTCCGATGGGTCGGATGGTCACCACGACGGTCTGGTAATCTCTTTGTCCATTGGAAATTGCTTAATACGGAGAATACTAATCGATACAGGGAGCTCGACAAATCTCTTGACCCTTGATGCTCTTAAAGAAATGGGTTTGACTGAGAACGACCTAATCAAGAAATCGACCCCACTGGTCGGGTTCAGCGGCGAGGTTAAGCATACGACTGGTGAAATCGTTCTAACCACATACGCTGGAGGAGTCAACCAACAGGTGAAATTCTTAGTCTTAGACTGTCTGTCTCCCTATAATTGTATTCTTGGCAGGCCGTGGATACACACTATGAAGGCAGTACCTTCAACATATCATCAAGTTATCAAATTCCCCACTGAATGGGGAGTCCAAGAAATCAAAGGAGATCAAAAGACCGCAAAGGAATGCTACGTTGCTTCCATGAAGAACGCGGTCGAACGCAAGACCGCGTAGCAACCACAGAGCGGCGAAGGACCTAGTCGGTACGTCGAACCAGAAATGGAAAAACTCGACGAGATCGCACTAGACCCTTCAAAACCAAACCAAACGGTAAGGGTCGGGTCGGGCTTGGACGACTCGACCAGACAACAACTCCTTGACTTTCTCAGGGCCAATGCCGACTGTTTTGCATGGTCGCATGAGGATATGGTCGGAATATCTCCAAAAGTTATTACTCATAAATTAAATGTGGATCCATCTCATCCCCCTGTCAAGCAAAAACGCAGGAAGTTCGCTCCCGAGCGGAACAAGATAGCTCAAGCCGTCAGATGTGAGTGGGATGCAACTAACAACGAAGTTGAATACGAAGCACTCATATTCGGACTCATCCTGGCTCGCGATCTAGGGGTCCGAGAGATCGAAGTCGTCTCCGACTCCCTGCTGGTCGTAAACCAGATACAAGGGTCGTACAACGCCAAGGATACCAGAATGGTAGCCTACCTGGAGGTAGCCAGGAAACTAATCGGACAATTCTAGACATTCAACATCCGACAGGTACCCAGGGACCTTAACTCCCAAGCTGACGCACTCACCAATCTAGGATCCGTCCTAGACCCGAAAGAATTTCCACATATACCATTGGCCCACATCATGACGCCAGCCGTCCCAAGGACATCCGTCGAGTTAACAACATCACTTGAAGAACTCATCGCCATGGAAATAGGCGACCGACCCGAAGAGGACATCATCGACGCCGATGACGACTGGATGCTACCTTACATCAGGTGGTTAAAAGACGGCATTCTACCCGACGACAAGACAGAAGCAAAAAGGCTCAAGATTTGGCGTCCTATCAGAAATCATGTGCGACAACGGTTCCCAGTTCATCAGTCATAAGACTAGAGCCTTCTGCGACCAATGAAACATCAAGTTGGTCACATCCACACCTCGGTATCCACAATCCAACGGACAAGCCGAATCCAGCAACAAGATCATTATCAACAACCTCAAGAAATGCCTCACCGGGGCTAAAGGCAAATGGGCAGACGAACTCCCACTTATTCTTTGGTCCGACAGGACTACTCCAAAGAACGCGACCGGGCAATCGCCTTTCTCTCTCGTCTACGGGAGTGAGGCGGTCATCCCGGCTGAGTTACTGGTTCCGACTGCTCGTTGTAACCTTCAGACAATTGAACAAAACGATGTCGAACTAGCACACAATCTGGACACAGCGGACGAGATCAGAGAGAAAGCCCGAATCAGGATGGTCAGGTTCCAACAACAAGTCACAAGGAGCTACAACAAGAACGTTCGAATTAAGGCATTCAAGGTCGGAGACTGGGTCTTAAGGAAAACTTTCCAGAACACCAAGAATCCATCCGATGGAAAGCTAGCACCACAATGGGAAGGACCTTACTTGATCACCGAAGTGGTCGGACAAGGAGCATATCAGTTAGAAGACAAAGACGGAAAACCGATCCCAAGAAGTTGGAACGCAGCACATCTAAAGCTCTACCATTTCTCAACCGACGAGGTAAAACATCACACAAATTCTCTACATCGCTTCATATCGCATATACATTGCTACATATCGCATGCTATCGCATATACATTTCCACATATCGCATGCTATCGCATACACATTGCCATCTATCGCATACATATCGCATGTACATCGCTACTTTCTTTTACATATCATCGTCTGACACTAAGCGAGGACTTCCTCCTTACAAAAACACAAATGCAGAACAGCATTTACATTGGACCCAGTCGTCCGCAAATGGATCATGTCATCCTCATATAGAGCTTACATTACACGATCGATCGGAATACGGGGAGATGACAACACAGGCACGTCGGCACACCGCCTGCCTTACACAAAACACAAGGTACAACACCTTGTTACATTTACGCAATAAACAAATTGCTTACATCCCCGGCATAATGTCATGACTAACACATACACAAACACATCGCAGGCCTGCTCTACATACATACATACGGTGAAACCCCACTCGACGGAGCACACGGGTGAAACCGACGCACACAAAATACAAAACATCGTCGACAACTTCTTTGAAAGTCCGATGAACATGTACGAAACAGACTAGCATATGACTCTATATGTAAACACACAATTGCATCGAAATAAAAGCATTTTTATACAAATACGCGACCGCGATGGTGGACGGGTCGCCAAACCACATTGTCTGCCTACACATCTGTAGGACTTCATCAAATAGAAATATGCTGCGAGCCGCGATGGTGGACGGGTCGCCAAAACACACAGTATCCAAAAATACCAAATGTCTAAACCCACACACAAAGGGGACAAACAACGTCAAAATACGCAAAGAAAACGAATCAGGCATCGGGGACGACGGTATTACCTCCGGCAGGGACTGGCTCCAATGGGGCTACCTCATCGGTCGGCTTAACATCGCCAGAGTGGGCTTCGTCCTCGTCGACGCCCTCATCCGCGGCTTCTTCGCCGACACCGGCTAAGCAGAACAACTCCTGACCAGGATCGCCTTTTGGGAACATGGAGTCCAGAGTCTCCTTCTCCGCATTCAGGTCCCATAGCCCGTGCTTGCCTTCGTTGAACTCTTCGATCATTTCGATGCGCGACTTCACAGCATAAAAGGCCCCAACGTCGCCAGCAATCTCGCCATCGACGATCCGAGCCTGTTTCACCTCCTCCTCAACGCTTGCCCGACACTCTTCAAACTCCCTCTGACATGCGACCAACTCCCCTTGACAGCTCTTCAACTCCCTGGTGAGGCGACGCTCGATTTCACGACAGCGACTCTCCGCTCCCTCTAATTTAGTCTTCAAGGACGCGAGGTCGGACTCTGACCTAGCAGCCCGCTCCTCGGCCTTGGCGACCATCGCCTTGACGCCAGAGTATGCCCCTAAAAGATACTGAAAAGACTGCAATCTCACACGATGACACAACAGACGATCAGAAAACGTGGTCGAATGAAAGAAAAAGAAAAAGACACAAACAAAAAGACGATTCACCTTCCACACGGAGCACCCCGCTTCACCAATGCAGTCGAGGGGAGAGACGTCGTCGACCTCCGACTTCAAAGTCGGGTCTTGAGCGTGAAAAAGGTCAGCAATCGACCGCCTAACGGCACCGATCTTGCCAATCCCCTCAGCAGTCACGGCCTTCTTCTTCTTAAAGACCTCCTCCGCCTTGACATCTTCGGAGCAAGAACTTGCTTTCCTCTTCGAGCTGGCCTTGGCTGGCGCTGTCAGGTCCACCAGAAGCGGCTTGCTCGATGCAGCCTTGGCCGCCGCCTTCCTATGCTCGATCAGCCTTGGCCGCCGCCTTGGCCGCCGCCGCCTTCCTCTGCTCGACGAGCACTCGCTCGACCACCGGGAGAACCTGACATGACAAACAGAACCCTAAAACACACGACAAAACAAAAGACAGTCACAAGAGGCTCCCAGAGTCGGATGTCTACCTTTCACACGAGATGACGATACGTTCGACATATCCTCTTGAGAAACAGGGGTTGTCGACAAGATATTGACGTTTACAAACTTCCTCTCAGCCACTGGAACCCCAAGGACGATCTTGGACAAGCCCTCTGATCGGCTGTTAACTTCCAAATCTTCCGGTTCAGGGACTACAAAAAAGGAAAGTTAAAAACAGAGTGTTAAAACACATAAACGCGTGGGAGAGAAGACAAATACATACTGTCGATCCGCCACTCCATCAACAGAAACGGACATTCTCCTTCCTTCCCCAGAGAAGAACGTTTGACAAAAAAGAATTTTGACCCCCATCCACGGTCGTTCACATCAGGAGTTTGCACCAAGGGCTTCCGACCACTTCGGATACGCAGTTGCACACGGGAAGAACTCTTCGACCCGATGAAGTAATTATACCACAAAGCATCAAAATCAAAACCAGCTCCAGTTTGGACGTTCACGAGGTCTAAAAACCTAAGGACTCTCCACGCCTGAGGCATTACTTGACACGGCGCTAACGCCAAAGTGGCTAGAAAATCTCTGACAAGAGAAGAAAAAGGAAATTTATGCCCTATTCTAAACGGGTACACATAGAAGCAAATCCACCCTTCGTAACGCGCGTCGGCCCTCTCGTCTGGATGAGGCAGCCTAGCGATTGTCTCTGGAGGAAAGCCCCCGACTTGGAGGACTTGATCCAGTTCCGCCTCTGACAAAGTGCTAACCAGCGCATCCGACTCCGTCAAGATAAAATGGGGAGGAACTTCACCTTCTCTAGTGTCGGAAAGAGTCTTCGACGACTCAGAAGCCTCAAGAGAAACCATCTCGAGAATAGAGAGGGAGGGGAATTGGAGAGCTATGGCTAGGAAAAATCAGAAAGCTATGACGAGAGAGACCAAGAAACTTACCAAAAGAAACTTGCAAAGGAAGAAGATGAAGACTAATCGTTTCCCCTGCTCAGAATTTATGGAAAGATATCATGACCTGCAGAGACGTCGCGTCATGCCCTAATCGCAAGCCACGTCGACCTGTGCAACCGCGCCAAAAAGGACGGTGGAGATCGTGTCCAGAGAAGTTGCCACGGATTTTGGTCTACTTGCCTAAACCGTAAGCCCATAACAACTTGGGGCTATTGTTGGGCCTGGAATCCCAGGAGAAAGACGGATCAAGTGGATCGAATGCAAGCCCACTGCAGATCGGAAGAACAGAGGAAAATCCCAGAGGAGCCGACGAGACTTCTCTGGTCGAGTATCATCCGACAGGATCGCAAGGATCTCGCCACGCATTTAATGCCCAGATCACGCAACGGCCATAACATTAAAACCAACGTAATCACAGAGATTCAATGGCGCAATCTTCGCCATTACTCTCAACATTGAAGATGAAATATTCGGCAAGAAATGCAAAACGGTCACAAGGGTGAAAGACTTACCATATCGGGACGACAAAGAGGATAAGAAACAACACGCACAATGACGCAAGGCACACGAGCATTCTTACTCAGAAAATACACCAGAATAGCACTCTCGCTCTCAATCTAGCTCTCTAACGGCTTCCTACGCCTGACCCCCGCCGGTCGCCACTCACAAGTCGCTGGTCGAGTCCCACTCGATCTCTGGTTTTATCACGATAAGTTGTATCACGATTCAGTCTGATTAAACACGACATCTAATAAAACCATCACGCTATTACATATTTATTCTTTGTTTATCTATTGCTTGCTTGGTTTGGATTGTTTTTTATCATTCGATCGACTAGTTACCCCGTCTAAGGCGATTTAGGTCGTCCGATCTTTTCGCCCCAAAACACTTACTACTACCAATAGTCGTGTGAAGGTGGCTGAAAGCAAGCAGGCCTCTGCCGAGAGAAAGTTGAAGGAGGTTCAAGCCCGCGTTGAGGAACTGGAAAGCAGCGTCGAGGAGCTCCAGATGAAAGATGCCCAGATTGGTAGTGATGTCGGGGCATATTATTGCATTAAGTCTCATGTTGAAATGATGGAGGAATATGCCACGAGGACCCATTCAGCTTGGAACATAGAGGATGAGAAGGCAAGCATGAAGCTTCTCTACCCAATGGGAACCCCGGCGCCGAACTCTTCAAGATTATTGGTTTGGGCAAAGATGAGCAAAAGGGTGAAGGCGGTCTTGAGGCGAACAAGGGTGTTGTCGAGAACATGCCAAAGACGTCTTCTTTGGCAGTACGACGTCTTTGGCAGTAAAGGATCAAGTGACTGCCCCTACAAATGTCATCGAAAGATCAGGTAAATCTTAGTTGTTCTTATGTAATGACAATGGTTTTCTCGCATCGTGTTTTTGACGCCTAGACTTTGTGATGTTTTATGTTGTGCCCCATCGTGGAGATGGGATGGATAATGGTTTTGGCGACCCGTCTACCATCGCGAGTTGCCTACTTTAATATGAATGTTTTGTCGTTTGCGTACCTTGTTGTTTTTTGCTTTGTTTTGCAGGTGGACTCGTCAATCGCTTCTTAGTTGAGTCGTATGATGTTGATCGCGTAGACTTGTAATTGTAATTGTTAGTGTGTATGATATGTCGTTTAATTCCAGGGAGGAGTGTTGATGTATTTTGATAAGACATGTACCTTTATTAGGACAGGTCTTATAAAGATGTGTTTTGTAATGTTCATCTACTCCATGTGTATCGATCGATCGTGTAATGTGTCAGCATTGTTGTATGATAGTGTTTTTTGTACGTTGATCAACTTTGACTTTGTCTTGAGGCCTCTTGTCGTGTTTCTATTTTAAAACGCTAAAAAAGATAGAAAATATCAAAGGGCGGCTGTTGGGTTTGAGCCCAACGGCCCTTTGATGCTTAAGTCAGTAAACGATCGAATGAATATAGTTGATTAATATTTAGAACGCAAAATGTAAGGATTCAAAAGTGATAGTGGGTTGCGTTCCAGCTTCATGGGAGTGGTTAACCATCCTTTGTTTCGAGTCGATATGCCCCTTGGCCGACTATTTCTTTGACGAGATATGGTCATTCCCATTGTGGTGTGAGTTTTTTGTCGGTTGGATCTTTGGTGTTTTGGAATACTTTTCTCAGGACCCAGTCTCTTACTTTGAAGACTTTGATGCGAACGTTCTTGTTGTAATTATGTGCGACTTGCTGTTGATATCTTACCATTCGAACTCTTGCTTTTTCCCTGATTTCGTATGTTGTGTCCAGATTATGAGACAACTTGATGTCGTTTAGCTCCGGAGTTAGTAGACCATACCTGGCTGTTGGGACGTGGAGTTCGGCGGGTATAACTGCTTCGCTTCCATAGACTAATGAAAAGGGTGATTGGTCGATCGCATTCTTTGGAGTTGTCCTGTCGGACCAAAGTATTAGGGGGAGCTCATCCGCCCATTTTCCTTTCGTCCATGTGAGATGCTTCTTGAGATTGTTTATGATGATCTTGTTACTGGACTCAGCTTGGCCATTAGACTGTGGGTATCGTGGTGTGGATGTGACCAAATTGATGTTCCATTGCTTGCAAAAGGATCGCATCTTATTGTCGATGAATTGGCAGCCTCGCATATGATTTCTGATGGCATGCCAAATCTGCATAGGATGTTATGTTTTATGAATGAAATGACGTGCTTTTCTTTTACCTCTCGATATGCTTCAGCTTTAATCCATTTAGAAAAATAATCGGTCATAGCAAGGAAAAAGACGCGTTGTCCAGATGTTGGCGGCAGTTTTCCCACGATGTCAATTCCCCATCTCATGAATGGCCATGGTGCTGGCATCGGGTGAAGCATCTTTGATGGTTGATGGATTATGGGTGCGTGTCGTTGACAGGCGTCACCTTTCTTGACATAATATGTTGCATCTTTGTTCATCGTCGGCCATTAGTACCCTGTTCTGAGAGCTTTACCCGACAGGCTATGCCCTCCGGTATGGTTTCTGCATTCTCTGTCGTGTAGAGTTTGTAGGACATGTTTGACTTCGGTTGTTTTTAGGCATCGCAAGTATAATCTTGTGACAAATCGTTTGAACAAGATATCATCTTTTAGATCAAAGGTTGATGCTCGTACCTTTAGTTTCTTGGCTTCTCCTCTGTCTGTTGGAAGTATGTCATCTTTTAGCCATTTGATATAGGGTGTAGTCCAATCGTCTTGATTGTTTATGATATCGTCTTCGGTGTTGTCGCCTACCTCTGTTGAGACTACTTCTTCTAAGGGCAGCTCGTCCACTATTTGAGTGTCGTCGTTGTTGGTTGCTTTGTGGAATTTGGGAACTGCTGAAGTTGTGACGTGTAAGGCCGACCCGAGGTTTGCTAGGGTGTCGGCTTGAGTGTTGAGGTCGTGTGGAACTTGTCTGATGGTGAAGTTCTGGAATTTTTCTGTTAATTTCTTGACGACGTCTAGGTAAGCTATCATCTTGTCGTCTTTAGTGGCATATGATCCTTGTACCTAGTTGACGATTAGAAGAGATTCGCATACCACTTCAATACTTTAGATTGCGAGGTCTTGTGCAAGCGTCAATCCAAATATGAGTGTCTCGTACTCTGCTTCATTATTGGTCGCGTCCCACTCGCATCTCATGTCTTGGGCTATATGGTCTCCTTGTGGTGATTTAAGTACAACCCCTAGGCCAACTCCTCTTATGTTCGATGACCCATCTGTATGGAGTTGACATGTGCCCTTGTCTTCTTCAGTCATCAGTTGGGCGGTCTCTTTTGCGGCTTCTTGCTCTAATGTTGGACTGAAATCGGCCACAAAGTCTGCCAAAGCTTGGGACTTAATTGTTGTCATTGGCTCATATTCGATGTCGAAACCGCTCAAGTGTATTGCCCATTTTGCCATTTGTCCTGTGAATTCTGGTTTCCTCATGATGGATTTCATGCGATGGTTAGACCGCACAATAATAATGTGTGATTCGAAGTAGGGCCTTAGTTTGTTTGATACTATTACTAGAGCCAGGATTAGTTTTTCGAGCGATGTGTATCTAGTTTCAGCCAGGAGTAGAGAGCGACTTTCATAGTGGACTGGAGATTGTTTTCCATCTTCTTCTCTTGTTACGACTACACTTACCGTTGACTCCGACACCGCTAGGTATAATGGTAGTGATTCGTCGTCCTTTGGCTTTGCTAGTAGCAATGGACTTGCCAGATATGTCTTCAGGTCTTGGAAAGCTTGTTCGTGTGCCTTCGTTCATTCAACTGACTTATTCTTCTTCAGAGCTTCATAGAAAAGTTTGCACTTATTGGAGGATTTTGATATGAATCTGTTGAGTGCTGTTATTCGCCTTGTTAACTTTTGGATGTCCTTGACACATCTAGGGGATCTGAAGTTGACAATTGCTTTGATTTGATCCAAACTGACTTCTATTCCTCTTTGGGTCACCATGTATCCTAGGAATTTTCCTAAGGATACTCTAAAAGAGCATTTAGTGGGATTTAGTTTCATGTTATACCTCTTTAGCACTTTGAATGCTTCTTTTAGATGTCCGATGTGATCTTGGGATGCTTTTGATTTGACCAGCATGTCGTCTATGTATACTTCCATGGTGTCCCCAATCTGGTCCTTGAACATCTTGTTGACGAGTCGTTGGCATGTGGCCCCTGTATTTTTTAGTCCAAAAGGCATAACTTTGTAGGAGTATGTACCTTGGCTGGTTATGAAGGCTATTTTTTCTTGGTCTTTCGGGTCCATTAAGATTTGGTTGTACCCACTGAACGCGTCCATGAATGTGAGCATTTCGTGGCCAGCAGTCGCGTCGACCATCGCGTCGATGTGTGGCAAGGGGAAGGAGTCCTTGGGACATGCCTTATTCAGGTCTGTGAAGTCGATGCAGACTCTCCACTTGTCATTTTTCTTTTGTACCACGACGACGTTTGCCAGCCATTCTGGGTATTTGACTTCCCTGATTTTACCTATTTCCAGTAAATTTTTCGCTTCGTCGTCTACGATCTTGTTCCGTTCTGGTGCGAATTTCCTTCTTTTTTGTTTGACTGGAGGGTAGGCTGGATCTACATTTAACTTGTGAGTGATAACATCGGGTAAAATTCCTACCATATCCTCATGTGACCAGGCGGAGCAGTTGGCATTAGATCGTAAAAACTCCACTAGATTGGCCTTGGTCGAGTCATCTAAATCTGACCCGATCCTTACCGTTTTTTTTGGCTTTGAAGGGTCCAATACGATTTCGTCTAATTGCTCCATTTCTGGTTTGGCGTATCGTTTGGTCCCCTCGCCGACTTGTAATTGCTATGCCAATTGTCGCTCGACTGCTCCTTTCATTGATGTAACGTAGCATTCCTTGGCAGTTCGTTGGTCGCCTTTTATATCATGTACCCCCACTTGGTGGGAAACTTGATAGTTTGATGATACGTGGAGGGTACACCTTTCATTGCGTGTATCTAGGATCTGCCAAGGATTGCGTTATAAGGAGACGAGCTATCGAGTATCAAGAACTTTACCTGCTGGTTGATGTCGTAAGCATGTTTTGTCAACACTATTTCGCCGAGGGTATGTTTGACTTCCTTACTAAACCCAACCAGTGGAGTCAATTTTCGGGTTAAATCGTCCTCGCTTAGACCCATACCTTTCAGGGCGTCTAGTGTCAACAAGTTTGTAGAGCTACTTGTGTTGGTTAATACTCGGCGTATGAGACAGTTACCGGTTGACAGAGAGATTACCAAACAGTCGTGGTGGTCACCTATTTCTTCGGCCTCAGAATCGGTAAAGGTGATGGTACATCCACTACATGTGGTCGTTGTATCTCCGATCGGGCTGGTCTGTCACCTTTGCTTTCTTTGGCGTATCTTTGGGCGGCCGAGTATGTGTTTCCACATATGTCCTACCCTCCTGAGATGGTGTTATTAAGGTGATGGTACATCCACTACACGTGGTCTCTTTGATCTAGTGTCGCTTTTGCCTTATCGGAGATGATGTCGCACCAGAGTCCTTGCACGAGGAGCCTTGCGACCTCTTTGCGTAGTGCAAGGCACTCATCTGTTGTGTGACCATGATCCCCATGGAACTCGCACCACTGGCTCATGTCTTTCTTGGAGTCTGGATTGTCGCTCTTCCGTGGCCATCTTACGTCTTTCCCATACCTGTCAAAACTCTTGACGAGCTCCGACACAGAAATGTTAAAGTTGTAGGAATGGACCTTCGGGGGTAGCGCTGAGTTGCTCTTCCAGTCTTGGTTCTTGTCATAGGAGTTGTTTACCTGGTTTTGGTCGCTTCATCCCTTGGGGTACGGTTGGTGTCGCATGTCGCATCAGTGGTCCGAGGATGATCTTCAGTCGACTTGATCAGGGCTCCTGTCCGCTTTTGTAGGTTCTTCGTCTTCTTCTAGCCTAACTTGGGCCATGGTTTTGGCTTGCACGTCTTCGAAGCTTCGGCACGGGTATTTGGTAAGCTCGCGATAGAGTTCACTACCCCTGACCAGTCCCCGGCGAAGAGCTTCAATGGACGTTGGGATGTCACAATGCGGGATCGCGACCTTCTCTTTGTTATCCCTATTAAGATAATCCTTTAAGGGTTCACCGTACCTTTGCACGATTCTATACAGTCGCTTGATTGTTTTTACAGTCTTCTACTGCTGGCGAACTGGATTTTGAATGAATTGACCAGATCGGCGAACGACGCAATCGAACCCTGCGGCAAATGCATGAGCCAAGTTAGTACGGGTGTCGCGAGGGTCGTGCCAAAACTTTTACAATATGACCGCTTTGCGATTCCCTCTTGGAATAGAGATGGTCATTAGTTTTTGTTTATAAATGGAGATATGATCCTCGGGGTCCCCGGTCCCATCGTAGTTGGGCATGTTGGGGACGTGAAATTTATTTGGGATCTTGACGCGTGCAATTGCTTCCACTGAGGGTGAGTCTTCGTATCCATCGATCGTCTTCTTTTCGATCGGCTGCGGGACTCTTGGAAACCGAGCGATGCGATCGTCCAGAGTCTTCATGTGCTCGTTGATGGCTTGTTGTATGAAGGTTTGGAGATCCATCGGTGTAGCAGCCTGCGGAGGAGCTACTCGAGTCTCGGCGGATTCGATCACGGTAATTAGGATGTTAGTCGCGAAAGTACTAACTGGGAGAGTTTGAAACGTACCGATGGGTTGAGCGATGCTCTGAGTGATTGGTGCCATGGGCGTCGTGATTGCCCCATCCATATTGAGACGTGTTTGGAGGCCTTCGGTATTGACTACGCACCTTGATCCTCCTAGGGCCAACGCGGTCGAGTTCACCTGCGATTTCAAAAGTTCATTTTCACGAGTTAGTCGCGCGATCTCAGCTTCAGATTGGGTAGTTAGGGTTTCGGTCCTCAGGCGTTGATGGGCCAGTTCTTCTTGGAGGATGCTCATGTTCTTTTCCAGCTCTTGGATTTGATTGACCAAGATAGGAGGATTAGCGATGTTCTCGGTTTGGTCGGCGGTGTGCGCCTCGGTTTGATTCCCGACCAAGGCGTCGGTTTGAGTTTGGTCATCAACGATGGTTATGGGATTCCCAGAATCGTCATGATTGAATGTTGATTGGATCGGTAGTTGGCTAGATGCCCCATGGTGGGCGCCAAATTGTTTTGGGGCGAAAAGATCGAACCGACCTAAATCGCTTTGAACGGGGTAAGTAGACAACAATAAGATTAAAATATCTAGACCATCCAAATCAGCTAATAACAAGACGAATGAAATCGCACGAATAAAAAACCAAGCTTATCTCCTTAGAGTGAGGAGCTTGATGAATCGAAGAACTTAGTCGTCGGACGCTTAAATATTCGGACAAGAAATAGAATCAAATAACAACTTCTTTCACTGAGCAAGGTAGAAATGATCCTTGTATTTGTTAACTCTGATATTATGTGTTTGTTACATGAGGGATCCTTCCATATTTATACTATGTTTACAACCAATCCAGTTAAAACTGCCCGAGATCCGCGGGAATTGACGAGTCGTGCACTGGTCGTCCGAGATCTCCTCCAATGTCTCTTTTCGTCAACGATCTTCTCGTGGTCTCCGCCCAGATTTTCTAGATTGCAGCCATCTTTAAACTACTGGGCCGGTCCAGCAAGACAATAGAATCGAGGCCTAACAAATATAAGAAGAAAATAGGATAAATAGGAAAGCATCTCATCAGTAGGCAGTAGCATTCATTAGAATTTATAATATCAAAATCAAGAGGAGCCAAGGGAGTCTCTCGAGCTTACTGCTGAGACAGAGTTTGTATTGTGTGGCTAAACATAGGTTGCCCAAAAGCACAATTCAATTCCTTTTTGCAACACAAGGATATATTGATTGAGATATCAACCTCAAAAATAGAAATCAAATCCACACCTTTTAGAAACCCTAGCAAAACAATTAACCAGAACTGACCCTTGCTTCCTACTCTCCTCGACAAAATCCAAGCAAAAATCCAAATAATCCAACAAATTCTCACTCTCTATATCCCTATCTAGAACCGTTATCCTTGTCACCTTCAACTCTTTCCCAGCATACTCCAACGAGTACAATAACTTCTCCCATGAAGACGCCACTGATTTCTCCTCTGATCCATCGTCTTCCTCCTCCGAGCCATTGTCTTCCTCCGCCTTCGAGCCATCGTCATCCTCCTCCGTCGTCCTCTTCCAAGCCATCGTGACACTAAGAAGCTGATTAATTTAGGCTTCAGAACCCTAATTTAAGGAGTTGGAAGAGGGAGATAGGGGGAACTAACCTGTGGTCGAAGCTCTTGGTGGTTGGACTGGCGGACGACGGAACTGTTAAAGTGAGGCGAGACAGCGAGTGAGATGAAGAACGAGAATGGCGCGTGGTGAAGGCTAGCGCTACTGTGAGGATGACCCGAATGACGCGCGTCAAACAGAAGAAGAGGAAGAAGAAGAGGAGGAATGAGGCGAGACGGAGAGTAATTTTTGAAAAAAAACGTGACCGCGGTTTTATTTATAACCGCAGTTTTATTTATAACCGCGGTCCGAGAATAAAAGAAAACACCGCACTGCGGCTATATTCCAATATGAGATTCGAAATATTAAATGGCACCTCAATTATCCGTATAAACCGCGGTCCGAGATATAAAAAAAAAAGTAAAAACTAAAATAAAGTATACCCAAACCGTGGTTATTTGTTATAAATCGCGATCCGACATTATATAATTATAAAAATAACTGATCACATACCTGCTTTTACTAATAACCGTGGACCAGATATCTTTGTTACTCCAATTTATTAAAAGCGAGGCAAAAAAATGTGGTTAATGTTAGTTTTTATACTAGTGAGTAGAGCACTACCTTCTAGCTAGTTCTTCGGTGGATAAACAAGTTAGGGCGGTGCTCAATTTCCGCTTCTTCGTCTGACATTATCCTAAAATAAAAATATCAAGGAACATAGCTCAGCAGTATGTCCAAGTATATGAAAACATTAAAAAAAATAGGTCATCGAAATTAAGTTCAACATAATATTGCATGTTTTTATTCAAATTTAGGAGCCTATAAAACACAAGACCAGAAGTCAAAAATGTCCACAGTTTAAACAAAAACTCTTCTTAACAGAATGTCGTTCATCAGTATATCAAATTCAGGAAGGTGACAAAGCTATCATAGGGTTTCAGTTGGTTTGATACTATTAAGCATGACCAACGCTGATAGGCGTTGTCGTGACACCTAAACAAAATAATCCTAACAAACCTAAACAAGTAGTAGAGGCAAGCAAGGGTCGATCCCACAGGGAGGAAGTAATCAATCTATGTGTTTATAAGCATGCAAGGTAACAAGGGGGGATTTGAGTATCAAACAGAGCAAAGTAAACATGTTTAGTTGACTTGAGAATATGAATGAGGAAAGTAGTTCCACTAGAACGAGATCCATAATACAGAGATATAAGTTGATCACTGAAATCTTTTCAATCCAAGTTTTTTAACTATTCTTATGGTTGTTCCCACCCTGATCTTAAG
Organism: Rheum nobile; assembly: GCA_027886185.1. Classification (NCBI taxonomy): domain Eukaryota; kingdom Viridiplantae; phylum Streptophyta; class Magnoliopsida; order Caryophyllales; family Polygonaceae; genus Rheum; species Rheum nobile. The sequence goes on along the minus strand of WOAB01000566.1, from coordinate 300,953 downwards.
CACTATCGATTCTCACAGTTGTCGATAGACTTATTACTATGTCAATGATAAAGCACCATCGATTCTCACAGTTGTCGGTATACTTTACCACCAACAAAGCAATAGCAATGCACACAAGGATATAGGATACATGCAAATATAAGGACACCCTACTACTTAGCATGCAACTGATTCTCACTCACGATTGTACGCTCGGAACCCCTATACGCACAATCGTGTATGCCACTAGATGTGCACTCGGAACCCCTATATGCAATCCTAGCAATTGATAAATATTACTCAACCTAGCTGGCCAGACTATGAAGAACAATGATAAATCAATAATCAATATAACCAAGAGAATCAAACCAACACACATAAGAATAAGAACAAGGAATAGAAATCTCACAACCGAATCAACTGTATTGCTTCAAACGTCTAGCAGAACAAAGGTATTTAGTTCTCCATTCGTTCAAACCCTAGAGTTGGGAATGAAAGAACGAACTTGTAAAACTGAATCGAGTATATTGTGGCAACTAGGTTAACAAAAGAGTATTTAACCTAAATCTAAAAGTGATAAAAATAATAAAATAACAATAATAAAATAATAATAAAGTTAAATAACCAAAATTGGCAGCTAAGTTTCCATAATTCTCGACTTCTCTCTTGCTTCCAAACTCGGCCCAATTCAAGCTCGCGGCGGCCCATCTCCAATTCTTCTTAGCTTGCTGACGTCACGCCACCACATCATCGTCCCGCATCAATCTTCCGCTGCTTCAATTTGCTTCTCGCTTCTCACGCGGTATCTTTCCTTCAATTCAATTGGGTTGAGGCCTTCATGGACCTTTCCTCTCAATTGGGCCTAATTTCCTCCTTGGCCGCATATCTTCAATTCCAGCATCACGGGCTCGAAATAATTAATTGCTCCGCTTTGCCTCATGTGGCCGCGGGGCGCCAGCTCCCACCGCGGGGCGGTGATTTCCACCGCTAGGCGGCATCCTTCTCTGAGACCCACCGTCGGGTCGCGGTGGCTCTGGCGTGGGGCGGTAGAAATTCGCCCACTCCTTTCTCTTCTTCTCTTCATTACTACCAAGTGTTGGTAGTCTTCTCCAATTAATTTCCAGCAGATCCTCATCCATCTTCATCTTCTCCAAATAAGATGTAAATCCCTGGATATCTTCAATTCTCTCCACATCTTCCGGATTACAGACTTAATCTCAAATCTAGTCATAAACTCCTCTAAATAATGTTAATAATTGGTAGTTAAGGTGCATGAAATGACACCTATCAAATTCCCTCATGCTTAGACCTTTACTCGTCCCGAGTAAGCTAAAGATAAACCTACTCTCTCAATCAAACACCAAGGTCTCAGGAAGTACAAGAAAATATGACACCAGCAATTACAACATCTCAACAATCAGCTCCAGAGTACCAAAACAATATGCACAGCACAACAACACAGTGCAATATAACACCATAGAGTGACACCACTAATCCTAGCTTCCATCTATCTTCTTATCACTCCAGAGTGACTTATCCGAAACCTCCTTATAACTCCTCTTCTTATGACACCTCGCCAAGAATAATGAGAAATCCTAAAATCACTCTTCTTCTTTTTCGCTCATTTTGCCAAGGCGCCCTTTCGGGTTTTCACCAAGCCACTCATTTCATTTTACAATAGATGTACTCACATAAGCTCACGTCACTCTTGACCACATATTACCCCAGCCTAATGCTGGTCCAAGCCACCTGCTTATTACCTAGGCCGCCCTTTCGGGTTTTTGACCTATCCCAGGATTTTTATTTTAGCCTTTTTTCAAGTTTTTGGCTTTTTTCATTTTTCTCCTCAACGACGTAGCAAGTATAGAACTCTCCCTTATGCTTAAACATTGCATTGTCCTCAATGTAATGAAAGACAAAAGAATAAAGTACAGGGAAAAGCAAAAAATAACTCACAAACGTCGCCAAGCTGCTTGGACACTGTAGGTGATGCTAGCGGTCTTCTCAATAAATGCCCAAGTCTCTGGTGTTGGACGAGTGTCTTCATCAACTCTATTGTCTTCTCTTACCGTGCAACCATAAGGGAACCGCTTTGGTGAATAGTGGTATAGCCAAGATGTCGGGGTTGCACGGCCTTCTAGGAATACATGGTGGAGCCCAGATGTAATCATGGTGGGGGCTCTAGTGTTCCTCCTCTCCAACTGCCTATTGTAGGGCCATCATCGTTGTCAAATAATGTGTGGGGCAATGTATCCTCCTTGACAACATGATGCACACCATCTCCATGGGGAACTCTGGACAGCTAGCCTTCGGTACCACTTTTTTTTCGGATTTTTTTTTCGATTTTTTTTTTTGCCCCCGTTTAAGGTTTTTTCGGGGGGTGACTTAGTGCAGGGAAGGAAGAGACTTACATTGGTGTGGAAACACCTTCTTCAATAGGCATGGGTCTCTTTCCTGCAAGTTAGTCGGAGACAAAAAACAAGAACAAAAACAAAGCAAAAACACACAAAACTAATGCAAGAAATAAAGAAAGAAAAACATACATCGGGTTGCCTCCCGGACAGCGCCTTAGTTATTGTCATGGCTTGACATACTACTCCATTTTCCTCAACTCGGGTTGCTCATAGCAACTGAGCACCTGGGATCTGGATCTGGATCTGGGGGTGCCTCTTTGGGTGCTCCATGTTGAGCGTGACCCCCAATCTTGTGCAATTGTTGATGGTTGGATCACTCGTCGTATCTATGAATGCACTTGCCATCTTTAAAAACTGTCTACCCAGCATCTCAGGGGCTGCATGTACGTCATGCCCCGTATCCAGCATATAAAAATCAGCCACTTGTATCAAGGCTTCCTTCTTGTGCTTCCCCTTCGGTTTCTTTTTTATCAAGCCCAGCACCTTTAACATTTCCTTGTAGCGAGGGGTGTTGTCTGCCAGATGGACCAAAGGGGTGGTTGCCTTGCAACTACTGAAGGTGTCAAATAAGCCTTTGTCGCTCCCCACCTTTTGGGTGTCCTTCAGAGCCTCAGGGGAGGGTGTAACGGGTTTCAGCGCGACGAGGGGGAAGGAGTTGAGACGCACAAACTCATCATAGGCAGCCTCTAGAGGATCGGGGACTGCCGGGGCATTTTTGAGAGAAACGGGTGTCTCAGGAGTATTTCCGTGATCGCGGTACTCCTACTCATCGTCGCTCCACTCCTCCTCAAATCTCAAAAAATACTCCTCCTCAGTCAACACCTTGCGATCCAAAATATCATCTGGAAGTCCTAACTCCTCATCAGTATCAACGCAGACCTCATCAGCAGAATAGGAATTTTGGACGTCGGGTTGCGCTGATCTCACCGCGGGTCTCGGCGAAATCTCACTAGGAGGCACTCCATCCACCGCGGGGCGGTGGTCATCGCCGCGGGGCGGTGGCTGTGAGGGAGGATTACTGAGGCTCACCGCCGGGTCGCGGTGAGAGGTGACGCGGGGCGGTCGGCGATTTTCTCCATCTCATATTCGTCCTCCTCTTCAGCACTAGGAGGAACGACCAGTTGCTTTCCGCTCCGGAGGATTACAGCACTAACGTTTTCCGTCGGGTTTACTACCATTTGAGATGGTAGATTCCCCACATCCTTGCATCGATCCGTGTAATCGCCTCCGCCAACTGTCTCATCTGCCTTTCTAAATCTATCATGCTTGACTCCCTAGTTTGAGCACCAGTGGCGAAGTGTTGAGTCAAGGTCCTGAGCATCTCTTCAGTTGAGGGATTTGGATTGGATACTGGTGGGCTATGCTCATATGCAGGATAGTACTGTTGCGGAGCACCCTGCTGATAGAATGATTGTGGCTCTGGGTAGAACTCCTGGTGGTCATAACCATATGGATGGTGTTGATGGTACCCATACCTCAAATTGGGGTGATCTCTCCACCCTGGATTGTATGCGTAGGAGTATGGGTCATATCGCGGCTCTCCCCAGAAATCCATATCTGTAACAAGAATCAAAAAGGAAAAACAAAAGTCAGTAGTACGGGTGTGGACCGTAAGATAGGTCCACACCAAGGTAACACGCACACAAACAAACACACAGAAAAATCAAATCTTGCCTCCTCGGCAACGGCGCCAATTTGATAGGCGTTGTCGTGACACCTAAACAAAATAATCCTAACAAACCTAAACAAGTAGTAGAGGCAAGCAAGGGTCGATCCCACAGGGAGGAAGTAATCAATCTATGTGTTTATAAGCATGCAAGGTAACAAGGGGGGCTTTGAGTATCAAACAGAGCAAAGTAAACAGGTTTAGTTGACTTGAGAATATGAATGAGGAAAGTAGTTCCACTAGAACGAGATCCACAATACAGAGATATAAGTTGATCACTGAAATCTATTCAATCCAAGTTCTTTAACTATTCTTATGGTTGTTCCCACCCTGATCTTAAGCACTATCGATTCTCACAGTTGTCGATAGACTTATTACTATGCCAATGATAAAGCACCACCGATTCTCACAATTGTCGGTATACTTTACCACCAATAAAGCAATAGCAATGCATACAAGGATATAGGATATATGCAAATAGAAGGACACCCTACTACTTAGCATGCAACTGATTCTCACTCACGATTGTACGCTTGGAACCCCTATACGCACAATCATGTATGCCACTAGATGTGCACTCGGAACCCCTATATGCAATCCTAGCAATTGATAAATATTACTCAACCTAGCTGGCCAGACTATGAAGAACAATGATAAATCAATATAACCAAGAGAATCAAACCAACACACATAAGAATAAGAACAAGGAATAGAAATCTCACAACCGAATCAACTGTATTGCTTCAAACGTCTAGCAGAACAAAGGTGTTTAGTTCTCCATTCGGTCAAACCCTAGAGTTGGGAATGAAAGAACGAACTTGTAAAACTGAATCGTGTATATTGTGGCAACTAGGTTAATAAAAGAGTATTTAACCTAAATCTAAAAGTGATAAAAATAATAAAATAACAATAATAAAATAATAATAAAGTTAAACAACCGAAATCGGCAGCTAAGTTTCCATAATTCTCGGCTTCTCTCTCGCTTCCAAACTCGGCCCAATTCAAGCTCGCGGCGGCCCATCTCCAATTCTTCTCAGCTTGCTGATGTCACGCCACCACATCATCGTCCTGCATCAATCTTCCGCTGCTTCAATTTGCTTCCCGCTTCCCACGCGGTATCTTTCCTTCAATTCAATTGGGCCGAGGCCTTCATGGGCCTTTCCTCTCAATTGGGCCTAATTTCCTCATGGGCCGAATATCTTCAATTCCAGCATCACGGGCTCGAAATAATTAATTGCTCCGCTTTGCCTCACGTGGCCGCGGGGCGCCAGCTCCCACCGCGGGGCGGCATCCTTCTCTGAGACCCACCGCCGGGTCGCGGTGGCTCTGGCGCGGGGCGGTAGAAATTCGCCCACTCCTTTCTCTTCTGCTCTTCATTACTACCAAGTGTTGGTAGTCTTCTCCAATTAATTTCTAGCAGATCCTCATCCATCTTCATCTTCTCCAAATAAGCTGTAAATCCCTGGATATCTTCAATTCTCTCCACATCTTCCGGATTACAGACTTAACCTCAAATCTAGTCATAAACTCCTCTAAATAATGTTAATAATTGCTAGTTAAGGTGCATGAAATGACACCTATCAAACGCTAACATAATAACCATAAAGTCTGAGTATTGGATAAGACACCTGCAGTTCTAAGTTCTTCAAGGTGCATGTCCAACTCAAAAGGCTGCAAAATACCAGTGTTCAACTACTTCTACCACCAAAGGAGAAGAAAGATTAGCACTTGTTGGGCCACGTTTTGATCAGATTGGATCGGCCCATGAACGATTGAAGACCAAGGCCCAGCGCGCGGAGAAGATGGTCTGTTTGCTGACACGACCAACGGCTCTTTTTGAAACGTCCGAGCGAAATTCATGGACTTGATCTCAGCATTGAAGCAGTCGAGTGATCTTCGGAAATCTGGCATTAACTCCTTTCATTTTAAATAGATTAGGATCAATCCATTGTAAGGACACGCTGATTATTCCACTTATGAGCATTCTCTTGCATCCATTGTAATCTGAAACACAATTTCTCTAAGCAAGGCAGAATTCGATTGCTTCAAGCTTCCATTCGACACTACTCAATCTCCTTCGACCCATGGCGACCCTTCGTAGCTAAGCTTTGTTATTACTATTTCGTCTCATCATTTTTAATTCTCTGTCTCATTTGAAGTTATAATTTGATTCGTTCGACTAATAGCACCACATCGAAGGCAATTTAGGTTTGATATCTTTTTGCCCAAAACAGCACTCAACAGCATAACTCATCATTTGTACTCTTTGCGAGCTTTGCATAAGCAGACTCCTAAACAAGCTGCATATTCTGCTGGGCCTCGGCTTCCTCCTCTTCCATTCTCTTTTCTTGCAAGCGAATTATGTTCGAAACTTAAAGAGATCAATTGATAGCGAAACTATCTGGCATATGGTGATTGGGGGCTTTACCTCTTCAACAACTTTGGGCAGAAGCAGCAACCACTTTTCCTCAAACTTTGCCAACAAAGTTTTGGCCATGACATGAATATTACTACTTTCGTCATCATTATACTTCATAGCGTTCTTAAGAACTAATCTAAAATCAGCATAGACTTCTCTAACATGTTTATTGGTGCTATACTGCTATAGGTAAAAGACATTCTCACATGTTAGTATATTTTCACTGCTTTGTTAGTCCAAAGCTCAAAAGACTTTCCAGAGAGTACCCAGCTAAGCATCTTATTATATCCAATGTATCCTTCTTCACTAGATCAATGGCCTATAATATCAAATTATCAATTATCAAGCATTCCATACAATGTCAGAAAACAACATAATTTTCAGGAGCTAAGTCTAGATCGTGAGTACTAATATTTTTTATATTTTAAAAACATTTAAAATTTGTCAAGTAACCATGCTTTTGCTTGTTATTTTTTTGTCTAACAGATGATCTTATCCTGCCGTCATGCACATGTCTAATCTTACATCACATACATCCTAACATTAGTAAATAATGATTCAGGAAGCAAATCACATGACATATTCATCAACTTCTAAGAAGTATGCTTCTCCGCAACTTCCTCAATGTTCCTCATCATTCATAAGAATTCTGAGGGCGCAAAAAAACTTCTATGAGTTCTATCTTTCGTTTTTTAACTTCAACCATCAGTTCAACACATCTCAATAAAATCATTCAGCTGCACCTAGTGTAAATATCAAGATCATAGCACGCACATTCGTTTGATGGAACAATCATTTTGACATGTAGTTTTACAGAATACCTAATGTAACGTGTAAAAAAGCAATAGCCAATCACGAAAACTAGCCCCCCTTAGCATCAATGCATCATGATTAAAGGAACAAGAAACATATTACCTAAATACTTCAATTCTCACATTCTCACTCTAAACTATACAAAGGCATTCAATCCAGCAGACAAATTTACCAACATAGTACGGAAGAGGTGTACTTGTCATTAGTTGTGAAGTGACTGCAAATGCTTATGTCAAATGAGAACTTTGTTGGACCCAGATTTATTCAACCCATCAAGACTGGCCCATAATTACGATAATAGGACCAACTGATTCGGCGAGAGGAATGTGGGGAAGAACCAAAGAGTGGAGACGTTGACGAAGATCTCGGAAAACGGGTGAACGGCTCGACGACTCCCGGGAATCTCGGAGGAACGGCTAGATTAGTTTGATTTCTTGTAAAGTATAAATACGAAGCTTAAAGAGCTCTTGTAACACACAATCATACTCACTGAATACAAGCAATTTACCACTTTCTCTCGTCCGTCTAGCTCAAATTCTCATTCTTTAAGCGATCGATAGCCGAATTCTTTGGGTTGATTTGGATTGTTCACACTCTTTCAGTTTAATCGTTGTCTAGTTGCCCTTCATTAGGCGATTCAGATCAGTTTGATCTTTTCTCCCCAAAACAATTTGGCGCCCACCGTGGGGCCTCTAGTCAATTAGCGATTCAATCAACAGTCCGATCTTTGTCCCGCTATGGCCAATTCCGAAGACCCCATGGCCCTCGTTGAAGGCTAGATTCAAGCCAATGCTCCGACCGCAAATCAAGCTGAAGATCTCAACAACCGACCAATCCTAGACATTTAGATCCAAGAACTGGCAAAAAACATGAACATCCTCCAAGAGGAGCTAGCCCAGCAGCGCTCAAAAACTGAAACGCTAAGTGCTCAATCTGAAGCCGAAATTGCACGACTAACCCGTGAAAATGAGTTTTTGAAATCGCAGGTGAATTTAGCCGCATCGGCCCCAGGAGGATTGAGACGCGTAGTCAACACGGAGGGCCTCTCGACGCGACTCAACATGGACGGAGCAGCCTCGACACCCATAGCGGGAACCACTCAAAACGTCACCTAACATGATGCTATGTATCAAACTCCTCCAGTTACTCTTCTCACGACTAACGTGTCGACTCTTGTAATCGAGCCTCTAGAAGCTCGAGTAGTCCCTCCATAGGTCGCACCACCAACGGATCTCCAGACTCTCATACAGCAAGCTATCAGCGAACATATGAAGGCCTTAGACGATCGCATCTCTCGGATCCCAGGAGTCCCGCAGCCGATCGAAAAGGAGGCAATCGACGGATACGAAGATTCGCCTTTCGTAGAGGCGATTGCACGCGTCGAGATCCCTAAGAAATTTCACGTCCCCAACATGCCCAACTACGATGGGATTGGGGACCCCGACAATCACATTTCGATTTATAAGCAAAAATTAATGACCATCTCGATCCCAAAGGGAACCGCGAGGCAGTCATGTGCAAGAGTTTTGGCACGGCCATCGCGGGACTTGCACTAACATGGCTTATGCATTTGCCACAGGGCTCCATCACTTCCTTCGCGGACCTGGTTAATTTATTCAAAATCCAATTCGCCAGTAGCCGTAGACTAGAAAAGCAATCGAGTGATCTGTACAGGATCGTGCAAAGGTATGGAGAACCCCTAAGAGATTACCTTAACAGGTACAGCAAAGAGAAGGTCGCGATCCTGCATTGCGACATCCCAACATCCATTGAAGCCTTCCGTCGGGGTTTGATCAGGGGCAGCGAACTCTATCGCGAACTGACCAAATACCCATGCCAAAGCTTCGAGGACCATGGCTCAGGTCAGGTTAGAAGAAGACGAAGAACCCTCGAAGGAAAATAAGAGCCCCGATCGAGTCGATCGAAGGACGTCTTCGGATCATCGACGCGATCGACGGCATCAACCTTACCCCAAGGGGCGAGGCAACCCCAATCAGGTAAGCAACTCTTATGACAGGAATCGAGACTGGAAGAACAACCCCACTCTCCCTCCAAAGCTCCACTCTTACAACTTCAACATCTCCGTGTCGGAACTCGTCAAAAGTTTCGACAGGTACGGTAAAGAAGTAAGGTGGCCTCGGAAGAGCGACAAGTCGGACGCCAAGATCGATATGAACCTATGGTGCGAGTTCCATGGGGATCACGGTCATTCCACGGATGAGTGTATAGCCCTCCGTAAGGAAGTCACAAGGCTCCTTGCACAGGGGCTATTACGCGACATCGTCTCCGACAAAGCGAAAGCGACCCTTGACCGAAGGGACCAGGTAACATCTGATAAACCATCCTCCCCAATACACACTAAAGTTGTTAACACCATTTCAGGAGGGTCAGATGTATGTGGAAACACGTACTCGGCCGCCAAGAGATACGCTAGAGAAAGCAAAGGCGACAAGCTGAGCCGATCGGAAGCAAGGCAATCGCAAGTCACTGACGCACCTACCATCACTTTCGACGATTCCGAAGCCAATGAGATAGGAGACCACCACGACGGTCTGGTAATCTCTCTATCAATCAGTAATTGTCTCATTCGTCGAGTACTAATCGACACATGTAGCTCCACCAACTTGTTGAGACTCGACGCCTTAAAGGGTATGGGTTTAAGCGAGGACGATTTAACCCGGAAATCCACTCCGTTGGTCGGATTCAGTGGAGAGGTCAAACATACTCAAGGGGAAATAGTGTTGACAACATACGCTGGTGGAGTCAACCAACATGTAAAATTCTTGATACTCAACTGTCAATCCCCATACAATGCGATCATCGGCAAGCCTTGGATCCACGCCATGAAAGTTGTACCTTCCACTTACCATCAGACCATAAAGTTCCCAACTAAGTGGGGGTATAGGAAATAAAAGGTGACCAGCGGGCTTCCAAGGTATGTTATATCACCTCAATGAACGGGGCAGTCGACCTAACTTCAGCATAGCAACCACAGTGCGATGAAGGGACCACGCGATACATCGAACCAGAAATGGAACAACTAGGTGAGATCGCGTTGGACCCTTCAAAGCCAACACAAACGGTAAGAGTCCGGTCGGACTTGAACGATTTGACCAGGTCAGATCTAATAGCTTTTTTACGGTCTCACTCTGATTGCTTCGCCTGGTCGCATGAAGATATGGTGGGGATCTCCCCCGATATTATTACTCACAAACTGAATGTAGATCCAACCTATCCTCCGATCAAGCAAACAAGGAGAGAATTCACACTAGAGCGCAACAAGATCGTGGACGACGAAGTCAGGAATCTGCTCGAAACAGGTAAAATCAGGGAAGTTAAGTATCCCGACTGGCTAGCAAACGTCTTCGTGGTCCAAAATAAGAACGGGAATTGGAGAGTCTACATCGACTTCACGGATCTAAACAAAGCTTGTCCAAAAGACTCATTTTCGTTGCCACACATCGATGCAATGGTCGACCCGACCGCAGGACACGAGATGCTAACATTCATGGATGCGTTCAGCGGGTACAACCAAATCCTAATGGATCCCAATGACCAAGAGAAAATGGCCTTCATAACCAGTCAAGGTACATACTGTTACAAAGTTATGCCTTTCGGACTAAAAAATGCAGGGGTCACATATCAAAGGCTAGTAAACAAGATGTTCAAAGATCAGATCGGAGACACCATGGAGGTGTACATCGACGACATGCTCGTCAAGTCAAAAGAAGCAAAAGACCACATTGAGCACCTAAAAGACGCATTCAAGGTACTAAAAGGTATAACATGAAATTGAATCCTACTAAATGCTCTTTTGGAGTGCCTTCAGGTAAGTTCTTGGGATACATGGTGACGCAAAGGGGGATCGAAGCCATTCCAGGCCAAATCAAAGCCATCGTCAACCTGAGATCTCCCCGATGTGTCAAAGAGGTCCAGAAACTGACAGGACGGATAGCATCCTTAAACAGATTCATATCCAAATCATAGGACAAATGCAAACTTTTCTATGAAACTTTGAAGAAGAACAAGTCGTTCGATTGGATAGTGGCACACGAGCAGGCCTTCCAAGATCTAAAATCATACCTGGCCAGCCCTCTCCTATTAGCCAAACCAAAGGACGATGAACCAATACCACTATACCTAGTTGTGTCCGAGTCGGCAGTCAGCGCAGTCTTAACAAGGGAAGAGGATGGAAATCAGTCCCCGGTCTACTATGTCAGTCGTTCCTTACTCCCTGCCGAAACAAGGTACACGCTGCTCGAAAAGTTAGTCATAGCTCTGGTAATGGCCTCAAACAAACTTAGACCTTATTTTGAGTCACATGCTATTATTGTAAGAACTAACCATCCCATGAAGACCGTCATGAGGAAACCATAATTCACAGGACGAATGGCGAAATGGGCAATACACCTGAGTGGATTCGACATCGAATACGAGCCCAGAACGGCGATCAAATCTCAAGCTTTGGTTGACTTTGTGGACGATTTCAGTCCTACACTAGAGCAAGAAGCCATGAAGGAAGCCGGGCAACTTAAAACTGAAGAAGATAAGGGACGTTGCAACTCCATACAAACAAAGCGTCGAATGTAAGAGGAGTCGGGCTAGGTGTCATACTAAAATAGCCACAAGGGGACCATATAGCCCAAGCTGTAAAATGTGAATGGGATGCGACCAACAACGAAGCAGAGTATGAAGCCCTTATATTTGGACTGACACTCGCACAAGATCTCGCAATCCAGAACATAGAAGTGATATACAATTCCCTCCTGATCTTCAACAAAGTGTAAGGGTCGTATGCCGCCAAAGACGACATGATGATGGCCTATCTAGACGTTGTCAAAAAACTGGCGGGCAAATTCCAAAATTTTATTATCCGACAAGTCCCACGCGATCTCAACACACAGGCTGACGCTCTAGCCAATCTCGGCTCTGCCTTACATCCCGACGACTTCCGTAGCATCCCGTTAGCACACGTCACAACTCCAGTAGTCCCCAAAACTCTCAAGACGACCAGTCATGACAGCACCTATGCAACAGACGAGTTACCTTTAGAAGAAGTCATCTCAGGAGAAGTAGGCGACAACACAAAATATGACCTCATAGGCGACCAATATGATTGGACTACACTCTACATCAAGTGGCTGAAAGACAGCATACTTCCAGCAGACAAAGGAGAAGCCAAAAGGCTCAAGATTTGGCGTCCCTTCAGAAATCGTATGCGACAATGGCTCCCAATTCATCGGTAGCAAGACGCGATCCTTCTGTAAGCAATGGAACATCACATTGGTCACATCTACGCCGAGATATCCACAATCCAACGGCCAAGCTGAGTCCAGCAACAAGATCATCATAAACAACCTCAAAAAATGCCTCATAGGGGCAAAAGGAAGATGGGCCGACGAACTCCTTTTAATATTGTGGTCCGACAGGACCACACCAAAGAACGCGACTGGATAAAGTCCCTTCTCACTAGTCTACGGGAGCAAGGCAGTCATCCCCGCCGAACTACTCGTCCCAACTGCCAGATACGGGTTGTAGACCCCAGAACAAAACGAGAGTTGACCCACAATCTCGACACTGTAATTGAGATTAGAGAAAGAGCCAGAATCTGAATAGTCCAATACCAACAACAAGTTGCTAGGAGCTACAACAAGAATGTTTGTGTCAAGGTCTTTAAGTTAGGAGATTGGGTCTTAAGGAACATATTCCAAAACACCCGAGATCCAACTGACGGAAAGCTAGCACCTCAATGGGAAGGTCCTTACCTCATCAAGGAGATCACCGGACAAGGAGCATATCAGTTAGAAACAAAAGACGGACAACCAGTTCCACGAAGCTGGAATGCAACCCACCTAAAGTTGTATCATTTCTAAATCCTTGTACTCTTTCATATTTCCACTACATTCGTTCAATTACATTGGGTTGGTTCATTTTAATGCCTTAAGCATCGGAGGGCCGTTGGGCTCACACCCAACGGTCACCCCTTGATCTTTTCTTTTATGTTTTAAGACAACTCCAACAAGAACAAAAGGCCTCGAAGATGGACACAACATTCAAGCATACAAACATTTTCATACACAAAAACGCTTACAAGTACACGATCGATCGGCACGCATGGAATAGAGGAACAACACTATACATTACATCTACAAAGACTTGTCCCACATAAGGTACTCGTCTATACTTAAACATTACAATTACTCTTCCCTGAAAACACAAAGCATGCTACACTAAACACTTGAAACTACAGGTCGCCTCGACCATCTTCCACGCGTCCCGGCCAAGGCGCAATTGACATATCAACCTGCAAAAACAGACAAACATAAGGTATGCAAAATACGAAAACATTTCACAAAATACGCGACCCGTAATGGTGGACGGGTCGCCAAAACATTGTCCATCCCATCTCCACGATGGGGCACAACACTTCACTAAAATGTCTAAGTCATAATATTCACCACAACACACACATGAAACAATGTCGTTATTGATAACAGGTTTTCGTCGTGTAAAACTGCTATGTAAAATATTCAAACAAACCTTAAACCGTAGTCCTAGGTAAGTAAAGGTCGAATCCACAGGGAGGCGGATTCTATCTTAGTATGCAATTTATATGTCAATCCAAAGTAACCAAAGGGGGGTTTTGTGAGTTTTGTAAGTTCTAAACATGCAAAAGGTAAACAAGCTAAAAGTTGATGAAATCAGTGATGGGAAAAGCACTTAGTCAAACAACATCCACTATTCGTATGACAAGTTGATCATAGATACTCATTCAAAATCTCATGCAATGGAAATTTCAATTCCTTTTCAGATATAACTAATAGCACAACCAGATACTATTAGCACTAACTAATTAAACAACCCTGAAACTATCAAGATTCAGTTTAACAGCAGCCTTACGGATAGGAATATAGTTGGATACAATTCTAGCATAAAACAACCAGCTTTTATCCTAGAATGTAAATCAATTCTCTTCTGTATAAGACTAGCACAACCAGATACTAGTACGATGCAGTTGCTACTCTGAAATAGATATGCTCAACCAGTAACAATCTAGATCTAGCAATAGACCAATAACAACAAACCCTAGATGATCAGACTAGAGATTATCAATATCAATCATAAGCAACTTAAGCAAGAGAAGAGATAAAAACCATGCAATAGATTAAGAACGAGAGTCTCACAACTTAATCAAAACGAAAGCTTCAGCGTCTGACTAAGTCAGGGAGGCTTAGTTCTTCATAACGTATAATGAAATTAGGGTTTTGAGATAGAATCCAAGATTATGATCATGGGCCAACAAGCCTTTCTCAACCCTTAAATACTAAAGGAAATAAAGCTAAGTTAACCTAAAACGAAATAAATAAAAAGTAATAAAATAATCTGAAATAACATATAAGGAAAATTCGGCTCGGCGGTCTTCTGACACGGGCGGCAGTCGCTGTATCCTTCACGGCGGGCGCCGTAATTGCGGCGGGCGCCATCTTTCCACGGCGGGTGCCGTAATTACATCGTAGCCAATGCTGTTGGATGGGAATTGACGGCGGTCGCCGTAAGTTGCACGGTGGTCGCCGTAAGTTGCACGGCGGTCGTCGTGAACTCGTTTCTTCCTCCTTTGTCTCTTCAGCTCCCGAAAGCGTGTCTTCAGCACCTCCTCTCCAATACTTCATAACTCCTTGGCGTCTACTACTGGTGGCTTCCTCCTCAGTGTTTCATATGATCTCCAAAATAGCTCAAACACCTCCAAATACACCAACTTTGCCTCCAAATACACCAACTTTGCCTCCAAATGCCATGTATATGAATGTGTCTAAATCTACCCGAATGGCACCAATAAAACCTCTAATGACTCTTACTTAAGCCCTACAAAGTAGCGCTTATCAAACCACCCCATGCTTAGATCTTTGCTCGTCCACGAGTAAACCAAATAAGAGTCCACTCCTCCAATGCAGCACACAAGGTCTCAAGAAGCATATCCTCCAACTAAGAGTCACCTAACCCATGCCAAAGCTCCTAGCACTAATCTCATTCACAACACATCCACAACTCAACAAGCTTAAGGGCAAGCAGAGTACTTCCCCCAAGCTAAACCGGACATCCAATAGTGTGAGTAACCTCTAATCCTAGCCTCCATCTATTGCTCCTTATGTCTCCCAAAGTGACCTACCCGACAATCCTTCTTTGTCTCATCTTCTTATGACGCCTCGCCAAGAATAATGAGAAATCCTAAAATCATTCTTCTTCTTTTTCGCTCGTTTTGCCAAGGCACCCTTCCGGGTTTTCACCAAGCCACTCATTTCATTTTTCAATAGATGTGCTCACATAAGCTCACGTCACTCTTGACCACATATTACCCCAGCCTAATGCCGGTCCAAGCCACCTGCTTATTGCCTAGGCCGCCCTTTCGGGTTTTCGACCTATCCCAGGATTTCAATGATAGCCTTTTTCTTCAAATTTTTGGCTTTTTCTCTTTTTTTATTTTTCTCCTCAGCAGCGTAGCAAGTATAAAACCCCACCCCATGCTTAAACATTGCATTATCCTCAATGTAATGAAAGACAAAAGAATAAAGCACAGGGAAAAGCAAAAAATAACTCACAACGTTGCCGAGTTGGCTTGGACACTTCATTGTCGCTGGCGGTGTACTCATTAAAGTTCATGTCCTGGATGTCTGCATCAACGCTATAACCTTCATATACCGTGCAACCATAGGAAACCACTGTGAAGTGCGGTGGTTATTCAGGAAAGCAGGGCTGCGCGGCCTTCTACTCCATCAGCTCCTACCATGCAACCATAATGAACCACTCTGGGGAAGTAGTGGTCAATCAAGGGAATAGGGTTGCATGGCCTTCAACAATGGGCCCATATGTAATCGTGGTTGGGCCCTGGTGTATCTCCTCTCCAGCTGTCGACTGCAGGGCCACCATCGTTGCCAAATGAATGTAGGGTGAATGTATTCCTCCGTTAGCAACATGATGCGCACCTCTCCGTGGGGAATCTGGACAGCCCGGTAAAACTTTTTGTTTTTTTTTGTTTTTTTTACGTAAAATGAAAGAAAACGAACCTGAAAATGGCGGCGATCGCCGTAATTAAACGGCGGTCGCCGTCATTTGCCGCAAGCGAAGTGTCGGAGGAGGTGAAAACGGCGGGCGCCGTAAGGTCGGCGGCGGGCGCCGTGAACTCCTTCTTCACTTGGAACCGCTTCCTGCAGGTTAGTTCAACACAAAAACAAAAAGAAAAACAAAAAGAAATTGACTAAGAGAAAGAAAATAAACTATCAAATCTCGGGTTGCCTCCCGAGCAACGCCTTAGTTAATGTCGTGGCTCGACATACTACTCGAACAACCTCAATCCATATCATCAGGCTCTTTGGAAACCTTCTCAATCCATACCTCCTTCCTGAACCAATCATGGAAAGGTTTGAACCTTTGACCATGCTTCCTCTTCAGCGGCTTCTCCATCTTGACCTTCTTAGTCGCGTCTACCCCATGCTTAGATCGATCAGGGGGTGTTTATCCTTAACTCCAGGGACCTGCACCAAAGATGGAACGAGCCTCTCGCTCGGAGTTAGCAGCAAAGGTGATTTACCTGGAAGCTCCGGAGGGAGCTTATAGCAAGCGTCTCACTCAACAACACCTTCCTGCAAGTCAGTAGATATAGCAATATCCAAGCTAGAATCAACAATAGGTAGTGTGTCATCTAGGTGGTCCTCATCAAAAACATCTTGCACCACATGCTCAAGTACATCAATTGCACACAAAGAATGATCAACAGAAGGAGATTTCATGGCTTCATAGATATTGTAGTTAATAGTTTGGCCATCAAATTCCATGGTTAAAGAACCAGTACTCACATTAATCTTAGTGTTGGCAGTTTTCAGGAAGGGCCTCCCTAACAGAATAGGGGCTACATGCATATCATGTTCCATATCAAGCACATAGAAGTCAGCAGGAAAAGTAAGATCACCAACCCTAACCAAAACATCCTCCACTATCCCTATAGGACGCACACTAGATCTATCAGCTAGCTGAATGGAAATTTTGGTCGCATGCATGGGTCCTAATCCTAAGGATTCACAAAGAGATGAAGGTAAAACATTTATGGAAGCACCCAAATCTAACATAGCTTTATTGAACTTGGTACCTCCAATGGTGATGGGGATGGTGAACATACATCGGTCGCCACACTTCTTGGGTAAGCGCTTCTGAAAAATAGCAGAGACATGTTCGTTTACCTTCACCTTCTTCTTGCTGTTTCTATCCTGATTCCTCTTTGTGGTGCACATCTGCTTCAAAAACTTCGCATAACGAGGGACAGACTTGATCAAATTTAGGAGAGGCATGTTGACCTCAACGTTTCTGAACATCTCAAACATGTCTTTGTCCTGCACAAGTGGCTTGGTACGCTTCAATGCAGATGGGAATGGTGCAATGGGCTTCCACTCAGGAAAAATTGGAGGTACATACTCTTTCTCAGCCTCAGCATCGGCTTTAGAGGGGCGGCGGGCGCCGTAGGAAGTGCGACGGGCGCCGTGAACATCACCAGAAAGTTCGAAGTTTGGCTCACCGTCACGGCGGGCGTCGTGATAAGTGCGGCGGTCGCCGCAATTTTTATCAGAATAGTCGAGAGCAGGGTCATTTTAACGGCGGGCGCCGTGGTCTTCACGGCGGTCGCCGTCGATGTCACGGCGGGTGTCGTAAGTTGCACAACGGTCGCCGTCGCTATTCTGTTCCAGCTCTTGATCCGCTTCCTTGTCGACCTCAGAATCATCCTCTTCGAGCCTCTTCCCGCTCCTCAGAGTCATAGCACTGACATTCCTAATGTTCGGGTTCACTTTCGTTTGAGATGGAAGTTTACCAGAAATCTTTGCGTCAAGCTTGCTCACCACCTGAGAGATCTGGCCAAATTACCTTTCCAAGTTCTGAATGCTAGCTTGTGTACTTTCCTGGAACTGTATGTGGCTCTTGGTCAACTTGGCAACATTCTCATTAAGGTTCACGTTGCTCTGCATCAGCATCTTCATCATATCCTCCACAGACGATGAAGGATTCGAACTCTGCCCTTGCGGTCTTGGGACATAGGGTTGCCTAGGTTGTGGAGGGTTACCCTGCTGTTGGACTTGACCTTGATTCTGTTCTGGGTCTCTCCATCTGAAATTTGGATGGTCCCTCCAACCAGGATTGTAAGTACTGGAGTAGGGATCATGCCTGGGCCTCTGCTGATATCCTCCTACTGCATTCACTTCCTCTTGTAGAGTGGGGCACGAGTCAGTAGGGTGCAAGTCGTCGTGACAAATCTCACAGGCCTTAGCCTGCTGAGGCATACCTTTCAGCTTCAGACGCCTCACCTCCTCTCTCAGCACATCAAAATCAACCTGATCAATCTTGGATTGAGAACTAGCAACTACCAAGCTTTGGGAACCTCTCCCACTGTACTGCCTAGAGTCATCAGTCAGAGTAGCAAATATCTCTTGAGTCTCTTCATAAGTCCTCTTTAGAATATTCCCACCACATGCAGAATTTACCATCCGACGGTCATCATCACGGAGTCCTCCATGTAAATAGAGAATTAGATCATGTTTTTCGTAACCATGGTAGGGACAACTCTTCACCAGTTTCTTGAAGCGTTCATAATAGTCATAGAGAGGCTCATTAGACAGTTGCTCCACATTGCAGATCTTCTTCTTGAGCTGATTGGACTTGATTGCTGGAAAGTATTTGTCAAGAAACACCTTCTTCAAATTTACCCAAGTAGTGATGCTTCCTGGCGGTAAAGAATGATACCAGTCCTTCGCTGAGTCCTTCAGAGAAAAGGAAAAGACTCTCAACCTCATCTGATCTTCAGTAATCTCATATGGGCTCATACTGGTGCAGACCTCAAGGAACTCATCCAGGTGCTGAATAGGATCCTCAAGCGGGGTTCCACTGAATTTCGGGAGTAAATGGACTACTCTTGTCTTGAGCTCAAATTTAACCCCTTCACCCAGAGCAGGGAATTGCACAGCACGAGTAGGTTGCTCCAAGTTAGGAGCTGTCAAAGACTCAAGTGTAACACGAGCTACCATCCTGCGAGCTTGAAGAAAAGTTCTTTCGATTTCTGGATCAAAAGCTAGAGGTAGATTATTAGTAACACGGGTGTGAACCATAAGATAGGTTCACACAAAGATTGGCACACAAATCACACACACAAAATAGATTATTGCCTCCCTGGCAACGGCGCCAATTTGATAACAGATTTTCGTCGTGTAAAACTGCAATGCAAAATATCCAAACAAACCTTAAATCGTAGTCCTAGGTAAGTAAAGGTCGAATCCATAAGGAGGCGGAATCTATCTTAGTATGCAATTTATATGTCAATCCAAAGTAACCAAAGGGGGGTTTTGTGAGTTTTGTAAGTTCTAAACATGGAAAAGGTAAACAAGCTAAAAGTTGATGAAATCAATGATGGGAAAAGCACTTAGTCAAACAACATCCACTATTCGTATGACAAGTTGATCATAGATACTCATTCAAAATCTCATGCAATGGAAATTCCAATTCCTTTTCAGATATAACTAATAGCACAACCAGATACTATTAGCACTAACTAATTAAACAACCCCGAAACTATCAAGATTCAGTTTAACAGCAGCCTTACGGATAGGAATATAGTTGGATACAATTCTAGCATAAAACAACCAGCTTTTATCCTAGAATGTAAATCAATTCTCTTCTGCATAAGACTAGCACAACCAGATACTAGTACGATGCAGTTGCTACTCTGAAATAGATATGCTCAACCAGTAACAATCTAGATCTAGCAATAGACCAATAACAACAAACCCTAGATGATCAGACTAGAGATTATCAATATCAATCATAAGCAACTTAAGCAAGAGAAGAGATAAAAACCATGCAATAGATTAAGAACGAGAGTCTCACAACTTAATCAAAACGAAAGCTTCAGCGTCTGACTAAGTCAGGGAGGCTTAGTTCTTCATAACGTAGAATGAAATTAGGGTTTTGAGATAGAATCCAAGATTATGATCATGGGCCAACAAGCCTTTCTCAACCCTTAAATACTAAA
Source organism: Rheum nobile (assembly GCA_027886185.1). NCBI lineage: Eukaryota > Viridiplantae > Streptophyta > Magnoliopsida > Caryophyllales > Polygonaceae > Rheum > Rheum nobile. Next base: position 280,599 of record WOAB01000566.1, on the reverse strand, counting down.
GGAAATAAAGCTAAGTTAACCTAAAATGAAATAAATAAAAAGTAATAAAATAATCCGAAATAACATATAAGGAAAATTTGGCTCAGCGGTCTTCTGACACGGGTGGCGGTCGCTGCATCCTTCACGGCGGGCGCCGTAATTACATCATAGCCAATGTTGTTGGATGGGAATTGACGGCGGTCGCCGTAAGTTGCACGGCGGTCGCCGTGAACTCGTTTCTTCCTCCTTTGTCTCTTCAGCTCCCGAAAGCGTGTCTTCAGCACCTCCTCGCCAATACTTCATAACTCTTTGGCGTCTACTACTGGTGGCTTCCTCCTCAGTGTTTCATATGATCTCCAAAATAGCTCAAACACCTCCAAATATACCAACTTTGCCTCCAAACGCCATGCACATGAATGTGTCTAAATCTACCCGAATGGCACCAATAAAACCTCTAATGACTCTTACTTAAGCCCTACAAAGTAGCGCTTATCAGTTACACGACCAAGACTCACCTGACTTCTCATTGACATCCACAGGAACGGTCTCCTTACCCTTAGTCACCTCAGAAAGGGCCTTCGATGCATCCTCGACAACCTCCTCGATCGCTTCGGGGTCGGTTTCCTCTCTTTGTTCGTCCTCCCCCAAGCCGACCAACTTGAACAGCTCGTCACCAGGTTTATCGTTGGGGTACAGAAGATCCAAGTTAGCTCTCTCATCTTCGATCTTCCAATCCACATGAGTACCCGCAGCAAACTCCTTCATCATCTCGATACGCGACTGGAGACAGTAGTATGTCCCCACATCGCCAGCAGTTTGGGCGTCCTTCTCACGGAGCTTTTCAACATTAGCCTCCAACTGTTTGAGGTGAGCTTGGAACTTCTCCTTGGCCGACAACAACTCATTCTTAACAGCCTTCACACGATCTTTGGCAGCCTTTAGTTGACCCTCTACTTGGGCGACTCGCCTGTCGGTTCTGTCACTCAACTCTTGTATGGTCGAGAAAGCAACCATAGAGTATTGGAAAGTCTACATTCGACACGCGATGTAATCAATTTCTAGTAAAATAAAAAGAAAGAAAAAAATTTACGCACACGAAGGTCTCCTTACTTACCTTCCAGGCAACGGCCCCGGCCTTGTCCATACAATCAATGGGGTACAGGTCGCCTATCTCTTTCTCGGCCTCTGGATCCACGAAATGAAGCAGATCGTTCGCCGACCTGTCCCTTAGCATGCTTGTCGATAGGTCTGGGGCAGCCACCACCTTTCTCTTTGCTTCGGACGTTTTAAACGAAGGAGAATCCAAGGCAATGATCCTAGTAGACGGAGGGACCTTAGCAGAGGCTCTCGTCGAGGAAGATGCCTTAGCAGGTTCCAGAAGGCTCTTCCCGGACAGACGAGCGCTAGATCTCCCACCTCTCGATGCTAATAACATAACGCAACAGAGTAAGCAAACAAAGACTCCGAAAACCAACCAAATGCATACCTGCAGGAACGAACAGGTGCCTCTAGTAATGGATGCGGAGGGAGTCGACATGCCGGCAGGATCAGGCACCAAGAAGTTGACGTTTCTAAAGGATCTTTCCGATTCGGGGATAGCCAGTAAAGCAGCAGTCACTGTCTCGAAACCTTCAGGTTCTTCTGGATCAGGTGTTGCGACAAAAAAACACGTAAGAAAGAGTTTAGATAATACTCAATAAAGAATCCAAAAGAACGAATACAATACATGTCTTCCTCCAATTCGAGAGCAAGAAAGAACAGTCGACACCCATTTCAAGTGATCTACGCTCCACAAAGAAAAAGCGAGTTCTCCACCCGCGATCATTGACATCTTAGTTCAAGGCTAAGGGTTCTCTATTTCGCCGAAGGCGTAGTTGGAACCTAGATGAACCACGACTACTCAAATAGTACGAATACCACAAAGCATCGAAGTCGAAATCAAAATTGACATCGGCGGATGAAAGATCGATAACCCTAAGCAAGCGCCATGCGTGAGGCATGACTTGACAACGAGCAAGCTTCATGACGGCAAGGAAATTCCTAACGAGACTAGAAAAGGGAAAAGAATGGCCAATCTTGAAGGGATACTCGAAGAAACATACCCAGCCCTCATGACACCAGTCGGCTCGTTCGTGAGGAAGGGGGAGACGCGCTACGGTACCTTTGGGAAACTGCCCAATTTCGAGGATCCTATCTAACTCAGGTTGGGTCAAAGTCCCGGGCAAGGAATCGTCGTGACTAAGGAGTTTTAGAGGGGTGAAGGCATCCTCGTCTCCAATGGAACCCCCAGACAAGATTCTACCTTTCTTGGATCTCAGAGACGCCATGGGAGGAGCAACAAGAAGAAGAACGGTAAGAAAGTTTGAAAAATTACCTTGGAAAGATGCAAGCTTCTGCAGAAGAAGAGATGGTGACAAGAAAGGTAATTGATGAGTTATTTAAAGAAGCAAAACCGTCATACATTTGGTCAATCTGGTGGACCAATCTCACGGCGCCACGTCGACCCAACGCCTGCAAAAGAATCGGAAGGAAATATCTTGCAGAAAGAAGATCAAACCGCCCATGAGTTGTTCCTCTTCCGGCCCGCTTTGATCTTGGGGCAATTGTTGGGCCCAGATTTATTCAGCCCGTCAAGACTGGCCCATAATTACGATGATAGGACCAATTGATTCGGTGAGAGGAATGCGGGGCAGAACCAAGGAGTGGAGACGTTGACGAAGATCTCGGAAAACGGGTGAACGGCTCGACGACTCCCGGTAATCTCGGAGGAACGGCTAGATTAGTTTAATTTCTTGTAAAATATAAATACGAAGCTTAAAGAGCTCTTGTAACACACAATCATACTCACTGAATACAAGCAATTTATCACTTTCTCTCGTTCGTCTAGCTCAAATTCTCATTCTTTAAGCGATTGATAGCCGAATTCTTTGGGTTGATTTGGATTGTTCATACTCTTAGTTTAATCGTTGTCTAGTTGCCCTTCATTAGGCGATTCAGATCAGTTTGATCTTTTCGCCCAAAAACAAACTTAAATATTTGATACTTCTACTTGCAAATTTACCTACTATATCAATTTTAAAGATGTCAGCTTTAGGGGAACAAGCAAGTTAGATTAAAGTTTGTTAATAGTTGTGAAGTGACTGCAAATGCTTATGTAAAAAAAAAAAAAAAAAACAGATTTCGGAATTCACCAGCAAGAAAAATGTATAAAAAAAAAACAGAAGATTAAAGTTTGTGATTTACCACTAGATTTGACCATGAGTGCTCAAGGCGAGCCACATGAATTCGTCAAGCAGTTGTTGGAGGAAGACAAAATCCGAGGCCAATTTAAAATCCGCCTCCGACCTCCTGTGGGGAATCAGACTCTGACCTCGTATGGGAATCGGTTTTTATGCCAATTCAAAATTCGATTGGGTGGATCAAATCACATGAGAGCTCAAGGTCAGTCACGGTGTTGCAGGACCCACCTCCGATCTCTTGTGGGGAATTCAGAATCCAATTGGCCGGGTGGATCTATGCGTAGTGAGTTATAGCGTTGGGGTGTTTGACTGTCGACATCGTCTAGATTGATAGCCGAGGCATCGGCGTTTGACGTTCAAGCTGTGAAGAGCGAAGATCCTGTTCGTAGGGAGCCGAGGCGGTGGACGAGAGGATCCTGTTCGTAGGAGGTCAGGGAAGAGGAAAGAAGATGGCCTCCATTAGATGTTCTTTTTAGTATATTTTATATTTATACTAGAAATCGTAGCACGGGAAAAAATAAAATTTAATTATCGAAAAATTTACTATGTATTTATACTATTGTTTAATATATAAAGTAAACTGATTAAATTGTAATCATATTTCAAACGTTTTGTATTTTTTCTTGCACTTTTGAGTTTATTTGTTAAAATTAGCAATTTATTATTTGAGTTGAGTATGATTTTTTTTAGGCGCATTAGCAAATATACCAGATTTGGAAAGCCAACTTGCAAAAAATCAAGATTTTGAAAAGTATTGCAAGAATATCAGAATTTTGTACGGATTGTGATACTTTTGCTATTTTTAAGGGTCAAATTTATCTTTTCTTTTAAATAGAAAATCCATAAAAGTTGGCTAATATTTTCTCAAAAAATTATAAAAGAAAGGGTTAATCTCTCCTTAATGACTTTGAAGCCGCCGGTCGGTGACAGACCCATCACATCAACCTAGCTATTTTCTGCTTCTTTGAAGTGTGACTAAATTCCTCCTCATTAAAATTGGCGGGCAAGTTTCCATCCAAAAGAAAACTGGCCTCCTTCAACCTTTAATCCATCCAGCATAGCTCCCCTGAAAAGTATCCCTGAATATTCCTGGAGAGCTTCAAAGCAGCCTGACTGTAGGACTTATTCCACGTGAGATATTTCACACCTGCTATTTAACACCTGACGCATGCAATTACAGCTTGAATGGGTGAGTAAACTCTCCTGAAAAACAATCGTTTTTCCCCATCTGTATACGTGAAGTTCAAAAACCTTCTTTATTTGTAGGTACGAAACTAGTGTATGTGAAGTTCATCAGTGGTGGAGAATGGAAACAACAAGGGAAAAGGTGGTTGTATGAGGGTGATAGAACAGTGAAAGCCATGTTGCTTTCCCCTGACATGGACTTGGCTACACTGCACAACAAGTGGACTGAGAAGAATCCATTTGATGAAGAAAAGTTGTTTGTGCAATACGCTTATGAAAATAAACCAGAACTTCCACCCATCTTTATAAATGATGACGACGATCTTGATGCGTTCAAGTTCTTGAACAACTGTGGAGAAAATTCATCAGAGTGGAATATTGAGTTGTACACCAACCTTTTAAAGAAGGAAGAGATTCGAAGTGAAAGGGCTGAACATCGTACTCTTCCTTCTCCAACAGCTCCACCACCAACTCAGAGCGAAGATAATAGAGACTTTTTCAGGTCGTTTTTTCAAAAAGACAGAGCACTATACACTGATGTCAGGTCGATTGATGAAATTATTGAAGCTGACAACGAAGCAGAGTTAAGGAGATTAAAAAGGGATGAAGTGAGGGGAAAGACAAGAGAAATTATCCCATGATACTGGAAGACATTATATCATTGAGTAGCGATGATGAAGACATTGAAGATGCTACATCAAGAAACAAAGGAAAGGAGAAAATGACTGATTATGCCAACAGTGGAGATTATTTGGAGGATGAAATAGAACATGGCTTTGACTACAGGGGCAATTATCAATCAGGTGATGATGATCGTGTTGATGGTGGGGATGGGTTAGGGTATGCTTCAGGTGATGATGTGAATACTGTTGGTCTAGATGATGTGTGGGAAGAAATAAATGGCATTGAGGGAACACAGAACGAGGAGCAAATAGAGGCGGATAAAGAAGAAGAGATTGATGTTGATGAAGACATGCTTAGAGAGATTGAAAAGAGGTACTATCCAGCGGAGATGGACATGTTAGTTGAAGATGAGGAAACAAGTGAAAACAAGTCCTCATATCCAACAATGAAGGTTGGTCAGCTCTTCAATTCTAAGGAAGAGTTCAAAGTTGCACTCTTCTCCCTGGCAATGGAAAATTTCTATGAGATGCGTGTGAAGAGGTCCGATAGATCCAATTATGATGTTGAGTGCGTTGACCACAAATGCACCTTTGTTTGTCGTGGCTCATTGTATCGAAAAACGTCCTTGTTTATGGTGCGACAATATGTTGCGAATCATACCTGTGGCATGAGAGTAAACCACAATCATCACAAAGGAGCAACTTCTCGGCTGATTGCCGAGAAAGTACTTCACAAGTATGTTTTTCTTGCATTTGAACAGTTTTTGTTATGTAAGGCCAATATGAATGCATCTATAGATTCACTTCGTGACATGTCAGGTTTTTAAACGGCCGTAAAGGCCTACGTGCTTCAAAAATTCAGGATTTCATGTTACAGCATGGGATAAGGACAAGCTACTACAAAGCCAATCGAGCGCGGCTCTTCGCCCAGGACATGGCACATGGTACAGCTGAGGATAGCTACAAGGAAATGTACTCTTACATGCACATGTTACAGAAATCTAATCCGGGAACATACACGAGAATAGTCAGAGATGCTGAGCAACGCTTCAAGTACGTCTTCTGGACTTTAGGTCAATGGATAAGGGCAGTGCCACATCTAAAAAAGGTCAGTCCTCAGTCTTCATGTTGTTTTGTCAGGAAATATAGTCATTTTGTCAGGTTAAACTACTATATGACTGCATATGTGACAAACAGAACAAGCATCATTTGTCAGGCCATATAATGTCGTGTCAAATCTTATCTCTATTGTCAGGGCAACATCTGAGAAAATAGTTTTACGTGTGTAGGTAATATCAGTTGATGGCACTCACCTCACAGCCAAGTTCAAGGGGATACTTCTTTTGGCAACGGCACAAGATGGAAACGGCCAAATATATCCACTTGTTGTTGCCGTTGTTAATAGTGAGAATGATGATGCGTGGTCATTTTTCTTCAGTGAATTGAGGGTTGTTGTTCCTGATCATCCCGAGTTGTATTTCGTGTCTGATCGTCATCTTAGCATTGGGAAGGGTCTGAGAAATAGCTATCGTTTTGCCAAGCATGGATATTGCATATATCACATATACCAAAACTTCAAGAGGAAGTTTGGTAGGCAAGACCTCTTCGGCATATTCAAAAAAGCTGCTCATGCTTACACAGTAGTTGAGTTCAATCATCGGTTTGCTCAAATAACAGTTGCATCTCCAAAGATTGGTCAACATATAAAAGAAGCCGGAGTTGAAAACTGGGCGAGAGCGCATTTTCATGGGAACAGGTTTAACATCATGACAAGAAACAACGCCGAGTGTTTTAATGGTTTATGGAAAACACAGCGACAGTGGCCTATTCATGCTCTGTTTGATGCGATTGTTGAGACCATTTCTAAATGGTTTTGTCAAAGAAGGGAAGCGGCCTCAAACTGGGACCAATACTTGTCACCCTCTGTGTACACGCTGGTAGAGGTGAACTACAGAAGGGTAGCAAAGATGAGTGTTCGAAGACTAAGCCAGTTTGAAGCTAGGCCATGGTAGGAACTTGTAGATACTCGGTGAACCTTAATGCTCGTACATGTGATTGTAACATGTTCCAGATTGATAAAGGTCCTTGTGCTCATGCCATAGCGGTTGTAAGTGATAGGGGAGTGCGACTCACTGATCTCGTCCATCCCATGTTCAAGAACGAGTGCGTGAGAGAAGTGTACAAGGAAACTGTGCATCTTGTTCCTCCCATATGTCGATGGTCAGTTACTCAAGCAGTGTCATCCATAAGATGCTATCCACCAAATGTAAAACTTCCTCCTGGAAGGCCACGAATTAACCGATATAGGGCGACGTGGGAGGGGAACTGTACTAGGAAGAGGCGGTGTTCGTATTGCGGCAACCAAGGCCACAACAAGCAGTATTGTAGGAGGAGAAGGACTGCCGAAGGATTATAGGAAGAGAAGGGGTTAGTATTTTTTTGTTTAGAATTGTCATCATGTTGGTGTTTTTTGGGCATTTTGAGTATGTTGTTGTTGGGTGTTTCAGTGAAAAGATGTATGGTTTACGTGTCTATAGTCATAAACCACACCTCTTTTTTGTGGGGGCTCCCCTTTTGTATGGGATACAAACTAGATAAATTAAATCTTTTGGTTGGGATACAAACTGTCATCTTTGCTTAAGAGTTGATTAGTTCTCAGCATCACTCACTGTTAGACTCTACAATACCATGTGAAACAACGTATATATCCTGTAAAACTTCAAAGTGTTCTGACAAACGTAATCTAAGTGCCTAATACATGAACACAATCATGTGTGATTGTAACATGTTCGGTTAACTCACGATGTGACCCTTATAAACACATCTGCGAAGTCTATAATTCTTCATAAGAACCCTAGGTCTGAATCAGGTGCGAACTTGTACGGACAAACGTATATGTCCTGACTTGCTCATTTGCTCGAGGGAAACCTAATACATAAAGACGGCATGTAAAGCTTCTATACATCCTGTAAAACTTAAAGGTGTTCTGACAAACGTAATCTAAGTGCCTAATACATGAACACAATCATGTGTGAAACCTAATACATAAACACGGCATGTAAAGCTTCTATACGTCCTGTAAAACGGCAAGGTGTTCTGACAAACGTAATCTAAGTGCCTAATACATGAACACAATCATGTGTGAAACCTAATACAAAAACACGGCCGGTAAAGCTTCTATACATCCTGTAAAACGGCAAGGTGTTCTGACAAACGTAATCTAAGTGCCTAATACATGAACACAATCATCAGGGAAACCTAATACATAAACACGGCCTGTAAAGCTTCTATACGTCCTGTAAAACGGCAAGGTGTTCTGACAAACATAATCTAAGTGCCTAATACATGAACACAATCATCAGGGAAACCTAATACATAAACACGGCATGTAAAGCTTCTATATGTCCTGTAAAACGGCAAGGTGTTCTGACAAACGTAATCTAAGTGCCTAATACATGAACACAATCATGTGTGAAACCTAATACAAAAACACGGCCTGTAAAGCTTCTATACGTCCTGTAAACGGCAAGGTGTTCTGACAAACGTAATCTAAGTGCCTAATACATGAACACAATCATCAGGGAAACCTAATACAGAAACACGGCCTGTAAAGCTTCTATACGTCCTGTAAAACGGCAAGGTGTTCTGACAAATATAATCTAAGTGCCTAATACATGAACACAATCATCAGGGAAACCTAATACATAAACACGGCATGTAAAGCTTCTATACGTCCTGTAAAACGGCAAGGTGTTCTGACAAACGTAATCTAAGTGCCTAATACATGAACACAATCATGTGTGAAACCTAATACATAAACACGGCCTGTAAAGCTTCTATACGTCCTGTAAAACGGCAAGGTGTTCTGACAAACATAATCTAAGTGCCTAATACATGAACACAATCATCAGGGAAACCTAATACATAAACACGGCCTGTAAAGCTTCTATACGTCCTGTAAAACGGCAAGGTGTTCTGACAAACGTAATCTAAGTGCCTAATACATGAATACAATCATCAGGGAAACCTAATACATAAACACGGCATGTAAAGCTTCTATACGTCTTGTAAAACGGCAAGGTGTTCTGACAAACGTAATCTAAGTGCCTAATACATGAACACAATCATCAGGGAAACCTAATACATAAACACGGCCTGTAAAGCTTCTATACGTCCTGTAAAACGGCAAGGTGTTCTGACAAACGTAATCTAAGTGCCTAATACATGAACACAATAATCAGGGAAACCAAATACATAAACACGGCCTGTAAAGCTTCTATACGTCTTGTAAAACGGCAAGGTGTTCTACAAACGTAATCTAAGTGCCTAATACATGAACACAATCATGTGTGAAACCTAATACAAAAACAAGACCTGTAAAGCTTCTATACGTCCTGTAAAACGGCAAGGTGTTCTGACAAACGTAATCTAAGTGCCTAATACATGAACACAATCATCAGGGAAACCTAATACATAAACACGGCCTGTAAAGCTTCTATACGTCCTGTAAAACGGCAAGGTGTTCTGACAAACGTAATCTAAGTGCCTAATACATGAACACAATAATCAGGGAAACCTAATACATAAACACGGCCTGTAAAGCTTCTATACGTCTTGTAAAACGGCAAGGTGTTCTACAAACGTAATCTAAGTGCCTAATACATGAACACAATCATGTGTGAAACCTAATACAAAAACAAGGCCTGTAAAGCTTCTATACGTCCTGTAAAACGGCAAGGTGTTCTGACAAACGTAATCTAAGTGCCTAATACATGAACACAATCATCAGGGAAACCTAATACATAAACACGGCCTGTAAAGCTTCTATACGTCCTGTAAAACGGCAAGGTGTTCTGACAAACGTAATCTAAGTGCCTAATACATGAACACAATAATCAGGGAAACCTAATACATAAACACGGCCTGTAAAGCTTCTATACATCTTGTAAAACGGCAAGGTGTTCTACAAACGTAATCTAAGTGCCTAATACATGAACACAATCATGTGTGAAACCTAATACAAAAACAAGGCCTGTAAAGCTTCTATACGTCCTGTAAAACGGCAAGGTGTTCTGACAAACGTAATCTAAGTGCCTAATACATGAACACAATCATCAGGGAAACCTAATACATAAACACGGCCTGTAAAGCTTCTATACGTCCTGTAAAACGGCAAGGTGTTCTGACAAATGTAATCTAAGTGCCTAATACATGAACACAATCATCAGGGAAACCTAATACATAAACACGGCATGTAAAGCTTCTATACGTCCTGTAAAACGGCAAGGTGTTGTGACAAACGTAATCTAAGTGCCTAATACATGAACACAATCATCAGGGAAACCTAATACATAAACACGGCCTGTAAAGCTTCTATACGTCCTGTAAAACGGCAAGGTGTTCTGACAAACATAATCTAAGTGCCTAATACATGAACACAATCATCAGGGAAACCTAATACATAAACACGGCATGTAAAGCTTCTATACGTCCTGTAAAACGGCAAGGTGTTCTGACAAACGTAATCTAAGTGCCTATTACATGAACACAATCACCAGGGAAACCTAATACATAAACATGGCCTGTAAAGCTTCTATACGTCATGTAAAACGGCAAGGTGTTCTGACAAACGTAATCTAAGTGCCTAATACATGAACACAATCATGTGTGAAACCTAATACATAAACACGGCGTGTAAAGCTTCTATACGTTCTGTAAAATGACAAGGTGTTCTGACAAACGTATTCTAAGTGCCTAATACATGAACACAATCATGTGTGATTGTAACATGTTCGGTTAACTCACGATGTGACCCTTATAAACACAATCATCTGCGAAGTCTGTAATTCTTCATAAGAACCCTAGGTCTGAAGCAGGTGCGAACTTGTACGGACAAACGTATATGTCCTGACTTTCTCATTTGCTCGAGGGAAACCTAATACATAAAGACGGCATGTAAAGCTTCTATACATCCTGTAAAACTTAAAGGTGTTCTGACAAACGTAATCTAAGTGCCTAATACATGAACACAATCATGTGTGAAACCTAATACATAAACACGGCATGTAAAGCTCTTATATGTCTTGTAAAACGGCAAGGTGTTCTGACAAACGTAATCTAAGTGCCTAATACATGAACACAATCATATGTAAAACCTAATACAAAAACACGGCCTGTAAAGCTTCTATACGTCCTGTAAAACGGCAAGGTGTTCTGACAAACGTAATCTAAGTGCCTATACGTCCTGGAAACAAACTCACTTATTTCAATGTTACCTGACAAACCTGAACTAATACTGTAAATAGCTTTAAAATGCCTGTGAAACCCGAAAAAGTAAACCAGTGGTACTTTGGCCTGGATGTTGAGTCTAACTATAAGCCCTGAAAAACTACATATCTGAGAAACAGAACAAATATTGAGTCCACATATGGTTGTTTGTCAGGCTTATAACTACGTTGTCAGGCCAAATATTGAGTCTGTAGAGAAGCAAGTGAGAGCCTCGGGGTATTTTAAGAACCTTGCTACAGAGCCTGGAAAAAGCACGAAGGCCTCGTGTGGTACGATTCCAGTGGAATGAGGAATCAGAATGAGGAATGGATGATTCCGAAATCATGTTTGGTTAGGTGAAAAATTAAAATTTCTTTCACTCCTTGGAATGGCCCATTCCAAGCTCAAGGAACATTTTCATTCCATCTCAAAGCCCAAGGTTTCATCCATTCCAGCAAAATTGATCTATTTTTTTTTTCATAACCACTCCTCTTAATCAAACATTGCTTTCATTGAATTCACTGAATAATAATAATTATTAAATAATTAAATAGTATTAATCATTTTTATTCAATAATACTATTTATTTTCCACAAGTAATATTAATTATTCTTTTTGATAATCAAATATATAATATCAAATTCAAAATAATTTGTTTAAATAACAAAAACTAATCTCATTATATTATTTTAAAAATAATATTTAAATTACATAATTAACTAATTATACATGAAGCCTCAATATTTAAACAAATTAAACCAATAAAAGTCACTATATATACGGTCTTTCAGGGAAAATTAAGAGGTGTATGAAAAGGATGACGTCGGGTCAAGATTTATTCAAAAGCCTAGATTGTGTACTTAATATGACATGATAGATCGGAATACGTCTTGTAAGACTTTAATACGGCCTGACTGAGTCAAACCTTCGCCTCCGTGTGGAAGTTTTTAAATCGTTTAAAACCCCATTAAATTTGGAAAATATTACTCCTTGTAAGGAGCAGGTTGGTTAATGTGGAAGTTTTTATACAGTTTGTTAAGTTTTTGTAGACGGTTTAACTCACGGTGTGACGCGCCTTGTTTTAAAGCTGGAGAGCATATTGACTGAAATCTGCATGTAAGAAAAGGATTTCTTCAAGAAGATGACCTGACACACATCACATCAGCATTGAACTTTCATTTCACATCTCTTTCTTTAATAAAAAAAAACACAATTACGGTCCATATTTGCACAGAAGAGTATCATATTTGCCCAGAAGAAAAACAGAGAACAGGGAAGAGTAGAAAGAGGAACACCCTCTTCGAAAACAATTTTAATATACGATGACAAAAGGCTGGACACAAGGAAGCTCATCTGCCAATTGAAATTCGTGGAGGAGAGGGCACGAAGCTAGTGAATCATCAACTCAAAAATGTTTCCATGGCCTCCCTGTAACAATACAAACTTGCAAATACACTCAAAATTTGGGAAAACAGTTCTATGGGTGTCTATTATGGAAGGTATTGTTGAATTTGAAATTTAGTGCAAAATATGCTTTTGTACTTGTTGGTACTCCAATTGGGATTTCATTTAGAATTAAATTAAGTTCTTGGACGATTTCACTGCTAGTTGATTGGTTTAATTTTGTATTAAACCATAGACAGGGCACGATTGCAAATACTTCAAATGGGTGGATGGGCAAGCTTATAATTTTAGAGCCAATGAGAACATTGGAAGCGTAAGAGTTGTTGAAGATCACGGGACAACCTCTCGGCCAAATATTTACCCGCATCAATCGACTTCTATGAATGACATTATGAATATCAAAACAGAAAATTTCGTTTTGAAAGTTGTACTTGGTATGGTGGTACTTGTGGTGTTATTTGTTGTCTTCGTTGTCCAATTTGTAACCTTGTTGGTTACAGTATGATAACTAGTCATAACCGTATGTTTAGCAAGACAATGTATTCTGGTTCCTTGATTATAAAACGAGGGTTTTCTGCAGGTAAAACATGAATATTTCCTGATTTAAGCACCAATTTGCTTAAAAACATCCTTGAAATTGTCATCACAATTTCAAATACAATTACCACATGTTGTCAGTACTATGACATATGACGCAGATTATCCTGAATATGTTTTAGTTGTCCTGAATATTCATGTACACATATTCGATGTTATTGCTCTGAAATATTAATCTTTTTGCCCTGAACATTAGTACATTTAGTATGAACATGATAAGTTTTGTCTTGAACACGCATGAAAATAGTCAAAAGTAGTAAATGCGAGAATAAGGGCAAAGGATCTATATTATTATCAGTCGCTAGCATTACATAAGTAAACAACCATAACAAACAGCATAAAAAACAAAGCAACATCATTAAAAAACATCCCCACGGCCATCACGGCCATCACTGGGGCAGAGAAAGATCTGGATTATCCCGCACCACATATACCTTCACTCCGGCGACCCTCTCGCCGAGGCGGGCAAGGTCTGCATAGTCATCGTCTGTCTGCAGCGGTTGAAGGAACCGCTGCCCATATGCTGGGACCTGTTCAAAAAATAAGGATTTTGAACCGGGAGAGAGTCGGCTGATCATACCATGTACGTACCAGATATTCATCTTGTTCGCTGGCACTTTCAGGAGTTTGGTGCTCCCGCCCGTATACTCGTGGGTATTTAGGAGGGCCATCACCCCGCTGGATGGAGATAGTTGGCCATCCCAGTAGACTTGCAGAAAAACCTTCTTAAATGAGTCTGCCATGTTGTAATAGGGTTTTTTGGAAATGAGAGAGGAGTGAGAGGAGTTTGAGAGAGGAAATGTGAGGGGTTGGGACAAGGCAAGAACGCTATTTGTACACAAGGATGAGTGGATAATGGAGCTAATGACGGGTAGTTGAGGGAATACAGGATATTTAATTGAAAATTAAGAGGGGTCAAATCGGATATGCATTGGAAAGGATGACTTTGAATAAGATGTATTCATCATGACCTGACAAAGTACATTACATACTGTAAGGGAGTAACGTCACCTGACAAAGCTTATTGCCAAAGCTTTGGTTTGATTCGAAAACTAGTTAACCCCATCTTTTAAAACGTTAGTAAACCGTTATTTTTTCGGTTTCAAAACCATTTAAAAACGTTGTATTTTCCTACGGTTATTTACCATTGTGATGTTTCTTCCAGTTCCGCCATAAGTCATTGGAAGGGATGACTTTGAAAAAGATTTCTACAATATGACCTGACAAAGCTAAATATGTACTGTAAGTTCCTAGTATGGCCTGACGTAAGTAACAATTAGAAAAAAACTTTGGTTTATTGAAGAACTAACCCTGCCATTTTACACGGTTGTAAACCGTTTTTAACTGTTTTTGTACCATTTTTTTCCGGTTTCATAACCATTTAAATGTAGCACAATTTTAGCTTAATGTGTACTTTCCCCCCTCGTTTTAAAGGCTATTTTTCGATTTAAAAACCCTTTAAATGTAGGAAATATTAGGTTTCAATGTGGGAAGGATGAATTTGAGAAGGATATATCAAAACAACCTGACAAATGTGAATATGTACTGTAAATCCGTAAACTAGCCTGACTTAAGTCACAATTTTTCTAAGCTTTGGTTTTATTCGAAAACTAACCCCACCATTTTAAATTAAATTCACCTGACAAACCGGGGTGCTTGCTTGTAAAACCAATATCTTTTCTGACATAAACACCATCACAAGCATGTAAACATACTGAAAACATTATCTTTCAAATTCAAATACAATTACAAGAAAAGGATTCCTAGCCGAATGATTCCCAACAACACAATACAATTACCACATTACATCAAAAGTCTTTAAAGATCATCCCAACAACATCTAAAAATACTATGAGCCATTTGACTTCTATGTCCATCTATGAATTTGTCTGATACAAGATCCAAGTGTGACATGCCGAGAATCAATAACTCAATGTACTTCAAGGTGTAGACCCCACAATCTCCTCTGCAAGATGTACAAAACACGTTAGAATGTATATCAATTGCAGTTTGATAAGGATTTATCATTGCATAAATACATGTATACTTACCCGCGCTTGTTCTGCTTAAGGTTATCATGACGGGACACCGACATTGGATTGTCCAATAACGGTTCACATCTCTTTGCCAGTGGCTCGTACATCTTGACATATCTTGGAACAGTCTCAACGATGGGGCGGATCATATCGAAAATTTCCTTGTCTGAGTACAAATCCATATTGCAGTCATAAACTGTCACACACCAGTCACATAGATCAATTTCTAAGGCAAACTAGTGGTACTCTGGGATGTTGAAGGATGCATATATGCGTTCCGCATCATCTCATCTCTTTCCATAATCTTGCGGACATGAACCCATCATATACATCAACAGTTCATCCTTACCAGTAAGTGGAGAATTATTCTCGAAGCGATCGAATTCACCTTTGATATAGTTTTGCCAAAATGGGTCAAGCACAACCACCTTCGAAAACCGCTGCGGATCCTCTGAAATCGTTTGACGATAAAGCAACATCATTTGCTCCAGATGTTGTAATGGTGCAACAATGTTAATGTATCCACTGGAAACTATTTTACACATGCATACTATTTTGAAAGAATGCATTGGAATATTACCTCACCGCGCAACCAGATCTTTGGGGCAAACAATCTCTCAAAGAACTCCTTGTCCAATGATTGCCCAGCCGGTCCAATTCGGGGTTCAATACTGCATGATGGTACATATTCATTTGAATATTAAACAAGGCAATATATTAGTACATATACAGGCTATATATAAGTTAGTCAGTCCACAAAGAATCAATTTCCGGTCACAATTCTAAAAGTCAAGCCAGATAAGATTTTGACATTCAATTCATCAATTCCTTATTAAGTTGAGTAGATTGGTTAAGTCACTAACCTCTCACTCTGCATCCACTTTACCAGCTCTGTCATACCTTCCACCTTGCTATTTTTGGTAATCTTTTTTGCCAATTTCTGCTCATCCATATTGCGGTAGGGTGATTTTGCCTTGGCAGCAAGCTCGCGAGTGCGACTTGGATATGTCTTGTTCGGAACTTGGCTACCCTTCCTTGGTCTGCCCTTCCTCGGAACTTTGGACTCCTTGGTCTCCCCTTCATCACCCCCCACGTTATCAAAATCAGCCTGTGATACCTTCTCATCTTGTATTTCAGTCCTCGCCTCAACACCTAGCTCATCAACCTTGGTCCCTCCCTCCACGACATCTCCCGTTGATTCCTCCATAACTCCTTCATCAACCGTGTTTAGTCCCTCCACATCTCCCTTCGGTTCCTCCACAACTTGGTCATCAACCTTGGTCCTTCCCTCCACATCAGCTCCCTTTGCTACCTCCTCAACATCCACACCTCCGTCATCAACCTTGCTTCCTCTCTTCACAACAGCTTCCTTTAGTTCCTCCACAATTCCGTCATGCACACCCTCATCAGACACTGCTTTTGTTGCCACCTCAACTTGTGTTGCCACCACAGTCCCATCATTAACCAACTCATCATTAACCAACTCCTTCATGAGTCCCTCCACGTCTTGCGGTGTTGCCTCATTAACCAACTTCTCATCTGCATGTAGTATTGTACAAGTTTGGACAAGAACTGACAGTGGATCTGTTGCATCCCCTTGATCTTCTTGCTCATCTACTATTGCGACATCTTTACCCGCCTCTTTCTGACAACCTACATTAACTGCATCATATACAACTATTTCACCAGTATTTTTCTCTCCATCCATTGTCTCCTGAAACGATGATATAAGGTCTGAAATAAGCAAATATTTTTGGAATTGTGCTCAAATTGACTGAAATGTGCATATATGGACTGAATACATATATGAACTGAATTGTTTACTGAAACGACGATATATGGTCTGAAATGTGCACAAATGGACTGAAATATGTACATCTGCACTAAACTGTACATATAATAACTGAAAATTTTGGGCATACATACCTCATCAGTCTCAGCCTCTTCGGCCTCTCCCTCTTTGGACTCATTCCCATTGGCCTCATCATCTTCGTAATCTTCAGACTCCATCTTTTCCTCTTCATCATTTGCTTCAGACTCCGTCTTTGCCTCGTTACCCAAAACCTCCCTCATGCTCTGCTGGTGTTGGGTGATGTTGGGTTCATTATCACTGTTAACCTCCCCAGAGAGCTCCTGGTGTGTACTCATGTCTTGATTACTAGATGAAGATGCCCCTGTTCTAGGAGCTTTGCCACTTATGAACTCCTTTAACTCAAGGACTTCCTTCTTTAACAAATCATGCTTTTCAATCAGAGTATGCATTGTTTCATGCAATTCATTCAAACAACACATAAATTGCCTTGGGTCCAAACCCTCAATGTATCCAGCTTGCCCTCTCTTACCAACTCCCTTGTCCTTTTTACCCGCCCTTTTTCTTTTGGGCTTCAAGTGCTTAACAATCTCATCCAAGGATTTGTGTCCTTCCTCCTCCGGGAAATAACAGCTTTCTCCAAAGTCCTCTCCGTCCTCCTCAACAAGGATCTGTTTAGCAGGGAAATTCCCCTCCAGGGCAGCAGAAATCGCATCCAAGCTTGGCCTACTCGATTTAAGCCACCTCACACCTCGGGGCTGTACAACTTTATTCATCTTTTGGGCAAATGTTCTGCCAATATGGGGCACTGCCTCATACAACCATATCTGAAACAAACAGAATTGGAATTAATCCACAATTATGAACAGAGGCATTAACCTTTCTCAATTTTACATACTCAACTACTAACACATTACCTGAAATACCATCGGGAAACCCCGTATGGTGTATCCTGCTCTGGCATTATCTGAAACTGCAAGTGCAGCCTGAACTGACTCCATTCTTGTGTCCAAAGCAGAAGCCAGACTTTGATGGAGGTCAATATATGCACTCCTATCCCATGGGAAATTATTGAAACGATCTAAGTCTTGGGTCAATTTCACATGTAAGGGTTTGATCTTCCTCTTCTTATCACCCCCAAGTACAACACCCTCAAGAATTAACAATAAGGCCATCTTCAGCTTATATACATTGTCCTCCCGATAGGATAAGAACTTGGTTAAAAGGTTAGCAATGGTAATACTCCTCACACCAAAGAAATCAAAGACTATATTCTTATCCTCCATAGTGTCCTCCTCATCTGGCATCCCACAATTCAGTCATGTTATTAGCCTAAACTCCTCTATTGAAAACCTACATGGTTGTCCACCAAGATCATACCATGTCTCTAACTGCTTTTTTGTGTCCAGTTGCCTAAACAACACATGGTGAATCAGTTGTGCAGACAGTTTCATGTTTTTCATTATTTTGATTATTGGGCCAAAGGGCCCCTGCAGAACTGTCTGCCAGTCTGTTTGAGTTAGGGTGTTCTCGATACAATTCAGATATTGAAGCCTTGAGTTCTGATTTATCCGACCAAAAAATAACTCTTCAGAATGCCACTTGTAACTTATCTGTAATGAATGACATTCACATATACATGACAGGTAAGAATGACTTTCATATTCACATAAAAAAGAGGCACCATCTTACTTTGTCAGGTTAAGATATATATTTTCAGGATACAAAATAAAGTGTCAGACTACATTTTGGTTTGCCAGGACAAATGGAAGTTGTTGAAGAAAAGTCTTTTACCCTAGAGTATAACTTACAATTTTGTATCAACATGAATCAGGCTACTATGACATTATAACATTCTAACCACACAACAAATACATGACATTCATATGGATGTAACAGTTTAGGCTTCTTCTAACCACACAATAAACCCTAAAACTTACTTTGTCATGTAAGATAATTCGTTTCGTCAGGAGATAATTTCGTTTGTCAGGCCATATGGATGTAACAGTTTAGGCTACTATAAAATTTCCACATCTCTCTGTGCTCTGTTTATCACAGAGCAAATCATGCTCTGTTTTTCACATAAGCCTAATTTTAGCATGCCTCACATTCAGACAAAATTTCTTTTTTCCAGATAATAAAGAGTTAGAGAAGATCACTAACCCCGCCAACCGACTTTGATGGCTCCTTCCTCGACCTCTTGGCTTTTGGTTCTTCAGCCATTCTCGGTTTCTTCTTCTGCATCGAAACGACTAGACTTGGTGATTCTTCTTCCTCCGACGAACTGTAGGCTCTCTTCTTTCGGCCACTCGCCATAGTAGCCGCCTTTGCATTCGCGCTCTCCTCAACCCTATTTCTCTTCGAATCTGTAGAACCATTCGCCTTCTGCTTCTTCACTCTGGCTTTCGCAGACTCCAAACCTCTGGTCTTCACCATTGTGGATCTAGGGCTTCAGAAAGGGGGCTTCAGAAAGGGCTTAACAAAGGGGGCTTCAGAAAGGGCTTAACAAAGGGCTTCTCGCCTTTGGAGATTTAGGATTTGCTGAGGGCTTCAGAAAGGGCTTAACAAAGGGATGAAACGAAAAAAGGTTCTTCAGCGGAGAAAATCAATTGGGGAAGATGAAGTTGGCTACCGGTTGAACAGGTCTATACTTAGGCTTACACAATAAACCGTTTGACAATTAACTGCATCTTAAACTTCTCTTAACCACTTTTATGTTTTTTGAAAAAGTTTTATTCCGATTTTATTTTACCTTTTCTGTTTTCTAAAGTTTTGCAGCTTTATGGCATTTTTGCAATACTTTTCAAAAGATGATATTCTTATAAATGGGCTACTGAAATCTGGTACTTTTTGCTATTCGGTCTTTTTTTTATGAGAAAAAATAAATCATACTAAGAGTATAGCATATTTTTTGTTTTTACTTTGTTTAATACTAAGCATGTATAATTTTCATTTACCTGGTTCATTTTGATGTGGTAGGAATTCCATCACAAATCTAAAGTTATGTTAGTAGAGATGTAAACTTGATTAAGATAAGATGTTACTATATATGTATTTCTTAATATTAATTGTTATAAAATGATTTTTAAAAATAATTTATGAATAGAAGTTTAAAGATGAAAATTAATCGGATCAATCAAACAATGATTATGCAGATTTAACTAAATATTTAACAAATTCGGTCTAATATCTAAGATGAACGTAACTACGAATTGGTGGGCATATAACGAGCCTATATATATCGTCGAGAGGATGAATATTTGATTTTTAACTTATGAAATAAATCATAAAAGTTTAGATTTGTAAAACAAAAGGTAAAAATTTGTGATGGGTGCAGTGTTCGTCTTCTAGGGGTGTTCATCCGGTCTGGACCGGATCGGATTTTCCAAAAGTCCGGACCGGAGACCGGTCTGGTCCAGTTCCGGTCCGGTCCGGTCCTGGACCGGTTTAAATCGGATTTTATTATTTTTTAAAAATATTTAAATTCTTATTTAAAATCTATAAAAAAATATCTAAAAAACATCTATACTCCTAACTTATTAAATTAAGAAAAATATCTATAAAAAATACATATAAATCTCCAAAAAACATATAAAAACATATAAATTAAAAAAAAAGATTTAAAAAAAAAACCGATCCACCGGTCCAGACCGATTTTTTTCCGGGTTTGGACCGGACCGAAACCGGATTAAGGAAATTATCTGGACCGGAGACCGGACCGTATTTTCACCGGTCCGATCCGATCATTTCCGGTCCGGTCCGGTTTTCCGGTCCGATCGAGATTTGAACAGCCCTAATACATAGGGTGAAAGTAAGTACGACTTAATGGGCATGGGTCGTTTTATAAATTACTACATGCGAATTTCGTATTATGTACGGCGCAATATTTTTTCATATATTATAAAATATTTTGATATTAAAAATTTATTCTCTTAACAATATTAGTATAAATAATTTTATAATTGTCTCAATTTAATGTGTGATATTTATATAATATATCTAATTTTACTTAATAAATTATGTATAAATACATGTATCTTGTAATAACGTTTTGTTGTCTAGTGTTTACATCTGATCAAGATAATACATGTTTTAAAAAAAAAATTTAAAATTAACAATGTTAGTTTTGTATTAATGATTTGAATTAGTATAGGTAAATATAGTAACATTAATAACGCAAATAAAATTTCTAATATATTTAAAAATATAAAACTATACTTGACATAAAAGAATATATATACTTCGTCATATTTTAGCTATTACCTTGATAAATGGATAAGATTTCGTAGTTCGACAAAAATATGATAACAAATAAATAGATATATTGATACATATATAACTAAATTTTAAATTAATAAATTTGATATTTAGATCTCACATTGCATGTCGATTATGCTAAGTTCTTTTACTTGCGTAGCAATACACTGAACTATATGCATACCTTTGTGTTTAACATATATGAACTACATTGTGGATTTGATATTTATTACTCTGAATTCTTCATCCTTAGGCTCTTTCATCCCTCTTCCGACCTTCTTATACATTGAAATATGACTTCAAGTTTTCTTGATAACATAGATAATATATAATTGCATTGATTGTATTAAGATTAATTTGGCTATATCAAAAAACAAATTTAAAACAGTTCTTTCAATCGAGAAAAATAAAATAAAATGGTCAACTCTTCCCCTAGTACTACTTAATGAGTTCTTATTCTAACTGTATGGTTTTAATACATGAATTTAGTATCTGAAAAATATAAATTATTTACTTCCTAGTATTTTTATGGTCAAATTCAGTCATATTAAAGAAAATATAATTTGTAAACTGTGAAGATACATGTACATTGATTTAAAAATCAATATTGTTTTTATTTTTAAATTTCAATAATTACAACTCCTATATTAAAGATAATTATCTATATATTATACTTTTCATGAAATCTTTTAATATATCCATCTTAATCATCAAAGGGAGTACAATTAAATGCATAATAACATTGTAATTAGGGGAAGGCTCTATGTGTATATCTAATATGTGAAATATTTTGCACGTTAAAGTTTAAATCTCATGTTTAATCATTATAATCTAGTAATCTACCCTTTCAAACTCACCTTGGTAACTCTCCTAGATTAATCAATTAACATACAAATTGGCCTTTGGATAATATAAATGAAAAATAATATATGTAAATAATATTTTTAATTATAAATAATTAGAAATATAGAATGCTTGTTGAATATATGTTTATAGATGCTATACAATTTTCATGGACCCCTACCATGTATCATTATGTTTTTCAATTCTATAGAATTTTATAAACTATGAAATATCATTTTTTATTCTATGTTTTCATTTGTTTTTTCATGGAATTTTGAGAATTTTTTTTTATATACTATCATTAGTAAAATCTCCACCGTGCTATTCCTATCATAAGTAGAATCTCCATAGTAAGTAGAATCTCCACGCAATTCTCCATATTTTATAAAATTTTATGAACTATAATATTTCATTCTATGTTTTTATTTGTATTGTTCTTAGAATTTGCAGATTATTATCTTTTATTTATGTTTTATTTGTTTTTTTCTTTGAATATTTTATCTTTACTTTTTTTTATTCTATCATAAGCAGAATCTCCACAATACAATTCTTCACATTTTATAAAATTTTATGAACTATAATTATTCATTCTATGTTTTTGTTTGTACTTCTTCTTTTTCATCTTATTCTTTGAGGACTTACAAAATAGTAAGATTATCTAAATTAAAATGTGTATTATATATCACAAAACACAAATTCATGCTATATATTGATAATAACAAAATAGAAATAAAAAACTACGAAATATGAAACACAAAGCGTATAACATGACGAACATGAGTGTAAAATAAGGGTCCGGTTCCGGTGAGGACGGTGCTTCATGATAGGATTGAGGATGTATGAGAGAAGAGGGAAAAACAAAAAAAACGGAGTGAACAGTGGCGGAGGCGCGCGCCCTTATAGGGAAAAGCTTCAATTCGGCCTTGCAGTATAATTGCCAAATTTTTCGCGTATAATTCGCGAATAATTCGGCAAAAAAAATTCCAAGTCAAAAATTTTCCCTGAAAAATCGATTTTGTGTGCATATCATATAACGTGTGTGTGCATATCAGATGCACTGTTGTGTGCATATGTAACTATGTGTGTGTGCATATGGTTTCTGAAATTGTGAATGCCTTTAACATAGTATTTATGCTTAGAGGACTTGTGTGCACATCAAATAACCTGTGTGTGCACATCAATTATACTGTTGTGTGCATACTCCGTGTGTTCATATGGTCTCGGGTCGTGTGCATACCCAAAAACAAGTGTTGGTATGCACACATGTGTGTGCATACCAAATAATTTATCGTGTGCACATCCATTTAACTATTGTGTGCAGACCCCGTGTGTGCATATGGTCTCAAGTCATGTGCATACATGGAAACAAGTGTTAATGCACACAAACCATGTGTGCATACCAAATAACTTGTCGTGTGCACATCCATTACACTATCGTGTGCATACCTCGTGTGTGCATATGGTCTCAAGTGTTGATGCACACAAACCATGTGTGCATACCTCGTGTGTGCATATGGTCTCAAGTGTTGATGCACACAAACCATGTGTGCATACCTCGTGTGTGCATATGGTCTCAAGTGTTGATGCACACAAACCATGTGTGCATATCAAATACTCGTTATGTGCATGTCAAATAGACTATTGTGTACATATCATCCACCTTGTTGTGTGCATATCCACTACGTGCGTGTGCGTATCAAATATAAGCCCAGGAATCATGTGTTCATACCGCAGAAATCATGTGTTCATACCCAGGAAATCATCCACCTTGTTGGTTATATGTGCACACACACTTTTTCGCGTATGCACACAGATGTGTATTTGATATGCACACATGTCTCTAGCATTAACAACTGTTCTCAGACATGCACACATTCTGAAAACCACATGCACACACCGAGCCTAACATATGCACACATACGTTCTGACATATGCACACAACAGTGTATTTCATATGCACACAAAATCGATTTTTTTTGCAAAAATTCGAATTTTTGAAAAATATTTTCCGAAAAATTCGCGAATAATTCGGCCGGACCAAATTTTTGGACGCGGTTGGTGCATCCTGAGTCCTGACACGGGGAGTTGTCCTCATTTAAACTTTTCCCGTAAAATAATACCTCTTTGGAACTTTCTGGTTCATCAATCGTATTAACGAAGACAAAGCATACTTTTTTGGCTTAAGTGTCTTCTTGTTTTGATGCTCTTATGGTTTCTCATCTATGCTTAATTTATAGGAACCTTAGGAAGCTCATTTATAGGAATATTCAAATATTACATTCAATTACTTATCTATTGATATTAATTTTACGGTTATAGATTTTACTTTAAATGTTTGATGGAATGTAAAAGACACCTTTATAAATTGGCCCACAAAATTGAAAATACTTATTGTTATAGATTTTACTTTATATGCTTGATGGAATGTAAAAGGTCATCAATTTAAATTGACTCACAATTGATTTTATTAATTGATAGAAATTAAATTGTCTAAATTCTTCTTATTTAATAGAGATTAAATTGTCAACTTAAAAGCTGAAGATTAAGCCGTTTGTTGAAGTATTTAGCTTTGATGGAATGTAAAAGGACGCCAATTTAATATGGCTCATAAAATTCTTATTAGTTGATAGATATTAAATTGTATTGAAAGCTGGAGATTAAAGCCGTTTAAACGTTTCATATGAATTCCACTTTTTTTTTTGTTTTTTTTTTTAATTAAAAAGCTTACTTATTACATTGTCATTAATGGACAAAAGGTCTATTTTATATGTTTATAGATATATCTAGGTTATTATCAGCTAAATTATGAGTTGCTAATTTAATTATATTTATTTTAAATCTAATTTGTTTATTATAATTATTAATATTTTGTATAATATAATGACATAAAAATACTTTTATCATATTAAAAGTATTCTTCTTGAAATATAGTAAAAGTACTAGCATGACCATATATTTTAAGAATGAATTAAAATTGTTTTATAGTATGTAAAATATAAAAGAGAATTATATAGGAAAATTAACATGATGTATCAGAAAGATAATTTCTTGATTAGAATAATTTATAAGGTGTATTGTATGATGAAAATTGAAGGTAGATGTGTGAATTTATATTAATCGAAGAAAATATAAATTAGGAATTTTATATAATTATTAAAAATAAATCAGCACTAAAATAGAACTACATATTGTATTCTTTATAATGGAGTTTACAGACAATCTATTCACCCTTATTAAATCATGAACACTAATTAAGTATGATAATAATGTTTTTTGTAAGTGCATAATTAGATGTATATTGGTGGATGAACCGTATAACCTTAACTATTTACAGACCATCTATATATATATATATATATCTTTATAATAGGGTTTATGGACCATTAACGTACATATTATATTATGGACAGTAATTAAGTATGATAATATCGTTTTTGGTAAGTGCAGAATTATCATGTACAATGGAAAATATTTTGGGGTGGTAATTTAGAAAATTTGTACAAATAAAAAATAAAATAAATTGTAAATAGAATAAGGGTGAATAGGTAAATGTACACATCTATTTGATGACATGACATACTTAGATGAACGATATGTATGACAGATAATTACGGTTTCAGTATATAGTTGTTATATACACACAATTTGTTATATATTTCCGATCGAAACGTTTTTTAAATCATCCAACAAATTTATATTAAAATAGTGTTAATTGATGAGAGTTAAAGTATGTAATATTATTCTCAAGTCACAACTATATGCGTACTGTGACTTGATAATAAATTATGAATGAGGGATGATTATATGCATTTTTACTATATTTTTATACAATATAGTACATATATATGTTATATACACACGATTTAACATATGAAGAGGGCGTTCTTTTTAATTGAACGGTTTTTATGGATTACTCCGACAAGTTCATATCGAATAGTGCTAGTTGATTAGTACACTTTTTTTTTTTTAAATAGCGTTAATTATAAAAGTACACTACTACAAATATGTCAAAATAATCCAGGCGTTTAAGGGCAAATAATCTGGATCTGGTCCGGTTAAAGGTCAATGCGATATTTGCCCTGCACCAAATAACCCGGACCTAAATCCAAGTTGTTTGCCCCCCGTAATTTTTCCACTTAGTGTTGATATTCGGGTTAATTGGGTACTATATAACCCGGATATATGTACATCCGGGTTATATAAATCCCATGTAAATTCGGGTTATTTGATATGAAATTACAACGGTTTTTATAGATCCGGGTAATTTGCCTAAGCAAATACAACGGTTAACACGAAACCATATTCAGGTTATTTGTGGCGCAAATACGCCAGGTTTAACACGTCCGAGCTATTTCCCTCTACAAATACATCGGTTATATGAAAATCAAATCCGGGTTATTTGATATATGACATTTTGCGCACCTGTCATGTCTACATATTAATTAATACCATTATCAAATTCAATGTCAAAATACCATACGTTTTTTGCATTATCCAACTACGTCACTGACCAAATCAATGCCACAATTACAAATAACTAAGACAATATACGTCATTGCCAACTCAATGTCACAACTACAAATAACTAAAACAATATATGTCATCGCCAACACAATGTCAGAACTACAAATAACCAAAATATAGCTATGTCAATAGCTAATACTCATTGTTTTGCACATTTCATCTTTCATTCATAATCTCTGTCAGCCATTACCCTATAAGTGTTGCAAATTGCATATAGTAAACATTATATAAAACTAGTTAACAAGCTTAATCAAATGCAAACTACTTAACAGGATGAAAAGGAAACTAAAGAAGAACAGAATAAAGCTAAGCGACTTCTTACCTAAAAGACGAGACATAGCAAATAGTTTATCCATTCCTTTCTAGTTTCATCAATCTCGTCATCTGAATAAGTGTTTTTCTTGCCGTACCACTGCAAATTTAGATGAAGTTACTATATGTATGATGAGAACTTTAGAATCAACTACAGAAATTCAAGAGAATCAACAATCCAGCATGTTAAAGAGGCCCAATCCAGCATGTTAAAGAATCAACTACAAAAATTCAAAAGAGGGAGAGCTTAGCCATTGTCAAATTGGTCGAGTGGTTTCAGTATGCCCTAAGAATTAAAATCCCTAACAACCGCTTACTGCCAGAAAATACTTGCAACCCTAGCAAAATCCATCAAAATACAATCAAGAATATATATATATACATGTATATACTTATATCACACCAAAATCAAAGCGAAGAACAAAAGAGGAAAGAAAAGATGGGTTGTTGCACAATCATATAGTAAGAGAGATGTTCTAGACGGCCATGATTGACATGTATTGTCGTTGCCCATGACTCATCATTCAAAACCCTACAAGAAATAAACTAAAGTAAAACAAAACAGAGCTTTGGCAATGTAGGATTAGAAATCAACAATAACCAAATGAACAAGTGATCAGTCAGAGTCAAACTATCTGTCTGATGAGAACTTTAGATGCCCAAGAACTTGATCTTCAACGAATGTCCGCCAAAATTATTGTAAGCCCTAGCAGCAAAGGAGCAAACAATAATGAATCTTAACCTATACTCAACCAAATTTCAAACCCAAATACAAATCAAAGGTAAAAAAGAAAATTTTCATTGTGAAATAAATCAAATGGCCCATCTTGTAATGTTATGCATGTTTTCCAATGTGGACAGTGGACTCAATAGGTAAGAAAGCTTCCATGTGGCCAAGAATGCAATGTTTTCATATCGTATGTTGTTTCACAGACCAACCATTCAAACCCTAGCATAGAATATAAGTAGTCATCAAGGAAAGCATCCAAGACTGCAAAATCAGAAATCAATTACAGAGATTGAATAAGGAAGAGCTTAGCCATTTCCAAATCTGATGGGAACTTGTTGAAGCCACCGAAATTCTCTAACAAGTTCAACTATCTACTGCCAAATGATAACTAGGAACCTAGCAAAATCCACCAACAACTATCAGTGAAAAGGTTCGAAACTCCAAAATCAAAACTCAAAAGCAAAAGAGGATGAATAGATTAGTCTGAGGAGAAGATGGCCTCCCATGTTATGTTTCTAAGCATGTACCCTTGCACATAAACAATGATAAGAACCCTACCAAAAACAAATCAGGGTAATCAAGAAAGAGCTCAGACATCTTAAATCCAGAAACAATAGAATAATCAAACTAATAGAGACATCCAAGCACAAAATTTTCCATCACATCCAATCCTTCTGCTACGAGTTATTTGACACACTAGCAAAACAATCAAACTAGAATCAATTTATGTCAGACAATCCAAATGTAGAAGCCAATATCAAATTTATTGAAGAAAATCTAATGAGGAGGATTCGAAGTTAATCTAATGAGGAAAGTTACCTGGTGAAATGTGGAGGTTGACACCAGTAAAGGACACACCGGTGAAAGGAGGCGGAGAGGCTGACGAACAGAGGTGGAGCGGCCGTCGAAGAGGTGGAGGTTGACACCAGCAGAGGACACACCGGCGAACGGAGGCGGAGGGGCCAGCGAACACAGGTGGAGCGGTCGGCGAACAGAGGTTGAGCTAGGGTGATCGAAGGTGTTCAGTTTGGGGACAAATGAATATCGGCCGATTGAATTAGGGCATGTTACTAAGGAAGGAGGGGTAAATAATCCGGGCTGAATTTTTTTTTTTACTCTCAAATAACCCGGTTGGATTTTACGGGATATATGTACGTACATGTAACCCGAGAATCAAATAACCCGGGCTGATTTTTTTATTTCTCAAATAACCCGGGCGTGTGTACTTATGGGTTATTTGACTGAGTCCGTTTCACGTGCGAAATATGCTTACCGTGCGAAATGCGAAGCGGTCGCGATCATTCGAGTTCATAAATAGACACCACATGTTCATTTTCTGAGCGGTAATGTTCATTATCTGGGGGGTAATATTCAAAGGCACTGTACTGTTAAAAAAAGGGGGAGGATAGTAAATAGTGACGCGGTGGCATAACCGTAAATATGGCGATTTTTTTTTCGGTCAACAAATTTTTTATTTTTTTTTCATTTATTGTCTCTGATCGTTCTGGAATAGACAATTATTAACGTTCACATATAAGTACTATATGTTCATTGTATGTGTCGTATAAGTTCACATATAACATGATCATATTCCAATACATGTCTTTGAACATTCAGTACTTATTTGTGAACGTGAATGTACAAATAAATGAACATCTAGTGCTTATTCGTAAACCTTCTATATAGGATTTTCCAGAATGATCAAGGGACGAAAATGAAAAAAAAAAAAAAAGTTGTTGACCAAAAAAAAAAAAAAACATACGGCCGAGATTGCTTCGCATTTCGCACGGGAACCCAAATCTTATTTGACTGTCGTATTCGTTTATATAACCCGGATTAAGAAATATTCGGGTTATAAGTTATAACACATTTTTCACTACACTTTTATAACCCGACAATTGAACGTCCGGGTTATTTTGTACCAGTTATTAGGCAAATTCTGTAGTAGTGGTATGATATCATAACTCATAAGTCAAAACTATATGCATAGATGTTTTTTAATGCATGGTATATGTGCAACACTCTATTACCAACATAAATAAAACAAACATTGTAATTTAAAAAGTATAAATATATTTAAAAAAATGAGTAAAAATAGATATGTAATTACGATATATAAATGTAATCATTTCCATTAACCAATTCAAAATTAGCTAATTTCATTTACAATTTTGTAGATGTTTCATTAACAAAACTTACTCCATTAAAAAACATCCATAAAAACTTATTCCACATAGATCCATAAAAACTTATTATCATAGAGGATTTTGTAAGTTAATAAGTAAAAGAATATAGAGATTCAATTAACAAAACTTAGTTCAATATCCATAAAAACTTATTCCACATAGATCATATATAAGAACTCTTTTTCCATCATGTCGCCTAGTTTGATACGCCAAATCCACTTTATGTTGAGACCGAGATATGATTGGTGGGTAAATTCCTTCTAATGTTAGTGTCTCCTTACATACTTTCAATAGGAATCAAACTCGAAACTATGATAACACCTAATTTATTAAATATTTTAGAAGTTTAGTTGCATATTAGATCATTTTCATGCATATTTTATGTGTTTTATAATTATTTTATCTATATTTTGTATTTAGAGTCTACATTTATATTTTTATTGTTTCAGGTATTTTAGGTCCAATTTAAGAAAGATACGAGACTATTTTTAAGAGTACCAAACAAGTGAAATATAAGATGGTCCAATGCCCAAAACACAAGTGAATCTTAAAGTGGGCCATGGCCCAAAATTTGCAAAGAATGCGGCGGCAACACTTGAGAAGACCGAATTGAGATCATAAGACACAAAAATGGTGTTGAGGAGGGACGGCAATATATATAGGGTCGTACTATTCGGCGCATACCCAAAATTGTCATTCAGCGCATAGGCATTCCATGTTACGCAGGGAGTTGCTCCACACGTAACGCGGCTTCACCATCCACACGTAACGCCAGAACTGTCTTCACCCGTAACGTGCTGAGCCGACCAGGTATAAATACCTTCATCTCCTCCTTCCTTCCTCATTCCGCCGCTACACATATTCTAAACCCTCAAACCTCACGCGTTACGCACCTCCGACAACGCCCCGTTATGAATCAAAAAGCTGTGCGCGTTACGTAGATCCACGAATCAAGAAGGTTAGTATTCCATCGTTTGTTTTTAAAAATTATGAAGTGTTTTTTGTATATTAGATCCACAAGGTTTTGTAGTTAGATTTGTATGAAATAGTGGTGTTTTAGGGTTTTTTTGTAGTTAGATTTGAATTTTGTAGTTAGATTTGCATTTGTAAGATTTTTTTAAAGGGTAATCGGATTCTGCAGTCGTCGGAATGTGCAGTCGTTGCCGGCGAATTGGCGAGGGCACTTCGCGTAACGTCCTCAGCGCTTTCCCACGTTACGCGATATGGGCCTCTGCACGTAACGAGTCGCCAGCGTTCACGCGTTACGTGTTGTGCCCTAGCCATTTTCCGCCGGCGACGACTCTCCGGCGACGAGTCTCCGGCCCTGGAATTTGCATGTATGTTTAATTTGGATATTTAGTTAATGGATTTTAGATATTTAGGAATTTGGACATTTGTATGAAATTTGGACATTTGTATGGAATTTTGATGGATTTGTATGAAATTTGGAATTTGTATGAAATTTGGATATTTAGGAATTTTGATGGATTTGTATGAAATTTGGACATTTGAAAGAAATTTGGATATTTAGGAATTTTGATGGATTTGTATGAAATTTGGACATTTGAAAGAAATTTGGATATTTAGGAATTTTGATGGATTTGTATGAGATTTGGACATTTGTATGAAATTTGGATATTTAGGAATTTTGATGGATTTGTATGAAAGGGATTAGGGTTTGATGGATATGTTTAATAACTTTATCGGATTTGTATTTTCACTTAGCAAAATGATTTATTGTGGTAGATGGAGCCTGGTGAGAGAACGAGGCGTAGAACCAGACGAGACCTCGTCCGTGCTGCTTCGTATCGGACTGAGGGTGAGCTATCCCGTAGGTTTGCGGGTGCTGCACAAGATGCGGGAGGGCACGGTCAGGCGGGCCACGGGCAGGCGGGCAATGCTGACCCCCCTGTGTTCCCGTTTGTGCCATCTTATGTGGCGGGTGGCCCTGCAGATTCGGACCCGCAGTTGTACCCACAGTACAACGTGAGTCCACTCCATTTTTATTCTGATACGATCGATCAGAATAACTATTATGGTCCTGCATTGAGTCCGCCACCGCAGCAGAGGCTGACCCAAAGCCCTTACCGTCATGAGAGCCCAGTTGGCCATCAGAGCCCTCACGGGTCCACGTCCTATCACAGCCCCTTATATTATGAAGGCGGCGCAAATGATGAGATGGGTTACAATCCGTGGGAGAGCTTGGGGGTCAACCCGAATGCACCGGTGCATATGGTAAGTAGCCCTAATATGTGAAAATATGATTGTATGATAAAAATGTAATTGCTTATCATTTGTTTAAAAACATGTAGGACGAAGACAGTCAGGCATGGGCTCCAAGAGCTCAACATGATGATGATGATGCGGACGAGGAGCAACAAGAAGGCACCTCTTTGCAGGCAAGACCACCCCGAAGCAAAAAAAAAGGGGAGATATGTACCGGAATTGCAGGTCAGAGTCTATGGAGGTCCGGAGAATCCCGAGCTGCTGAAGGGTTTTGCCAATCACGTGGCGTACACCCTTTATCAGCGCATTGTAAGTTGCATGAAAAACCTTATTCTTGTCATTTCACGTTTTTATATAAATATGTCAAATCGATTGCTTACACTGGTTTAAAAATGCAAATGTTTATAGCCTGTGCCGCCGTTGAAGTTTCAGCAACGAGGCAAGCAGACACGCACATGGCGTCTGGAGTTGTCAACGCCATGGGGTAATCTGGCTGCTAGTTCAGGCTTGTGTCATATTCCGCATGTGATACATGACCATGTGCACGAGACGCTGATAGGTGCGTTTGTTGAGCGCTGGTAACCTGAGACCAGCTCGTTCCATATGTCATGGGGAGAGATGACCATAACTCTCCATGACGTATTGTTGATCCTTGGGCTAAACATCAATGGAAGATACTTAGCACCTCCATGAGGTTCTTTGACTGTGACTGATTTGAAGAAGGCGGTGGTGGCTGAGGCAACGGGATTCTTTGAGTTGGCTGCTAAGGATGTGACATCTGGTACTGTAGTTGCTGATATGTTGAAGAGGCATTGCAATGGGCTGAATGACGAGAGGCGTGCTTCTGGGTACTTGTTGTACTTGTTGGGCTCTTGCCTATTTCCGGACAAGTCCCAACACAGATTGCCACTCTACTATCACGTGTTTGTGGAGGATCACTCGTGCACT
This sequence comes from Rheum nobile, assembly GCA_027886185.1. NCBI lineage: Eukaryota > Viridiplantae > Streptophyta > Magnoliopsida > Caryophyllales > Polygonaceae > Rheum > Rheum nobile. Next base: position 247,433 of record WOAB01000566.1, on the reverse strand, counting down.
AATGAATATGCATGGGGTGATGCCGTTCTTGCTCACGCGTACCGCAGCTTGGGCGAGTGCACAAGAAAGGAAGCGAGACTCATGTCCACGTGCTATACTCTGATTCAGGTATTTTTGTAAATTATAAAAACCATTGGTTTCACCTTATTTTATTGTTGTATCTGTATTTATTCAATAACAAGGATTGCTTACGTAAATTCTCTTTCAGGCGTGGATATATCAATATTTCCCCATGTTCAGACCTGCAGTGAGTAGAGATTGGAACTCTGATGATGCGGTTGCCTACGCTAGTCGATGGGACCTGACAACGAAACCCAACCCGATGAGAAACTACAGAGTGGAGCTCGATACGATGACTGCGGACATGGTATGTACATATATTTATGTTTATGTTGATTGGATGTCATTCGGGTTAACTGATAAGTATGTTTAGGTTGATTGGAGTCCGTACGGTACGATTGACTTTAGCGATGCAAGATTCGCTCCTACTCGCTTCCATGGAGTTATATCGTGTCTTTGGATAACCGAGCCGTACATGCCAGACCGTGTGGCAAGACAGTTTTGCCGTGTTCAGGAGATTCCACGAGCTCCTATAGAGCCTCTAAGGGCTTGGAGAGGAGTAAAGATCAACAGCTACAAGGTTGAGTACGACAGAGCTCGATTTGCATGGGATGCGCAGACTGTACATTCCATGACCCTGGCTGCGATGGGCCCTCCAATCCAGCAAGGCCATGACTGCAGCGATGATTACATGGAATGGTACCTCCCACGTACACATCCATTCGTCAACCCCCCTACCATTGAAGACGCGACACGGGTATGAATTTGATTGATTTGTAGATTGTTTAATGTTCGGTTAACTCTTATCTATGTTTTTTCATACATATCAACGTTTTTGTGTTGTGTGAAGGCATTCGAACAATGCTACAATGAGCTTGAGCAACATCGCAACCATGAATGTGAAGATGTAGCAGAGTCTTTACGTCGGTCATTTGAGCATATGTATCCCTTCCTTCCCAATTATTGAGGAAGCCGTGAAGACTTGTTTCAGATTAAGCTTGTTTCATTTTATGTATTTCATTGAACCTTTGAGTATTGCAACAATGAATGTTATGACTGCTATTTGAATGTTTTTTATGACTTGTTTGGATTATGACAACAATGAATGTTATGACTTCCATTTGAATGTTTTTTATGAGTTGTTTGGATTTAGGGATGTTTGGAATAGAAACGTCGAACTCATTGCATCATAATTAATACATATCATTCATTAGATAAATCGACTGTTTCAACCTTCTTCTTTCGTCTTGTCTTCTTTTCGGCCTTGGCTGCTTCGTACTCCAACAACCGATCACACGTCCTTTGATCTACGTAATCACCCACAGACGGGTCATGATATACCACCCATGCCGGGTAAAGAGTAGGCAAGGGTGATGTCTCGGCAAGGCCAATCTACACAAAGTCAATGCATCATACATATGTTTTAGCACAAGATAGTATGAACATATGTGATTATATTAACGTACCGCAATAAAATGTTGCTCTTCCTGGACATGGAAAATGCATATCGTCTTCAGCTTCTCGCCAACTAATGCTTCGTTTGGCTTCCCCCTCATAGGCAGGTATGTCATTCCCACACCACCACCGACGATAACGAACACACATGTGAATGCCGTTGCCACCAAACATCCCATATCCGGGAGGTCCAACCACGTCTCTGGTGGGGCCGGCCTGTTCGGGGAAGGAAACCATGCTAGCTTCGCCTCCATTGCCTCAAGTGTCATCGTAGACACCCAAAGTGGCGTGAGTAGCTCATACTCTTTTCTCAACGTAGCGATCATGGTACGTCGAACAAAAGCCCATTGATCTTGCCCTAAACCCAGACCATGCGCAATTGCTCTGTACCCGCAGTTTCCATCACCCACTATCTCATACCATCCTCCCACGTGTAGTCTCATACACATGTGAAACTGGGTACGATATCGCCACGAGTTCTTGATCAAAGATGTGTCACACGAAGGCTTTGCTGCAAGCGTCTTCGGTGGTCTTCCTTTTTGCTTTTTCGGAGGCGTTTCGTCCATCTGTTGGTCACTGTACTCCCATGATGACGGTTGTCTTTTGCTGGAAAAGTTTAGAGCTCCTTGAGGCCGACCCTTATGCTTGACTTTAGCTGGCTCTTGCAGAGTAGTCCGCTCTGGATGCGCAATACTTGTTAGTGTTGAGACTGCTCTTTGTTGAACCTGTACTGGCAATGTGGGGAAGACGCTTTGGGCAAATTCTTCAAGCAACGATCTATTCACTCTGCGTTCTCTGGCTTCTTCCTCTTCTTCTGTCTTCACTTCTGACAAGGTCAATTGCCTCCAGAACGGATGTAATGAGCTAGGTTCAATTGGGGCCTGGCTCCTCACATTTAGCGCCATGTCATGCACGCAAGGCAATCCATCTCTGACCCTCATCTGGCATCTGCATATAGTGCTCCACAATGGAGCTTCTCCTTTCCTGTATTCCTTAATCAAACGAGCTAGTGCAATCGCAGAGACCTTGAAGTGCAGCTTGCAGAAAATATGTGCGTTCGTTAGCAGCGTATATCTCTTTCCAATGCTCTCATTCAATGCCCCCTTTATCTCACCAATATGACTGTGCAACCGTGTATGATATTGATCGAACACAGTGCAAAGGTTGCCATCATTTCTTGTGAAGAAGCTTTTCAGACTGGAATGGGCCCCTTCAACCCTGTATTACAATCAAGAATCCGAAATCAGTATGTTGCTGTAAAGGTCTAACTAAGTTCAAATAAATAACTAAATTTAGAAAAAAAACATAATGCACATACCTGTTAGTGGTGGTAGTACCGAGCGTGAACAATGTATCTGTCCATACGGATACGATTCTTTCCTTATAGGGGTCAAGCCAGTTCTTTTGTAGGTACTAGAGACATTTTGGAGATTTCCTCCAATCACACTTCAGCTTCTTCAGTGTTGCTTCATACCCTTGTATGGTCGTTTCCTTGAAGAATTTCATGCAGTCGTTGGAAAACGCTGTGCCCATAAACTTGTCCATGTTCTTCTTCCCGAAGTCTTCAATATTCTTCCTCACATGCCGCCTACATAGAAGGGATTTTGCTTCTGGAAACTGCTTCTCTAAGGCGTTCATCAACGCCTTCTCCCGATCAGTGACCAAACATGTGGGTGCTCATTGCACCTTGACAAACATCTTTGCAAGTTGCTCTATGGCCCACTTGTAACTGTCTTCGTCCTCCTTCTCCAGAAACGCCCCGACAATATTGTAGTTTTTCCAAACAGATGTGATGCCAACAATTTAGAGTGCAAAACAAGCATTTGTGAGTGTTTCAAATGAGGGTTTAGGCTCGAAATGGATCGTTAGCCGGGGAAGAAGACGGGTCATTATTACAGTTAGGTGGGGACAAGACGGTTAATTCAATGCGTTTTGCCACAGACTTAACCACACGTTACGTGTGAGCCCCATCCACACGTAACGTGTGGGCTGATTCCACACGTTACGTGTGGATCAAGGTTTAGGCGTATGAGGCTTTTTGTTAGGGTTTGGGGTAGGGGTAGGGTTAGGGTTTAGGGTTTAGGGTTTAGGGATATGGTATTAGAGTAGGGTTTAGGGTAATGTGGATTAGGGTTTAGGGTTAAGGTTAAAGTTAGGGTTAACTATTTATCTTTAATTAATAAGGGTGAATCGGGTATTTTAGTTACCTTGTTTGTGAGATTGAGGAGATGAACTTTTAATTAGGGTTTAGGGTGGTAAATGATTGTTGAGAAGTTATTAATGTTAGTGGTTGAGTTCATTAATGCTAGTGGTTGAGGTCATTATATACTACAGTTATATACAGCTGTATATTAGCTGTCAAACACATTGCTTTTCACTATATAAGAGACATTAGGGTTGTTTGTTCTCTACAACAAGTCCAACACAAGCAACGCTTGAAGATTCAATTGTGGGTAAACTTCTTCTTCCAGTTTCTTTTGATTTATTATCCCCAATTTTTTATATTAATGGATTCATGATATTTGTAGGAAACCAAGCACTACAACAAATAATGGCATCTTCATCCGAATCATCAACAAACCAACTATGCGCTTGTAATTTGAAAGCCATTGTCCGTACTTGGGATTTGCAGTGGAACTACGGAAGAAGGTATTGGGGATGCCCAAGACTGGGGTGTTTTTACAGGAAGTGGATTGATCATATATACGAGGACAGGGCACACGCGATTATTCGACAACAATGGAGGGAAAAACAAGATCTTGTTAAGGAGAATCAAGATCTTGTTAAGAAAAATCAAAAACTTTTACAAGATGTGGATAAGATGCGTAGGTATAATCTCAAACTATATAATGATGTACATCGTATACTGCCTTGATGTCGTATCTTTTGTGTAATGTTGTTTACGTACTATCAACCTTTGTAGGGAGCAAGCAATTTTATCAAAGCAGAGATATGATAAGAAGCGAACTTTTACCAGAGACTATCCTAATTTCTTCAAACGCAACTAGACGATGTCATTTATTTTGTGTTAGGGTTTCTAAGTTTATGAAGAACTTGTATTATTTCCTGTATTATGAGCTAAATGTGGTTGTAGTCATCCAGCGTAATGAACAATTCTATTTCGTCTTCTAGGTTGTATATTTTGGGGTATTTCTTTTATTAATTTTAGATAATCAACATTCATAAACAACATTATAATATATATAAAATAATCAATAATTCAACATTGAACCACAATAATATGATACAACATTCATAAACAACATTATACTATATAACTCAAGATTATAATACCCTAAAAACACCACACGTTACGTGTGATACACACCCACACGTAAAGTGTGGAGACACAACACACGTAACGTGTGAAACTTTGAAAGGGTCTGCTCTCACACGTAACGTGGGGAGACACTCCACACATTACGTGTAGACCCTATGCGCTGAAAAGCAATTTTGGGTATACGCCGAAAAGTAACCTTGTACATATATATATATATATATATATGCGGGTTCAGGTAAAACGGAAGTACTAATAAGGTGTGTCAGATGAAGGAAAATCAATGGTCAGATTCAAAGTTGAAATGGAGGTGTATAGGGTGAATCACATGAGATTATATTTGTGGAATCTAATTTCCTAAAATTAAGGAGGTGATTATTGATTTAAATAAAAAGGATCTTATAAGATATTATGCTGATTTTATGAGAGATTATTATGGAATTTTGATATGTGAATTTGCAGATTTGTAAATTTGTTCTTATTGCTTCTTCCATGGTTTCTTGAATATCATCCATGTTCAATATCACCACTTAAAACATGAATATCAATACTTGTTTATATGAACATCACCACTAAAAACATGAATAGCACCACTTGATAATACGAATTTCATACACAATTACATGAATATCTCACTCAATTACATGAATATCACACTCAGTTACGTGAATATCACACTTAATCACATGAATATTACACTCAATTACATGAATATTACACTCGATTACATGAATATCACCACACAAATCATGAATACTGATCACGACTCAATTACATGAATATCATCATTTAGTTATACGAATATCACCATCCAAAATCGTGAATATCACTCTGAATATCATCTTTTAGTCGACTTTTTTTGAAGCTTCAATTCATAGCGGTTAACAATGGCGTTGTCGTGCCAAATACGGGCTCACATTGTGCGGTCGGGCTTCTTATATTCTTCAACCATCATATAACTATGAATCATAAATCAAATGCATCATCGTGAATATTAATTAGCGTCTAATAAATATATTGAACAAATCAACGTAAATATCAATCAACCCTTAATAAATTGAAATCAAACAAGTGAAACTAGATATGGATGGCTTCAAGTTATTTGATATTCTGCTAAAACCAAGGTCATGATATTAGAAAAAGGTAAGATTATGATGTATTTGTCATATGTACAAATGCATATAATTAACCAAATGCTCACCAATAATGTCTTAATTATTATTTGGTGAACCTGTAAGTATGCATGTCCAAATACGTATTAAACATGACAACAAAAAAATTTGAAATTTTGAATATCTCTACATCATCAAACATAATCTTTATTTCTAGATGTCAAATGCCACTCATCGTCTATACCCGATACTGGACAAATGGAACAAATATAAATAAGAAATTATATACAGAATCATCTCAAAAAGTAAGAGTTCAAGAGTACTAACCATAGTAAGAACGGCCGACGGATCCAACTCCAAAACTTGACGGAGGTGATTGAACAATTAACACCGTAGATGAGTCAATTATGTCATGAGTTCGTCCGAATGAGGGGAGCGTGGGTTGTGGATACTCCGACGTTCATCGCGCGAGAGAGAAAAGACAAATGTGAGAGCTTGAGGGAGACACGAGAGCTTCAAACTAGAGATTTGAGGAAGATTGAAGAAACTACTGCACTGGAGAATTGGGATTGCTTAGTAGAATAGGATAGAGAGAATTTTGGAACAAAATTGATTTGGGGAGATAAATAATAGGAAATAAATTAAAAAAAATCCCAAAAAATTGGGATATGAAAGTAATCAAGTGTGGCACCAATTTAATTCTAATATGCAAACAAAAATAGTTCAATACAGATCGTCCATTACATCTCATCGAACATATGTGAGTAGTACCTTCGTTTTACCGTAACACTATGTTTCACCAAAACCTAAATTTATATATGTATATATATATATATATATGAGGCTTGATCAAGTGTAAATGGTCTTATGGTGTAAAATGAGAATAAAGCTCCACTCTTGGATGGACTTCCATCCAAGGGTGGAGATAAAAGCTTCATTTAAGTGGTCATGCGCCATGCACATGATCTTTTAAGTGGGTCAATTCCGGCATTGATCCCTGGCGTTGACCGGTCAAGAATTTTATTAAATTTTTTTTTCGGGCCCAAATTTTTTTTGGCAAAATTTTCTCTTTCTAGGCCAAAATTTTCTATGCACATTCCTTGCCAAAGTTATGCACGTTCTGATGTGAATATGGATCCCATCAATGGCTCGGTTCGTGCATAAGACGAGAAGGCTGAAGTTGAAGTTGCTTTAAGTGTTTCTAGTTATTTATTTAATTTAGAAATCAATTAAATTAGCTATGTTAGTGGGTAAAGTAGTGCTAGATTAATAACATTTTCTTTATTAATTAAATTAGCTAAGTTAGTGGATTAGTTAGTGGGTAGAGTTGGTGCTAGAATATTAGCATTTTCTAGCATTTTCTTTAATTCACTTTTGTAGCCTATTTAAGGCATGTTTCCCATCATTTATAAGGTAAGCTTGAATTGAGAAAAAACAGATTTGTTTGAATTCCAAGCTTCACGTGAATGATGGCTTCTTGGTGTGTCATATCCTAGAATGCTTAAGTTCTTGTTTTGGTGAGTCATATCCAAGACGCCCTTTGGTGCGTCATATCCAAAGAAGGTTGTTTGATCTTGGTGCGTTACATCCATGGTCAATCAATATCTTCTCATATTTCTTGGTGAGTTGTATCCGAGGATTGTGAGTTGCCTATCCCAAACTCTTCAAGATCATACTTGAAGAGTTATATCCCAAACTCGTCTAGAACCGTCTAGAAGAGTTATATCTTTCTCTTTCCAAAAAGAAACACAAAACATATCAACTCTGAGCATTTTGTCGGGACCTTGCTAAACAAAGTCTCGTCGCCCTTCACCTTGTACTGATTTGGATCCTGGCATGTGCTTGAGCACAACACGTTCAAGCCATTTTGCACGCACATTCAGTGCATTATGTGTGCAGTGCATACGTCTATACATGTATGTGCATGGATAATGGCTTGTCTGTGCACAACGTACATTACAAACATTATGCACATTGTTGCGGTGATCCTTAACCTTAGACACATTTATTCCATTGATATCTATCTGTTTTCTTTATTATTATTTGCTAGCTTAGTTATAGTTCTTCCCAATTCCTTATTTTTCCGACCTAACTTATTCGTAGAGTTTCAACTGATATTACATTGTTCTCAATGGGATCGATCAACACTTGACTACTACAACTGATCTCGTATACTTGCCGGTAGGTTTTAGCCACATCAAACCACCACCTATTCTCCAATGTCTATTCATTCAACAACGTCAACCATTGCGCCTCGAACTCATATGGATCCAACTCATGGCTCTAAACAATGATATTTAACATACTCTGAAACTCATCCCCTACAATTGACTCAAATGTTGTCTTAGCTGGTACATTTCTCTTGATATGCCACAGTCCTTGGAAACACCTGCTCAATCTCCGACTTCATGGACGTGTCTTGGTTTGTCACAAAAATCTTCGACTCATGTTCCATCGCATCCTTAAAAATTTTCCAACAGCCATACGTAGTGTTGTACATGGTTCATGAACCAAGACTTGAACCGGGAAAATCTAGAACCGTCGGTTTTCCCTGGTTTTGACTCGGGTTGGACCCGGTTTCGGTTCACTTTAAAAAATAGAAAAAACATAAAATTATGTAAAACTTTATTAAAATGTAATTAATGTATTTATAACATAAATTTAAAATTTTAGACTTAAAATCTAACATTAACCTTACACTTTTAACTTAGAGAAAATTGCGGGAAACCACCAGTTAAACACGCGATATTTAGCGGAACCACCCATTATAGACGAAGTTATTCTAAACCACCGAATAAAGTCATTTTGTTAGCGATGAACCACCCATGAACAAAATTTGTCAGCTTGACCGTTAAAAAAAAAAAGATGAAAGGACCATATTGCCCCTTCAATTTGAAAAAAATACAATAATAATCGACTAAATTTCCCTTCTCCTCATCCTCAACTTGTTACACATACCAAATTTTTAAGGATCTACATTTTTTAAAAAGAACCCTCCACCCAATTGGCTTTCTCCTTCTTCAAGCTTTCAAAATCCCCATTTCAATTTTGGAACAACAAAACATGTGAGACAAAGTCTCTTGAGACAAATCATAGATCACATCAACTAAGGTAAATGAAGACACTAACATATAGACAAGTGCAAGAATTATTATAAAAACATAGGTACATGAAAAATACCCAAATAATGAAGATAAAGGATCGATTGACGTCGATTCTTCGAAGTAAGGCTTGAAATGGTTGGCATCTTGTGTGGAACTTGATTGAGTCAAACTTGTGGATGCTTGAGAAGGAGAGATTGTTGAAACTCATCATTTTTAGGGGTTTTTAGTTCATAAGCAATCAACACCTCCTTGGATAGGATCCACTAAGAAGATTTGAAAGACTCGGGTTGACTTGGACACCGCCAAGAACGACGAGGTTGAACTCAACGGCGAACGATAGGCACCACCTTTAATCTTGGGTTCAACGAAGACTTGTTAGATTGGATAGGCTTCACCAATCAACAATCAAAGGAAGAAGATGAACTCAAAAAACTGAATAAAAATAACTTAAACAAAAGTTTATCAACTCAGTTTAGGTTTTAATCTTGTCTATCTGAATATGAGGCAATCACGCCTTTATATAGTAAATATAACAACCCGTCACATATCCTAGAGTTTAAATATTCGTGACTCTTGACATGGAGCCATAATTGAAAGGTTTTTAAAAGCCCAACTCTTCAAATGGCCTCATGAAGTCTCTTTGAAGCAAACCCTTCAAATATCCCTCATGTGGATAAAAGAGGGACTCTTGGTGTTGCCCAGGTTGGAGACTCTTGGCGTGGACGTTTCTCTTCTCTTTCCAACGAATACTCATGGTCCGCCATTTGACTTTTGTAGCTCCCGAACGAGCCAGAATACTGAGCATGTGTTGGAGGGTGAAATTATACCATTTATACGGCTTTGTCTTCTTCCAATTCTCGAACACTTTCTGGTCCTCTTGAGCAATATTGATGACACCCTTAATCACATCATTCCCCCCTTCTTGAAAAGGATTCATCCTCGAATCCGAGGTACCTTTATTAACACGTGATGTGATCTCATTTTGTTGCAACTTCATAGCCAAGGCTTCATTTGCTCGTTCGATCTTCCTTGTTTTCATCACGTGCTTTGATACCAATTGATGCGAATCGAGGACTCGGTTCGCGTAGGATGAGAGGATCTAGACCGTGAAGACACCACACCAACTCTTGTTGAGGTTCCGGTGATAGATTGGTTTCGCACGTGAGGAAACCAAGGAAGACCGAACGAAAAAGTAATCGGCTTGGTGACTCCCGGATGGTTAAAGAAGGAGTTTCTCTCAACTTGACAATTTAACCATTAATTTAGACGTAAAGAGAAAGTGCATAGAGGCGAGGCTTATATAGCCAAGCCATTCGACCATGGGCCTTATTCTAACCTAATGGACCGGGCTCTTGACACAAGAGACACACACACCCAAAAATAGAAATGACGTAAGATAATAAGTGCTAAAAACAAACATACCAAATATAGTAAATGACCAAAAGTGGCAACATGCCAAAAACAGAAAGTACTAAAATACTAGAAATGCCTAAAATAGGAAATATAAGAACGAACCAAGGGGGAAGCCAAGGGCGCGGTCTTGCAGGCCGCACTGTAGACCAATTATTGGGTAGGTAGGATCACATCAATTGTCACATGGAATGGCACCCATCTTGAACTCCATGCAACTACGAATGGTGACTTCTTTTTTCATTAAATGGAATGACAAACATGTAGGAAGACTTGGAGTGGCATCCAAACATGGAGTTGTCATAGATTTTAGGAATAAAGGGATGTTAATTTGTTGAAGCTCTTTCTCTTTCATTTTCAGAGTTGGCCACCTTGGATTGGTAACCATTGTTCGAGGCCTCAAAGATATGGAGGGTATAGATGGTTCAAAGATTTATTTTGTGTGAGAAACTGGTTGCAAACTTTTTGCATTGGACGCAGAAGAGAGCCGTAACATCATCCATTCTGCGCTCGCCTTGTGTTGATCAATGACAACCCTTTGAGGCTGTGATGGCCTTGAAAATGATAGAGGAAGGTTACTCTTCATGGCTGTTGCGGAAACAGATGGAACCACCAAGGAGTGTAGTGGCATGGCGTTGTTAGCAAGCACATGCAATGGCAGCGAGGCATTTTGCCATGGATGAACATGATGTGGTTGACACGGAATCCTTGACATATGATACGTGTCAAACATCGCATGAATTCATTCATTCGATGCACGCTCATGCTCTTGGCACCATTCTTTAAAGAGATTCTTGAGATCATAAAGTCTTGGAAATTGTTGTTCATCTTCAGAACTTATGTTTCTATAGATAAGGTTTGATCACCTTTTTTTCCGGGAGCAACTAGATGCCCTAGTTGTTGGCTCGTCGGGCGTGCGGCGAGGCCGACTTGGTTGACGCTAGCGTTGGATCCTCGTGCATGCATGCTGGCTTGTCCTTGAGCGTTGTAGTTGATGTGAGTCAGAATCACATTAATAAAAAGATTATAAAAATCCACCCGAAGTTTATAAGTTGGCAATAAATCATTAAAACTAGGGACTCATCATAGTTGTGTTAAGGTTCATATACAATCGATATGAAGTTCATATGTCATCATCACAATTGTGTTAAGGTTCATATACAACTAATATGAAGTTCATATGTCATACTTTCAATTTCACTGGATAATCATTTAGCATCCAAAAAAACATGGTAAAATCATCAAAAAGGAAAGCACCATTAGACAAAAAAGTGGCCCAACAACATGCATTAAAATTAGCCCAAAATATAACTTAAAGATGTAGATGCATAAACAAGTACATAGAAGTGTTTTAAGGTTCATATACAAGTAATATGAAGTTCATATATAGTAAAAGGCAATTTCATATGACGAACCTGATGTGCCTGTAATAATTCTCTAAGAACTAAAATTTATATATATTGAATTCATATCGTATGCGTACGGTGCTTAGTGTTTTAGAAGAAGACGAATCTGGGCCAATTTGTGTTGTTCATCGTGCAGTCGTGATTATTTCCAGTGTTTTTAGGCTTTTTAAAGAGGGTGGGGTATTTTGGTCATTTTGCCTCTTGTGGTTCAATGTAACGTTTTCAAGCATCACTTTTGCTCCAATTTGACATTGTTTTTTTTTTTTCTTATGTTTAATTTTTGTTTGTCTTGCTTGAAGGTGAAAATTTTTACTCCATGTTTGTCAATCAATATGCCTTTGAATTTTTTTTATATGAATTCACGCCATGTTTTGCAGCTTTGATCTAATGTTTTGCTTGTGTTTGTTCATGATATCGCCATTTTTTTTCCATTTACAGTCTTTTTTACCATTCAGTTATAACTTATATACCATTAACAAATATCTAATAATTTTAATTTAGAATTATCGTTTTTAAGTATAAGCCAATGAGCAAAACTAACATTAATTGAAAAGGTAATTTTTGTCATAATCAAATCCATGGCAAGAGATAAATGAAAAAAACATGGCTACATTGTTCCTTATGGCCTTGAGAAAGGCGGGATTCAAACTCAAATTTAAAATTAGAGTCATTATATTAGTATTAGTAATATGAGGCGACATAACTCCATAAAAGCGAGTCATTTAAGATTATAAACTGTAATTGAAACAAGATTCATTACGATTTTTTTAACAAAATTCCGATACTAAAAGGTATCCTCCAACTAATAAGGATATGAGGCTAAGCCATATTCAATATGCATGGTTGTTGTTGGCCCATGATATCTGGCGAAAGAGAATTTTGGATAACATTGTGCCAATTTATGAGACTTTCCGCTAAATAATTTGTTTCGTGTGAATACAATGAGACCTTACGCATCAATCCATTAAAAAGCACTATAAATTTTTAAATGCACAATAGCATCAATATATTTGTAGCAAGGGTCACTACATCTATCAAAGTCACCTTATAACAAAAGATTGGAGATCATTTGATCTCCATTTATAGAGTCATAAAAAACCAACAACGAAATGGGAAATCAAATTAAAAAAATGGTTAGCCTAGTAAATATTTTTCTTAGAAAATGGTTTGGTTAATTAGAACGAGATTATATTGATGGTAATGGTTTAACGATTCTTGTTGGTCTTCGACTAACCGCTTTAATCTGGTTCGGGACAGCTAATAACAAAGACATGTCTCTCTCAACGTCCGCACTCTATACACGCCATTGGAAGGACTCGAACTCGCGACATCTAATTAGAGCGCTTAAGGAACCCAATGTCAGTGGCCATTCAACCAACGAAGCGTTGATAATGGCTTAACGATTTTGACATATTTAATAATCCAAACCGCTAATTAAGGAAAATTGCACCTAAACATGACTAACTAATCACTAATAATACCGTAACAATTTCATATTCTCATGCTTTAATTTCCGATTCGATCGGTCAGAGTCACTTTGCGTTCAGATCGGAATACTATTACCTTATGAAAACATAAAACCCTCTCAATATCAGTGTGTTTGTGGTAACGATTTCATTTGTTAACTGAATGTTTAATGGACTTTGAACATTCCTACTCTGCAGTAGACTTCTTTTTATGGGTTGTAAAAACAATCCAACTTTTATTAGAAAAAAGATGAAAATAATAGGAGTTTGGCCATGAAGCCACCTTTGGTGTTTACATAGTCGCTGACGTACTAGTGTTAACAAACACAACCAACGGAGTTGTAACGGAGTAAAAGCCGTTAGACCAAACAATCTCCCCAACGTCATACCTTTTTCCCGACTCCTTCAACGGCGTCAACACCACAAAATACGTGACCTCTCTCGTCACCGGCGTGAAGATGAGCACGCGCGGCCAGACCACGACGTCCACTCCGTTGGGGCTCGACACGCGCGAGAAGTATACGGTCGCCGTCTTGCCGCACGCGACGTTCGTCAGCGTCCTCCTCACCGCCGACGCGCGTTCGAGGCTGGAAACGACGATGGAAGGGTAGTTGAGGTCTGCGTTTGAAACCCTAACTGCTGGACAGCGACGAGTGCGCTGAGGCTGCAGCGGCAGCATCATGCTACTGATTTGGTCGTCGGTGTAGCCAAGGTTGCAGAGGAATATGTAGTAGTCTGAGGGCTTCATGTCGTAAATTAGCCCCGGATCGATCGCTTTGAGAGGGTTTATGTGGCCGGCTCCCCTGTCGAAGACGTCCGAGCCTTTCATTGATCCTATGGCTAGTATGCTGTCTGATGCCTTGTCTCTTGTATCAGCTGGAAAATTGGTCACGATCTGAAATTGTTCAGTGTATTCCTTGTCCGAGTAAAGCTCTAGTGGCCATTCCGCATATTTTGGGGCTGTTGGCTACTAGCTAGCCAGCAGTGAAGTGTCAAGTGTGAAGTGATGAATATTTTACCTGTGGTCATTAGAGCTGAGCGGATGGCGGCTGGAGACCAGTGAGGGTGGGCGGATTTGAGGAGTGCCACAACTCCCGCTGTGTGAGGGCAGGACATGGACGTGCCTGACTGCAAGTTCCATTGCACGGAACGCCCATCAATCTGAGGCGGCAGCTGGGTCGGAGATATCGTAGGAGGCCATGCTGCTAATATGTTGATTCCTGGTGCAGTTATGTCCGGCTGCAATTACGCAGTGCCGTTACATCGACAACTCAACTGGGGGGGGGGGGGGGGGGGGGGGGGGGGGGACTGCCATTGTTCTTACCTTGAGAATATCTGGAGAGATTGAGCTTGGCCCCCTCGAGGAGAAGTAGGCAATCCTTGGCGCCGCTGTGATGTTTGTTGCACTTGGCCCTATCTTCACTTTTGGTAGCCTTGTTGTGGTTTCCAAATGGATGAATATTGTCAAAGACTGAACAAGCTTGCCATAATCAGAAACTACTGTGCTTTCCTACTTACTTGGGAGATAGAGTCAGGTAGTCTAGGATTCGAGTGCCCTGAGCCAAGTCAACTCGAATTGTGGGAATAACATCAACATCAGCTAGCGGCCTTGTAAGGGACTCTGCAATGATCAGGGCGGACCCGTTGGCCCTAAAAACTGCAGCTTCTGCCATTCCACTTGACACTGAAAAGCAGAGGATTACTCTTCCTGTTGCTGCTTTCTTGTTCCATTTCTCCACCTTGCACTCCCTGAATGATACAGGCATGCATCATTTTATACTAGGTTACTGTGCATATTTATATCAAACTTACCTTGTCATATGGGTTACTGATCAATCAACATGCTTTTAGCTTGCCTTCTTCAAGTTACAGTCAATATGCATGTTTAATGTAAATGTTGTACTGCATATCCATTAGGATTTCACCATTTTCTACATGCATTAGTTCGGAAGCAAGAGAAAAACAGAAAGATTGTACATAAGGATTAAGGAGCTGCATTACCCATCATCAAAGTAAATACTTGCATCTGCCAATCTGGCATTTATCTGCTGACTGATCAAACTCTCTCCCTGTGAAGAAAGGGTAAGGGAGGATAGAGCATGACCATTACAAGAAAAGAATATGGTAAACAAGAAAGAACAGCAAATAGATGGTAAACAATAGTACCATGATAGTGATGTTACTATCAAGTGATATTAATGTTGGGAAGGTCCGGTCAGTTGTTGAAGCGGCAACACAGAGTGCCCAAGGGGCAACATTTTGGACAAGTGAAAGGTCAGGACCATCATTTCCTGCAGAGAAAACCACACTAATACCTGCTTGCATTGCATGGAATGAACCGATTCCTGCACTTGACCCGAAAAAGGGAGCCAAAGGTGGAGATGAACCAAAGGATGCTGAAATAATGTGCACCCCATCATGTACTGCATCATCAAATGCTGCTAATATATCTGCCTCGGTACAAACTCCGTTCAGATCTTTGCTCCAACATACTTTGTAGACTGCTAATCTAGCTCTTGGTGCTCCTCCCCTAGCCGTTCCCTGCCCAAATCCAAGGAAGCTTGCATTTTCGACTATGGATCCAACTGCTGTCGAAGCCGTGTGTGTACCGTGCCCAAGGAAATCACGTGCTGATCGGTATTCTTGACCTACATCCAGTCCATATTCTTCCTCAAAACCACCAAGGTAGTAACGAGCTCCAATTAGCTTGCAGTTGCATGCTGTTGATGGATCAAAGCTCTCTCCTCCAACGCATTTTCCCTTCCAAGTTAGGGGAAGAGGCTTTGAACTCATGCTAGGGTCCTCTTTGAAGGAGTCCGATTCTGGCCATATACCTAATAGTAATACCATAGCAGAGATCACCTTCTAAATCCATGAATGAAGTTCAATGTCTACCTGGAGTAGATATTTTTTATGGTTGTTGGAAACCGAGATAAACCTTACCTGTATCAAGGACTCCAACGACTATGTTAGAACCGTATGCTAGCTGTAAGGGATGCATCTTCTTACTATCTAAACTGAGACCCATGAAGTCCCAGCTTCTTGTGGTGTGTAACTGCAATGTTTTGCTTCTAAACACTGATATGACTTCCTTCTTCTCTGTATTTAATATCATTAATCTTTATGATTAGTCTACTAAGAAACTTATACAACAACTCCATATGATGACACAAAGTGAAAGATGGAGAAATAGGACGTGGTCTAGTTTATTACTGCTTAAAATGCTTGCTTGGGTTGCATTGAGCTTTGCTGAGAAACCAGAGAAATGATGCCTGTAACTGTACAGCAGAGAATGCTCCGCGTCCTCCATGCTTTTTTACATTCACAGATAGGATTCTTAGACATCTTGTTTGAGTCGGCTCCAAAGATCAGAGAAACATGTTTTACAATAAGTTACCTAGCAAAAACATCCGAGAGAAGATGGAGGTGGGATTTGGTGGCCAGAAGAGGATGCTGATTCTGGTTGATCCCCAGGTACACTATGTAAATCTGTGTCAAGGAACAATGATGTGAAAACATGAGTCGAGACAGTTAAGATGCACTGATTGAACATTTTTACCATTGTGCTTGAAAGAAAACATTACATGAGTTGACGATTCTGCCTGAAGAAGATAAAATGACAGGAAGAGGAGTAATCTTTCAACACACTGAAGAGTAGAGGCCGTCATTGGGTAAAAGTTCAGACACAATGAGAGGCTGGGTCACAACACATTCATGGACTGAAATTGAATTGAAGACCTTCTGAAAATCTGCCATATTTAAAGATGAACCCTTACGAAGGCATGATTGTTATTTCCTTTCAAAGCTAATGACAGAGAAGGGGGGCTTCTCAAAAGTTAGCATATTTTAAGCTTCAGGCTTGCTTTTTCAAGATAGTTAGGTGGGATATAGCAGGCTTCTTCCTGCTTAAAATTTCTATTCCACTGAACTGCCATCAGAGCTTGCTGGATATTTAATATCCAGCTAGCTAATTTGTTTATTCGAATTGGACTACCAACTGCATATTCTTTTCACCTTTTTGATTATAAACTCCTGTTGGTGCAAACTGAAACTTAACTAATTTTTGCTATCTTTTCATCTTGTTTCTGATTCAGGTGTTTCTGCAAGTGCTGCAAGCAAGATCATCTGGATTCGCACGAACGTTTGGTCAACTTCCCTCAGTACTACAGATTCTACATCTTCTGAAAACTTCAAATACTTGTCCTAACAGGTATACTGAAATGTATGATATATGCAGAAGTTAGATTTCAAGTATCTGGGTATCAAAAACATGCATGTGACTGTCAATCATTGAATTTCTCTGAAGTTATTATATTCTACTTTACCTTTCCTTGGTAAGTAATCCCTTCACCAAGGCTTTAGCCCTCATAAGGGCACCTAGGTAGATGCATGAGTGGACTAAATGCCAACATACCTAGCAATGAGCCTTTGCTTTCTAATTTTTTAAAGAAAAGATGAATAATCCGAAAAGCTAACACCTAGAACTTGATAAATACTTTTTGGTAGTCTAATCCATATGGCCTAGTGGACAAGCCTATTCAAGAGGAATTGTATCATTGCTTGAACATGAGCAGCTGCTGGTGAATCAATTTGCGTGGATTGGACGAGTGTTTTGCGTTGCGTGAGTGCAAGATTTTAATCAGTGACCTAAGAGCCTATGGCATATATCTTCCATAGCTTCTCTTCCCATCATTAGACCTCTTTCCCTATGACAATGTGGAGCATGTCTAGATAATCTTGAATCTAGTGTGACGTATCAAACAAATGTACGCCTAACATGTGTATCAACTGATTCATATGGTAGAAAGTGGGGAAAATTATACAGTATGCTAGACAGCATGTTACTTGAGGTAGCAGTAGATTTGGATCTGCATCATATATAGCTTCAAATTTGCTCTGATAAAATGTTCCTAGACCAGTGCAACAAGTGAGACGAACATTAATGTGCTTCTCTGTTATGTCCAAGAATATGCCATATGGTGGTGATTGCCCAGATTTTAAAGGCACAAAAGGTAAGTTAATCCAACTCTTCCTGAAGAAAATCTTCAAGAATTAGCATATTAATCATCATTCTTTCTGACTATATTTGGTCTATTAGAATTTGGTTGCTGAAGTCAGTCAGCTGCACGCTATCTCCTTGTTTGCACCGTTTTGCCGATAGTAAGGATAATAAAGACGGCGCGGTTGTTCATGGAGAGAAAAAATGTCATCCTTAAACTTGGTGTCGCTGGTGGCGTAAATGTTTCCGCCAGCTATCAGACTTCTTCCTTTACAGGGAAAGCTAAAGTGACATAATAGATGACAAGAGGCAACATGCATGCTTTTTTGCTTTGCTTTTCCTTCATCTTTTCAACCATACCAGAAACGGATTTTTTCTGCTTAACACAACGATTCACCAAAAACGGTTACTGATAAAATTCTTCATTGATACACAGAGGCATGAGCAAGTTTATCTTGGGAATCCAATTTAACCTGAAAAGCAAAGACAGTCTATCATGAATCATGATATTGGTGAAGCAACTTATTAGATGCTAAAAAAAGCATTCCAAAGAGAGACACCTGAAAATTTAGAACCAGGAATATTGTGATTTGGATGATGCAGGAAAATGAGTAGTAATGATAAGTAAGAGGAAGAAGTTAAATTGATAGGGATATAGGCTCTGCTGGTGTAGGAGAGGTGGAGACAAAAAGGGATGGATGGTATGCGCACGTTTCTGTACTCAACCCGCCCAAGGAGTAGAGAAGCAATGCTACAATTTTACACCAATTTTTCATGTGGCAATGCCAGTGAGGGGGAAAAAAACTAACCAAAATTTAAGTTTAGATTAAATTTTCATCAATTTCTCATTTTTCCAAGGGAGCAAAATTTTTACCAAAATTAAGAGGAAGCTTTTCTAGAAAAAACAACAAGAAGAGTTGACTACCCTCCCATCTAAATTAAGTATGGTTTTAGCACTTGAAATTTGATCAATTTTATATGTTGTTTTAGGTTTTTCAAACAACTAATTAAGAGTTAGTCATGAAAGTTGTTATTGAAACTTGTTTTTACTGATTATTTTTATTTCAAACTCTTAATTCATTGGCTAAAAAATATGGTGTACATTAAATATGTTGGGGATGTGAGGAAAATGTAAGATTCTAGGTGTAGTTAATATCTTTTTGAAAATTATTTTCAAAGCCAAAATGACAATTATTTTAGATCGGATGTAGTACCTTTTACTATAATCAGGATTGATTCTTCTAATATTAAAAAGGAAAAATGACTTAAAATTAAACCCATTATTAGTTTTGAACAAAAAATAATATCAACTTTAAAAATTGTAAATTCATAGCCAAAAGCTATAGTAATATATACCAAAAATGATACAAATCTAATTTTCCAAGAGTTTTCTGGCCATTTTGAACACATAGACACTTTCACTAAAAAAACAGATAGACACTTAGGGTTGAGCATATTCCGGTCCGACCAGGAAATTTGGATCGGACCGGACCGGTCTCCGGTCCAGGGAATTCCGGGTCCGGTCCAGTCCGGGTCCTGTCCGGTCCGGTCCGACCCGGTGTTTTAAAAAAATATTAAAATTTTAGGTTTTTTTACATTTGAGGTTTAAGGTAAGTTATATTTAACAGTAAATTATATTTAGATTTGAGGATTTTTTTCATGTTTAAATATAAGTAAATTATATTTAAATTTAATAAAACCCTAAACCGGTCCAAATCCGGTCCAAATAGGACCGGTCCGGACCGGATATTTTCGGTTCGGGTTCCGATCCACCATTTTTGGTGTTCCGGGTTCCGGTCCGGGTCGGTCCGGACCGGGTTTGGACCGGTGCTCAACCCTATAGACACTAGAGAGCTTAGAAATAAGTCTGTGGAGTGGATCATCAACGTAAGATCTTCTTGCTTAATGATGTGATGGCGGAGATGGGATGGATGAAGGATGGATAAACACTTGACGTCTGGATAGGCTCCACCAAATGAACTTGAGCAACATGAACATGTCTTGGTTAGGCACCACCAAGGATGAATAAGGCTGAACTCAGATTGAATAGGGATAGGTACCACCTTCAACGATGAGAGTTCGGGCTTGATTTTAGGGGTGAGCATCGGTCCGGAACCGAATCGAAAAAACCGAAACTCCCAAAAACCTGAACCGAAAACCGAACCGAATTATATTGGATCGGTTCGGTTCGGCCCGAACCCGGTTCGGTTCGGCTAAAAAACCGAATTTTTGGGTGCACAATCCGTGAAGCTTGTTCGTGCTGGATATCATGATAATAGAGACCTTGGCATCGCAGAGAACGGTGAGTTCCTTTTCCTTCTTGAACAATCCATTCCTTCTCTTCGAGTAAGTCACTTGCATGTTCGTTCTATTTTCTATCCTCCTTATCTGTATTTTTCCCCTCGCCATTTCTTCGTCTTCTTCTTCCTCTTAATCTCGATCTCTAGTACTTCTGCTTGATCTCACCGAGAAGAAGAAGATGAAAACTACAATGGAGATGATTAATGGGAGAAAAAGGAAGAGGTTACTACAAATGGAAAACTGAAAAGTGGGAAATTCGGTGAAAGGACTGATTAAAACTTCGAAAACAGATAAAAAAAACCTCTCTCGTGACCTACAAACATATACCGAAAAGACTGAGGGGCAGGGCCGTAGGGGACCGGGGACGCACCGACACAGTCCACCACCGGCGGCGTCAAGCAACAACAACTGAGGTCTGGGACTGGAAGCAGTGAGCACGGAGCTTGGGACTGGAAGAAGAAGAAGAGGTATGGGACTGGAAGCAGTCCACCACCGACGAAGTCTGGGTAGGGGACGGCGGACGCAGGTCGCAGGGCGGCATCGTCAAGTAGGGGACTGGGACTGGAAGCAGGGGACTGGGACCGACGCAGAGGACTGGGAGCTTGGAGCCTTGGAGAGTTGGAGGCGGGCAGAACTCGGTGTCTCGGTTACTCGGAAGATTCAACAGGTAGGGCCGGCTGACTGCTGAGCAGTGACGCCAGTGAGCACAGTTCCAATTTCCAAACTTCCAAAGCTACGTCAAGTCATATGGGCCTTTTGTTTTTACCTAAACCAGCCCAACATCTTCAAGGCAGCCCACTTATTTTTTTATTTCGGTTTAACCGAACCGAAAACCAAAATCCCAAAATACATAAACCGAAAACCGAACCAAATTATTTCGGTTTCGGTTTGGATCGGTTTTTTCGGTCCGATTCGGTTAAAAAATTCGGTTTACCCGAACCGTGCTCAGCCCTAGTTGATTTGTTGGAATGTATATTTACCACCAAAGGAACAAATCAATTGAAAAGAAGAACAAGTAAAACTGAATTGAAATTCACTTGCAACAATATAATTTGGTTTTTCTTCAACTTTGTATGCTAAACTACGAGGCACACAAGCCTTATATAGAAGAAGAAAAACTCTTCACATGACCAAGATTGAAGTAGGCGTGTGACTCTTGAAATTACGCCATTGAATGACAGTCTATAGAAGCATGACTCTTCACACAACCGTCTTGATAGCAAGACTCTTCATACGACAAACTTTATGAAAAGACTCTTGGAATTTCTTGAACTGATGTCTCTTGATGGAACGACTCTTAAATATACGATTACATGACAATACTTTTCATCTTCAACGTCATTGTGTGAAATCCAAGACAAAGCTGCTTCTATATTAATTGTCAGATGTCTTTTTCGAGTCTTCTTCCAACGATCAAACACGTTGCAGTCTCCTTGAGTATTGACGGTGCACATGATCACATCATCCTCCCCTTCTTGAAAAGGATTTGTCCTCAAATCTGAGGTACCTTTATAAGCACGAGAGGTGTTTTCATTTGGTTGCAACTTCATATCCAAGGCTCCATGGTCATGTGTAACCTGCAATGGTAGTGCTAGAAGCTCCATCGACATATCTTTCCCATTAGGAGCGACACCCATCTAAAAGTTCATAATAGCAGGCTTGATGATTTATTCCTTCATAAAATTGAATGAAAAACATGAAGGAATCATGGGAGTTGCATCCAACCATGGAGTTGCCATCAATTTTAGAAAGAATGGATGGCTGGCTTGTTAAAGCACCTTCTTCTTGTCTTCAACACATTCAACCAAAGTGGAATCTTCATCAGAAGGTTGCTTTTGAGATGCGGCCTCTTCTTCTTTTATGTCTTTCCAATTGTCTTTGAATCTCAACAAGACCAGTGTGATGCGGCCTCTTCTTCTGTTATGTCTTTCCAAGGATGTTTGGCTTGTTGAAATTCTTTCTACTTGTCTTCAACACCTTCAATCAAAGTGGAATCTTCATTAGAAGGTTGCTCTTGAGATGTGACCTCTTGTTCTTTTATATGTCTCTCCAATTGTCTTTGAATTTCGATAAGACCATCATGATACTCCGCAAGAACTGCTTTATTGCGGGTGAATTAGTCGGCAAAATCAGTTGTTGACTCTTCAAGTTTATCTTTGAATTCTTTCATGCACTTCTTCATAGGGGCCATTTCTTCAATGAACTTTTTTTGGGCGACTTGTTAAGCAATGTTTACCTACTTGTTGGCTCGTATAGTGTTGATTATAGTACCCTGAAGCCATGGCCCATTGTTGGTACCACACTTCTTCAGGAGAAATTTGGTACTATTGTTGGTGGCACACTACTTTCTCGTAAACATGATGAGAGTAGGCATCTTCATAGAACATAGTGAATTAGACCTCAATCCATATAGCTTCAAAGAGTTGACTTTGATACCAAATGATGAGAGAGAAAAGATCCTTGATGCGTCGGTGCTTCGAAGTAAGTCCGTGGAGTGGATGATCAACATAAGATCTTCTTGCTTAAAGACTTGATGGCCGAGATGGGGTGGATGAGCAATCAACGTCTCTTTGTATAAGCTCCACCAAATGAACTTGAGCGACTTGAACACGTCTTGGATAGGCACCACCATGGACGAACAAGGTTGAAATTAGATTGTAGAAGGATAGGTACCACCTTCAACGGTGAGAGTTCGGGGTTGATTTGTTGTATTGCATAGTACCACCAAAGGAACTAATCAATTGAAAAGAAGAATAAGTAAAACTGAATTGAAATTAACTTGAAATAAGAGAATTTGATTTTTCTTCAATCTTCATTATAAACTACGAGGCACAACAAGAATTATATAGGTAAAGAAAAACTCTTCACATGGCCAAGATTTAAGTAGGCGTGTAACTCTTGAAATTAAGCCATGAATGATAGCCTTTAAAAGCACGACTCTTGATAACATGTGTTTAAAACACCTTTTGACCATATTAACCGCCACTTTTGTGCATAAATCATACACTTACATGATCATTTTAGGATATTTATGCTTGTTTGTGCGGATATCTACTCTCTTGTTGCTTTTGGTTTTATAGGTATAATTTTGGAGCTCTTTCAAGGACAAATGGATTCAAAACGACTATGGTTGGAGCAAAGATGAGCCAAATGGATGCCAAATTGAAGATTCAATGGAAAAAAGGTGTTTCACAAGCCATACAAGCAAGCGGAGCACTCATTTCCATAAAAATGTCAATAATGCCTTCATAGGACATGACATGGGGTGCTAGTGCTGCTCAGCCTGGTCACGCCAAAAGCCTAGACCAAAACTTTGTTTTTTGATTTTGGCATGACCACCCCATGCCGAATGGCATACCTATGCAATTCTCAAGATTTCATTGCTTTTCATGTTGGGAAACTTACACCTTTTGGGCACATATAAATACCCATAAGCAAGAGACTTGGGTTATGGAGCTCTTTTGTGGTTCAAGACTTGGACAAGGAGCAAAGTTTCATCTTTTCTCTCATGGTTCAATGAAAATGCAAGGGCTTGGTTGAATGTTAAGTATTTCTTACTCATTCTATCTATTTGGTTGAATGTTAAGTATATCTTATTCATTCTCTTTATTTCTTGTTTTGTTTATCATTGTATCCATGTTTATGATGGTTGGTTTGATGTTTTATGCCATGTTCTTGCAAATCATGAGCGAGTAATTTGTTATGTTAGGATTGAGAGTAGACTAATGGTGATTATGTGATGATTTGGTAAAGTTTTCTCTTTAGTTGGATGCGTTTTTATTTACTACTCAAATCTTGTACAGCAAGTGTTTGTGAAAATGCCTACCTAGTATTTTTACATGTATTAAATGTTGGATATGCATTGAAATGTGATATTTCTTATTGGAACCTCAAGATTTGAGCTAGGACTTTTAGGATCACGAAAGTATGCCTATTTTCCTAGTGGTTGTGTGAATTTTCATTATGCTTAATGAGTTTAATCTTGCATTAATTACCATACAAAAATGAAGTAAGTAGGATTAAACTAGTTTCTTATACCTTGAAAGAGGATAAGAGATATATTAGGACATTTGACCATTGTAGACCATTACTTGTAACCTTAGAGATTTATTAGCTTGTCATTACATAATCTCATTTGTGGTGAACCCCAATCCTAGCTTTTCATCATTCAAGTAACCCATGTCTACCTTTTATCATTTTACTTAACTCTAGACTTTTGTTTCTTGTTAGATTTATTAAATCTAAACCAAAAATTCCACATTCCTTGTTTGATCTATATTATTAGTTTGTGTAAAATTGGTGATCAACGATTGCTCCCTTGGATTCGATATCTTTTATACTACTCAATAGTACCGTGCACTTGCGGGCCTATCAAGTTTTTGGCGCTGTTGTCGGGGAGCACGGTTGACATTGATTAAGCATTGACTACTAAGACTAGATATTTTATTTTCTTTTCTTTTTATTTATATATATTAAAAAAATTCTAATCACTCTCTTGTTATTGTTCTTCTTGTAGTGATTTCTTCGTTGCATGCCCGTTACTCGATGTCTTAGGGTGCATCTTGAAGAAGGAGAACCCGAGATTGAGAAATTGTTTTGTGCAAGGAGAAAGCTACAAAAGAGTCAAGGAGCACAAAAAGAATCTCTCTCATCTTGAAACACGGAAGAAGATCGAAGAACCATTGATGACTACATTGCACCAAACAAGTATGGCATTCATTCCGGAATCACAAGGCAAAATGTGGAAGTCAACAACTTTGAGTTGAAACCGGCCCTTCTCACCATGGTACAACACCATAAATTTTCGGGATCACCATCGGAAGACCCAAATCTTCATCTCTCGGTCTTCTTTGAGATTTGTGACACAGTGAAGTACAATGGAGTTACTCAAGATGCCATTCGACTAAGGCTTTTCCCGTTCTCACTAAGGGATCAAGCAAGGGCTTGGGTCTACACCATTCCGGAAAATTCAATCACTACTTGGGAGAGACTCTCTGCCACTTTCATGACCGAATACTTTCCACCAAGCAAGACTACTGCTCTAAGGAATGAGATCTCCTCTTTCCGCCAAAAAGAAGAGGAATCTTACTATGAAGCTTGGAAAAGATTCAATGAGCTTGTGAGGAAATACCCACATCATGGATTCGAGAAGTGGTTCCTAGTTTAAGGATTCTACAATGGGCTAACCAACGCTTTAAAGATGGGAATTGATAGTGTCGGAGGAGGAGCTCTCATGAGAAAAAGGATAACAGAGGCTTGGACGATGATTAAAGAGATGGCAATGAACCACCAAAAGTGGTCAAACCCAAAGTTTGAGCCCAAGAAATCACCAGAAAGGTATGACATCGACACCTTTGATCTCTTAGCGGCTAAGAACGATGCCTTGTTGGCTAAGCTGGATGCCCTCAACGAGAAATTTGATGCTATGAATGTGCATGCCAAGGTGAACAATGTTGGTTCAAATGGCCCTTGTGAAATTTGTGATATGGTTGGCCATCTTGGGTTGAATTGTCTATATGTAACCTCCTCCTCTTCATCTTCTCAAGAACCACCCATTGAGCATGTTGACTTCCTCAATCACCCAAGATCAAGACCTCAAAATGACCCATATTCCAATACCTACAATCCCGGCTGAAGGAACCATCTCAATATCTCATACCGGAACAACCAAAATTCCATTCCTCAACCCCCTCCAAAGCAACCTCCCGGTTTTAACCATAGTCCTTAACAACCCCGACCTCCTCAAAACTCTAACCTTGAAGTCATGATGGAGAGCTTCATTACCACTCAAGAAAAATAAAACGATGAGTTTAGAAACCAATTTGGGCAACTTACATCCAAAGTTTGATGCTTTGACCACTCATAACAAGATGCTAGAAACCAAATCTCTCAAATTGCCCAACAAGTTGCTAGCTCCAATTCTAGAACTAAAGGTAGACTTCCCGGTCAACCTGAGCCTAATCCAAGAGAATGTATGGAGGTGAACCTTATGAGTGGGAACAAGTTTTTGCAAGACTCCAAGAGGAAGGATGTTGTGGAGGTTAAGAATCTTGACATGGAACAACCGTTGGAAGATGAGTGTGAAAAGTAAGAGAAGGGAGAAAAACCAAAATGCAATAAAATGATGGAGGAAGGTGAGAAAGAACCGAAATATGTGGCACCACCACCCTACAAACCACCTATCCCATTACCTTAAAGACTTCAAAAGGCCAAGTTAGACAAGCAATTTGGAAGTTTCTTGAAGTGTTGAAGAAGTTGTACATCAACATTCCTTTAACCGATGCTCTTTCCCGAATGCCCACATATGCCAAATTCTTGAAAGATATCTCGTCCAACAAAAGAAGCCTTGAAGATTATGGAACTATGGCCCTTACCAAGGAGTGTAGTTCAATTTGCCAAAACAAGTTACCTCCAAAGCTCAAGGATCCCGGTAACTTCTCTATTCCATGTGTGATAGGAACCACTAGCTTTAAAAGTGCTTTGTATGATCTTGGTGCTAGTGTTAGTTCAATGCTTTAGCCAATTTGTGAGAGGTTGGACATGTGATGTGACTCTGCCTACGCCACATCAAGGTCAATATGCCAAGAACAATTCACGCCTAGGACCCAAGGAGTCAAGTGTCACGGAGAAGCCACCGCCGACGCTAGCGATGTGCATCCGACCGGACCGGAATGGACCGATAAACATAGTTTTTTATTTTTTTTGTTTTATATAAATTAAAATTTAATTATTTTCCTATTTTTATAACTATTGTGTATATTATTAGACAATATATTTTGTTATTAATTTATATTTATAGTAGAAACTAATTTTTAATAGTGTTATGAGATATTAATATATAAAATAAAATTAAAAACAATAAAAAACCGGTCCATCAAGACCGGACCGGAATTTTAGAAATATGTGGACCGAGGACCGGACCGTAATTCGCCCGGTCCGAGCCGAATCTGCACACCCCTAGCCGACTCCATTCGCGCCATCACTTGCTCCTCGCAACCCACCGAGCCAAACTACTCTAAATGTCTCCAAATTTCTACCAGATGATTCTCATGCCCAAAGAATCCTATGGAGCTCAGGAGTGCCGAGCAAAGTGGAGGTTGGCTCGGAGATGGATCAAGAACAAGGAATGTCCCTAACACTGGCAATGTCACAATTTTGTTACTAGGCGTTCTCCAAATTGGTTCGTGCCTTTGGGCCCATTTTTGGTGGTCATAAGTCAAAATTTCAGCCCATTTGGAGCCGAAACGCATGTTGATCATTTTATCACTTTAATTAGTGTTTTCACTTAAGACTCTTGGTATTTCTTTCCTTTAAGTACTTCAATTTGCAGCCATTGTTTGGCACATTTTGATCTGAAATATTCTTGAGTTTTCCTCTGAAAAACTACAAGAAACCATAGGGTTTGAACGTCTTGTTTCGTGAGTCTATCCAAACACTTTTGTAGGCCGATTTGTGGTGAGTTTATCCACCGATTGGAGTACAACTTCTTCTGGCCAATTTAGTACGTATATCCAACTGGTCCAGTTGCTTATACCTTCAAATCCCCCTTACATTTCCATCAAAACCATTCGATCCACCCATCTTCAACAATAACACATCGTCGCTCTTGGATCTGGTTACAAGAGTTGTATTCGTCGGCTTGAGGGGCAATCCTTTCCTTGACCAGTTCAAGATCCTCAACCAAGACCTATCAAAATTGGTGACTTGAAATCCAACAATAAGTCATTGGTCTTAGCGGATCACTCTATTCAATACCCAATGGGTATCCTTGAGGATGTTCCTATCAAAGTCGGTAATTTCTTTATTCTGGCCGATTTTGTTATTCTTGAAATGGAGAAAGATACTCAAGTCCCCATCATTCATGGAAGGCCTTTCCTTGATACGGTGGGCACCGTCATTGATGTTAAAAAGGGAAAGCTCTCCTTGAATGTTAGGGATGAAAGAGTTGAATTTAATTTACCTAATGCTATTAAACACCCTTCTCTTGAGCATTCCTTATGTAGAGTTGACCTTGTTGACCACCTAGTGAAGGACTTTGTGAGACAATGCTTGAAGGATCCCCTTGAAAGATGTTTGGTGAGATCCGAAGGCCTTGATGATGAAGACTTGGAAGTCTCCACTTGTGCTCAATTTCTTGAAGCAAATCCGGAACTCCCACGTCGATTGGATAAGGTGCAGAAGCTTGAGAAGGATTCAAAGACCACCACCTTTGAGGAGAAAGATGCACCAAAGGTGGAATTGAAACCTCTCCCTTCCACCCTAAGGTATGAATTTCTTGGCCCTTACTCTACTTACCCGGTGATAATCAATGCTAACCTAAGTAAGTGTCAAAACCGATAAATTGCTTAGAGAACTTAGGTTGCATAGAAAAGTCATGGGGTACAATTGATGATTTGAAATGCATTAGTCCATCCACTTGCATGCATAGAATTTTGCTAGAAGATAATCATAAACCCTTCATTGAGCATCAAAGAAGGCTTAACCCTAACATGAAGAAAGTAGTGAAAAAATAAGTGCTTCAATTGCTAGATGCCGAGATAATCTATCCTTTTTCTGATAGTGAGTGGGTTAGCCCGGTTCAAGTGGTACCTACAAAGGGGGGCATGACCGTTGAAAGAAATAAGAAAAATGAATTGATTCCCACTAGAATGGTCACAGGTTGGAGAATGTGCATTGACTATAGAAAGTTGAACAAAACAACCCGAAAAGATCACTTTCCCCTTCCTTTCATTGATCAAATGCTTGAGAGGCTAGCTAGACATTCCCACTTTTGTTACATAGATGGTTATAGTGTTTTTTTCCAAATTCCTATTCATCCTAGTGACCAAGAAAAGACCAATTTTACATGCCCTTATGGAACCTTTGCCTATAGGACAATGCCTTTTGGTCTTTGTAATGCTCTCGCTACCTTTCAAAGTTGCATGATGGCCATTTTTCCGATTTGATTAAAAATATCATGGAATATATTTTTTATGGATGACTTCTCCGTTTATGGTAATACTTTTGATTATTGTTTAGCTAATCTTTCCCGAGTGTTGCATAGATGTGAAGAACTTAACCTTGTTTTGAATGGGGAGAAGTTTCATTTAATTTCATGGTAAGTGAAGATATAATCCTAGGGCACTTGGTGTACGAACATGGGATTGAGGTGGATCAAGCCAAGATTACCGTCATTGAGAAGATGCCACCTCCCACATCCGTCAAAGGAGTCTGAAGCTTCTTGGGTCATGCTGGTTTCTATTGGCGGTTCATTGAGGATTTCTCCAAGATTGCTAAACCCATGACTCATTTGCTCATGAAAGATGCCCATTTCAACTTTAATGATGAGTGTCTTTCTACATTTTGTAGGTTGAAGGATGAACTAATTTCCGCTCCAATAATGCAAGCCTCGAATTGGGATCTCCCATTCGAGATGATGTGTGATGCTAGTGATTTTGCATTTGGAGCCGTTTTGGGGAAAAGAAAGGACAAAAGGTGCACGCAATCTACTATGCAAGTAGAACTTTGGATGATGCTCAAGTGCACTATGCCACAACCGAGAAAGAGCTTCAAGTGAACTAATTTTCGCTCCTATAATGCAAGCCCCGGATTGAATGTTGCAGACTCAGTGATCCTCCATAAAATTGAAAGGCAAACATGGATGAATCATGGGAGCTGCATCCAACCATGGAGTTTCCATCAATTTTAGAAAGCAAGGATGGCTGGGTTATTGAAGCTCCTTCTTGTCTTCAACACCTTCAACCAAAGTGGAACCTTCATTAGAAGGTTGATGTTGAGATGTGGCCTCTTCTACTTTTATATGTCTCTCTAATTGTCTTTGAATCTCGACAAGACCAGTGTAACACCCCCGACTTACGTCGGTAGTGCCATACGCCAGTGACCTCAGACTTTAATGTCCAAAGTCACCCTAGGCAATAGATTAATTGTTAATTAAGGAAAATATGAAATAAAATAGCAAGAGAGAACCACCACTTGCCTTGAATCACTACGAAGATGAACGACGTATCGGAGATGGTTGCTTTCAAAAAGCAAATTGGCTCCCTACTTTATTTCCGTTCCAAACGTAATTCCAAGACGTACCGAAATCATACACAATAAATAAATTATATTAGACAATTTATCAATATAGAAATTTGAAGGATACAATGTCTCGGTTTCTAATTGAATTTATTTAACCCTTCAATAATTTAATTTCAAGGCTTTTTGATAAAACAATTATTTATACGATTCTAAAAATCAATTAGTCGTATATTCTAAATAATCATATCATAAATAAACCAATCATTTATTGATAACCCTAAAAATTTCTAACTCCAAATATTATCTAGATAAAGAATTATAAATTACCTATTCATAATATAAGATAATACCCAAAATAAATATAGTTAAGTTAATTTTAATATTCATAAAATTAAATTAATCCCAACTTACTTTCCAGTAATCTAGATTAATTAAATTAATCAAGATTAGGTGAAATAAAATAAAAATAAAAGAAATACCAAAATCGGAAATTGGGCAAATCTCCACCGCACTCCCGAGTGACACCGGCCGGAAAAGGGACAAATTGAGGCACGTTGGGCCACCTCCGGAGTCGGGGTCAAAGGGATTTTGAATAGGGCTTAGGGGCAGAGCTAATGGTGTCAATAATTGCACAAACAAAGCTTCGTGGTGGACGAATTTTGCTGAAGAACAACCGAGGTCGAGATTTAGGGTTCGTGAGTTTTAGCTTCGAAATTGGATGATTTGGGGGAACAATTGTAGACATTTATAGGGATTTTGTATCCTGCAATGTACTTGACAAAATGCCGCAATTCACTCCTCCAAATTCAAGCCAAAACGATCAAATTGTTGAAAAAAATCAATTCGGTGCTCACGAACGACATGTTTGATTCTCGGACAAGATCCCGGTGATTTCGCCCCTTGTAAACCCGATTGATAGAGGGATTGAATGCTCCAAATCGTCCTATTCAATTCCCAATATTTAATTTGACGAATCGAGCTCGAAATCGAACTCAATTCCGCCATTGAAGTGCTCGAAGCTTGCGTGTTCATGGCTGTTTGGCTGGAGGTAAGAGAAGCCACTTTTGGCTTATTTGCACACGGCCCCCCTTTTGTGGTCTAATTGCACATTTTTGCCTAACTTTCTAAACTTGTGGAAAAAGTGCCCTTATTTAACTTTTCAAAAATTCTAAAAATTACCCAAACTTATTTACTGTAATGTACTAAGTTTATATAATTATTTTAACCCAAAATTAAGATATGAAAAAATTAACTTAGGTTAAAATTAAGCTTAAGTCACATCTCTTAACCATATTTAAATCTTGATTAACACTTTGTTAATCTTAACTCAAACAATCTAGGTTAAGATTGATAAGTTTATTTAAATTATAATTAACATAAGATTAATCATAATTTAGACCATTCATAACTTAACGAGATAACATACTTAGGGTATTTATTATTTATCCTTTCATGTATAACATAATAATTCTTATAACCTTTATTATTATATTTAAAATTCTACAACTACATTCATTGCTCTACTTATTTATTTATTTCTACACCACACTATTATAGCCCATTTGATAATTTGTACAAAATTATCTTGAACTAGCTTTGAACTTAAGTTAATGAAAATTTAAATTACTTCTATAAAAGATATAACATAAATTTCATAACTTTTATTATTTTCAAAATAAAATATATAGAAATTACATTAATACCCTTATGATAAAATGAGGGTTATTACAATCAGCGTGATACTCGACAAGAACAACTTTATTGCGGGCGAAGTAGTCGGCCCAATCAGCTTTTGACTCTTTGAGTTCATCTTTGAATTCTTTCATGCACTTCTTCACGGGGGCCATTTCTTCAATGAACTTTTTTGGACCACTTGTTGAGAAATGTTTCACTACTTGTTGCTCATGTTTTGGTTGAGGCGTGACGTATAGTTGGCTCGTATAGTGTTGATTATAGTACCCTGAAGCCGTGGGCCATTGTTGGTACCACACTTCTTCGGAAGCAATTTGGTAATATTGTTGGTGGCACACTTCTTTCTCGTAAATAGGATGAGAGTAGGCATCTTCATAGAACATCATATATTGGACCTCATTCCACATAACCTCGAAGAGTTGGATCTGATACCAAATAGTGAGAGTGAAAGGACCTTTGATGTGTCGGTGCTTCGAAGTAAGTCTGTGGAGTGGATGATCAACGTAAGAATTTCTTGCTTAAAGACGTGATGACAGAGATGGGGTGGATGAAGGAGGGATAAGTAGTCAACGTCTCTTTGTATAAGCTCCACCAAATGAACTTGAGCGACATGAACACGTCCATGATAGGCACCACCAAGCAAGGTTGAACTCATATTATAGAAGGATAGATAACACCTTCAACGATGAGAGTTCGGGTTTGATTTGTTGGATTGGATAGTACCACAAAAGGAACAAATCATATGAAAAGAAGAACAAGTAAAATTGAATTGAAATTAATATGAAACAAGAGAATTTGATTTTTCTTCTGATTTTTATTCAATCTTGTCTACTAAACTACGAGGCACAACAAGCCTTATATAGGAAAATAAAAACTTATCACACGACCAATATTTAAGCAGGCATGTGACTCTTGAAATTACGCAATGAATTTAAAAGCACGACTCTTCACACGACCGTCTTGATGGAAAAACTCTTCATATAACCGAATTGATGGTAAGACTCTTGGCATTTCTTGAGATGTATCTTGATGACACGGCTCTTATATATTCGATTTACTGGCAGGACTTTTCATCTTCAATGCCATTATGTGGAATCTGAGACAAAGCTTCTTCCATATTAATTGTTGACCGTCCTTTTCGAGTCTTCTTCCAATGCTCAAACACTTTGCGGTCCTCTCGAGTATTGACAGTTCCATGATCACATCATCCTCCTCTTGTTGAAAAAGGATTTGTTCTCGAATCTAAGGGGCATTTTTTAGGATGGGAGGTGTTCTCGTTTTGTTGCAACTTCACATCAAAGGCTTCATTCATGCTCATGTGCAACCTACAGTGGTGCTGCTAGAAGCTCAATCGGTATATCTTTCTGATTAGGAGCGACGCTAATCTAGAAGTCCATAAAAACGGGCTTGATAAGTTTTCCTCTATAAAATTGAACAGAAAACATGAATGAATCATGGGAGTTGCATACAACCATGGAGTTGCCATGAATTTTAGAAAGCAAAGATAATCAGCTTGTTGAAGCTCCTTCTTCTTGTCTTCAACACCTTCAACCAAAGTG
Organism: Rheum nobile; assembly: GCA_027886185.1. Lineage (NCBI taxonomy): Eukaryota > Viridiplantae > Streptophyta > Magnoliopsida > Caryophyllales > Polygonaceae > Rheum > Rheum nobile. Next base: position 213,572 of record WOAB01000566.1, on the reverse strand, counting down.
GAATCTTCATTAGAAGGTTGCTCTTGAGATGTGGCCTCTTCTATTTTTATATGTCTCTCTAATTGTCTTTAAATCTCGACAATACCAGTGTGATATGGAAAGAACAACTTTATTGCGGGCGAAGTAGTCGGCATAATCAACTTTTGACTCTTTGAGTTCATCTTTGAATTCTTTAATACACTTCTTTATGGGGGCCATTTCTTCAATGGACTTTTTTGGGCGACTTGTTGAGCAATGTTTACTACTTGTTGCTCATGTTCTGGTTGAGGCATGAAGTATAGTTGGCTTGTATAGTGTTAATTATAGTACCCTGAAGCCATGGGCCATTGTTGGTACCACACTTATTCGGGAGATTTTTAATAATATTGTTGGTGGAACACTTCTTTCTTAGAAACAGGATGAGAGTAGGCATCTTAATAGAACATCGTGTGTTGGCCCTTATTCCATATAACTTCGAAGAGTTGGCTCTGATACCAAATGATGAGAGAGAAAGATCCTTGATGCGTCTGTACTTCGAAGTAAATATGTGGAGTGGATGATCAACGTAAGATCTTCTTGCTTAAAGACATGATGACGAAGATGGGGTGGATGAAGGAGGGATAAGCACTCAATGTCTCTTGGTATAGGCTCCACCAAATGAACTTGAGCGACATGAACATGTCTTGGATATGCACCACCAATGACGAACAAGGTTGAACTCATATTGTAGAAGGATATGTACCACCTTCAACGATGAGAGTTCGGGGTTGATTTTTTTGATTGGATAGTACCACCAAAGGAACAAATCAATTGAAAAGAAGAACAAGTAAAACTGAATTGAATATAACTTGAAACAAGAGAATTTGATTTTTCTTCAATCTTGTCTACTAAACTACGAGGCAAAACAAGCCTTATATAGGAAAATAAATATTCTTCACATGGCCAAGATTTAAGGAGGCATGTGACTCATAAAATTACACCTTGAATGACAGCCTTTAAAAGCATGACTCTTCACACAACCGTCTTGATGGCATGACTCTTCATACGACCGTCTTTATGGCAAGACTTTTGGCATTTCTTGAATTGATGTCTCTTGATGGCACGACTCTTAAATATCCAATTTAATGGCGTGACTCTTCATATCTAACGCCATTATGTTGAATCCAAGACAAAGATTCTTCCATATTAATTGTTGGTCTTTTTTTCAAGCCTTCTTCCAACACTCAAACACTTTGCAGCCGTCTTGAGTACTGACGGTGCCCCTGATCACATCATTAGGTTTGGCTTGATTGGGTTTCAGTCATAAATTTTTAGGTTAGATTTGAGTTCGGTAATTTTGGGTTCGGGTTGATCAGAACTTTTCGTCGGGTTTAGGTCGGCACAAGAACGGACCGGTTAGGTTTCCAAGTGTTCAAAATGACCGAAAAACTGGTTAAAAACTGGACTTGTATCACTTTTTGTATATATCAACATATAGGCTATGGATTTACAATTTCTAAAGTTGGTACTATTATTTTCAACTAAGCACCCAAAGGCATTTTAAATTATGTTTTTCTATCAAAATTTTGACTTAAAGGACTAGATTTCCAATAAAATAAAGTAAAATCATTTTTTTATATAAGGAAAAGATAAGGGCTCGTAAATACGATTCGAAGGACTCCCTAGGGCATCTTTGCGGGTGAGATCGCGAAGAATCTGGTCTTGATACAACTCAACCGTAGAGGCAACATGACTCAAATGGATCAGTTTGTCAGCCACCCGGTTCACCTCTCTAAAAGAATGAAAGATGTGAAGTTTTGAACGTGCCGGAATGTCCGGACGTTGTAGAGGATGTCATGAACGATCATGTTGACCTCCTAAAGAGAACTTTAACTCCCTTTAACTACATTAATAAGATCTAAATTATCACCTTCAACCATAATAGATTTAATTCCCATATTGATTGTCGTTGATATGGTTTTTTCTCATGAAAATAACTTCAATTACAAGAGTAGAGTTTTTTCCACGGTTTTGGGAGTCCATAAGGACCGGTTCTGGTTTATGTATTTTGATAATGAAACAATGGAAGCCTTCTCATTTTGTAGTTTTGAACCATCAAAATTTATTTTATAGCTATTAGTAGGTAGTCTTCTCCATTTCAAGTTCCTTTTCTTTGTTTCTTGTGGATTAATCTTCTTTGTCGTTGTTTCATCCTTATAATCCAGTTTTTTAATTTTCCCATTTCTATAATTGAGTTTTTGTATGCGTGGTGAGTTCTTTTATTTGGTCTACTTGACAAGGGTCAAATAGCTTAATATTTATTTGGTGCCAAAGACCACCAAAAAGTGGTTAGTTATATAAGTTCAGACTTGCTAAGATTTGCTTGAATGTTGGATAGAAGCTCCCAAGGTTTAATATTATGAGTTCTGATAGTTGTAATATATCGTGTTGTGATGATATTGAGTTGTGTGAGGTGTTTAATAGTACGAGTGATGTGACCCTGCCTAAGGTCAATCAAGAAGACTTGCTCGTAGCCTCACCAAGCTCTCCCAAGGCTCCCGAGCCCCGCCTCACTCATTCACAAGCACGCGTCACCGCTAGGGTTTCTACATCAACGTAAGGCTATGAACCACATCCTGGCATGATCACAAGGGTTTAAGCTTTTAGACTCAAGACTAAGCTTATGGAGGGTCTTTTGAGCTTAAGAGTGACGAGCCAATTTGTACTTGACTCGGTGGTTCTTCTCCAAGTAAAGCCGGCGTCGGCGCCTCCACCACAAATTTGACATGTTGACGTAAAATGAGGCCCATATCAATTCCACTCGGGCCTTTGCCACTAGCTATTTTTATGACGATTCTTATTCTTGGTGGACGAAATATGATGAAGAGCTTGCCTATTTGGGGTATCCACCTCTCAACACTTGGGAGGATCTCAAAACAGCCCTAAGGCACTCGTTTGTTCCCATTGACTATGCAGAACGTTGTCGAGCTAGATTGGAATGCCTCAATCAAGGAGATCGATCTTCCCATGAGTTCTGCAAGGAGCTCAAGACCCTCCTTTTCAGATTTGGAATGCGGTTTTCCGAGAGGTATGTAATACCCAAGTTTTTCTTTGGTTTGAATATTGACCTTGTTTATTTTGTTAGATAGAGGCGCTTTGAGGATGGCACACCCATAGAGGATATCGTTCATCTCGCTAATCAAGCATACAAACTTCAGCAAAAAAGGAAGTCCTCTAATGAAAGGAGTTCAAGCACCAGTTCTACCTTGTCAATGCAGCCTCTTAGAGGTCGAGAGCCATGTAATGAGCCACCTAGAAATCTGCCAAGGCGTGAGGCTTCACCAAGAGTCCAAGCCACATTTGATGAGCCATGAAGGATGGTTGAACCGCAACACGTCATTGAGCCTCGACCAAGGTTGGTTGAGCCAAAGCAAGTCAAAGAGCCACTCCCGATGGTTGAGCCACCCAAGTGTGATGAAGAGCCCAAGGTCGAACCAAGTGAGCCGCCTCCTATGCCCGTTGAAGAGAAACTAGAACCAAAGGGAAAAGAGGAGGAAGTTGTGCAACCATCTCCTTCTTCTACAAGAAACAAGCTTTGCCCGACCATCATGCGTAGCTCCATAAATTCTTTGGCTTCTCCATGGATGGATGGAACACCTATGGTTCCTTCATGCTTTCCATTTTCATTCCAAGAAGAGGTCGATGCCATGGATGTTGAGCATTCCGAGAAACCAACTTTTAACCATGAAGAGAAAGACGTTCCAATGAAGCCTAATGTCAGGGAAGTAACGCTTGTCCCTACTTTGTCAATTCCTTTCTCTTTGAACGAAAATGAGTATATAGAAAAGGGTAGAGGATTGCATGTGCTGACATTCGTTTTTGCATGTAGAAGCCGAACTAGATACTCTTGTATGCACTATAGTTCTCTTTCTCAATACATGTTTTATGGCATGCATATTGTTCATAATATTCTCATCATGTCTTGTCATGTGGGTTATATTGGTAGTTGCATTACTAAGCATGTACATAGGACTAGGAGGAAGAGTGGAATAGTTCATGCATGCCTCCTTACATATCATGTAGTGATTGGAATTTTTGTTCTTACATTGAAGTTCGAGAGCCTCATTATCCTGATTTTCTTACAGGGCACTTAGATTCGAGGTCAAATCCCTTTCAAGGGAGGGAGGATGATATGACCCTGCCTAAGGTCAATCAAGAAGACTTGCCCATAGCATCACCTAGAGGTGTTCAACGGTTCCTTTGAACCGTTCAATCGGCGGTTCTGGAACCGCTCAAAACCATATGAAACTGTAACCGAACCGAAACCGGAACCGACTAAAACCGTTCGAGGCCGGTTTCGGTTTCGGTTCATGATTTCATAGAACCGTGGAACCGGCAATTTGAAGAGGTTTGGAATCGGCGGTTTCAAACCGTTTTAGAACCGCCAATTTCAAACCTATTAGCTAAGTGAATTTCCATAATAAAAGTAAAAAGAACTACGTGGGTTTTGATTTCTCTAACCCGGAGAGAACACGTAAGCAATTTAATTATGTTCAAACCCTTCATTTTTCCAATTTTTCCCTTATAATGTTGTATAAAGACAAATGCTTATTATATTTTTTAGTTTAAGAATATATTTTATAATTAAAATATAAAGATTAAATGATTAATGTTAATATTTTCTTATTTTTTTATATTCAACTTTTTTGGGATAATTTTTATAAAAAATATTAATTTTTATCCGGTTGGGAACCGGAACCGAAACCGGCTCAAAACCGTCCGGAACCGCAACCGGAATCGGCAAAATCAGATGGAACCGGACTTGGTCGGTTCTGGTTCCGGTTCATGATTTTTTGGAACCGAAACCGGCAGTTCTAGAACCGGAACCGGCGGTTCTAGAACCGTGAACATCTCTAGCCTCACCAAGCTCTCCCAAGGCTCCCGAGCCCTGCCTCACTCATTCACAAGCGCGCGCCACCGCTAGGGTTTCTACATCAAAGCAAGGCTATGAACCACTTCCTGGCATTATCACAAGGGCTTAAGCTTTTAGACTCAAGACTAAGCTTATGGAGGGTCTTTTGAGCTTAAGAGTGATGAGCCAATTTGTACTTGACTCGGTGGTTCTTCTCAACCATAGATTTGACATGTTGGCGTAAAACGAGGCCCATATCAAATCCACTCGGGCCTTTTGCTTCAAACTTAAGGGGGACACGTGGGATCTCTTCCTCTATAAGATCAATGAAGGGTTTATTCAGATTTGAAGTCATTTAGATGATGTAATTAGTTGGCTGAGTGAAGGGTTCTGTCTTGTCTTGAATATGCTAGCTCAAGAGTTGTAACTCTTGCAATTTTGTTCCTATTTAAGCTGGCCTTGTTGGCCTTTGTTACTCACTTCAAACCATAATCAAAACTTCAAGAAAAACTTTATTTTCAGCATCAAAAACTCTCTGAATTTGAGAGCTTGTTCGTGAGTAACATCGAGCAAAATCCGAGCTTCAATCTAGGGTGTGTCATATCCCTTGATCGTTTTTCAAACCTTGTTCTTCTAGTGTGGTGAGTTATATCCACTCAAGAGGTTCACTTATCCCTTCAACTTCATTCCAAAATCATCATCATCAACAGCTCCTTCATCCATCCCCCCCTTCACGTTCTTCATCCAAAACACTCCTCTTGATGATCTCCCTCGTGGAACTTTCTGTGACCCTTCAGTATAATCATCATAACTTTCGATTCTCAGATCCGTTCACGCTCAAATTTGGAGGACAGAACCTAGACTCCTGGATCTAACTCCTGGCTTTGGAATCATTCAATTTGGATTCGGGATCAAAGAGAACAACCTCGTAGAAGACAAGACCGAATTCTGGAAACTTACTGTCGAGTTCTTGGAGATCCTAGGAGCAAGGTACGAGTTTCACATCATTCCTAGGCAATTACCTTGCACCGAGGCTTTAGGGAGACGTGATCCTATCAATGAGGGAATGTTATTAGTAAATGGTTGAGGTCCTTTTGAGGATGATTACAGAAGCAACAATTTCAAGGTACGATGACATTTTTTTTCTTGTAATCTAGTTTTTGTTTGTAGTCCATTGTGGGTTATCTTTCAGATAAAGTTTTGTACTTTGGGATAAGTGTAAATTTTCCATACTCACGACAAATACATATGATTAGTTTCTTTGTGTTTGGTTATGAGGTTAATAGTAGAACTAGTGGTGAGCCAACCATTCCTACTTGAACTCTAATATATTCTTTCTGGTATTAAATTTTTAGGGATGTGGATATCTTGGATTTTCTTCCAGGTTTCTACATCAACCACTTTTTTTAGTTCATTAATGTTCCAGGTGTTGTTGTCTTTAATGAATTCTCTCACTATAATGTTAGTGTTGATGTCATTTGGATTTATAGCTTTTAGTTTAATATTTTCTATATCTGTCTAGTTATCAGTCCAAAATTTAATTGTATGTTCATCACCGACTTGCCATTTAAGGCAATGAAAGACTTCTCTAAGTTGGCAAAGTTTCCCCCATTGCCAGGATGTGTTTGTTTTCTTATTATATTGAAAGAGCCCGTTATCTCTTCAGTATTTCTTCGAGATAATCGTGTCCCATAAGTTGTTAGGTTCAATTACTATTTTTCATAGTAATTTCATCTGCAAAGCGTTGTTCATATCTTTTGTCTTTCTGATACCTAGTCCAGTAGTCCCCCACTTTTATTAGATTTACAAATTTTGTCCCATTCGATGAGTGGTTTGTAGTTACTATCTTTATTCTAGAAAATTCATTTATTGATTCTATCGAGTTCATTGTGTATGGATGTGGGTACAATAAAACTTTACATAATAAAATTTGATCTAGCCGCTAAATTGGATTTAATGATGGTAGAATTGCCAACTTGAGAGAGTTTGCTTTTCAATTCAAGAGTTAGTTTTTGGAGCTGATTATAATTTTATTAAAGGGTATGTTCGGTATAGCTGGAGCTTTTACAAGCTGGAACTGGATTTTGTAGTTGGAGTTGAATAAAGCTGGAACGAGATGCAAGAAGTTGGAGCTGAAATAAAATGAGTGTTCGGTATGTACGAGTTGAATGTTGTAAACTTACATTTGAAATGACTAAATTGTAAAAAAAAAATTACAGACTTGACACACGTGAAGCTACACCACGATCAAAATTTTTATCCTTCTCCACGATTTTTTAATCTCTAACCCGCCAAATCACTCCTTTTACTTCTGCCCCTCTTCACCTTGTCTCTCGCAAAAATCCCCATGAATATTCAATTTTAACCCCCCATTTGTTCATTTTCGAATATTCCATTTGAACCCCCATTTGTGTATACTCATCTCCAACAATTCTAGTTCATCCCCTCCGATGTCAAATTTTGAATTTAATGTTTAAAAAACCCTAATTTCCTCTATTTTTGTTTTTATATGCTCTCAGTATTTGGGTCAAAGTCGCATAATTCGATCGGTATTATCTAATTAAGAACTTGCGCGGACATCAAAGGCCAAACAAGTTGTGGAAGAACAACAATTTTGACAATTATCGAGAGGACATTACTAGATTTTCAATTGGCGGAAGAGAAGGCCGAGAATGGAGAGAGAGCAGAGAATTGGCGGCAGAGCCGTAGTTAAAGCATTGTCGGACTTTCTGTTGCAAACCTTTGGCGAAGAAGAACTCGCTACTCCCCAGACTCTGTGATTTGAAAAAGCATGGGTATTTGGCATCCTTTCTCAAAATATATCAAGCTTAGCTTACGTAGGGGTGAGTACGGACTGACGAAACCGAAGCCCGAACCAAACCCGGCCCGAAAAACCCGAACCGAACCTAAACCCATACTCCTTCGGTTCGGGTTTCGGGCCGCACTTTTTAACATTTTGGGTTTCGGGTCGGGTCGGTTCGAGTTCGGTTCGGATTTCGGGTTTTAGTGCATTTTTGGCCTTTTTTCCCCTTCGGACGCTGTTTAGCCCGAACCCGACCCGAACCCGACCCGAACCCGAACCAAACCGAAGTGTTCGAGTTCGGTCTTCGGTCCCATGTTTTTGGGCTTTTCGGGTTCGGGCTTTTCAGGTTCGGTTCGGGTTCTGGCCCATGCTCACCCCTAAGCTTAGGGGTAAGCTTGAAAAAATTGGTGTTTTTCCAGCTATATTCAGCGACCTCTAGTTCCTCCCAATTGCTAGCCGAACGTGTCTCCATTAGCTGGAGATAGCTTAAAGTATTTTTTTTTCCAGCTTGTACAATCTTCTCCAAACAGACCCTAAATGTATCATTGTCAACTTTACCATTAATGATGGGGAACCCCATATATTTTTCTAGAGAGTTAGTGTAGATTATATTGAGTGTTTGTTGTAGTTGTTGTTTCCGTGCATTGGTTATATTTTTTATGATTTGGAAGGCAAATTTATGGTGGTTAACTTTTTTTCCAAAAACTGCACAGTAATTCTCAATGATAGTTTTAACATGAGTACAAGCTGATTGATTCTCTTTTGCAAAGATCATAATATCACTACAAATGCTTAAATAGGATAGCAGTACTACTTCTAGCTAGTTTAAAACAAATTTGTTTTTTGGCAAATTGCTATGTTGCTGAAAGTTTTTGGCTAGAATTTCGGCTCCCAGAATAAAATGATATGGTGGCATTGGGTCTCTCTAACGAAGACCCTGCTTTGTGTAAAAAAAGGTTAGTTGGTCCATTGTTAACAAGTAGAGAGAATGATACAATTTTAACGCATTCTTCAATCCACCTTATAAATTTGTTGCATAATCCTTTTTTTTGGAACTTCAATGATGAACTCTCATTCATTTCTATCATAGGCTTTCTCCGTGTCAAGTTTGATAGCTACTCAACCTTCTTTACATTTTTTCGCTCTAAAAGAGTGAAAGATTTCATAAGCAATGAGAATGTTGTCTTGTATGGCTCTATTTGCTATGAAGGCATCTTGTAGAGGGTGGATGAGTTTTTTAATTACCTTCTTCATTCTTTTAGTTATAATTTTGGATATTGCTTTGTAGATAGTTGAGCATAAGCTGATTGGTCAATAATGATTTGTTGTGCTCGGGTTGTCACTATTTGGGATTACTGTGATAAGGGTGTGGTTAATTTGTTTGCGTATCCTTCCATTATAAAGAATCTTTTAATAGCTTTTATAACAGTTGGCCCAATAATGTGCCAATATTTTTATAGAATTCGAAAGACATACCGTCTGCCATTGAGATTTATTATCTGCAATGTTAAAAACTGTGTATATTTTTTCATCGTTTTGCAGTAAGTTTTTCATATTCATTATGTGATATTTCAGAATCAATGCTATTTAGTTGTTGCTGGAGTATTCTTTGGTTGATCGTTCCTTGTTTAAACCACCTCTCAAAGTTTGTTTTTATTTCATTTGTTATGTTTTCTTCCCATTACATTAGTTCCTTCTTGCGTAATTATTTGTTTTATTACTTTCCGGCTTCTTTTTCCACTAGCCATACGATGGAAGTAATTTGTGTTTACGTCTACAAATTCAACGTGATGTTGTTTTATTCTTTGTCTCCAATAATTTTTTTGAAAGGATAGGAGCTTGTCTTTTTTGTTATGTAATATAAATTGTTTGTTTGTTAGTGAATAGTTAGGTGTTCGACTTGCAATTATGTGTATATATGTAAGTTGATATTCAATTTGTTTGAAATGTTTAAAGATGTTGTCAAAGGTTATTTTGTTCCATTTTTAGCACTAGCTTTAAGGCCTTGGGTTTTTTTTGCGAGCGTATACATGTTGGTTCCCTCTACCTCAACTCACCATGATTGTTTGATAATATTTTCAAACCCCTCCGCTTCATCCACATTTTTTCAACCTTGAAGGGTTGACTTTTGATGTTGTTTTGGCTATCAAGGTGTACAGATATACGGCAGTGATCAGAAGTTGAGAAGGCATGATTTTTGCATTCTATTACAAGGAACCAAATTAGTAGTTGGTCGTGTACGAGTGTTCTATCCAATTTTTCGTAAGTGTTATTTATGTTAGTTTTATTTCTTTGCCATGTAAACTCATTACCAAACATAGGTATGTCGCATAGGTCACAATCATTTTTGAATTTAAGCAATATTTCAAACCTATTAGGATTTTCGATAGAGCCTCCTATTTTTTCATTAGCATTCTGAATTTCATTAAGATCAACGATAATCATATATGTTATTTGGACTTGGTGAATAAATGTAGTTAGTTTTTCCCAAAAAAAATCTTTTCTCCCATTCATTAGGATAACCGTATATGTTATTTGGGCATACCAAAATATTATAAGCATTGTGTAGTTTTTGTTTAGGATCTTGTATTTCATACATATCCATCTATGCGTTTGGTGAATTAGTTCAAATGTTTCGTTATAGAGTTGGTATGGTTTCATAGGAGACATATACCCCTAGTTCTACTAATGGATGGAGAAAAATTATATATTATTAAATCCGTTTTTTTGCTTAATTAACTCGTTGGGTTGTGTATCAGTTTTAAGTTCCACAAGAGCCAATTCTTGGATTGTTTCAATTTTGAAGAAAGTTTCAATTATAGACTGATAGTCAACGCATATTGCAAGGATAGTAAATCATATCTTCTATTTATGTATATAGGATATTCACTATGTGTATTTATGTATTGATATATATACCTAGATTTGGGTTCCCGTGCAAAATAGGATTTCCGTGCGAAATGCGAAGCAATCTCGGCCGTACGTTTTTTTTTTTTTTTTTTTGTCAACTTTTTTTTTTTTTTTTTTTTTTTTTCATTTTCGTCCCGTGATCATTCTAGAAAAGCCTATATAGAAGGTTCACGAATAAGCACTAGATGTTCATTTATTTATACATTCACGTTCACAAATAAGCACTGAATGTTCAAAGACATGTGTTGGAACATGATCATGTTATATGTGAACTTATACGGCACATACAATGAACATATAGTACTTATATGTGAACGTTAATAATTGTCTATTCCAGAACGATCAGAGACAATAAATAAATAAAAAAAAAAAAATTGTTGACCGAAAAAAAAAATCGCCATATTTACGGTTATGCCACCGTATCACTATTCACTATCCCCCCTTTTTTTTAACAGTACAGTGTCCTTGAATATTACCCCCAGATAATGAACATTACCGCTCAGAAAATGAACATGTGGTGTCTATTTATGAACTCGAATGAACGCGACCGCTTCGCATTTCGCACGGTAAGCATATTTCGCACGTGAAACAGACTCTATATACCTATCCTAATACAAGGCAAACCCCAAGAGGGTATTTTCCTAATCTCTCAAATCTCTCACATGGTATCAGTCTAATTACGCTCCTCCCAAATCTAAAAAATTCCCTCCTCTTTCAATATGTCTGACCCCTTGCCCACACCCACCGTCGATCCTAACTCCCCCGCCACCACCTCCGACACCACCGCCACCCCCTCGGCCAGTCAAACTCGCTCTCCCTCTGAAATAGCCATGGCACAATCCCTCCATGTTGCCTCCATCAAAACACGTGTTCCCTTTTCTCTCGATCTCAAAGAGTCAAACTACAACAAATGGTGTACCCTATTCCTCATCACCGTAGGGAAATACGCTCTTCTTGACCACATCAACAACACCCCCAACCCAAACACTAATGACCCTTCTTGGCAGATCCTTGACTTCACCGTTCTCTCATGGATCTATGGCTCAATCAATCCCAACATCATTGAGATTGTGATGAAGCACGGCGCCAGCGCTCAAGAAGTATGGAATGCCATTGAAAACTTGTTTCGTGACAACAAAAAGAGTCGTGCAATCAACTTGGAGACCGAGTTCCGTGGCCTTATTCAGGGCTCCATGAACATTTCCGACTACTGCCAGAAACTCAAAACTCTGGCGGATAGTCTCAATGATGTCGACAACCCTATCTCTGATGAAACGTTGGTGCTTCAAACTATTTGGGGCCTCAACAATGAGTTTCAAACCATGGCTGCCATCATTCCTATGCAGCGCCCTTTCCCGACATTCCAGGAATGTCGTAGCATCCTCATGCTTGAAGAATCTCGTCGGGCCAACGTCTCCTCCAATGAGACCGCTCTTGCTGCCATAACCCCGCCTCCACCCACTTCAGCACCGCCGGCTACTTCCCCTCCAACCCAGGCGCCTCCCACCAACAACGCCTCCTCTCGGGGCCGCATCCGCAGTCGTGGCTGTGGCAGAGGTCGCAATGCCGGCCGTGGATGGTACCCTTGGCCACAACAACAATGGCAGTGTCCTTCCTAGCAACAACAATGGGCCGCCGGGATACTCGGTTCCGGTCCTCGCCCCTCAAATCAGCATATGCCTCAGCCACATGCCATGGTCTCTCAGTGGGATCAACATGGCTTGATGAATGCCCTCAACAACATGAGTCTTCAGCAGTCTCAAGATGGATGGTACATGGACACTGGTGCCTCCTCTCATATGACCTCCAACTCAGGTATTCTCTCTCCCGTTTTTAATCCTGGCATCCTCTCTTCTTCTAAAATAATTGTGGGCAATGGCCATAACCTACCCATCACAAAAAATGGCCAAACAAACCTCACCAAAGAGCCAAACCTAAACCTGCAGAATGTTCTAGTGACCCCCGGTCTCATCAAAAATTTGATTTCAGTTCGAAAGTTTACTACAAATAATAACTGTTCTGTTGAATTTGACCCTTCTGGTTTTACTGTGAAGGATCTACCTACCAGGGAAGAGATAATCAGATGCAATAGTCATGGTGATCTATACCCCTTTCTTCCACCATCCACATCAAAATCGAGTCAGCTAGCCCTCACGGCGTCTCAAAGTCTTCCTCAAAAAATCTGGCATCGTCGCTTAGGCCATCCTGGCGCGCATGCTCTTCGTCATCTTGAATCGAGTCAGTCCATCATCAGCAACAGTCGGTCGTCCGCCATTTGTCATGCATGTCAGCTCGGAAAACACCAAAAATTGCCATTTTACAATTCTAATTCTTGTACTCAGTTTCCCTTTCAGATTGTTCATTGTGATTTGTGGACTTCCCCTATTCCAAGTGTTTTCGGGTTAAAATATTATCTAGTCATTTTGGATGATTATTCTCACTACTTGTGGACTTTTCCATTGAAACACAAATCCGAAGTTTTTAGCAAGTTCACTCAATTTCCTGCTTATGTAAAAAATCAATTCGGTGTCTCCATAAAAAATCTTCAGTGTGACCACGATAAAGAGTTCGATAACAATAATTTTCATCAACTCTTCACTCCCCATGGAATTCTTTTTCGGTTCTCTTGTCCTCATACATCTCAACAAAATGGCAAAGCCGAGCGCATCATTCGAACCACCAACAACATGGTTCGCACCCTTCTTTTTCAAGCTAATCTCCCTCCTAATCTATGGGCCGAAGCACTTGCTATTGCGACCCGTCTCCTCAATCTCTTACCCACCAAAACACTCAACCACACCACTCCTCACACCCAACTATACAAATCTGAACCCATCTATGCTCATTTGCGCGTGTTCGGTTGCTTATGCTACCCAAATCTCTCCTCCACAATGCTCCACAAACTAGCTCCTCGATCAAGTCCTTGTGTCCTCCTCGGGTATGCCCAAAATCATCGTGGTTATCGTTGTCTTGATTTGTCTACCAGAAAAATTATTATTTCCCGACATGTAATTTTTTATGAGACCCAATTTCCCTACCAAATAGAAAAATGCCAAGAAAAAGATTATTCTTTCCTCAAATTTACCATGGAGGAATCTTATCCTAATCCCACACAGTCGGTCTCAATCCCACAAATCTCTCAAAAAATAACTCAATCGATCCCACAAAATCACTCTGATTTTGACCCAAATCAAAATCCCCAATATACCTTTCCTTATACCCCTCAAATCCCCAAAATCCTGCTGCCATCCAATCCAATCTCCAATCAAATCCCCCATTATCCCCTTTCACCTTATCTTCATCCTCCAATCACACGGCTGGGACCCACCCCCCTCCAAATCCTCCAACTTCCCAAAACTCCCTAACACCGAATCCCCCTGGGCCCCACTCCCCCTCCTCGGCATCCCCTCTCACCCCAAACAATAACTCTAATTCCCTATCCCCACCAGCCCCTGTAATCCCCCAAAACAACCCTCAAAATAATGCCCACACAATGTGAACTCGTGCAAAAGCAAGCATTGTCAAACCAAAAACTATTTTCAACCTCTCCTCCACCATATCTCCCGTTCCCTCAACTCACAAAAGAGCCCTCATTGACCCACAATGGCGTCAAGCCATGCAAGAAGAATTTGATGCTTTGATTAAAAATGGGACTTGGGAACTTGTACTCATGCCTTTGCATGCTAATGTGGTTACATGAAAATGGCTCTTTCGACACAAGTTTGGCGCTGATGGCTCGCTTGCTAGATACAAGGCTCGATGGGTGGCCCGGGGCTACTCACAACAACAAGGTGTCGACTTCGATGAAACATTCTCACCTGTCGTGAAGCCTACCACCGTCCGTACTATGCTCTCCCTAGCTCTTGCTCAAGACTGGCCCATACATCAACTGGATGTTAAGAATGCCTTTCTTCATGGCACTCTCAATGAAACAATCTACTGTCAACAACCACCCGGGTTCGTGGATCCTGCTCATCCTGAATATGTTTGTCGCCTGAAAAAGGCACTCTATGGCCTCAAGCAGGCTCCCAGGGCATGGTTCTAGCGCTTTGCAAATTTCTTGCTACATCTCGGCTTCAGAAGCAGCAAGTCCGATCCATCGCTCTTCACCTCCCACCGCCAAAACCGAGAAGCACATCTATTGGTCTATGTCGATGACATAGTTCTGACTGCCTCAACACCTCTCTTCATGAATCAGATCATCTCCGCATTGAGCAAGGAGTTTTCCATGACCGATCTCGGCACTCTCCATTATTTTCTTGGCATATCCGTCACCCACTCCTCCACTGGTCTTCATCTCAGTCAGGAAAAATATGCCAAGGAAATCATACAGAAAGCAGGGATGCTGGGCTGCAATCCGTGCCGGACACCGGTCGATACTGCCGCCAAACTCAGTCAAGATGCAGGGGACCGAATTTCTGATGTGACTCATTACCGATCTCTTGCAGGTGCCGTCCAATATTTGACTTTCACCCGTCCAGATATCTCTTACGCAGTTCATCAATGTTGTTTGTTCATGCATGATCCCCGTGAGAGGCATTTCAATGCCTTAAAATGCATACTACGGTATATTCAAGGTACAACGTCTCTCGGTCTTCAGTTCACAAAAGGCTCAATTTCAGAACTGTCCGCCTACTCCGACGCAGATTGGGCAGGGTGCCCGGATTCACGCCGGTCCACTTCAGGTTTCTGTGTATATCTGGGTCCGAACCTCATCAGTTGGTCATCCAAGCGACAACATACAGTAGCTCGCTCCAGCGCCGAGGCTGAATACCGCGCTGTTGCGAATGCCATCGCTGACACCTGTTGGCTACGGAGCCTTCTTCAGGAACTCAACTCGCCAATCTCCGGGGCTACTCTGATTTTCTGTGACAACGTAAGTGCAGTCTACTTGTCCAGCAATCCAGTGCAACATCAACGTACAAAACACGTGGAGATCGATCTCCATTTTGTGCGTGACAAGGTCTCTCTGGGTACCGTCCGTGTTCTACACGTTCCGTCAACACATCAGTTTGCAGATCTATTCACAAAGGGGTTGCCATATCCACTGTTTGCAGATTTTCGATCTAGTTTATGCGTCCGACAAGCTACCGCTACAACTGAGGGGGGATGATAGTCAACGCATATTGCTAGGATAGTAAATCATATCTTTTATTTATGTATATAGGATATTCACTATGTGTATTTATGTATTGATATATATACCTATCCTAATACAAGGCAAACCCCAAGAGGGTATTTTCCCAATCTCCCAAATCTCTCACATAGACCATATTTTTTTCTTCCAATACACAATTTCAAAGGCTTATCTTCATCAATAACTACTGTTGGTGTTGTGCAAGAAAGTTGTTTTTTGCCAATTAAAGGGCTATAAGAGTGTTTGCGATGTTTATTTTTTGTACTTGTGATCAGGGAGCCTTATTTTGTTATTTTTTGTTCTTTTTGTTTGGACTTAGTAGTTAAATGAGAGAAGATTTCTATTAGCCACATTATGGTGTCGTTTGTTAATAGCCACCCCTTGAATCTTTGTTCATTATTTATCAAAAGTGAGTTCGGCTGATAGTAAAAGTTCTGATAGAAGTATAAGGAACTAGTAAGGTCTGCAACCTGTGTCTCGAAATTTAATAATTTAGGGAGCAATAAGATTATAGTTATTTGATTGGAGTGGTACATTACAATGCTGAATAGGTGAAATCTTATGGATACATGTTTTTTCATATCGATCGGGCACAGTTAGGTCATAGAACAAACTATAACAACAATATGAAAGTTCTGATATTTGTACAAGCAAGAATGCAATAGCATGTTTGATATAATATATGGGTATACCGGTTTTTCTTGAGCCTATTGTATGGACTTGGGTTGGATTGCTATAGTGAGTAGCTCTAAATTTTCATTTCTTATGTGATCAACCACTGTTTATGACAACCCTGAAACAGAACATCTTTACTGGCATTATAATAGGTAAAAGAAATTCTAGGTTGGTTCCATAGCTTAGGGTAGTTAGGGTGTCATTGAACTTGTTTGGTAAATACATAGATGGAGAAACAATTATTCGAACCTATAGTTTTGGTTCTAGACTCCATAATGATCAATTGTTGCTAGCCCTTACTGTAACGTCCAGTCGGTCCAGATAAGAGGTTCTTGTGATCAATTGTAGGTGTAGCATGCTCCTAGGGTATTTTTTGAGTTACAAGGCATGATCCACTAAACCAAGCTCTCCCCATTTTATTTCGTGTTCCAAAGTACATACTATCAAAGATTGAGAAAACATGTAGATAGAGCAATAAGGATATGTTAAGGCAATTGAGTTTGGTCAAGTTATATAGACTATAATCAGAATATGTGTTTCCAAAGCGAGAATTAGCATTTCCACTTTGTGAAGCAGGGTATCCTTTGAGTTGCTTAGAGCGAGATTGGTTTTGGGAGGTTATGTGTTGATAATCATGATATGTATATATAATTTGTAGTGTTTTGGGTATTTTTGCATTAAGTAAATGATTTATGGGAAGCTAGAGTTTGTATAACAGATAAATGATTTATGGATTAGAGCCCAGGAGTTCAGTTTTAAATGGTAAAATTGCACATACACAGCAAGGTAATAAAAGATAGTGCATCGATAGTTGGTACATGTCACTAGTATATAGATAGGAATTACATGAAAATAGAAAGAGAGTGCATACTGATAAGGATAACACATGCTAATTAGCAAAGAAATTTCCCATTGTTGGTTTTGATGGTAGTGGATAGAACTTCTAGATAGATAGGCTGATTGTTAGAAGCATATGAAAGTAGAAAAAGGGGGCAATTTCTTTGGTAACTCATCACAAAAAACCATGTCTTCAAATTTGGGCTTCTTGCTACTCATCGGTTTAGAGGATGCAGTGTCGTCATCCCTTTCTTGATTATGTCTCTTGCTCGATTCAGAAGTAGATATCTCTTTGGATATTATCTCCATAGTTCCCAATTTTTGCACTATGGAGCTTGTAGGGTTGCCAGAGAAGAAGGAAGAATGCTCTTCCAAAGGGATCCTCATCTTGCTCATCATCTTGTAGGAGGCGGTTGATTTCCTCTTCAATGAACTCATCATTGTCATTTGGGTTGATTTTGGGCGGGTCTTCAGTGAAATCTTCATCAAAAAGATCATCTTCTTCATAGTTGAGATCGTCAAAGTTGTCTTGATCATCCAAGAATTCCTCATTGTTGAGAATAGAGCTCTCAAGAGGGAGATAAGTCACCTCTCCATCCTATAATGGCACATTAATTATTTGGGTTTAAGACTACAACCTTCAAGCAATTAAGTTGGGCTTAGAGTAGGACGATCATCTGCTTTTACTACTCCATCCTCAGTAGCTTCAAGAATGGGAGCAATATTTCCATCCACCATTTCAGGAAGCTCACTCAAGGTAGGAGTATGGTCCACAAGAACCAAGCGGGCTTCATCAAGATGGGTTTGAGCATCTTTTTCCATGATGGAAGTTTGCTCTTCTATGGAAGTTGGGATATACTTTTCCTTGTAGAAGAAGTTTCCTTAGACCTCATTGGACTCCTCAGATTGATACACGATAAAGATACTACTCTCGTTGGAGAGGAAATGATTATTGGTCTTGGGGTTCTTGACGAGGTTTGAACCTCGAATGACTGTCCGACGTTGAAAAAAGTTCCAACTTTGCTTGCTCTTGCGCGACACTCGAGAAACCAACCCTTGTTTTGTGTTTTTGGGTAATTTTTTGATGTAACGAAGAAGAAAAACAAATGATATCGAATGAAAGATAAACTGAATTTTATTGTAACTATAAGGGATAAGAAATTGAAAGATCGAGGATACAACACACCAAGGTAATTTCAAGGAGGATTCGAGTCTCTTAGGATATAACGCACGTAAATAGAAACAAATGTTAAGTTCGGATACAACTCACGGAACACATTTTGATATAACACGGATTTGCATATATACCCCAAATGAATTAGTGAGTTGCATATATATCACTTTGACTTTTTTTTTTGCATATATACACCAAATGGGGTATTTTTGCAAAATATTAAAGTTTTTCTTTTAATTCAGAAATGAAGTAAAATAAAAAAAAGGCATGAAAAGAAAAAGGAAACAAAAAGCCCAAAATAGTAAAATAATATTTTTTGCAATTTCCCTCTAAAACCCCAAAATATTTCCCGCCCCCTTCTTCATCTCTCTCGCCCACTTCCCGCCCACTTCCCGCCCATCCCGGCTTCATCCATCCCGCCGGCCGGTACATGAACAGTTGAAAGTGAAAGATGCAAACCCATCCTCCCTCCCCTCCCTCTCCCTTCCATTCTGCACACGTCCTTGTAACTGTTAAACAAGATGCGATGAACTGGTAGTAGTTATATTCACAATTTTTTTTCCATGGCGAACTGTGCTAGAGTTTAAAAGGAATGGCGATGTATCTCCATGGCGATGTAAACAGGAATGACGATGTATCTCCATGGTGAACTGTGCAACTGTTAAAAAGGAATGGTGATGGGCGAGAGAAGGGTTGAACCTCAGCATATGAACCCGAAGAACTGTTGAACTCAGCAGATTGTTTCAGAAGCAGTTTTCCAGGTTAGGGGTAGGGCTAAATTATGTAAAAGCAAATATTCAGAAGGGAGCAAATGTAAAACCCAAGTGAAGAGATGAAGTGGTAATTTTCTGAAGTAAAGAAATGATTCTAGTCTGGATGAACTGGTAGTTATATTGACAAGGTTTTTTTCCTGCTATAATAGATAGATCTTGTCGGACTTAGTAAAACAATTGTCATACTTAGTAATAAAAATGTCATAACTACACCGTTTAAATTGGATATATGTCATACCAAATATCACAGAATAATGTCATAATTAATAACTAAAAGTTTTTAGTCATTAGTCTATATTACATGCTTGTCTATTGCCTAATTTGGGTAGGACGTGTGACATCTGGCTGAATAGTTGTTCTCAGAAGCTGGATAGTTCATCTAAATACAAGATGTCTTAATTAGATCTCCCGTTCCTGATGCTCTGCTTCTTTGACAATTTTACTTTACATAGATATTAATTGCACTTCATCTCACCAATCTACTTTAAAGATATCTTAATTAGAAAATGCTCCATGTTTGAGTATTTTTAGGTACAGAGGAGGCACTTGTAGTGCTGGTGATTTCCAAAGCGTGACATTTTAAATTGTTATTGTGACATACTATTTATACTATTTTCACAGTGTAATAATGTATGATTGACAAATATGACCGTATTCAGACTGATTTACTTTGCAAAGATCTTACTTTATGGAGATAGTAATGGCACTTCATCTACCCCATCTCATTGGAGTGTGTGTTGTTTACCCATCTCTTTCTACTCTTCATCTATTTCCTCTCCTTAGAGCAGCTCGTGTGGTTGTGTTCTTTTCCTGTGGACTCACAAATTTCTGTTGGATTTTAATTGAGTGGCAAATAGGTATGGACGATGAATACTCCACCATTGGAGACAAAGGAGAGGTTGGCTTCATCGATGTTCCTTCAGTCACAACATCATCGCCAACTGAGGAGGGTCCTGTCATGGTGTCTGTGCCGTTTCCATTCGTTGGAGGAAAGCCTCAATCGGTTCCTGTGAACGAGGTTGCTGTGGCGTCATTCACCATAGAAAACACCACAGATGAATATATTTTACTTTGGGGTGTGAAGATTTATGCTTCAAATCCTGAAGATTCATTTGTGTTGTCATTGATGAAACCTCCATCTGGCCAGCCAGATGACATACCCGAGGAAGATTTTGTCCCTTGTTTTGATATGGAGGAACGAAATTTGAACCCACATGGTAGCTTGACTATATGGATGTCTTGTGTGCCCAAGGAGATTGGCCTTTTCACATCTATACTGCATATCCAAACTGATCAGGGGATTATTGAACGACTTGTCTTCCTCTTGGCTGAAGATGAGGTATCCAAAGCTTTGGCACCTCAGAGACCATATAACATACCAACACAGATCAGGAAAGCGATAGAGTTTGAGGAAATCCTTGAAGTGGTCTTACAAGGCTTAACAGAGGAAAATTATGTGTCGTATTTCAATGAGTTGTTAGGGATGGAGGAACTTCTGATTATGGTAAGTGTTATGTTTTCTATGTATGGGGGTTGGGGGACTGAGGGGATAGCTAAATGGCATCGTTCTGTCGTAGTACCAAGTTGTTGAATGATTTTTTTTATATTTGTTTACAGGAGTATGTCAAAGCTTATAATATGAAGTTTGTTACTTTGAGACAAATGTATAATGTCAGGCTTGTAGCACTTAAAGTGCCAGGAGTAGGTGAAAGAAGGCCCTCAGTTGTCAGTGGAGATGTGGTGAATGTTTATGGAGAATATTCTGTCCATCAGGTATGTTAATAATGTTAGATATCTTATGTTTTTTGTCAAAGTGTAATATACTATTGTCGGTATGAATTATGAAATTGCACGAATTATCGTTGTCAATGTTATGTTCTCATGTTGAACTTGCTAATGTTCTTTGAACAGGGCTTGATCGACCGTGTTGAGGCTGATGAATTATTATTGCAATTTAATGATGAATTTTACCAAAGGCATATAGATAGCAATGCGTATGAAATCTGTTTTGTGTTCAACGGGACAAATTTCCGTAAGCTTCATGAAGCCATTCTATCTGCAGAGGCATTACATGAAAACTTCCTCTTTCCCCATGAGTATCAGTAAGCGGCGTCCTATTCGTAATTGTTAAAACGAAACAGTTGGTTGAGCAACCAATGGATATCCTGTACCATATCAGCCGATGGCCTCCAGTTTTGGGTCCTCCCGCCTTGGTAGACATGGCTTGAAATCCTGGCATTTTGTCCCCTTGAAGGGATGAGTCTCCCACCGGTATGGACAGTTGTGTAAACCATGTGATCGTTAAGGCCCCATTCATAGTCGTTAGGCTCATAAGCCATGGAAACAAACGAAACAAGAGAAGGGAAATTAGAGTTTTTAGGGTGAGGAAGTGGAAGAAGTTTTGGAGCGGATTGTGGATGAGGAAATATGGTTTCGTATGAGGGGGTATATAAAGAGGTTTTTGGGTTGGTGGCGGTTAGGGTTACATTTATGAGGGTGCTTAATTTAATTAATTGGGTTAATATCCTGTCACTGATTGACGGAAGTTGGTGGACAATTAATGATAATTTCATGACAATTGACTAATTTTTTATTGTCAGTCAATGGCATTGGGGGGCAGTTAATGATAATTTCACGACGGTTGACAAGATTGACAGGATACAGAAACAGTTGGTATGCAATCTAAACAAGTTGAAGTAGTCATAACATTGTATGTAATCCAAATATCCAATCCAAATATCCAAATAACATTGCATGTAATCTAAATGATGCACTTCGTTAGGCTCGACCTCCAGACCCCGTCAAACACGTTGTGAGCCATGTTGCTCCTGAAGCCGCCAATAAATTTGTCTGCCACAACGTCCAGATTTTTCCAACCAGCACTTAGCAACTCCATGTGTTTCAGAGTGTATATCCCACAGTCATGACTACGAACACAATATGCACTTTGTTACTCAGATGAAGTATGTAATAAAATTCGTAAGGGGATTGATATTTCGACTTACCCACGCTTGTTCTGCTTCAGTCCTTGAATTCTCTCAAATTTAATCTCTTGAGTACCCCGATGTTCAAATTTCTTGGCAAGCGGGGGGTACTGTGTCATGAAGTGAGGAAGAAACCGACAAATCCCATGCACCCAGTTCTCTATGGCCAAGTTAGGGTTCAAATCCACATTACAATCATATACATTTGCCTGCCATTGCTGCAGATCGATATCAACAGCCACCCAATGATTGTTATCGATGTTGAGGGGGAAATAAATGAAGTCCAGATCATCCCAATTGGACCCATAAGGTTTAGGCCGATCTCCCCTAAAGTATGCGAGTGCACGTTCAGATGCAGGTGGAACAGCGCAGTCATTTTTGATATAGTCTCTATATGCATTCATATAATCAGCAGTCCAGAAAACGTCCAATATTGTGGCCTTGCTTTTAACTTCGGACTCCAAAAGCGCCTTACGGATATAACAACAAACTTCATCGATTTGCTTCAAAAAAATATAATTCATTCTGTCAGGCATTGCAATAAATCCCAACAGTAAACTAAGTTGACATCATAATTAAATAGCTTACACCATCTTCCAGCCAAGCTTTTGGTTCCAGTAGTAGGCCAAACCAGTCCTTGTCCATCTCTTCACCACACAGTCCAACTATTGGCTTAGAGCTGAAAAACAAAGAAGGCGTAATTCAATCCATGAAAGATAGTTGAACATTATTAAATTCGTGAGATACTAACCTTTCATCATTCATCCATTCTAGCAAAGCAGTCATCTCCTTCACCTGTGAATTCTTGGTTATCTTCTTCACAATTTCCCCTTTTTCTCATCTGTGTAAGGTGTTAGTTTTTTAGCGGATGGCTTCACCATACGACTAGGAAGAACCCTCCTCGGTTGGAGATGCTGCTCTCGTTTATTTCTGGGTTTCGCCTTCTTGGATGCAGCAACCACAGCGGCTAGCACTGAAAGAGGTTCATCTCTTCCCTCTACCTCAGCTTGGGTAGCCTCCGGTGCTCCTTCAATGTCGTTAGTAAAATCCTGCTCCTGGTCCTTTTCACCAACGCCAACATTTTCATTTATGTCTTTTACAAGGGCCATAACACCATACGCACCCTCAAGATCATTATTAGCCTCAATGGAATTATCAAAATCCTGCAATCATAATAACCATGTCATGCATGCGTACAAATCTTGTCACCATGCCAGCCTTTTCTTGTAAAACATAAAAACTCACACACTAGAAATCTTGTCAATTCGTACAAATAATAATGTCATAGTAGTGATGAAAATTTGATAATTTTCATACCTCTTTTCCTTCAGCCTTTACCTTCTCCACCACAGCCTCCTGAACCTCAGCCTCGCTCCATCTTTTCCTTGCTTCCCCTTCCCCTTCTTTTTCAAACTCTTCATTTCTTCCTTCACAATTTTATCAAAATGCGGGTCATCAAATTCAACAACATAGTAGCAGTCGGACAGCTTATCCACCTCATCCTCATCGGGAATAAGAATGGGCTTAACCATATGTGTAGGATCAACCAAAGACAACTCCAACACTCCACGTTCAGGGGCGTCATCTGAAAACCAACGAAGACCTCGAGGCATTGCAGATTCACTCAACTTTGATGCAAATTGGAGACCAAATGTTGGCACAGCTTCCCATACCCATATCTATAATAACAAGTGGTTTGAGAATTAGCAAATTAAGATACATTATTTCATTTTATCCTGTCACCCTATAATTTAGATCAGGTCCCCCTAAAACAATCTGGAATGCAAATAAAAGTATGTTGGAATACTACTATATAGTGTCAATCAAACAAGAAAAACTTCCTGCATATTCACCATTATCTTGTCGCCCTGTACTCAAATATCTTGTCATAGTATAGAATAAAGTATACTACTATGCTGCAAATAAAACACATTCAGTAATTCATATTTCAACCATTACAAATTTAGATCAAGTCACCCTAAAACAATCTGGAATGCAAATAAAAGTATGTTGGAATACTACTATATAGTGTCAATCAAACAAGAAAAACTTCCTGCATATTCACCACGATCCTGTCACCCAGTACTCAAATATCCTGTCATAGTATAGTATAAAGTATACTATTATGCTGCAAATAAAACACATTCAGTAATTCATATTTCAACCATTACAAATTTAGATCGGGTCACCCTAAAACAATCTGGAATGCAAATAAAAGTATGTTGGAATACTACTATGTAGTGTCAATCAAACAAGAAAAATTTTCTGCATATTCACCATTATCCTGTCGCCCTGTACTCAAATATCCTGTCATAGTATAGCATAAAGTATACTACTATGCTGCAAATAAAACACATTCAGTAATTCATATTTCAACCATTACAAATTTAGATCAGGTCACCCTAAAACAATCTGGAATACAAATAAAAGTATGTTGGAATACTACTATGTAGTGTCAATCAAACAAGAAAAACTTCCTGCATATTCACCATTATCCTGTCGCCCTGTACTCAAATATTATGTCATAGTATAGCATAAAGTATACTACTATGCTGCAAATAAAACACATTTAGTAATTCATATTTCAACCATTATAGATTTAGATCAGGTCACCCTAAAACAATCTGGAATGCAAATAAAAGTATGTTGGAATACTACTATGTAGTGTCAATCAAACAAGAAAAACTTCCTGCATATTCACCACGATCCTGTCACCCAGTACTCAAATATCCTGTCATAGTATAGCATAAAGTAATTAATATTTGAAGCAATAAAACTACCTGGAACACAACTGACATGCCTTGAATGGAACATGGAATTCTTGGTGTGTCGGAGAGTAGCTTTGCCTTCTCTACTGTTTGCATCCTTTTGGCCAATGATGTGGTCAATGACTTGTGAAGCTCTTCATAAGCAACCCTTCTCCATGGATAATCCCAAAAGTAATCCATATTCTCCAGCAGCCTAACATGCAGCGGCTTCACTAGCCTTTTCTTATCCCCTCCCAGCAACAGACCTTCAACTATCAACAACAGTGCCAATTTCATTTTGTAGTTGTCCAATTCACGATGTTCTTTAAATCTGTTGTAAACATCTTGTATGGTCGTCTTAGGACCACCGGGACTACCAAAAAAACGCTCCATTACTAGCCCGTCTGCTTTAGTATCCACAAATGGAAGTTCACCACAATTCAGTCCAGTTATGAGAGAGAACTCCTTAATCGAAAACCTCAACTCTTTTCCTGCCACCTCATACCAAGACTCCCACTTTTTTTTTGTTTCAAGTTGCTTAAATAGAACTGCATGCAATGTCTGTGAAGAAAATGATACCTGCTGCAACATTTTCAAAACTTTTCCAAACGGGCCATCCAAAACACGTTGCCAATCCACATGTGTCAACTTGTTTTCAATCTCACGAACAAAGTGCACCCTACAGTTGATGTTAATTCTGCCGTAGAAAGTTTTACCTCTGAAATAACTGTACCTAATCTGCAAGCCAAATGAAAATAACCATAAACAAACGCAATCGAACCATTTCAGAAGCCTCAGACGACAGATAAAAAAACATAAAACCCTAAAAAAACACTCCTGATACAAAGTAAACCATTTCAGATGGGTGACAGGACAATTGAAAAATTACACTAAGCCCTAAACAAAACAATTTAGATAACTTACATCCTCTTTAAAGATTAAGGGTTTTTCTAAGCACCTAACTCAACTCAACATACCCAGATGTACAGATCACACGAGAAGACAAGGAAGTTGTAAGAGTAAGAGAGCTATAATGTCAGGAAAATAACAACATTAGAATTTCAAAACACAACATAATCTGACATTCATGACAATCAAATTAATCATTTCAACAATAACACTATACGATGTGACAAATATTTCATCAACGCTGACAAGAAATGTTCATACAATGGTAATTCCTGCAATTGTGACAAAAACAAACATAATCTGACATTCTCATTTTACAAACACGGATTTCACAGGTTGATACAATTCGTTGCATTCAACCTCACTTCCTCACTTCATTTCAGCTCAAACAACAGTGAATCAACCCTAAAAACCAAATGAACAACAATGGAGCAACCCTAAAATGGCTTTAAATGACTTAAACTCTGAAAAACTTGACATACCTACCTCGAACAACAAGGCTCGAAGGAGATAGACAGAAGAGGCAGATGAATCGGAATCGCGACAGAATCGCAAGAGCCTTAAGCGGAATCGCAAGGGCCTTACTCGAAGCTCAAGCGGCGATGAAGGGATTAAGCTACCTCGAACGGTGAAGAAGGGTTTAAGCTACCTCGAACGGTGAAGAAGGGTTTCAAGCAAACAAACCTGGAAGAGAAAGCTTCACGCCGGAATCGGTGAATCTCGCCGAAAAAAATAAATCTAGATTCCGCCGGCGAAGAGGAAACCTCTGGGAGAGAAAAGGAAAAGGAAATGATTTGGGTTTTTTTTACTTGTAGCAAATTTTTCACATTTCATTTTGGAATTCAAAATGATTTGGGGTTTCATTTTTTTTTCCAATTAAAATAGTGCCATGTCAGAATTTCTTTTCGAAAAGAAAAGGAAAAGTCAGATTTTCATTTAACTTTTTATTTGTGCGGTATAATTGCAAAAAACAAGGGAAAAAAAAGTCTTTGGGGTAGATTTGCAAAAATCAAAAGGGGTAGGGTAGTTTTGCAAAGCCTATATGAAAATGGGGTATTGGGTGCTATTTCCCTTGATATAACTCACCAAACAAGGGATTCTCTCCTAAAACAGTATCAAGAATTGTCTCCACTTCAAGCATATCTTAAATTGAAATTAATGTAAGCTAGGTCAAATAGAAAGGGAAAAGCAAGCAAATGGGCTCTTGGTGCTCCATGCATTAACTTGGAGATAGATCATTCATTGAGGTGCATGCATGTATTACCTTGATGACAATTGATCTTCATGAATGGACGACCCTTATCATAGCCAAAGCAACTCATGGGCTGAAATCTATGTAGTCATATATAGTTACCACCCTTGTTTCTCGAATGATACTCGATTAACGGTATATTACTACTATACTTCCACTGAAACGAAAGAAAATGCATGATTCAAGAAACGATTCCAACGAACCGAGTCTTATGGAAATTATATGCATTTGTTTGGGAGCATTAATAATTATCAAGATTTTAAAAATGACTCCTTTGACAATTTGGGTCCTCAACCAAACTCACCGCATAATGCGAATCCAGATTGGAAATGGTACATACTTCAGACAGGAGCCAGAGCGGTTTCCACGTTGTACTTTTTGCCTGAAGTATCGTAATTATGTGCATAAAGGTACTTATCTTATTTAATTCCAAAACGTGCATTTACATTATAGTTTTAATCCACACTAATCTCGAAACAAGATATACCATGGGACGAATCTCGAATAAAAGCGCTAGCTAAGTGCACCACAACTTATATTCGAATAAGGGTAGTTCATGACCAAAAGTATTAGGACAATAATCCTCCTAATACCAAGTTATAAAGAAACGGCTAAACCTCGTGAGGTATATAGCGTTCCTACGAATACTCATGCTAACTAAGCATACAAGTCCACACCAAAGTTGAACTAGCACCCTATAACAATAATAATAATAATAATAATAATAATAATAATAATATAAGGGTCGTCACTAGCAATATATACAACCTAGTATATAATTCATATTTATCCACACCATATATCACACAAGTTTCCAACCACAAACTAAGAATATTTATCCCAACTTAATTAAAACAATTGATTAATTGTCAATTAAGAAAAATATGGAATAAATTGCAAGAGCGAGCCATCACTAGTAATAAATTATAATTAAATAATTTATTCAATATAATAGAAATTGAACAATACTTGCCTCAGATTCTAACTGAATTTATTTAAGTCTAAATAAATCAATTATCGAAGCTACATGATATATGATACTATAAATCCCTTAGACATATTTTCTAAATAATCATAGCATAAATAAATAAATAAATTTAATTTATTTATCACCTTATATAACCCAACATGTTATCTAATTGTAATGTTACATATTAACAAGTTACAACCTAAGATAATATCATAAAATATGTTTAAATTAATTTTAACACTCATAAAAGTAAATCAACTCAATATATATCTAATTAACCCAAATTATTATTACTAATCTTGATTAATTAGAAAAAATAAATAAAATCAGAAGTGAAGGTTTACCGAGATGGTTGGAACCATACCTCATCGAAGAATGGCTCGATTCGAACTCTCTTGACCATCAACTCGCTCGTGGTTGGTGTCGTTGGATTCTTGACTTCAAGACGGAGATTTTGATACTTGAATCGTAACTGGAGATTCCCTAACGAAGGAGAATTTTACACTGGAAGCTCACGACTTTTTCTGTAAACAACCGAAACCTAATTCTCAAAATTGGATGAAATTCTACCATGGGTGAGAGGATGTTTATAGGGGAATTAAAGCTCTTGAAGATAGCGTTCAGATCCCATAAATTTCGGCTCAAACGAATCTCAAACGAGATCGAATTTTGATTTATATCCGAAAATAAGTTTACCGGGCTGTTTATCTTTAAGGATGAAATTATATTTATTGGGGTGGTTAAAAATCCGGATTTTAGTGGGATAGGGTTCGGGATTAACATATCTTTAAAGCCCATGGGTTAATTGAAAGAAATTGGGCGAAAATTTGGGACAAAACCTCCATGGAAGTGGAGCTTCAGTCGGCTGGTTCTAGGAGGAAAAAGACCGACACGGCACACCCTCTATTGGCTTAATTGCACATTTTGTCCAACTTTTCAAGTTGTGGCAAATATGCCCTTAATTCACTTTTCAGAAATTACAAAAATTGCCCAAACTTATATATAACCTTACCCAAAGTTTACATATACATTCTAACCCAAATTTATGATGAATCAAATTTTAAATTAAGTTAATTCTAAGCTTATGCTACGTTCTATCATAATTAAACCTTATCTTACTTAACATTTTGCTATCCTTAATTTGATTACTGTATGTTAACTTGATAAATTTTATTTAAATTTATATTAACATAAGTTAACATAATTTAAATAAGTCATGACTTAAGGAGATAACATACTTAGGTCAGGAATTATTTCATCCCTTCTTGGAATAACATAATAATTCTTATAACCTTTATTACAATATTCAAAATTCCAAAACTACATTCATGGTTATACTTATTTATTTATTTCTACACTATATTATTATAACCCATTTGATAATTTGTACAAAAATTATCTTAACATAAAATTTGAACTTAAGTTAATGAAAATTTAAATTATTTATCTATAAAGAATAACATAAATTTCATGACTTTTATTATTATCAAAATAAAATTACCATATTGTCATTCTAATTTAAGTGGGATATTACAATACTACCCCCTTAAAAATAGTTTCGTCCGTGAAACTAGCGCTTAATAGGATACGAAACGACCACACTTGTCCCAACAAACTATTTCATTATTTTTATGAATCCAATCAGTTCTTAACAATACACGACTTGTATTGTATTGGCACTCATGGATTTCCGCATTGACGCAGAACACGAAATGAATAATGAATCTAGTAATTTCTAAAATAAGAAAGTACTATTATTATTTGAAATAAATTGACTTGAAGTCAACTAAAGAAATGTCAAACGAACAAATTACTCAACTACGGAGACTCTAGACACACATGTCATAGCTCCTTATTCTTAGAAAGACTTAAAAGACATAACTAATTATTCGGGGGTGTCCTGTTCGTCGGACTGTCACATTACGAAGAGTTGTTACCCCTAACTAGAAGATCCGATAGTCGCCTTGCCTTTATTCTGAGCAACAGACTGATCAGAAGCGGACACTTCTGGCATTGGGTTTGGTCTATTATTGGCAGTAGATGCCTGATATGGTTGTGTCTGATATGGTTCTGAGCAACAGACTGATCCGATGTGTCCTTCATTTCCACAAGCATAGCATACTCGGTTCTCTTATTTGGCAACTGAAACTCTTATGCCCGACTTCACAATAGTTGTGGCATTGAATAGTACCACTACTCCATCCTGAGCCTTTGGTGGAATTAGACTGAGTTGTTCTGGTCTTGGAACGACCATACTTCTCAAACTTGGTAGGCGATGTTGGCCGCTTAAATCCATTAAACTTTCGACCCTATTGCCCACCTTTTGCCTTATTCTTTTCCTCTAGTTCCTGGTGGATTCATCCAATGTAACCACTATTTTGTATGTTGCATCCACATACTGATCCAAAGAAGAGTAGTCGTGACGCATCATTAGAGGCTTGATGTCTGGGCTCATCCATCCATAGAAGTACCAAATCTTATGCTCCTTAGAGTGCACCTCATAACCAGCATAATGTAGCAAATGATTGAACTTTGCATCTAGCTCGGTCACCTTTAATCCCTTAGTCTCTAAGTAGAGGAATTCTTTCAGTTTCTCTTCTCTCATAGAGCGAGAGAAGAATCAATCAGTGAGTTTGCTTTGAACATTGCCCAATTCAGATTCGGGTGGTCATCCAATCCAGTCCCTTCCCACCACTCACTAGCTCTGTCATTCAAATGCAACGAAGATATGTGCACCTGTTCAGCCTCGGTGCAGACAACGTTTCAAAATAGCCTCTCCATGTGAGAGAACCAATAGGCAACCTTGACTGGTTCCCCGATTCCATTGTAGCTATTCGGGCGCATTGAATTGATCATCTTCAACGCTCGGTTTTAGTTCCCTCTATTTCCCTCAGGATGAACTGGAGGTACCTAGTCTTCATGTTCTCCAATATCAGCTGCAACTTGAGAAACGGGAGCCGTTTGAGTTTGCGGTACTCCTCGGGTTGTCATTATCTCAACAATTTGCCTCACTATCTGTCTTGTGATAGCAGCATCCAACACAATCGGGGCATGAGGTGGATTAAGTGGAACTTCCTCCTTAACTTGAGGATCCACGTTCATGTCGGACATTTGCTCGCGGTAGCGGGTTATTGTTATGCGAGGCAGATCCAGCGTCATCCCCTTGTTGAGCAGCACTTCTTAGTTGGATTTGGGAAGCATTATTGGGACCTTCATTGGCCACTCGGTTGGAAGATCTAGTATTCACCATCTGTTGATGAACCATATTGCCAAATTAGAATTTTCTAACTTGTGTCATAATAACTTTGTTATGATAGGAAGTAAATGGGACCAAACTAATAGTTCATATTAGTTTGACTGACCCACCACAATTATTCTTAAGACGATATTATCCTCTTACATGAGGACAATGTAAATAGGAGAAATGTAAACATATGTGACATAAATCCTAAGAATAGGAGTTATTCTTATGAATGAACCTAAGGAATTAGTAACTGGATCGAAGCTTGCATAAGTTTGAAAACCACACGTTATTAATTCTTATAAATCATACTTTCGACCTTATTTATTAAACTTAATAAAATAAATATTTATATAGTTAGCTTCTTAAATAATGACATTATCGTTTCTTTATATACCCTTTACCAAAACCCAAAACCACACTTTTAAATTATAAAATAACTTAGTTTTCAACCCTTTATACCACCCTTGTTATAAAACAACTATAAAAATAATATTAGTGTTTTAATAACTAAACTATTACTTATAAAAATTTCTAAACTCTAAGCAATTTTTAAACCTTAAATTTATAAAACTAACAATTTAATACTCGAAAATTCCGTTATAAAAAAGTAATTAGAAAATAGTTTTGAAAATAATTTTGAAAATTCTCACACCTAACAAGAGGCCAAGAATCTTAAATCCATAGCTTTGATACCATAATTGTAACACCACCGACCTATGTCGGTAGTGCCACACGCCAGTGACATCAGACTTAAGTCCAAAGTCACCGTCGGCTTTAATCTGAACATTAATGCTTAAATATAATGATTACAAAGAGTAAATAGCGAAAGACTTGAAATAAATACTTTATCTTTATTAAAACTCCTCTCGTACATTGAGAAGGCTAGTTTTACAAAACAATATGAAATTACAATGGAAGACTTCATATTAACCCTATATACGTGACTACATGATCTATATATTATAACCTATTACATTTATTAAGGAAATTAAATCAAGACTAAACAACTACATAATATTACTTTGAAACACAACTTCAACTGCAAGCCTTTGTCTTTGTTTGTTACATCAGAATAGTCTCATACCAACGAGTGATGTGTCGTATGAGATGGATGACACCGGCCAACCATGTAATGAAAAGGAACGGTTGGTTAGTCTAATGAAAGACTACACAAGGGTGTGAAAGAAAAGGTTCTATGTAGTTGTATATAGTTACTACCCTTGATTCTCGAATGATACTCGATAAACAATATATAACTACTATACTTCCGCTGAAACGAAAGAAAAGGCATGATTCAAGAGAAGACTCCAACGAACTGAGTCTTATGGGAATTATATGCATTTTTTGGGAACATTAATAATTATCACACAAGATTTTAAAAACGACTCCTTTGACTATTTGGGTCCTAAACCAACCTCACCGCATAATGCGAATCCATATTGGAAAAGGGAATTACTTTAGACAGGAGCCCGAGCGGTTTCCACGTTGTACTTCTCGCCTGAAGTATATAACTTATGTCCATAAAAGAACTTATCTTATTTAATTCCAAAATGTGCATTTATGTCCTCCTAATACCATGAGATATATCATGAGACGAAAAGTATTAGGGCAATAATCCTCCTAATACCAAGTTATAAAGAAACGGTTAAACCTCGCGAGGTATATAGCGTTCCTACGAATAATTGTGCTAACTAAGCATACAAGTCCACACCAAATTTGAACTAACACCCTATAACAATAACAATAATATATATAAGGGCCGTCACTAGCAATATATACAACCTAGTATATAATTCATATTTATCCATACCATATATCACACAAGTTCCCAACCAAAAACTAAGAATATTTATCCCAACTTAATTAAAACAATTGATTAATTGTCAATTAAGAAAAGTAAGGAATAAGTTGCAAGAGCGAGCCGCCACTTGCCTCGGGTTACGATATAGATCGAACGACATAATGGAAACAATTGCCTTTAAACACCGAATTGGACTCATGCTTCAATTTCGTTCACAGAAGCGATTCTGAGACGTACCTAATTCACACAGAAATAAATTATAATTAGGTAATTTATTCAATAATAGAAATTGAACAATACTCGTGCTAACTAAGTGGGATATTACACTTGTTTGACGGTGCGGGTTTCCGGATTACATCAGTTCTTTTCCTTTGTGTGTTTCATATGAGTTTTCTTGTTGCTGACTTTCTCCCACTCAGAGGAGACAAGGGAAGGGTTTAGGGATATTTTATTTGTGTTTCCAGGATTTGTGGTTGCTTTTTTTAATGTGATTTGAAGTTTGGGTGTGTTGTACTGCCTCAAAGGACAAACATTGAACAAGTGAAGAGGGTCACCATAGTTACCACAAACCTCTGGAAAATCTTCAAACCATACGGAATGTGTTTTCATCTCCCCATTTTCATCAGGTTTAAGAATAACATTACTCACAGTTTTTCCAAAATCAATGTTGATGAAAATTCTGGCAAACTTTGTCCATTTCCTCTTTTCAGGGTTCGGGTTGAGTTTGAGGAGGTGACCAACCTTATCTTCTTCTATGATAGCCTTGATAGCATCATAGTTGCAATGCTCAGATAGTAGATCAACCACATATCTAGTTTAGAGATTGATTCAGTTTCTGGTTTAAAAGTAGAAGACCATGGTTTGAGCAATAGGAGTTGGCCAAAGATATTGTAATGTGTACCCTCCCAAATGCTTTGCTGATCAAGGGGGTTGGAGAACTTAATCTCAAACTACCCATATTGACTCTCAACAAAGTCAGCCTCATCTTTGATGTTTCTCCATTCATGCTTGAGTTTACTGGTGACTCTAGATATATCAATCTTGTTACCGGTAACAAAAGCAAGTACTGTAGTATTTTTGTGTCATTTGGACCTCCTCTCTGACTTTAGAAAGACGGTCAAGGTAAGATGAGACCTCAAGCTTCATCTTACCTCTTTCGCAAATGGATTAATTTTGGGAGGGTTAGGTGGTGTGGTACTCGAGGTACCTTTGTTTTGAACCATATTGTTTTTCTTGAGGTCGGTTTCAAACTCAGATTCCCCAATTCAGGGGCACCCCTTTTTTTATTTTTTTAAACAAAACCCGAATTAACCTGGTGGAACTGGCGGTTCTGGCGCCCAAAACCGATTGTTCCACCTTCTTTTGCATTTTTATTTTTTTTATATTTCCGGAGCCGAAACCAGGAGAACCGGACAAGGCTGATTTCGGTCCCGATTTCATGCAACCGGAACCATGTCTACCGGCCGATCTTTGACGTTGACCGACCAATTCTTTTTAATTATTGTTTATATATTGTGTTTATTTTACAGGCCATTTTTTTAGGAACTATTGTTTAATTAAGAATTTTGAAATGAACATCACATTATATGCAAATTCACATCAGGTTATATCCAAATGCACACCCCGTTATAATGAAATGCACATATAGTTAAAAATGCATATCTATAACCTAAATCCACATATAACCCAAAATGTGCTTTTGTGATCTACACTATGTACATTTGGAGTGTATCATGTGTGCATTTCTAAGACAAATATAAGTTGGTCGAGAGTAGGAGTCTTTGGTGAATTATATATGCTTTTGTATTATACACTATATGCATTTTAAGTGTACATTGTGTTCAGTTGGAGTATAATATATGTTCATTCATTAAATTTAATTGAACATCTCACAAAATTCAAATGCACATCACATTATATCCAAAAGCACATCACATTATGTCCAAATGCGTACCACGTTATAACCAATTGCACATATAGTGAAAAATGCACATTTAATACAACCAAAATGCACGTATGATGTGACCCTGCCTCCCATGACGGCCCAAGACGAGGAAGATGCCATGAGCCTACGCTCAGAGGGCCTAGTGACAAGGTCTAGGTCTAAAGCCATTTCTGCCACCGTCGCGTCACTTGTCGCACGCGCCATCAACTGGCATCAAAGCCCAACAGTCTTGTAAGTCACAAACTCAAGTTTGCATTTTGTTCACAATTTTTCTTGACCCCCATCGTTTGCTTTCATAAAGATCTCGCGAGAAAAGAAGAGAAAAACCAGAATTTCCATCTTTGCAACACCTTCGGTTTCTACAAGATCCTATCTTGGCCGGATTTTTTTTCCTTGTTCCCTAAGTTTTGGTGTGTTAGGTAATTTGTTATCTTGCATGCTAGAATATTTTGTTTCCTTATTTCACGCGTGGATAAAGTCTCCCTGTTTGCTAGAGTTTACTTTTTAGTTAAGTTAGCCGAATTTCCTTATATAAGATATCATATCAAATCTTATATTCTCTCTCCTATATCTAAGATCACACTTGTGATATTCTTCTTACTTGGACCGATATTATTTTTGTTTCCTTTTGCAAAATCCGAAAAGATAAAAAGATAAGATCTCGGATATTATAAAAAAAAGATATCAAAAAGATATTCAAAAAAAAAATCCAAATTTAGGTAAAGCCAAAATAAGGCAACCCTAACCCACTCTCGGTCTAAGCTCATCTTCTATCTCTCTCCGCCGTCTAGGTCAAGCTTCCTAGAAGGTACTTTCTTGCTTATTAGGTTGCTTTGTTTACATTTGTTTTTTGGTTTCAATTTGTTCTTGTTTGTTTGATTGCAACTTGCTTGATACACCATCTCTTGTCAAGCCAAGCCGCCCTCACGGCAAGCCCAAACTAGCCCTACCTACGTAAACTTTATGACTTGACTAGTGATTTGCTTGGTTGTTGTTCTTCGTTGTCTTTTGGTTCGTTTTTACTCCCATGTCTGGCCATATTGTTATAGGTACCATGACGATTGAACACGGTGAAAACCAACCTGGAGTCGACAACAACAACCCACCTCAACCACCGTTGGATCTACCCCAAGACCAACCACTGGTTGACCCCCCACAATAGGAGCCTCTCATCGCGTTATCCGAGGAGCAAAGGGAGATCCAAGCCCTTAGACAAGAGAACGCAGCTTTGAGAGCCCAACAACACAATGCACAACTCGTGCCCAACCCAAATCCCCTGAGTACAATGGACGCGCCGGCTCAACCACGAGCCACTGACGCCGGTCCATCCAAGACACGAGTCGACAAAGGCAAAGGAATCATGCCTTCGACATCTCATCATCAACCACAACTCAATCGTATGCAGAGTGTCATCGAGATTCGCTAAGGCTTCGTTTCCCACGCGGACCGCTACGTGCCCAAAGCCACAACCGTTGGCTTCGACATCGGCTCCGACTACGACCACGATGCCGAGGACACTCAAGGTGAGTATTCTGAACCATACAACTTTGATGATCGCTATGCCTCTAGGAGAACCCAGAGACGCGTACCGGACTCAGCGCCACGCGAAGGCCGCCCTCGCCAAGCTGAGCCAGTAGACGTGACGCCAAGGAGACCCAGTCGCCGACCAAGTGGGCATACGCGACGCAATGAAACCAACTTGAGGACACCAACTACCCAGCCACAGAGCCATGATGTATGCGATCACCTTCGACACCAGAGTGTTCGAACATCGCGTTACAGATCTGATGGCTACGCGTCGATCACACCCAATGTCCACGACGACTTCGACGAGTATGACGACGAAGAGATCGAGGACTCAGGTATGGTCATCCCTAATTTTTTTCACCCCCCTCTTGGAGATCCACTAGAATTGTAGGATCGCCCTTCGGATTGGATACCTCCACTGCGTCTCCAACCCCAAGAAGAATGCGTTTGTGACATTGGCGGTGAGCGTCGCGATGTTATGCAAAGAGATATTCGACGCGACAACTATGATGCCCAGCCGCGAAGACGTCAACGCGATGACGCCTACGTGCCCAGGGATGAGTATGTCCGCGAAGATCGCCAAGAACGCGATAGACGCCAGGTTGGACGCGATAGACCACATGGAGTGCGCGCCTTTGAGAACCCTCTCTACGACGTCGCGCCAAACAATGCGTTCAACCAAGCACCTGCCTAGCCTCGATTCCAATGCCACCAAGTCAAGGTAAAAATCGAGCATTTTCATGGTGAATACAACCCCTCTGTTTTTCTTGAATGGGTGCAGACTATGGAGTACACACTTCGATATTGTCGAGTGCCTCCTGAGGAGCATGTCGACGCCACGACACTTAATTTCTGAGGAGCCGCGAGAGTGTGGTGGCATCGCTTAGAGGATGATTGCGTCCGACACCAAAGGACAAGGGTCACGGAGTGGCACCAACTCGTGTACGTGATGACAAAGAAATATGTGCCTCCAGACTATAGGAATCAAATGCGAATGGAGATAGCCATGGCTCGCCAAGGGTCGATGTCTCCACTCGAGTTCTTTTCCAAGCTTGAAGACATGTATTACAAGGCCAACATCTCCGTTGCACCATCGACATTGAGGACGAAATTCTTGAGTGGCTTAAACATCAACATCCGTGATCAACTCGAGATTTTGCCCATCAAAGATTTGAACACCCTCACACATACGGCGATGCAAATTCATGCACAAATCTCTCGCCGGAAGTCTTACACTTATCCAAGTGGCCACCAAAGGTATTCTTCTAACCCTAGTGGTTTAGCTTCTACTCATGTTTGCCCTAGTGTTTCTACCACAGCCGCGTCAAGCCAAGCCCCCAAAGCAAAGCCACTGACACCAAGCATCGGGCCGTGCCAGAACATACCAAGACAGACTCTAGTGAGCACAGATCGCGCGCACGACATTGAGTGTTACAAATGTGGTGGAAGAGGCCACTATAAGAAAGATTGCCCAAATGCTCGAAACGTTTTGTTCTCCACAACCGCTGCCGGCTATGAGTCTTGTGACGACGAGGAGCAAACCCTAGAGGCCATCGATGAAGGCATCGACGAAGAGGAAGAGGCCTACGACTGTGAACCAGCTTCACTGCACGCGGGCACACCATTGAGCTTGGTGACGCGTTGTCTCCTCACAGTCAAGGAAGCAAGCTTACGCGATCAACGCGAGAACTTGTTCCACACAAGAGCTCTCGTCCAGACGGCTTCCTTGAGTGTTATTGTTGATGGAGGATCATGTGCTAATATTGTGAATGAGAAGGTCGTCACACACTTCAAGTTGCCTACGACTCCTCATCCCCAACCTTATGCCCTCCAATGGATTTCTTCAAGTCCAGGTAATACAGTATCTCGCCAATGCTTAATTTTTTTTCGATAGGGCAATACTGTGATTCTATACTTTGTGATGTCATTGCAGTGGACGCCACCCATATTTTTCTTGGGCGCCCATGGCAATTCGACGGGCGTGTGCTCCATGATGGATATTTGAACACTTATGTGTTCAATTACCACGGGAAGCGCGTCACTTTTCATCTAATGTCTCCCCATGAGATTTTGCAGGACCAGGTTGAACGCGATCGCCAGAGAGCCATAGAGACCGCGGCTACTAGGTCAAAAGAGTGTCCAGAGGCACTCCAGAGGCCAAACTCCTCCAAAGCTGGCAAAATGTCATCTCCTCCAGGCACTGATAAGAAGACGCACAACGCCATAGCTGGGACACCAAGTGCCCCACAGAATTCGAGTAGCGCCTCGCCATCGACAAAGTTTGTCGCGCCGTTGCCGAAGACGTCTCCTTTGCAAGGAAAGTGTGAGCAACGCGTGCTTTTAGCCAGGCCCAGTGACCTCACTGCGTGTTTGACTGGAAAAGCTCCATGTTTTCTGCTTGTGCCAACTCCATGCATCCCTGAGTCGTCGAACACCGCGTCCGTGCCGCCAGTCATCGCGACCTTGCTCGCCGTGTTCGATGATGTATTTCCTGATGAGTTGCCATAAGGTTTACCTCCACTGAGAGGCATTGAGCACCAGATTGACCTTGTACCAGGTGCTTCCTTGCCCAATCGCGCTGCATATAGAGCTGGCCCAGAAGAGACCAAAGAGCTACAGCGCCAAGTGCAAGAGTTGTTGGATCGCGGCTACGTAAGGGAATCTCTCTCCCCTTGTGTTATGCTTGTGATCCTTGTGCTCAAGAAAGATAGCACATGGAGAATGTGTGTTGATTGTCGCGCGATAAACCAGATCACCGTCAAGTATAGACATCCTATTCCACGCCTCGACGATATGCTTGATGAACTTCATGGCGCCACACTTTTCTCCAAGATAGATTTGAAGAGTGGTTATCACCAGATCAGGATAAAAGAAGGTGATGAGTGGAAGACCGCGTTCAAGACAAAGTACGGGCTCTACGAGTGGCTTGTCATGCCATTTGGGCTCACAAACGCGCCCAGCACATTCATGCGTGTGATGAACCATGTCTTGAGAACATTCCTTAGCAAGTTTGGCATCGTTTATTTCGATGACATCCTTGTGTATTCACGGAGTCTGGAAAAGCATGTCGATCACCTTCGACTTGTGCTCGAATGCCTTCGACGCGAGAGCCTGTTTGCCAATCTGGCCAAGTGCAATTTTTGCTCCGCGTCCACAAATTTTCTGGGCTACGTCGTGAGTAGTAATGGTCTACGCGTCGACGAGGCAAAGATCGCGGCCATCAAAGAGTGGCCAACTCCGACGACGCCAACACAGGTGTGAAGCTTTCTAGGCCTCGCAGGATTTTATAGGTGCTTTGTTCGAGACTTCTCTTCCATTGCCGCGCCATTGCATGAATTGACAAAGAAGGGAAGCACTGTCTTGTGGCTTGAGTCCCACGAAAAATCCTTCTCGGCTTTGAAGAGGGCCTTGTGCCAGGCACCATTGCTCCAGCTTCCCGACTTCGCCAAACACTTCGAGGTAGAGTGTGATGCCTCAGACATAGGCATTGGTGGTGTGCTACACCAAGAGAAGCGGCCCATTGCATACTTCAGTGAGAATCTCACAGGGGCCACACTAAATTACCCCACCTACGACAAAGAGTTGTATGCCCTCATACGCGTGCTAAATACATGGCAACATTACCTTTGGCTGCGTGAATTTGTCACCCATAGCGACCACGCCGCGTTGAGCTACTTGAAGAGCCAAGCCCACCTCAATCGCCGCTATGCTCGTTGGGTGAAATTTCTAGAGACATTTCCTTATGTCGTGGTCCACAAGAAAGGAAAGGAGAACATTGTCGCAGACACGTTATCTAGAAGGTATGTTCTCTTGACTCATGTACAAACTAAAGTTTTGGGTTTTGCTTTGATTAAATAATTGTATGCTAGTGATCCTTTATTTGCACCTATTTTAGAGCATTGCCTGAGATCGCGTGAGTTTGAGTCCTATTTCCTTTCTGAGGGTTATTTATACAAGGCTAGTCGCCTTTGCATCCCTAGGTCTTCCATTAGGCTCCTTTTGATTCAGGAAGCACACGAAAGTCGTGGACACTTTGGGATTAGTAAGACATTGGCCGCGTTAAGAGAACATTTCTTTTGGCCTAAGATGACCCACCAAGTGACTAGGTTTTGTAGAAGTTGTGTGACGTGCCAAAGAGCCAAAGCTAGGTCAAGCCCACACGGCCTCTACACCCCATTTCCCATTCCTAGTGCCCCCTGAGAAGATTTGTCTATGGATTTCATCACGGGTTTGCCCCTCTCTAGACGAGGTAAAGACTCTATTTTTATGGTCGTAGATAGATTTTCTAAGATGGCACATTTTATAGCTTGTAAGACAACCCATAGTGCTAGTGAGATTGTCGATCTATTCTTTGAGCATGTGGTGCGTCTTCATGGAGTCCCGCGTACAATAGTGAGTGATAGGGATTCTAAGTTCGTTGGTCATTTTTGGAGAACTCTTTGGGGTAAGCTAGGAACCAAACTCCTATTTTCCACTAGCTACCACCCCCAAACCGATGGCCAAACGGAGGTCACGAATAGAACTCTAGGAGCCCTCATTCGCACGATGCTCAAAGCCAACCCTAGGCATTGGGAGGACTTACTATCACTTGTCGAGTTTTGTTACAATAGATGCAGGCACACGGCGACCAAGTTGACACCTTTCGAAGTGGTGTATGGAATGAACCCATTGACGCCGCTTGATTTGTCGCCGCGATCACTGCGAGACCCAGTGCATGTCTCCGCCGCCAATCGCGCTGAGCACGTACAAGAGCTCCATCGAAGAACCAGCCAATTGGAGAGAAGGGCCGCGCAGTATGCATCCCAGAAGAACACTGGCAGACGCCGCGTCGTTTTTGCACTTGGGGACCTCGTCTAGGTGCACATGTGAAAAGAAAGGTTCCCCTCACGGCGTAAGCACAAATTGGCACCACGTGGAGATGACCCCTTCCGCGTGATAAAGGCCATAGGGGACAATGCCTATCAACTCGAGCTCCCACTAGATTTTGGAGTCCACGCGTCCTTCAACGTGGCGGACTTGACACC
Organism: Rheum nobile; assembly: GCA_027886185.1. NCBI lineage: Eukaryota > Viridiplantae > Streptophyta > Magnoliopsida > Caryophyllales > Polygonaceae > Rheum > Rheum nobile. Next base: position 171,990 of record WOAB01000566.1, on the reverse strand, counting down.
ATATGTTGAGCCAGAGTTTGATGATGGTGAAGCGGGGATGCTTCACAGCCAAGTGGGGGAGGGTGATGTGACCCTGCCTCCCATGACGGCCCAAGACGAGGAAGATGCCATGAGCCTACGCTCAGAGGGCCCAGTGACAAGGTCTAGGTCCAAAGCCATCTCTGCCGCCGTCGCGTCACTTGTCGCACGCGTCATTGTTGGTCAAGGAAGCCCAGACGAAAACCCAAGACTCGTCGTCCTCTCCACCATCGGCATTGAAACAACGTGTTCTTCAGAGCCAACATCGCGTGCACCCACTCGCGAGGCCATCGACCCTTAGTCGTTGTTCCTCGCGGTGTTTGTACTCATTCAACGCGTCGTTTTCATAGTTTCGAGACATTTTCTATATTTGGTATTATTGCGTATTTTAGATAGTTTCCTTCTATAGTCTTTTCTATTTTTGGGTTTGTGCCTTTTGCATGCTTGCATGGGCTAGCCCATAGGTTCATCTCGGTCCAAGCCCATTAGGTCTTGGCCGAGTTCTTTGGCTATTTAAAGCCCCCGTTGTTATTGTTATTTCCTTACGTTCAATTTTAATCAAGGTTTCAAGTAGAGTGTTTATCCTCATCCCCTTGATCGGACGTCACCCTCTATCTTCGCATCCCCATTCCCTCTGCCGCCGACGCTACGGCAAACGCTTGAACCTTCAAGCGAGTCTTCCTTCGCATCTCCCTTCAACCGCAGTCGACGCTACGACACTCGCAGTCGACGCTACGATACCAACGACTTGTCTCTTCAAGTCATCTATCCCTCATTAAATCGCTTCCGCCAACGCTATCCTTTCGCCCCAACAACCGCTTCCACCGCGTTCACCACCGCACCACCACCGTGTTCACCACCACGTTCATCATCGCGTTCATCAACGTGTTCGCCATCTTCTTCACTGATGTGACGTTCAACGTGAGTTCTCACCCAAGACTAGATCCCAAGGCACCACCTTTTGACAATTGGCTTGTCATCGGAGGCAAGAACACATCAACGTATAACCCAAAATTTATTTTGTGTTGTACACTATGTGCATTTGGAGTGTATAATATGAGTATTTCTAAGACAAATACAAGTTGGTCGAGGGTAAAAGTTTGGGTTGAACTATATGTGTTTTTTTATTGTACATTGTACCGTATGTGCATTCATTTAAATTTAATTAAACATCTTAACAAATTTAAATGCACATCACGTTAACATCACATTATATCCAAATGTTTATCACGTTTTAATCAAATGCACATCATGTTATATCTAAATGCACATCACGCTATATCTCAGAAAATCTTGATCGGTCAACGCTGAATGAACTTTGTACATTTGAATTTCTTCACTATGTGCATTTGGATTGTGCAGTATGTGTATTTTGAATTTCTAAAGAAAACCAAAGTTGGTCAAGGGATAAATGATCTCGATTAAACTTTATGTTTTTTTGTAATGTACATTATGTGCATTTGAATTGTACTACATATATGCATTTGGAATTTTTTAAAAAAGAAGTTGACTGTAGAAAAAATTGTCACCATGCCATATTGCTCCAAATGGGCCTATTTTTAATAGTTCCATTTATTTACAAAAATGGCACCATGCCATATTACTCCATCCGCCCCCATCTCTTGCGCGATCCAATGGCCGAGAACGTTTCTCACCGTTCTCGCCTATAGATCTGTTTTCACAAGAAGCGTTTCATGTATATTACAATCATAATTCTCTCTCATACGTATCACCCTGTGAAATAACTTACCTTAATTATATTTATAAAATCATATTAAAGAATTTATATTATATATCTTCTTATCTTATCTACTTATTAGATACTTATTACTAATCAAAAGCAACTACTTATTTATAACTAAACTTATTTAACATATATAGAATTGTGCATAATTGACCCGGAGCGGAAATGCCCAGTGTAGTTTGGTCTGGTTCACAATCTGTATACTTTATGAATTACATCTGGTGCGGTCCAATCCAAGAATTTTCCATTTTGAACCGAAATGGATTGATGTTTTATGTATTAATAATTCATTAGACTCTTAAAAAAATTTGTATGTATAAAAAATAAATTAGTAACAAAATATATGGTCCAATATTCCAAAAGTTATTTTAGAAAGATAGAAAAAACAATTAATTTCTATTTAAACTGAAAAAGAAAATGTAATATTGTATTAATTTTGGTCCAAGACCAAAATCGTACAGGAATGGCCCATGTCGGTATAGTACAGTCTACTCTCCAAGTATCTCAAAAATTCCAGTCCACTTGGTAGGGCATAACGTTTATTCCGACTGGTCTGAACCGGTTCACACCCCTAATAACCTATATGTGTTAGACCAAAAATAAAACAGTTACATTCCTTAAACTTATTTATAAACTAATATATAAAGCTAGGGGTGTTCAAAAACGGCCCGGACCAGAAAATCGGATCGGACCAGAAAATCGGACCGGATCGGAAAAGACCGGACCGGACCGGACCGGTGAAATTACGGTCCGGTCTCGGGTTCATGTTTTCCCATTAATCCGGGTCCGGTCCGGTTCAAACCCGGATTTTAACCGGTCTGGACCGGATTTTTAAAAAAAATAAAAATAAATTAGGAGTTTAAATGTTTTTTTATAGATATTTTTCTTAATTTAATAAGTTAGAAGTATAAATGTTTTTTATATATTTTTTTTAGATATTAAATAAGAATTTAATTTTTATTTTTTTTAAATAAGGACCGGTCCTAGACCGGACCGGATTGGACCCGCACCGGACCAAATAGGTCTGGTCCGGTCCGGTCTGCGATCCAGCATTTTGAAAAAATCCGGTCCGGTCCGGACCGGATGAACACCCCTATATAAAGCCTTATATAAAAGTCTATGTTTCAGTTATATAAAAGCTACGTTTTTTAAAAATTATATAATTAAAAAGTAAAAACGTAACTCTTTTAGTTTTCAATACTTACACATCTACAAATTGTAACATTCCATTCATTATGCAAAACTGTTAATATATATTATATAAAAAGTGAAAAAATAATGTCATATAGAGTTTGGATCATATGCGGAGCACTCTTACGGTGCGGACATGCGGAACATGCACTTTAGGGCCTTATTTGTGCACTTTAACGTCTTAAATGTGCACTTTTGTAAAAATAAAATAAAAAATATTTCAAACATTTTTCTCAATTTTTGGAAAAGTGCACAAATAAGGCCCTAAAGTGCACAAATAAGGCCTTATAGTGCATGTCCGCACGTCCGCACCGTAAGAGTACTCCGCACCGGAACCTTACTCATGTAATATAATGTATAGGTTTGTTTTCTTTCACGTAATTATATAAAATTAATTTTTACAATTGAGTGTATCTTTTTATTCAATTATTTATATAAAAATCTTATTTAATTTCCCCTTTTTTGTATATAAACTAGAATATATACCTTCAATTTAAATTTCAAATCATAGGAAAACCTCATACATGTCAGAATATCAAACCTACAATTTATCTGTTTAGCTTTTGTATATTCAACAAAATTTTAAATTTGATATTTATTAACAAACTCGTGCATATGACATGGGAATATATGCTAGTTCTAATTTTATATCATTACTCTCACTTCACTAAATTACCAACTCATATACTAAACCTTTTAGGGAAAAAGACATAAATAGACCATTTTTATTAAGGAGTTCCAAAAATATACCCTAGCATAATAATAGGGAATTAGTAACCCATCCATAATACAATTAGATCAAAATATCCCTCAATATGTAACTGCTTCACAAAAATTAAGAAAACCTTCAATTACGTTTTTTTTTTCTTCTTCCCTACTAAAAGTCGGATACCAGAAAATAGCAAACCCTAGTGCTTCCACCCACCACCACCCACGCACTACCACCTCTCCGACACCGACGCACCTGCTCCTAGTCGCCGACGCACCCACTCCGGCGAAACACCCATTCCGACGAATCACTCGATACGTCAGTAGGCTATTGAATTCGTGAACTTGATTTCCAGCGATGTGGTGGCAGTAGGCTATTGAATTGGTGGCTACTGATTTCCTATATTATATATTTTAGTGTGGTGGCAGTATGCTATTGAATTGGTGGAAGTAGGCTATTGATTTCATATTTTCCATGAATTCCTGCTTATTTAGTGTAGCTTCAATTTAGCGTGAACATATATATTTAGATCATACATAAATTTGTGTAGTAGTATATACATACTTATGTAGTAGCATACAAGAAATTATGTAGAAGCATACACAAAATTATCTAGTCTACACGAATATTTAGAGGCCTACACAAAATTATCTAGCCTATACGAGATATTATGTAGTAGCCTACACAAACTTATGTAGAAGCACACACGAAATTATATAGCCTACACAAATATTTTATTTAGAGGCCTAAACGAACTTATGTACTAGCTTACACGAACTTATATAATAGCATACATGAATACTATGTAATAGCATGCACGAACTTATGTAGAAGCATACAAGATATTATGTAGTAGCCTACGTATACAAATATTATTTAGAGGCCTACATGACCTTATGTAGTAGCTTACACGAAACTTATGTAGTAGCTTACACGAAACTTATGTAGTATCTTACACGAAACCTATATAATAGCATACACGAATATTATGTAGAAGCCTACACAAACTTATATAGTAGATTACAAGAAACTTATTTAATAGCATACACGAAAATTTTATAGTAGCTTACATGAAACCTATATAATAGCATACATGAATATTATGTAGTAACATACACGAACTTATATAGCAACTTACACGAAACTTATATAATACCATATGCGTATATTATATAGAAGCATACACACAATATATTCTACACAAAGCATTCTACACGAAGCATATACAAATATTATGTCATAAGGAGATTAGTTTATCAATCGTACAATAGTTATAATTTCTACTCATTAATTGTATTTTGCATAGGTATGGAACACATTGTGATTACTGTATATTTTGATGGAGAATGGAGGCTTGTTGATGGTTCATGGAAGTTTATTGGAGAAAAAGAATGTAAAGCTATTGTATTAGAGAAAAATATTACCTTTGATGAATTGAGTGCATTGCTTATCGGGAGATTTCGTGTGGATACTGATGAATGTGAAGTCCGAATTACACGAAGTTTAGATATTAGCTTACACGAACTCCATGATTGACTTTACATTAAATGTTGTAATATCATACATGAGTTACAAGAGATAAGGGTTACACGGAATAAGGTAGCTTACACAAAAAAAAACATACATATGAATCAGGAATTCGCCTACACGAAGTTTTTTTTATGTAACATTATAGTATTTTGTGTAACTCAAGATTAGGTATTAGCTTACACAAACCCCATAGTAGACTTTACATTAAATGTTGTAATATCTTAGACGAACTACACAGAATAAGGGTTACACAAAATCATGTAGCATACACAAGAAAAACATACATGTGAACCACGAATTAGCCTACATGAAGATTTGTTGTGTAACCCATGGTAGTCCTTACATTAAATTTTATAATAGCTTCCACGAAATTCATGAAACTATATGTACCTTACATCAAATATAGGTTACACGGAATTAGATTTTCTACACAAGAAAGACATACGTGAAATTTTGTAGTAAGCTATTTAGTGTAATCCATTAGTAATCTAGTTTGTAATAGGTTACACGAATTAGTGTAAGCCGTTAATTATTTTATATGCACTTCTACACATAATACGTACTCAACTTACACAAGAAACTTAACTAATGCTACACGAAATAAAACTAATGCTACACAAATTGACACAATGCACCCTAGTACTACATCTACTAACAAGCCTACATTTTCATTTAGTATTTACATTAAAATACTACACGATTTTTTTTAGCATGACATTATTTTGTGTACCACAAATCAAGTATTAGTTTACACGAAAATATTATAAATTATTTTATGTAGTATGATATTAATTCATATAATACAAAATTAGGCATTAGCTTACACTAAAATTTAATTTCAACTAAAAATCTACTTTATACTAAAACTCGTGTAAAAATATACTACGATTCAAGATCGGATGTGTAACCTCTAAACATGATTCTAGCTTACATGAATATCCTTTCATTGAAAATTTATTAATGCTACACGAAATATTCTTTAAACTAAATAACAAAAAACCCTAAGCAATGATGTTAATCTTGTTAACATTACAAAACCCTAAATTTAATGTAGTATCAATGATAACTAATTAGTGTCAAGATCAGCTAACAACACAACTACAAACAACAAACCTGCAAGAAACAAGATCCAAACTAGGCAAACTTAGAATTAACAAGCGAGTAAGATATATTGAAACTTCTTTGCACGAATTACGTAATATCTTACAAGTTTGATAAAGTGTTTAACTTTGTTTTCTCCCCTGATACAAAATGCGTCATTAAAGCCTATGATACTTGGCTGATTTGCAAATTCTATAAGCATTTGGTAATAGAGCTATATTACAATACTAGGATTACTGGATTTTGTTCGAATTGTTTGGATATCAGGGAAACTAGTCAATTAATTATTACAAACCTAGAATTGTGTAAAACCTATGAGCAACTAAGATGACTGTTGGCCACGAGCAAGAAGGCGTGGAGGCAACAAGCAACAACGATGCCGGTGACACGAGAAACGGCAGCGACGAGCAAGGATGCACGATGGCAGAGAGCAACAACGATGTCAGTGAAAGCGAGCAAGGAAGCGTGGAGGAGCCATGGTAACAAGCAACGACGACGTCGGTGACACGAGCAACGACGATGCAACATGCAAGGATGAGTGGAGGCGTTGATCGTGTAAACAATGGTGGGGAGTAGAGTACATAAGTTTATATTAGGTTTTATAATTAGGGTAATCACAATAAGGGCAATTTAGTAAATGAGAAAAAAATATATAAGAGGGGTACACTTTTGGAAGAGCAATATGAAAAGGGGATTATTGAGGGATTCTTATCAACCTTTTATTAAACGGTCATGCTCCGATGGAGTTTTAAAGAACTCTATTGATATATTCTAAAATCCTATAATAAAAAAGGAGGGGGGGGGGGGGGGGGGGGGGGGAATAAAGAAATATAAACAGATCTGGAGAACAAAAATAATTTTACCCTTCAAATAAAAAATTAATTATCAAGATTTCTTCAAATTTACATATACAGTTTTATAACCTAAATTTTGTTATCTTTCCTACATCAAATTATATTTAATTGGCGTGAGCATACTATTTATTTCATTTTTAGACGGTTTAATTTGCCATTCCTACTTTCCATATATTAATTTGGACTGCCTTGTTGCACTCTTAGCCTCAACTTAAAAAATCGTACAAAAATTCACAATTTATGGGTGGTTGATCTTTTGCCATGATGTTCATCAATAGACTATCATTCATTTAGAATCCTTTTGATATTGATATCAATATATGTCTGATACATGTTATCTAATATTAAAAATATTAATATTACTTTGATATTAAAGTTTCATTTTGATATCTTTCGCAAAATAGATATATTAAATATATCCATATTCATAGTCGATACTTCTATATCACTCATACCTATATTTTAATATTCATATTGATACAAATACGATAATACCCAATATCTCTTATCTAGTTGTCAATACAAAACGAGTCATATGTTATTTGATATGATTAGTTGAGATCTAACACGATGGAGGACTTATAATTTATTTCGTGTGATGAATTGTGGTAAGTAGCGCACGAGAGTGGAGTAACACTTGACGGCGTTGCCTCAGAATAAAATTCATCTTGAGCTTAGTTCTCGTCATCTATTCTTTAAAGTCTCTTATGAGTGGGCAATATGTAAGTCCATATGTAACTTTTTATAAGGTTAAAATGTTCTTCCTAACATTGAGGATGAAAATATTCACCTTATCCTTAAATATTATACGAAAATTAAGGATGAGAATATCTTGTGTTCCTAACTCAGTTACGGCCCTAAGAATGTGCAAGGTGAGCACTTGCACATAACTTTCAAATTTAAAATGGCCTAATATATCTTATAGTTTGAGGCCCAAATACATACATTGGATTTTCTTCTTCTTGTATTTATGCTCCAATCAATAACAACACCTTAAGTTAATATCTTGACCTAATACAAATAGAAATATCACAAGAGGATAATTTGGAACTAACAAAAAATGTAACGGAATAAAGAAATCAAGATTACAACCTTTGCAATTGGACAAGATAAATCATCAAGACCAGATGGTATGACGATATAATTTTATCAGAAATACTAGGATATTGTGGGCCATCGGTACTTCAGGCAGTGAAAAGTATTCTAAAACAGACTAACCATACTTTTATTACACTTATGCCAAAATGTGACAATCCAAACTCAATGAACAATTACCGACCAATAAGCATATGCACAACGATATACATGATTATATCTAAGATCCTGACAAAAAGATTAAAAAGAACAATGTGAAAGATTATTCACCATCTCCAAGGTGCCTTTGTTACAAATTGTGCCATTGAAGACATCATTCTAATTGTCTATGATATTTTCACTAGTTAAAATCAAGAAAATGTACTGAATGATATAGTGCAACTAAATTAGATAGGAAAAAGGCATATGACCGGATTGAATGGAAATTCATTATAGAAATTCTCAAAAAAAATGGATTCTACAACACATTTACAAACTAGATCAAATAATATTTTTCCGTTGTGTCCTTCTCACATAATAAACAATGGACCAAGAAACAAATTTAAATCAGAAAGAGGGCTCTATCAAGGCGACCCTTTATCTTCATTTTTGTTTATTCTTGGAGAGATTTTTGCAAGAAAATTGCAATATCCTTCATAAAAGAACATGGAACCTATAGGATTTCAACTCACTTGAAATGGAACAAGAATCCTATTTCTTGTTTTTCAGACGACATCATGATATTTTCAAAAGTGAACCAACAAAATTGTAGGGAAATAAAGTAATTTATTGACAAATGTTGTGCAATCTGGACAAAAGGTACATTTTAACAAATCAGACTTCCAAGCTATAGAAAAAATTAACGAACATACAAAAAAAACAAATACAAGGAATCCTAACTATAACTAACATGACAACTCTTGAAAAATACTATGGATGCCCAATTTTCAATGGCATGGTAAATTCAAACATTTTTGAAGAAGTTATAACAAAATCCAAGACAAAGTTGACTAAATGGAAGGCAAACTCGCTATCACAAGTAGGAAGACCGACCTTAATTAGTAAATCAAACCTAATTGTTGGACCAAATTTTCTAATGCAAAGCTTTATGCTCCAAACAAATACACATTGCAAACTAGATAGAATTAACAAATCTTTTTTCTAGAACAAAGATCCATCCTTTAAGCCTCTGATTGGATGTAATAAAATATGTCAATCAACCCGTCTTGGTGGCCTAGAACTAAGAAAATCAAAAGATGTAAGCTATGCTTTACAATTTAAACTAATTTGAAAAATAATTGTGGAACCAAAAAATTGTTGGAATCATTTCTTAAAAATACTGGACAAACATATCATACAATACGAGAAAAAAAAAAGATATGCTCGTGGTTATGGTCCAATAAGATGGATATTCGGCAAGAATTTCAAAAATGACTAATATGGCAAGTATGAGATGAAAAAACAATCAAGTTCTGGACTAATAGATGTGCACTCTAAACACCATGAACATATCACAAAATTTGCACCAAAAACTAATCTCGGTATTTGCGTTGAAAAATTTATTAATGAAAACAAGAGATGATACATAACTAAACTTAGCCAAATACTACCACATGATAAAGTATCCATAATCACAAACATTCCAATCCCAATTAATCAAATCATAAATCGAATGTATTGGGAATCAAGCAAAGGTGGTTGGTTCTCAACAAAATCAGCAATGCACATGATTAACAAGATATCAAACTACAACGCTTATGATTCCTCTTGGATTCGGAAGATTGACATATTCCCAAAAATAAAGATTTTCCTATGGAGAATCATAAAAAAAAATTGGCCTCCAGACTAAAACAAGACAACAAGAAAATGGAATTGCAATCCCACCTGGATATATTTCTTGCAACTCGCAGGTAGAAGACACTTTACACGTCCTTCTAAAATGCCTACACGCTTTAAACTTAACATAAGTAAATAGAAGAACAGAAGCCTACATCCAAGGTACCGAACCTAATAATCATAAAATCGAAGATATTTTTGATGAAATCACAACTAAATTAACACAACATAATTTTCTAATCTAACTATTACTTGGTGGAGCATCCGGTACCACAAGAATCATAAGAAAATTTCTCAAAACAACTCGGAAATTGTGATATTATCAAATATCTAACTAAATTCACACAAATCTGATTTATGGATGGATAAAAATAAAAGAATGAAACTCTGATTATACGTATCAAAATACTAACAATACTAATATATAAAAGCAAAAATATTAGAAAAAGGAGAAACTTGAGTTGGAGAAAACCACTAGACAAGGTCGTTAAAATAAATGTTGATGGGTCCACTAGATCAAAAAGGAATTCCTTGATTGGATTCATCTTCCGAAACGAAAAAGAAGAACTTATTCTAATAATGGTTGAATGATGTCGATAATATACTTCCATCAGAACGGAAGCACTTTCTTAGAAATGCCCTTACAAAAGCAAAAAATATGAAAATAGAAAAAAGTTGGAATAGAAAGTAACAATCTAACAATTGTTAACGCTATTAAAGGTGTCTAACATTGTCATTATTTCTGATATCCAATTCCTTTTAAAATCATTTGTGACAGTTTGATTAACCATATCTTAAGTGAAATTAACCTTGTGGTTGATCACATTACAAATCTTATCCACTCAAAATCAATGGAAGATATTCTGACAAACTTAGAACTTTAAATTCTCAATTTCAAGATATTATAAATTGGTTTTCAAATAGATGTTGATATCAGTCCACTTCTTACACTAAAGGAAAATAGCACGACCCAAGACATGAATCTATTATATTATAAAAGTGTAGGTGCCTCAAATGAATAGTTATTTTCCACACCGACTCCCTATTTTCTTTTGCACTTCCATCGGTGATGCGCTCCTGGCTAGTCCTGAACCAGGCTTCGGCAAGCCGCCGAAGACCAAGACCGTGGCGTCCCCCGTGACATCCGACAAGCCTATTTAATTAGCTTTTCTATGTATTTCAGTACTTTCCGTTTTTAGTAGTTCATTATTTAGTAGTTGTTAGTTTTAGCTTATTTCTTGTTTTGGTATGCAAGCCCATCCGCATATGGACTCGGCCCATTAGGTTAAATAAGGCCCATCAAGGTCGTGCACTATTTTGGCTATATATAGCCTTCACTTGTAATTATTTTAGTTACGTTGAAATTTATGTCTAAGCTTTGTAGTTGAGTTGAAATCCTGCCCTTAGGCCTCGGCGTCACAAAACTGGTTAGACCCGATTGAACCACGTCACGGTTCACAAACACAACCTTCACTCTCGCCCCACCCTCGCCCAAGCGAGCATAAGAGAGTCGTGGACCAACCTTCCCGGTGGTTCGTACTTATCCGGTTACCAAGAGAAGGATCTGAGACCATTTCCTACCTAGATCCGGCGTCAGACGAGATGCGAGCCATTCGGATTCGTATCAATTGGCATCAGAGCGCCAGGGGTACGAGGTGTGTCTTTCCTTCTCTTTCATTTCTCCCTACCCATCATCACCATTAAAACTCCCAAAACCGAACTCGACTTCTGTCCAGAATTCGCCCAATTTTGTTTTCTGTTTTCTTAAATTTTCTTCCATAACCCTGTAGAGAATCTCGATACGAGTCCGGGCATATAAAATTCGCCCAGAACGGACATCGTTTGGCCCCTCAAAAGGCCGAAGTACGCACCCTTCTCCGCTGCCAAAACCCTAACCGCCGCCCCTTCGTGAAGCCCTAGTTCGGCCCCTTTTCCTCTCCCTTCCAAACAAAAAATAATAATTTAATTCTCATAAAATCATATCGTTGACAAAAAAAATAACAAAGATTCCTTATCTAAAATCCCACCAAATCCGCACTTGCCTTATCCGAATCCCAAAGATCTTGGCCATATCCTTTCCCAACAAGATCTTTCCTTAACCGAAGATCTTATCTATATCTTTCCAAATCTCCTTGATTGCCTTCCCCAACCAACTTTATCCACCCACAACCTGACCCGCGTCTGAGCCTAGCCGAACCCACACCATGGCCCACACCTAAGCCTTGGCCGAGCTCACTCCATGGCCTATTGGCGCCACCAATGGGACTATGAAGGCGAATACATTGATGGATGATCCGAGTACTACAACGAGCTTCGTTGCGAGGCGGACCCGGATTGGATCCCGCCGCCCCGCGCCTATGGACCCCCGCCGCCGCGTCGACGCTCTGACTTAGCGCCCCGCCACTCCCACACGTCCTTGCCCCGGCGCAGCGCCCACAGGATCATTTACATGATCTTGTTGAGGGAGAAATAAAGAAAAGCAACAAGAACATTGTTTTATGAAAAGGTTGGTAACTCTAAATATGAAAGGTGCTAATTTTTGTCCTTGCGTCTTTCAAGTATAATTTTCTCTCCTTCAATATGTTCACCACTCTTCAACTATGTTTTGACACTAATGTAGAAACTCTGCAAATGGTTGGTTCAAATTTTGATGGCACTTGACTATTTGCACACCAATCATATTATTAATTGTGATGTCAAGATTAGTTTTTTTTCCGTCTTGGGTGAGATAATATGATTCAGTTAATTTCTCAATCACTGATTTAGATCTTATTATCTATTTATAATTAAGAAAATAGAGAAGAAAAGATGTTGCGTTTTCTTGAAATGATAAAAAAAAATTGATCTTTGTACATCAGAGTTTGAATATATTTTTTTTACCAAAGATCAAGACATACGACTAGGTATAATGACCATGTCATTTTTACGTACATTATAAATGGAAGTAGATATTAAATCATTTGAACTCCTCGGTGGACTTTGCTAAATTTTAAGTAATTTGATGCACATGGGACTTTGGACTTGCCAAGTTTAAAACCTTAGATGATCTTGCTTATTCTGTGAGTAGTATATCAGAGTTGTGATAATTTTATATAAAACCATTCACTACGACTGTTTGGCTTATGGTTTACCTCCAAAACTTGAGGTCGTGGGAACTCCTTCCAATATGTGTCATGAACATCTCGCTAATATACCTTATGGATCAGTTCAAAACAACTAGTCTCTAGATAATATGAATACTTGTTGCCACTTTGGCTTCACACATATGTGTTAACTTGATGCATTTTGTATTCCATAGCGTTGCATCTATGAAATGGCTACAGTCAAGCCAATGTTTAAAGGTTTTGTGAGATTTTTGCACTTGCACACTCTTTTACAGGTGTACATTGGCATCTTAGAGCATGTAACAAAGTAAAGGAAGATTGCTTACTGTTAAAGATGACCGCTAACTACATGATTTCTTGCCTTGTGAGCAGGACATGTAAGGACCGATTTGTAAAATAAACAAGTTTATTGTGGCTCCACTTTCTACCATGTATTATGGTGCATTGTAAGTCTTGCAGTTTCACTACACTTTATTATCCCCATATTGTTATTTTCAACTTTATCTCTTCAAATTTTATTATCTATTAATGTTTCAACTTTACTTACACTTTCAGTAGGACAAATAAACACGTTTATAGCACAATAACTTTTATTCTAAAGACAATGGATAAAGGTTAGAGACTATGTCAGGAATATATAAGGGGGTCAAAGATATCTCAGTGTAGGCGCTCTGGGCTAATAGAAGGCAATTTCTACTAGTAGGTATTTCCTTCTTAAAATATGATGACCTCTTTTTTTCTTATTGTACTTCAAAGAAAAATATGCTCCTATTTGTCATAGGGTGCTCTCAGTTAAGGCAATTTATAATGTTGGGTTTCCTGTTTAGTAGATGGTTTCAATTTTTTATTGTATGTTTTAGTTAGATTAAAAGAAAAATATGCTCCTATAAGTCATAAGGTGCTCTCTAGCTCTTTTAACTAAATTATACTTTTGAATTGGAACATGGTCAATTTATTTGTAGAACAAAAAAGGCTTCCTTCTTTTCGTGAGTGGTGTTCCTCTTGATGCATTTAGTAGGACTTTGTAGCTTTGGGACATGCTATTAATATTATTCATAGAAGCACTTCTAGGTGTAACACCTTGATTGTCAATACTTGCATTGTTTGTCAGAATTTTTTACATGATTTACCTCTCAATGTCCTTGTATTTGTTTAAGACGTTTGTGTTCTTGGAGAGCAATGAAGCAAGATGAATTTTCCAGGTAGGCACACAGAATGTGAAGAGCAAAAGATCTCTATGATGAGTTATGGATTGACCATTTTCGTTCATTTGCTGGATTTCAGATAGTTCCATTTGATGAAATGGATGCAAGACAGATGGTAGGCTGACACAATTACATTAAATGGTAAATGGAAGCTTAGATCTCCCCCAATTATAATATTCGTTTCGTATCACAACATCATATCTCAGTGATTTAATTTTCATTTAATATCCTGGTGGTAGGCTGAACAAGGCAAATCTATATTTGGAGGTCTGAAAGATTGACATCACATAAGATAATTGGTATTTATATTTTTGTTTAAAGATTCTTGCCCTAATGTATTTTTTTACAAGGAATACAATGTATATAAGCCACTTTATCAAGCAATAAATTTCACGCAACATGTAATCATTTTTCAGACTTGTTATGCATTTAAGGATTTTTCTTTTGTTGCATCTCGCCATGATTATGTTGCCTAATCACTGTCATTCTTTTTCTCCATACTAGCCGGGAGTGATCACATAGGACGTTGTGGAGCCAAGACTTAATAAAAATTTGTGTTGAGTGTACGCCAAAACTTGACCATTATTGGCCCCAACTTGCTTTCAAAAGAGCCACAACTTGAAAGTTCTTATATGTGGTCCATGCAAGGGTAAAAATTTGATGGCTTTAGCTAAAATGGCAAGGTTTTTCTCATTATTAGATATAGCATTGAAGGTAATGAAATTCACAAAATGTATTTTCTTAACATCGTTTCAAGAAATTAATACTTTCGATTCATCTATGCTCATGCGTCTGTTATCCACAAGAGAGCTCTGATTATTTGGTGACATTCGTCTAAGAAAAAATAATAAAATCTTGAATATTTAAGTTCATAATATATGATCATGAAATGTAGAGAGTAATACGGGGAATTGTTGCTATTTGTGTTGATTGAGTATATACAACTCATCTCTTTTCTTTCCTTTTTTATCATCTTCCGACTTCCATGGATTGACTTTCTACAATTAGATAAGGCCTTTTTTATAGTATATTTTAGTTGGCTCTAAATTATGTACTTAGTATGCTCGTTTGTTGAAAGGTCTTGTATTAATGGTTACGAATGATTCAAATTGATGTACTATAATAAACTAACAATCTTTGTGATGCAGATTGTAGGTTTTCTAATTCCTTTATTAGATGATAAAGTCCCCCTTATTCGGAGTATCTCTTGTTGGACGCTTTCATGGTTTAGTAAATTTTTTGTTGAGGTATGCCCATGTTGTACTTTCTTACCTCTTTTTCTTTTTAAAGAATAGTATTTTTTTAATTTATAAAAGATAAAAAATATTACTCAATCATCATATAGATGTTGAGAAAAAAATGAAATATGTTTATGAGAAGAATGCATATTTTATATGTTTGCTTTGACAAAAGATACATTATAATAGGTTGGACTATATGTTTATGAATTTTCTATCTGGTAGAATTGATACACTTCATTTAATTCGCTGTGCTCCATCTCACTTTACAGGGTATTAGCCATCAAAAAGGAAATGAGCAGTTTGAGAAGGTTTTGTTGGATCTTCTACAGAGAATACTGGACACTAATAAGTGCGTGCATGAAGTTACATCTTCAGCATTTGCAACACTGGAAGAGGTGCTAGCTTGTAACATTGACTTTTGTTTCTTTTATATGTTTGAAAATATTGTGAGATCCTTTTTTTCTTCATGAAGCTGCTGAACAATTAGCACCAAGGTTGGATATTATTCTACATCATTTAATATGTGCTTGTGGCAAATATGAGGTTATATATATCTTTGGCATCTATATAATGTACTCCTTGTGCTCACTAGATATTTATGATGTCAACTCTTAAGGATCTTTCCCATGTCATTCCTATTATCTTAATGTTTATACATTGTGCAGAAGAAGAATCTGATACTTCTCTATGATGCTATCGGCAATTTAGCATATGCAGGCTGCGAAGAATCAACAAAGCAACTCAGCCGCCGATATCTTAATATATAATAAGCAACAAATAATTTTAGAAGGCATTTCTCTTAAACCACTTATTCCATGTAATATACTAAATAATATTTATTTTATACCAGACTTTCAAAATAACCTTTAAAAAAATGAATAGATATACATATTTTTCATAAAGTGTACATACTCAATTGACATAAATAATCGAAGAATTAAGCATACCTAAATGACTTTTTTCTTAAACCATCTATTCTATTAACATATTAAATACTCGTGTGTGCCATGTACAGCCGGACTAGTTTAAATAAAATAGATGAAGAATTTAAAGATGATGATGATGATGGAAATGCGCACTACACTACTAGACTACACTACACACCCCTAAAGCTTTTTGCACACTTTGATGAATTGAATTTTGAGAATCCCACACCACTGTTTCCACTTTTTTTTTTTAGGAGGAAAGAATTAGGCTAGTCTTAGTTTATATGTAAAGACCAATCTATAGCATCCTTACAGATGAGAACGCGAAGTTTTGAATCATTTTTAAGGATAGACACAGTTGGTGAAAAGCTGAGTTTGACAATACGATCAGCAGTGCAGTTCACCTCTCTGAAAATGTGTCTAAGACGGATTTCCTGGAAAAAATGAATGTCGACTAAGATATCATCCATAACCATTTCAATTTCCCAGGGACAATCCCAAATACTTTTAACAATATTAATAAGGCAAAGATTGTCACCTTCGATTTGTAATTTTGTTAATTTTTGTGATTTTGCATAGTTAATGTTGTGTTTGAGTGCTAATGCTTTGGTCATGAGGATATTGTTAAACCCACAACGTTTGTTTTCCATATGGATAACTTTTGCTTTATCGTTCCTAATGATGAAACCAATCCCAGCTTCACCATTTGTTTGTTGTGTTCCATCAAAGTTAATTTTATAGAAATTTTGGGCTAGTTTTTCCCATTTTAAAAATCTTGTTTTTCTATGTTGTTGTGGCTTGGTTCTTTGGATACAATCCTCATCAAGTTCAACTTTCTTGGTTTTTTCCCAGGTATTTATTAGGGTAGAGATATACTGTTTTCGGTCCTTAATTTTATCATTAGGGTCATTGTTGAAGATAATCTGATTTCTATTGATCCAAACAAACCACACTAGTGGAAAAAACTCTTTTAGAGGCGGGCCTTTTGACACTTATTGCGGCGAACACCGATCGCCGCAACTGAGGGGGCTGCAACAAGTAGGGAAGCTTTTTGAGGCGGGCTATATACGCCTCTACAAGTGGCTTTTAGAGGCGGGCCTCCATAGGCCCGCCTCTAAAAGTGCTCGGCCGTAGTGCACTTGTTGAGGCGGGCCTATGGAGGCCCGCCTCAACAAGTGTCTTTTAGAGGCGGTCCTTTATAGGCCCGCCTCTAAAAGCCTCAATAATTCAAACCTGACTCGGCCGAGTCATGGGCCGAGTCAGGCTCGGTTTATTGTATTTCAACAATTTGAGCCTAACTCGACCCAGAACTCGGCCGAGTGCTCGGCCGAGTCAGGCTCGAATTGTTGAAATACCATACACACAGATTTGCAGAATAATATACATCAACACAACAGATCGATTTCATTCACAGAATAATATAACAGATTTCACCAGAGTACAGTCAGATTCTCAACAACAGTATACAGGACAAGTACAAACAAGTTCAATCCGATAATAAATACTTCGATGTAAAATACTGTGCCCATTGCTCACGAACAACGTCTAGTGGCAGCAGGTAGTCCCAATGTTATCGGAAATGCCTCGGAGCCTTCCTGCATTGTCACATGAAAATGAACTTCCTAAGAGGAGAGAACAAGCTATAATTAAAAATCCAAGGAAGACAATGTTACCGGAAATGCTCATACACAAAAAACTAGATCATGATTTCATGAGTACATATCAAAAAAAAGCATATGAGTACATATAAAAATAAACATTGTCTACCACATAAAAAATCTCATCTTATTCATTTGTGATTTGTAAATAAATTACCTCATCTTATTCATTTGTGATTTGTAACCCATATTCCCTCCCTATGATCCGTACGGATGTGATTAGTAGTATTTGCATCTTCCTCCTCGGGTAATGGTTGAACAACAGTTGATAACAAGGGTGTGTCGTCATACTCTTCTTCATCCACAACATCATCAATACCCAGAATATGTCTTTTACCTTGGGCAACTGCACGCCATCTAGGATCAACATTGTCTACCACATAAAAAATCTGCTTAGCTTGTGATGCTAGGATGAATGGCTCGTCACTATCACTTAATCGGTCAAAGTTTACCAATGTCAAACCCGGATAAATTTCATCTTGCTTCACCCCGTTAGTGTTGTTCACCCACTTGCACCGAAAAACAGGGATTGTAAAATTGTTATAATCAAGCTCCCATATTTCTTCGATAACACCATAATACGATTGTGTCGCATCAACCGGTCTTTTGTCCTTAGCGCTCGCATAGACCCTAGATGCTGCAACAACCTTCACTCCACTATTCTGCACCACACTCTTTTCATCTTGTCTTCTAGTGTAGAATGTGAACCCATTGATATCATACCCTTCGTAAGACCGAACACATAGTCGAGGACCTCGAGATAACCACTTCACCGTATCAGAAACGTCATGTTCTTTCCTAAGTTCCTCAGCAACTTCCTTCTTAAACCAATCAACAAATGTGCGATTATGTTCCCTCATCAAAGCTCTAGATTATGAATTCTATCCCGCCATATAGTTTGTTAAGGGACAAACTCAACTATCCCGCCAAGGGCCTAAATAGATAATAATAAGCAACTAAGCAAGAAAAAATACAAACTCAACTATCCCGCCAAGGGCCTAGATTATGAATTCTATCCCGCCAAGGGCCTAAGGAATTAGGGTAGAAGTATTACCTTGACCCAATATCGAGCCTTCAAGACAATGCCTTTATCAACATGCAGAATGTAATTTCTCTAATTAAATAAACCGTAAAAATGTGATCCTCTAGTATATTACATCTTCAATACAGTATAATACATAGATTATGAGACAGAAAATATAGAGAAACGCATATTAGAAAAATGCATATTCATAGGGGCATTTCATCAAACACCTTCAATGCACGAGCAAGTTGACCAAAATACACAAATTCGTACAAGCTTTAAACACAAAATACACAAAATAGAAATCAGTACATTAGGATTTGCATATTCGTAGGGGCATTTCATCAAAAAATCTGCTTAGACAAACGCATATTCATAGGGGCATTTCATCAAACACCTTCAATGCACGACCTTTAAACACAAAAATAAACAAATTCGTACAAGCTTTAAACACAATACAGAGAAACGCATATTAGAGAAACGCTTACCCACCAGAGGAATCGGGTGAGGAAGTCGGAGTTCTGGTGAAACCGAGTGCTCGGCGAGAGGAGAGGAGACGAAGTCTGAACGAAGCGAAGAGGTGAATGTTCTGGTGAACGAAGCGCGCGCGGAGAAGCTGAATGTTTTAATTAAGTATATTAGGGTAGACTTATAGAGGCGGGCCTATTTATGCCCGCCTCTATAAGTCCAATGTTATGGCCGAGAAAGAGGCAATAGAGGCGGGCCTCCTAATGCCCGCCTCTATTGTATACGTTTGTTGAGGCGGGCTTATGGAGGCCCGCCTCAACAAAACTTAATAGAGGCGGGCATTTTCGCCCGCCTCAATTACTTACCATTAGAGGCGGGCCTTTAATCGGCCCGTCTCTAATACTTTAGCGGGAATAATTTTTCGGAAACTTTTTGAGGCGTATAAATTTTTGCCCGCCTCAATAGAATTTTTTGAGGCGTATAAAATAATTATCCGCCTCAAAAACCTGAAAAACTGATTGCATAGAACGTTGTTGAGGCATTTTGTTATAGGCCCGCCTCTAAAAGGGCGTCTCAACAAGTGTTTTTTCCACTAGTGCCACCATATAGTAGAGAGGTAGATGAATTCTTTTTTGGTAAGAAGTGACTGGAGTTCAAAAAGTATATCTTTTGGTTTTTTGTTATTAACATCCATGTTCGTGATAAAGTTCCTTATTGTGATACTTTGATTTTCAATTTGTTTAGTAGTGACAGGGCATTTTGTAAGAAACTAAATTAGGTCTTACACTGGGTTATTGCAAGAATCACATGCCTGGGGAATTGGAATGTGGTTTTGGCTTAGTCTGGATTTTGTTGGTAAACCATCATGACAAATTTTCCACTTTTGTTTGTACAGAATGTGGTTTTGGCTTAGGATTGCTCTGTGAGCAATCCTAAGCCATGATTTTTGGATTGCTCTATGAGCAACAAAGGCACCTTGTAATGGATGGATGCGTTTATTTAGAATGGGTTTCATTCTGTCAGTCATGATTTTTGAAATGACTTTATAAATGGTGGAACAGAGGCTGATGGGTCTATAATGGTTTGTAGAATTTGGATTATCACATTTGGGAATGAGTGTTATAAATGTATGGTTAATTTGTTTTAAACGTTTTCTGGAAGGGAAGAAACTTTTTACGGCTTTGATCACAGTTGGACCCACACTATGCAATATTTTTGATAAAATAATGCAGAGTTACCGTCAGGTCCTGGAGATTTGTTACTACTGATAGAAAAGACGACTTTTGATTTCTTCATTTGTAGCTGGTTTGGTTAGTTCATCGTTATCTTGACTCTTTATTTCGTTGTTTATATTAGTAAGATATTTTGTAAGGGTATTGTTATTTATATTCCTTTTTTTAAATCTTTTTTCAAAGTCAGTTCGAATTTCTTGACGAATGTTTTCATGACCAATGATGATTGTACCCTCATTGGTGTGGATTTCTCTAATTATTTTCCTACTACGTCTACCAGTAGCCACACGGTGAAAATAATTTGAGTTGGTGTCAACGGATTTGATGTGTTTTGTTTTGTCTCGTTGACTCCAATTTTTTTATGGAAGGAAATAAGTTTTTCTTTTTTGGAGATTAATCTATTTTGTTTGAAAATCAGGTTCTGGTTAGGATTGATTATGATGTCTTTTTGGATTATGCTTAGTGTGTCTTCAACTTCTTTTAGTAGCTTAAATATATTGCCAAAGGTTGTTTTATTCTAGTGTTTAACACTAACTTTAAGTGCATACATTTTATTGTAAGATTGAGAGCCTTGTGTATTAATATGTTTGGCTTGTTTAACAATATTTTCAAAATCTTTCTATAGTCCACATTTTTTCAAATTTGAAGGGTTGAGCTTTAATATTTGATTGGTTTTCTAAATCAACATAGATAGGACAGTGGTCTGAGGAGGTAAAGGCGTGATTTCTAGTGAAAAGACCTGGAAACCATTGCAAGATTTGATTGTGAATTAGAGTTCTATCTAATTTGGAGTATGTGTTGTCAATCTCCGTTCTATTTTTTTTCTCCATGTGAAATCACCACCTTGTGTTGGGATATCTATTAAGTCACAATTGTTTTTGAAGTTATGAAGTCTTTGTAATCGCCATGTTGGGATTCGAACGCCCCCTATTTTTTCCGTGTTGTCTTGTATTTCATTTAGATCTCCTATTAAAAGACATGGTAGATGTGTTTGTAAAACAAAATTTGTTAGCAAGGACCAGAAGTGATCCTTTTCGTTATCTCTAGGAGGAGCATAAACAAAAATAAGCATGATACATATGTCTTTATCAAGAACTTTATATTTAATGGCTATGAAGCGACAATATGGATAATATCACAATTTTCATTTTGTAGTTGGTACGCTTTTGTTAGGAAGTGAACTTTTGGGAACTCCAGTTCCCTACCTAGTTCCCTTCCTCAGTTTCCCTAGTTTTGATAATGACAAACACCTTTTCTATTAATATCTCCATTAGTGTGACAAACAGGGAACTCTGGATTCGGAAAGCACAAGACAGAGACGCTGACGCCGGATGTGGGAACTGGCGGAAGGAACTGAGGCTTGCCAACGCTGGAAACACTTGGAACAATATGTGAAGAGCGGCGGCGAGCTGTTTAGGGTAGATCTTCAGTTGGAGAGAGAACTAGGAGATCTTATCCGATTTCCATATATTTTAGGAGTTTAAAGTAATATCTTTATGGAAACAAAACATGTGAAATCGGTAAAGATTATATTTGGTAACAAGTATTATCTTTAACGATTACTTTTTGATTATTTTATTTATGTAATCCGGTTGTTGAAGATTCACATCTTTCATCAATTAGGTTATATAAATAGAGTAGTCAAATTACTATCTCAATTTACGCATTCACGCAACTGAAGAATTCCGAGTGCTGAGAAGAAAACGTGCCAAGTTCTTTGAAGAAGAACTGAGTAAGTTGCTTGCTTGTTGTTTGCTTGGTTAGGTTGAACTAGGTAGAGAGTCTTTAGTGTGTCTAAGACTTAATCTGTGTGTTCTAGCCTGTTGATTGTAACCGAAGCATTAATACAAGAAGCAGACTTTGAAATCCTCTTGCAAGAGAGGTAGTGGATTTTATCCTGGATAACTAGTTGGTTGTCAAAGGTTCCCACTCTAAGGAAATTATCTCTCTATGTTATCATTGTTATTCATCCAACCGACTCTTTTCGATGATGTCCAAAGGGGGAATGAACTTGGTAATCTGGAACTAATAGGCTGAAAGGAACTCTGAACTAGTTGTTACCTTAAGGGGGAACTAAGGAACTAGATCTGTTGTTAAGGGGGAATATGCAATTCACTAATGATTATCCTACATCTAGCATTGTTTTGTTTTTCCTCATATATTATTCATGCCTATTTCGATATACCAGTTCTACATGTTTGTCATCATCAAAAAGGGGGAAATTGTTAGGAAGTGAACTTTTGGGAACTCCAGTTCCCTACCTAGTTCCCTTTCTCAGTTTTCCTAGTTTTGATAATGACAAACACCTTTGCTATTAATATCTCCATTAGTGTGACAAACAAGGAACTCTGGATTCGGAAAGCACAAGACAGAGACGCTGACGCCAGATGTGGGAACTGGCGGAAGGAAGTGAGGCTTGCCAACGCTGGAAACACTTGGAACAATATGTGAAGAGCGGTGGTGAGCTGTTTAGGGTAGATCTTCAGTTGGAGAGAGAACTAGGAGATCTTATCCGGTTTCCATATATTTTAGGAGTTTAAAGTAATATCTTTATGGAAACAAAACATGTAAAATCGGTAAAGATTATATTTGGTAACAAGTATTATCTTTAACGATTACTTTTTGATTATTTTATTTATGTAATCTGGTTGTTGAAGATTCACATCTTTCATCAATTAGGTTATATAAATAGAGTAGTCAAATTACTCTCTCAATTTACGCATTCACGCAACTGAAGAATTCCGAATGCTGAGAAGAAAACGTGCCAAGTTCTTTGAAGAAGAACTGAGTAAGTTGCTTGCTTGTTGTTTGCTTGGTTAGGTCGAACTAGGTAGAGAGTCTTTAGTGTGTCTAAGACTTAATCTGTGTGTTCTAGCCTTTTGATTGTAACCAAAGCATTAATACAAGAAGTAGACTTTGAAATCCTCTTGCAAAAGAGGTAGTGGGTTTTATCCTGGATAACTAGTTGGTTGTCAAAGGTTCCCACTCTAAGGAACTTGTCTTGATTCTGTTATTGTTTACTTATTCCGCTGCTAAGGAACTGGATTCCCAGTTCCCTCGATAACTAACAAGTACGATCCTACAGCTTTCCACATTACACATATACCGCTAGAAAAACCAAAGGCATGTGAGTAATGAAAATTATCAAAACCGGCTCTTCGCCAAAGGTGATGTTTTGGTTCTTTACTAGTTCTAGTTTCGACTAGGGCCATCATTTGGATTTTTTCGATTTTACAGAAGGATTTGACATCAGTCCGGAGGTTTTTGCGACCAATGCCCCGACAGTTCCAAAGGCTTTATCTTCATAAAAACCCTTTGGAGAAATTTGCAAGTAAGTTTGGTCTTGCCAAGTATTTGTTAAAAAAAATTGTGTTATCTTTATTATAAGTCTTTTGATTATTGAAATCTTTTATATTGATATGGAGGTTAGTAATCGGTTTATAATATGTAAACTGGGAGATTATAACCCAAAGCCCGTGGATATTAAAATAAGGACAAAGGCTGAAAACATATAGGTACAAGATAACATTTGTTAAAGGGTTATTTAGTAAGGTTTTGCTGAATTGTTGAGGATCAAATAACCTGTTATGATGACTGAGATTAAGAATCCGTTTAATAATGTGTTTATTATGATCTGAAAAAGAATTCAGAAAATGTAAGACTTGATAAGTAACCTAGTAGGAGACAATTTTTAAAGAAGTTAGTTTGTGTGATGTACATTGCTTCATTAACAGTAGATATTGCTGGATAGAAAATCCATTTAATGGTGTAGATCTGATGTTGCAAGTTGTCAGCTTGTTCCTTGTTGCTGGAAAGAGAGTAATAAAGTTTCATGTCCAAAATGAGCATATCATTTAAGAAGAGAGTAAACCACCAATACATTATATGATAGAAGTTGGTGTGAAGGATACCTTTAATAGTTGAGTTTAAGAAATTTCTGGTTTGACTGCATGAGAGAGCCAACATAGCATATAGCCAGTTGGTATAAAGTTTTGTGGTAGTGTTGTTAACCCATGAGTGAATACAGATGGTATATAAGTAGGAAAATATGTAGACTCTTAGTAGGAGAATAGACATCAGCAAGCCTGCAAAAAAAATAGATTACTCAGGTGAAATTGAGAGTAAAAGAGGAAAAAAAGGTCTCCTTTTGACTGAGTATAGTAGTATAATACAACAACAAGAAGGTGAAATGTTCCTGAATTTGTCCCCAATTACACAGGAGATTATGCTGGAAGCAGGGGCCATGGCAGAGAAATACCTTACGGCTGTGCAGTTTTGGTATTGTGTCGAGCACAAGTGGGTTACAAGTTTCCTCGAAAGGCCTTTTCAGGGGTTTGCTGAACTCTTGTTTCTGCAGGAAGGAGTTATATAAAAGGTAGTCATAGAACAAGTAAAATAGTCCAATTTGCATATAATAAAAACGGTAAGACACCATTTCCACATGTGTTTTGAGGGCCACTGAGAAATCCAAGCCAATGCTGTTGTCGATTTGTAAATTGCGTGAGTGAAGGTAATGGGTAGGGCCTTGCAGCCGTCAGAATAAACCAACTCAATTGACATAAACCCAGGATAATGCATAGATGAAGAGATGAATGTAAAGTAGCAGGTAGAAATTCCGTTAGTGGAATTCTCATAATAGTGAACAACACAATCACACCATAGGCAGGAAGTGTAACAATAAATTTGAGCCAAATTAGGCTTAAGGAGTAGTGCAGCAATATGATAAGAAGACAAAATCAATATCTTCTTGGGTTTATTTTTGTTAAGATTAGAAAGGTGATGTTTTTCACTTGGGTTAGGATCCCAGCAAGGTATTATTTTCCTGCCAACAATAACAGTGGCTTGTGAAGCCTTGGTGTAGTTGTTGTTATCTAGAATCAGTATATGATAAAGATGTGTTGTGGCTTGTGAAGCCAAAATATGGTATTTATTAATAGGGGTTTCCTTTCTCTTAGAGAAAGATCCAGATTTTATAAAGGTATTAGCATAGTAAAGCCCATGTAAAGGGCTAAAGACATGAAAGTGCAATCCAGAGAACACACAAAAAGGGGTAGAATCATTCAGTTTACACATATTATGATGAAGTTTTATAACAAAGATTATTTGATGCATAATGTAGATGATAATGAGTATGTAATAACAGGAAAAGGGATAAATAGAGTTGTTTATGTTCCATTTCAGGGACTCTGAGTACCGCAGAATCATATTAGGGACAAACGAGCAAGAATAAAAGCTACATTCATCCCCTAAAACTTTGTGGTGATTTTCAGTGATATTGATCCGAAGATTTGGATCTACACTAAAAAGAACAACAAAACTATTAGTGTATATCAGGGTGGTAAAGAGTGGTTGCACACACTTATCACAAAACCAACACGGAGAGCTACAAGAGTTCTCAACAGAGATGTGAA
Organism: Rheum nobile; assembly: GCA_027886185.1. Lineage (NCBI taxonomy): Eukaryota > Viridiplantae > Streptophyta > Magnoliopsida > Caryophyllales > Polygonaceae > Rheum > Rheum nobile. Next base: position 145,664 of record WOAB01000566.1, on the reverse strand, counting down.
GGGAGAGGGTATCATTGATAAAGTTGCACAGGTAGATTATGTTAAGAGAAATTAAAGTGCAACAAGACTCATGTAAATAGATGTCCATAAGGAAGTAGAGATGGAGGAGAAAAAGGGTTAGGGCTCGTTTGGTATCGATAACAAAAATATGAAACATCGGGTATCGGTATCGGTATGGATATCAAGATATGAGTATGTGTGATATCAATGTATCAGGTATAGATATGAGTGATATTTTTGATATACCCAATTCATTAGAGATATCAAAATAACACTCTGATATCACTTTGATATCACTTATACCCATACCTTAATAACCAAATCTGATACCAAACAAATATCAGTTTGATATCGATATCAGAATTATACCAAACACAGATTTGGGTATCAGTGATATCTTGATATCAATGCAGTCAAATCAGAGATGGAGGAGAAATTAAAGTGCAGCAATACTCATGTAAATAGATGTCGGGATGTGTAGTGAAAACGATTCCTACAGGTCTACACATCCAGACAGTGCAGTCAAACCAGCTCTGAGGTATGTGATTTTCAAGAAGAAGAGGAGAAGCTTGATTCCTAATACAGAAGCGACTCAAGTGAAAAGCTAACCGAGTCAGCTTAAATGGCCACCACACCGCATCATAGTCCTGCCAAGGAAAGATCCACCACCAGAAAATCCAGCGCCTCCACCAAGCTCGACGAGGGGATGAGATTTGATTCAAGATGACAAGGAGAGACCTCCAGCCGTCCCTGCCTCTCTTCTTCGCCTTAGGGAGGCTGAGCCGGTTCAAGGGAAATGTCAGCAACAAGGATTATGCAGTTTTAGCCCTTTGATATTCCCAAAGATAGACCACCTGAAAGCAGTCGTTTTGCCAGAGGGAATGGAGATAGTTCTTTGAGAGGTAGATACAAGTAGGAAGAAGAGGAGGCTCCATGGTTGCTTTTTGCAGCAAGGAACCGACAAGTTGGATCTACAGAGATCTAGAAAAAATGTTTTATGGAGGAGATAGGAATTTTAGCACATTCCTTTGTTGAGGGATTTTGGATCTGGACCTTTGTGTTAGTCGATCCATAGGATCCGGGATCAGGAGGTAACTGCAACAGTGGAGCCTCTAGTGGTGGATGCCGATCGGAGGCATAAAACTGGGGTGGGAAGATGGTGTACGTGGCGGCTGGCCTAAGGATGAAGGAGGAAGAGAGGGGAAAGAAATTAGGGTTCATAGAGATTGTTTATAGATAGGTGTAAATTGGGGTTTATTCACCTCTGTTTCCACAAGAATCCTTTCTCCAATTCCCATTCCCAGTCTTACACCCATTACTCCAATTCAAATCCCACCAAAACCCCATCATACTATTTTTTTAATATTTGTTTTCTTTTATTTTGCTGCCACAAAACCCACTATTTTCCATTCCACTTTCCCTTCTTCCACTGCTGCTTGCTCATCTCCTCTTCCATGATCGCCAGTGGCTATCCGTGGAAACTGCCTTCTTCTGCTTCTCCTTTCTTAGTTCATCAATATAACTGCAGAGTCTCCAGAGGATCACATCCCATCTCAGAAGGCTGCAAAATTCGAAAGTAGGCTGCCTTCAAATCCTAGAGAAGTAGAAGACCTTGGGCGGGATTCAGCCATAAACCCTCTACTTGCATTCACTTTTGAACAACTCGAGACAATTACTGCCAAACTTAGACCTGACCGTTTGCTGGGCGGCGGATTCAGACGTGTTTACAAGGGTTTCATCACAAATGACCTAAAAGAGGCGATTCAGTTGCCTCAAGTAGCTGTTAAAGTTCATGATGGGGATTGTTAGGAAGTGAACTTTTGGGAACTCCAGTTCCCTTCCTCAGTTTTCCTAGTTTTGACGATGACAAACACTTTGTTATTAATATTTCCATATGTGTTGATAAACAGGGAACTCAGGAATTGGAAATACAAGAAAGAGACCAAGACGCCAGATTTGGGAATTGGCACAGGAACTGAAGGACGCTGACTCCGCAAGAACTTGGAACAAGAGATGAAGAGCGACGGCGATCCGTTTAGGGTAGATCTTACTTAGAGAGAGAGAAGATAAAGACTATCCTGTTTCCATATTATCTTAGGAGATCATATGCATATCTTTTATGGAAACAAAAGTTGTAAAATCGTGAAAGATTATATTTGGTAACAAATGTTATCTTTCCGATTACTTTTTGATTATTTTATTTGTGCAAATCAACCTGATTAGATTCTGTTTCTATACGGTTGAGTTGTATAAATAGATTAATTAAAACTCTCTCACACTCACGCATTCACCTATATTGCTTGCGAAGGAGAAAACAGAGCTTTGTTCTTTGAAGAAGAATTGTGTAAGTCACTTGCTTGTTGTGTGCTTGATTTGGTCGAACTAGGTAGAGAGTCTTAAGTGTGTCTTAAGTCTTTAATCTGTGTGTTCTATCCTAGTTGATTGTAATCGAAGCATTAATAAAAGAAGTAGACTTTCAAATCCTCTTGAAAGAGAGGTAGTGGGTTTTATCCTGGATAACTAGTTGGTTATCAAGGGTTCCTACTCTAAGGAACTAGTCTTGATTCTGTATTATTTACATATTCCGCTGCTAAGGAACTGAATTCTCAGTTCCCTTTGATTTCTAACACGTACGATCCTACAATTGGTATCAGAGCAGGCGTTCTAGATTTGTGTTAGTTTACAGATTTCAAGATGACTAGCCCAAGCGAATTCAGTTTGGGAATCTCCATCAACAAGCCCCACATCCGAAAGAAGGGAGAAGAAGAATGGTGGGAGAAATGCATGACCAACTATATTCAAACCATGGACTATCAATGTTGGCGCGTGATTGAAAATGGTGATGGTGTCATTCCTGAAAAACTAGAGGAAAAGGACTGGAAGCCTGAGTACTATACCATCAAAGAAAAGAATGCTAAAGCTCGTCAACTCATTCTTAATGGGTTAACAAGGGAGGACATGGACAAGGTGATAGGAATTTGAACTGCAAAGGGAATCTGGATAGCCTTAAAGGAGATGCATGAAGGAAGTGAGGAACTGAAGCAAAGCAGGAAGTTTGCTCTAGAAGGAGAATACCACACTTTCGAGATGCTGGAAACTGAGAACATTTCTCAATACCACTCGCGTTTCACAAGACTCATCACCAAACTCAACAATGCTGACGTCAAGCTTGATGAGTGGTATAAATCTCTCGTTATCATCAATGGACTCAACTCAAAGTTCAACCTCATCAAAAGAGTCTTAAAGACTACCCCTGGTATTCAAGGTCTTCCCTTAACTCAAATCATAGGGAAACTTGAAGTTGAAGAAAGGGAAGCTCTCAAAACAAGTTATGCCAAGAAGATGGAGAAAGGAATAGCCTTAAAAATTTCAAAGGCCTTCTCCAGGTTGGAGATGGAGGAAGAAAACTCAGATCGCGAAGAAGAAGAAGATGAGATGACAGCCCTTGTCACTAAGCACATCAAGAAGCACTTCATCAAGGGAAAGTTCAAGAAAAACTTTCAAAAGAGAGATCTCTCTGAATATGCTTGCTATCAATGCAAGGAAATAGGACATATTGCTAGGAACTGTCCTAAGAACTCAAATGATGATGACAAGCCTATGCAGAAGAAATCTCTCTTTGCTACCTTTGGAGACGACTCAGAAGACTCTGAAGGGGAACTGGATACGAATGGAACTTCTGGAGGAAGATGCTTGATGGCTAAGGAAGATTCAACTGAATCAGATGACTCTGAGGTATCCTCTTCTGACTTTAACAAATCTCTTCTTGAATGTGATAAGAAACAATTGATCAAGATCATTAAGAAACTTGGAAAGGAAAATAGTTCCCTTCAAGAGAAACTAGAAGAATATGAAGATGAAATCTCATGTTTATCTACTGAAAACTCTGTCTGGAGCAAGAAACTTGATGAATCTGAGAAATTACTTGCTAGTTCCTCTAGGAAATATGACTCTTGTATCACTATTAAAAAGGAACCCATGCATGCTGACAATCCTATTGTTGTTTCCACCGACTCTGAAAAGAACACCTCTGCCATGCTTGCTGAAATAATGAACAAACTTGATCATCTTACTGACTCTATAAATGAGAAAACTGTGAATCAAACTGTGTTTGTTAAGCAACGTTATGGTATTGGTTATCCTGGAAAGAAAGATTCTGAGGAAACATGCTCTGTTGAAAATGAGAAACTGAGAAGGGGATTGGTAGAAAAAAATGAAACTCTCAATTGTGCCCTACAAACCTCTCGCGACAAAAACCAGTTCCTAGAAGAAAAGGTAAAAGTGCTAGAACAGAAGCCTAAAGAAAATCAGACTTGGTTCGATGGCCAGAATGCTCATAAGATGTATATTGATCAAGCTCAAGGAACTAAAGGTAATAAAGTTAACTTTGAACTGAGAAAGCAAGAAAGATCATTCAAACCTGGTCATGATAAGTATGGTCATATTGTCTACAATCGTGTTTGCTGGCATTATGGTAAAAATGGTCATTATATTCATGAGTGCATTCACAAGAAAAGACAAATGGAAGAAAATGCTAGAAAAAGGAACCGGAAAATGAACAATAAAAAGAAGATGCATACTATTCATGATCTGAATGATCCTTATTATTTTGTTCCTGTTTCTAACCCACAGAAAAGATATCAATCTAATTCACGCAGAAAAGCTAAGCTTAGCTGGGTTCAAAAAGTTTGAGTTCCCTTGTGCAGGACGAAGTGCGACAACAAGACAAGTGGTACATAGATAGTGGTTGCTCATGCCATATGACCAGAAACAGAAACAAAATGTCATCACTTCAGAAACACCGAGGAGGTACTATTTCCTTCGGAGACAAGAAAAAGGGAGCAATCTGTGGAACTGGAAATGTGAATCTTACTGATCACATCAACGTAAGTAACGTCAACCTTGTTGAAATTTTAGGTTTTGATCTAATTAGTGTGTCACAGTTGTATGATCAAGGAGGAAATGAGGTTCGCTTTACCTCTAAGGAATGTACTGTGGAAGACAGTAAGGGAACTGTGATCTTAAAAGGCAAAAGGTTCAACAACGTCTATGTTATTGATCCTAAATTCGTTCCCAAAGAGAAGTTGTGTCTCTCATCAATTGAAGATCAGACAAATCTATGGCATCAGCGACTTGGTCATGCTAGTATCAAGCTCATACACAAGCTACATCAAAAGGAACTAGTTCGTGGTCTTCCCAAAATCAATGTTGAAAAGTCAGAAATCTGTTATGACTGTGTTCAAGGGAAACAGGTTCGTAGTTCCTTCAAATCCAAAACAATGGTAAGTTCCTCTAAACCTCTGGAACTCATACACATGGATCTTTGTGGGCCTATGCGAGTTCAAAGCATTGGTGGTAACAAGTATATTCTGGTACTTGTTGATGATTACTCTAGATTTACTTGGACATTATTTATAAAATCTAAAAGTGAAGTTTTTGATAGGTTCAGCGAGTTAGTTCCCTTACTTGAAAAATTATTGAATGTATCTCTTCGTGCTATTCATTCCGATCATGGAACTGAGTTCGAGAATGGAGATTTTTTAACATTTTGCAGGGAACATGGAGTTGATCATAATTTCTCGTCTCCCTACACTCCACAACAGAACATAGTTGTTGAAAGAAAGAACAGAACTTTGGAAGATATGGCTTGAACCATGCTTATCTCGAGCGGACTGTCTCAATCCTTCTGGGCAGAAGCGGTCAATGCAGCGTGCTATATTTTAAATCGGGCTATGCTACGCCCCTTGCTAGAGAAGAGTTCCTATGAGCTACTAAGAGGCAGAGTTCCCAACATTGCTCATTTACGTGTCTTCGGCTGCAAATGTTTTGTTCACAACAATGGGAAGGACAATGTAGGGAAGTTTGATCCACGGAGCGATGAAGGAATCTTCATTGGATATGCTTCTAGTAGCAAAGCATACAAGGTCTTCAACAAACGGACTAAAAAGGTAGAGGAAAGCATTCATGTTATTTTCAATGAAAAATTGCCTTCAAAGTCTGTGCAGGATCTCTCAGTTCCCTTAGAAGATCCGTTTCAACGGCCAAGTGAAGATTCTGATGATGATGCTCCTCCCGAGCATAACTCATATCCCAACCTATCTGGCTCACTCACACCCACAGTTCCCTCAACTGTGATTGCGCCCAAAGTAACAACATCTTCAGACAGCACCCCAGTTCCCCCCGATCATCAAGACGCTACTGTTGTTGCTCCAGTTCCCTCCAACCCATCAGTGGAGGTAGATGCTCCTCCTCCGACAGCTGAGCCTTCTCCGGAAGCTGATCCTAATACGGCATCTTCCTCAGCTATTGTCACCACATAAGTTGACGCTCAAGGAACTGATCTGATTATTCCTAACAGAGACAAAAGAACTACCAAGCATCCAGTCAGGTATGGATTTGAGGATATGTCCTATTGTGCATTCAATGCCTTTCTGTCTCTTATAGAACCCAAGAACATCACGGAGGCGCTGAAGGATGCTGACTGGATCATAGCCATGCAAGAGGAACTTCACCAATTCGAGAGGAACAAAGTTTGGAGACTCGTTCCTCGCCCTCAGAACATACACATCATAGGAACTCGGTGGGTATTTCGCAACAAGTTGGATGATTCCGGTGTTGTATCAAGAAACAAGGCTCGCTTGGTTGCTCAAGGCTATAATCAACAAGAAGGGATCGACTATGATGAAACATTTGCTCCTGTGGCAAGACTGGAGGCTATTCGGCTACTCATAGCCTATGCATCTCACAAAGGGTTCAAGTTATATCAAATGGACGTGAAGACTGCTTTTCTCAATGGAATTCTTCAAGAGGAAGTTTACATCAAGCAACCTCCAGGATTTGAAGATGATGATCACCCTGACCACGTATATTTCTTGGACAAGGCCCTCTATGGTCTAAAGCAAGCCCATCGCACTTGGTATGATTGTCTTGCCCAGTTCCTAACAACTAATGGCTATCGACGTGGTATGATCGACAAGACTCTTTTCATTCTAGAAGTCAAAGGTGAAATTCTCGTGGTCCAAGTATATGTTGATGATATTACTTTTGGTTCCACTAACTTGGATCTTGTAGAGAAGTTCAAAAATCTAATGAGCAGCGAGTTTGAAATTAGTATAATTGGGGAACTATCTTTCTTGCTGGGATTGCAAGTTACCCAGAAGGCTGATGGCATTCAAATCCATCAACAGAAATATCTTAAGGAACTCTTGAAGAAGTTCAAAATGGATTCAAGCAAAGCCATTTCCACCCCCATCTCCCATGCCACTCGCCTCACCGCCGATCATACCGGACAGAAAGTGGAAGAGAAGTTATATCGAGGCATGATTGGTTCTTTGATGTATCTAACTGCTAGTAGGCCAGATATAGTGTTTGATGTTTGTCTTTGTGCCAGGTTTCAAGCTGATCCAAGGGAATCTCACTTATCTGAAGTAAAACGCATATTTTGCTATCTCAAGGGAACTGACGACTTATGTCTTTGGTACCCCAAGGATTGCCACTTCAATCTTCTTGGATACACAGATGTTGACTATGCATGCTACCTGGTTGATCGAAAGAGCACATCAGGAATGGCCCAGTTTCTTGGTCCATGCTTGGTGTCTTGGGGGTCAAAGAAACAAAACTCAGTCGCTCTATCAACCACCAAAGCTGAGTACATCGTTGCTGCTGACTGTTGTTCCCAACTCCTCTGGCTCAAACAACAACTTGTAGACTTTGGTATGTTGTTTGATCCTCTCAAGATTCTTTGTGATAACACTAGTGCAATCAACATCTCCAAGAATCATGTGCATCACACTAGGACTAAGCATATTGATATTAGGCATCACTTCTTGCGTGATCATGTTGAAAAAGGGAACATACTGCTAGAACATTGTAGGACTGAAGATCAAATTGCCGATATATTCACCAAAGCATTAAATCGAGAACCTTATGAGTCCTTTAGGTTACTTCTGGGAATGATATCCATAAACTAGTAGTTCCGGTTGCCTTTACTAGTTCCTTTGCTTTGCCTAGATTTGATCTTTTCTATGATTTCATTGACAATATTGTTGATATCTGTTCTTGTGCTGCCCTCGCATGTCCTGTAATATATGTTCTAAAGCATTCTCTTAACACTCTTGCATGATCACATGATTTTATGATGTAATTTGATCTTGATTACATCTCTTTATTGGCCTCATAGTAGTCAATTTGATCACATCTATCCTACATTATAAGCCGATATGATAATTGACTACAAACCGTCCTAAGCCTGACTGCATTGTTTAATTCCTTATGATCTTTCTTTAGTCCACATCTGGGAATTATCTTTGTAGTGTCAAAAATGCCTTCCTAATTTTATTTATATGGGTATGTACTTTTCTTGAGTGTTGCGTAGTTCCCTACATAACATATACCCATATATACCCAGTTCTGTGTCATATACTGAGGAAAGGAACTGGGAATTGCTCTTTAACGGCCGAATTTCAAATTTGAGCTCTATCTGCGACTGCTTACCGAGGACAGTTAATGCCATTTTAGCCGTTTGATTCTATGTGGTTTCTGAGAAATTTGGGATTCGATTGATGTGATTGTTCTGAAGAAAATTTTCTGGGGAGAATTATTAGTTCCCTTCAATGTTGAGGATATTGTTGTCGTTTGAGAAGTATCTGGGTTCCCTTATTTGAAGCGATTCGGCAACGGATATTTTTGAATAGAATTTTGCTCAGAGGATATATAAGGTTTTGAGTACAACCCTAAAGCGGCACCGATTACAACTTCTCTTTCCTTTTATCTCACAATCTGCCGCGCCCTCAACATCTCAAAAGCTCTTACCTTTCCATTGTTTCCATGGATTCCAGTCTGCCAAATCTCCCCGCCGATGAGCTCGCAATGCTGGAGGCCTATAGAAAGCAAAAAGCTACAACCTCCTCCTCCCAAGCGGCTTCACCGACAAAGGCGGCTTCTTTGGCACCAACAGTGGTGGAGGAACCTGCCAAATCGGCGCCTCCACCTGCTCCTACGGTGCAACCCTCTCAGTCCGCCTCCTCAGATCACACTCCGTCCAAGCACGCCTCCCCTACACCAACTAAGGAGGATTCTTGCCACTCATCCCCTTCCCAAGAGGGTGCTACAATTGATGTGGACCTGCTCCCCACACCGATGGCATCTCTGAAACAACCAGGCGACTCTCAGTCGGTGGCCGGTCGTGTCAAACGCCGCGCCACCAAAGGTGGTCACAGCATCCCATCTCTTCATCTGAAGGATGCCCCTAAGGCCAAGAAAACAAATCTTACCAAGGCTGCCAAAGGGAAGCAGCCCTAATCCCAGCAAGCATCACCACCTTCCTCAGTTCCCTTCGCGGTGGCACCGGCTCTTGCTTCTCGTCATATTTTAGAGCCCCTCATAGTAGGCCAGGAATTTTGGCGTTCTGCTGACGATGAGAATGTCTCTGCCGCCCACTCAATGCTTCAACTTCAAGGGTGGGATAAGATGGTGATGGAGCCCTTTGCGGTCAATGAGAATCTGGTCCGTCTCTTTTACCAGAACATGGAGTTTGTTCCGGCTAAGGATGATCAGCCGGCACACGACGCTATTCTCACCTGGGGAGGTAATCTGATTCCCCTCTCTGCTGCCGTTATTGGTTCTGTGTTGGAGCTCACCACCGGTGAAGGTTTTGGCGTGATCGTAAAGAGGAACTGGTCGTCCAAGCGCAAGCAGGCTATCCTGAAAATGGTGTTCGATGGCTCCTATCCTTCTAAGGGCCCTCTGCACACCAAGTATTTGAGTCTTGATAAGAAGATCCTCCACACCCTCCTCATCAAAAACATTATTCCTCGTCAGGAGCAGAGAGACACAATTTTGGTTGGTGCTCATGGAGAAACTGATTCTAGGAGTTCCTATTGATTTGCCCCGCATCACCCTTGCCCACATGCAATACTGTAAGGGCCACTCTACTCACGCGCTTCCTTACCCACATGTTATCAAGAAAACCCTGAGTCGCCTTGGTCTCTATCCCACTGGAGTTGTGGAAACTCGGTTTTCTCGCCTCATCACTATGTTGCTGTGAAGAAGTTGTGCCGAGTTCTTTGAAGAAGAACGAAGTAAGTTACTTGCTTGTTGTTGCTTGGTTAGGTCGAACTAGGTAGAGAGTCTTTTAGCGTGTCTAAGACTTGAATCTGTGTGTTCTATTATAGTTGATTGTAACCGAAGTATTAATACCAGAAGTAGACTTTGAAATCCTCTTTCAAGAGAGGTAGTGGGTTTTATCCTGGATAACTAGTTGGTTATCAAAGGTTCCCACTCTAAGGAACTTGTCTTGAATCTGCTACTGTTTACTTATTCCGCTGCTTAGGGAACTGGACTCCCAGTTCCCTCGATAATAACAAGTATGATCCTACAGTAATATCTTAGTGGTTCAAATCTATGTTGATGATATCATTTTTGGTTCCACTAACCTGTCCCTTGTAGAGAAGTTCAAAGACTTGATGAGCAGTGAATTCGAAATGAGTCTAATAGGGGAACTCACTTTCTTCCTTGGATTGCAAATAACCCAAAAGAAAGATGGCATACAAATTCACCAACAAAAATATGTCAGGGAACTATTAAAAAAGTTCAAAATGGATTCATGCAAGCCTCTCTCCACACCTATCTCTACAATTGCTCATTTAGACAAAGATTATTCGAGTCCTCTTGTGGAAGAGAAACTCTATAGAGGTATGATAGGTTCTCTCATGTATCTAACCGCTAGTCGTCCAAACATTGTGTTTGTTGTTGGCTTGTGTGCTAGGTTTCAATCCTGTCCAAGAGAAACACACTTAGCTGTTGTGAAGAGGATACTCCGATATCTCATTTAAACTGATTCACTCTGCATTTGGTACCCCAAAGAGTGTCCCTTTGAGCTGATAGGCTTCACCGATGCTGATTATGCTGGATACTTGGTGGATAGGAAGAATACCTTTGGAATGGCACAGTACCTAGGCCCTTGCCTCGTGTCATGGGGATCAAAGAAACAAATCTCAGTCTCCCTCTCCACCACAGAATCTGAGTACATTGCAGCCGCCTCTTGTTGTTCCCAACTCTTATGGCTAAAGCAACAACTTGCGGATTTCGGTATGTCTTATGGTCCTCTTACCATTCTTTGTGATAACACTAGTGCTATAAACATTTCTAAGAATCCTGTGCATCATACTAGGACCAAGCATATAGATATAAGGCATCACTTTCTTAGAGATCATGTTGAGAAATGGAACATCATTATGAAATTTTGTAGAACTGAAGATCAGGTTGTTGATATATTCACCAAAGCCTTGAATAGAGTTCCTTTCGAGACCCTTAGATTAGAACTGGGAATGATTCCTATAACCTAGCAGTGACTTTAGTTTAGAGGTTTCTCTCCAGTTCCCTTAATTGACTAGTTTAGATCTTTTACTTGTTTAGTCTTGGAATCTCTGTGTTATATCTTTTGCAATAGACCCTCATTTCCATAATAGTTACTCAAAAGGCTTTGATACATTTTTCTAGTTCGTGTCCTTGAGTCTTCATTATTCATTTTAACTCAATCATTGTTCAAATTTCTTTGTTGGCCCAAAAGTCACAATCTGATCATATTCTAACCCAATAATACAAGCCGAAATGATGATTGTGTACTATGACCCTCCCTTGCCTCAGTGCACAATTCAAATCCCTATGATCCATTTCTTAACCCTCTATGGGAATTATTGTGTAATGCGATAAATGGCATTCCCCGATTTCTTTTATGGGAACGTACTTTCAGGTCCTATGTTTTAAAACCCCACATCAAAGGTTCCCATATACCCCTCTAGCACACTGAAAAAAATCGCCAGAAAGGCACTAGGATGGACTACCCTCTAAACGGCTAGTAAGCAAATTGCTCCTCCCAAGACGGCTTTTATGGCAAATTCTCAGGCGTCAGACATGTCATTTCAGCCGGGACCAGATCTTGGTGGAACCCTTCTCAGTCTCCGACGAAGTCGTGCACCTCTTCTACCAGTCCATGACCTTTGTGCCAGCCAAAGAAAACTCTCCCTGCAACGAGGCCATCATTCAATGGAAGGGAACTATGTATCCTCTGTCCCCCAGCATCATTGCCTCCGCTCTAGGGATTGAGCACAGGTCAGGCTTTGACATTTTGCACCAAAAGAAGACATGGTCCAAAGGAAAAGGCTATAAAACCAAGACTGAGGTGGTAACCAAGCTCTATGATGGCGACACTCCAAAGAGCCTACAAACTAAGGGACTCTCCATCTCCAACAAGATGTTGCACTTCTGGCTCATCAGAAATTTGGTTCCCAGGTAGGAGCACAGAGCCACGGTTCTCATCACTGATGCAATTCTCATGGATAAGATTTTGTCTGGTGACCAAGTTGATCTCCCCAGGATAGTGTTGGCACATATGCAGTTCTGTAAGTCTCATGAATCCCATGCCCTGACCTTCCCTCACCTCATCAAAACAACTTCTCTCCATGCTCAACCAATATCCTGATGACTTCCCTGAAACCGCCTACAACAAGTTCCTCACCATCGCCACAGTCAGAAAACACAAAATCAAAGATCACCAGGCCGCTCCCTCTGAAACTCAACCTGATCCGCCTAAGGAAACGGCCAGTTCCCAAGCCTCCCCAAGCTCTCTGCCACCGCTCTACCCCACTCAAGACTCCTCTGCGATCCTAACTTCTCTGGGTCGTATTGACAAAGCTATCACGGATGGTTCCCATGCTATATCAGTTGCCCTCCGTGATCAAGTAAATGAACTGGGGAAAACTCGAGCTGCTGTTTCCAGTCTGGTGGAGGTGCTTCAGAAAACCTGGGAGGATGCAACTGGAGCAAATCCGGCCACAGGCCAGGATGAAGGAACTGACGACAAGAAGGATGATGGTGAGGAGGCCACTGACATGCCATAGGAACGTCTCTCCTAGTTCCCAGTGCTATAACGCCATAGTGTGCTAGTAGTTCCCTAGGATCCTACTCCCCTCTTCTATCCTTTCTTTTGTCTGCTTCCAAGTTTTCTTTTGTGATCTTGTGTGTCTCTCTCTCTACTCTGTGTCTGAACAATGTATTAAGCTCTCATGACTAATGGACTCTTTTGGCTATGTTTATAATGCATTATTTGTCTCTGCCTTAAGTTTCTATTATGGTCTATGTCATGGGTTTAACGCAATTGTTTATTTCACATTGATATCCTATACTTGATAAGTACATTGATCTTTTCGATGATGCCAAAAGGGGGAAGAATGGATAGGAACCTTGAACTATCGGAACTACTGGACTTATAGGAACTCTGAACCCGTTCTACTTCTAAGGGGGAACTTGAATAACTTAGTTCATCTGCTTAGGGAGAATTTGCAACTATTGAATGTTCTATCAACTGATCTCATGAATTTCATGTCCTTATTATGTTGCCAGGTTCCTTATATTTGTCATCATCAAAAAGGGGGAAATTGTTAGGAAACGGAACTTTGGAACTTCGGTTCCCCTGAGAGTTCCTTTCCTCAGTTTCTCTACTTTTGAAGATGACAAATATTTTGATACTAATGTTTTATCTCAAAGATGTGTGTTAAGGAACCACAGGACAATTGTCGAAACCTTGGAAGCCAAACAAGACAAAAGAACCAAGCAGCAAGCCAAAGGAACCCAGGTGTGCCCAGAAATACAACACGTGATCTTGCGTTTCCCGAGAAATCTGGGAACACCAAACCTCGGACAAAAGATGGTGAAAGCGACTTGAGCGAAGCTTCCAAAAGCCTTCCACCATCCAAGAGCAAGACTCCAAGATGCCTAGAACGATGAACCTCGGACAAAGGTACTGAAAGCGACAGCTCATAGAGATGTCACCATCCAGAGGACAGTTCCAAAGTGCCGAGCTTGTTGAACCTCGGACGAAAGGAGTTGGACAACGACTTGGCAGACTTGTCCGAAGTAGTTGACCAACCTATGTGGATTCTGAGCTGCCTAGGTTATTGTTACATGTCAAAGATAGCGTGAATCAAGGATCACCACACATCCTAGGGCAAGCTCGCTCTGTGGGAACCAAGAGCAGATCCAACCTCGAGCATCCACTATATAAGGAAGATAAGCTCCGCTGTTATCTTCAAGCAATTGAGATAGAATCACACTTCATAGCAAATATCAAAGTGTGAAGCTTCAAACAGATAGTCAAACAGAATCTAGATCAAGAGGAACCAGTCAAGGAATCCGAGAGCTGTGTGCTAAGTTCATGTGACTGTAAGTAAGTTAGTTCCTTGGTGCTAAGGGCTGCTTCTTGGATTGATTATAATTTGTGTTAAGTTATCTAGGATTGTCTAACTATGTGTAAGGCAAAGAAACTATGTGTTTGTTCCTAGGATAAGCTGTAACCAAAGAGATAAGAAATCAAGAAGTAGACCTTAAAATCCTTTCGAAAGAAAGGTAGTGGTTTTTATCCTAGATTGCTAGTTGGCAATCGAAGGTTTCCACTATAAGGAACTTGTTCATTTATTTGATTGTTTATTTCCGTTGCGAAGGGAACTAGAATTTGTATTCTCAGTTCTCTTGTTATTAATCTAACAATCACGATCCTACAGTATTAATAGCAAAGATGTTTGTCATTATTAAAACTAGGAAAATTGAGGAAGGGAACTAGGTAGGGAACTGGAGTTCCCAAAAGTTCACTTCCTAACAAAGCTGCTCAGCATCCTATAATCCAAAGGCCAGGCCTTCAATGCGTGACATAGTAGATTCTTTGGAGCCTCTTCAAGGCGATAGCTTCCAAGGGGAATCGACGCTGATAACCGTTGCTGAAGTTTCTGCTAAACAAATCAAGCTTCAAGTCACGGATTATAAGGGATCTGCCTAGTAGTAGTAAGTAAGTTGACAAAAACTAAACAACAATGTTTGTATCTTTCTCTCTCTCTCTTTTGCTCTTACTTCTGACCTGAAACTCAGAACTAGAATCACAAACATCAGATGGGATATTTTGTATGACAGATATGCTCTTTTTGTGTGTGTATAGAGTCCTTGTTGTGCTTGAAACTCCTTTACATCCTATTCCATTGCTCTAAGCCTGCTGGAAATATTCGCCCTTATTTATTAAAATGCTTTTGCTTGTAAGAAAATTGATGCTATTGTTCAGATAAAATGACAAATGTTAGAAATAGACCTATCAAATGGATAAGCATACCACATGAAGATTGCAAAAGAGTATTGTTTTTAGAGTTTGGAGTGTTGGGGCTAAATAGGGACATCTGAATGAGGAAATTATGTTTCTCTTTTTGAGAAACCACTGCAAGCAAAAACAGAATGAAGGAAGGAAGGAAAATATACTTAGGGCAGCGCCCTTCTGAATGGATAGATGAGAATCTGCAAGACCACAAGCCCTCTCTAAAGATGAGAGAATCTGTTGAGTGCATCCCATAGCGGGTTGTGCTTCTTGACCGTGTGCAGATCCGCCACCGGAGAGGCGAATTCAGAGAATGTTGCAGATGTAGCGTCGGTTGTTCATACGTTGACATCCGGTATCTTCATCTTCACTGTTACACAATAAATAGGGTGCATCAATTATAAGGGCCAAGGCGAATGGGGTGGCTGATTGACCATTCTTGCAAAATTGATGTAAAATTTCTAAAAGTTAACAGAGTCAGTCAACCGACTGCAAGAAAGTGTATGTTATGAGACCAAGCTTCTTATTGAAGATAATTACTTCAAAGGCGAAGCCTTGATATGAAACTAGCAAGTTTTTTTGGAGATTAGGAAGCTTTAACACATTGTATTTGACATGTGTCAGTCAACATATCATATGTCATAGAACAGAAAATCTGGACCAACCAGACTAATGAATAGGGCAGAAATGGTCGCCGAACACACTCTGCACTTTCTTCTTCTCTACAGGCGAGGATTCGGGTGTTGCTTTCCGCATGCTGCTCTTGAGACCTTTCTCTGAAGGATGATTATCATTACCATCACAAGTAGCATTGCCTTTGCTACTAGTACTAGATTGGGCTCTCAGGAGGAGGAGGAGGAGGAGGAGGAGGAGTGCACAAGTGAGATGAGGGCTAATGAGAGAAAAGGCAAAAGATCATCAGAATCTTCATCAATTAACAATCTAGGGTTTCGTCTTCCTTAAGCAAAGCTGCAAAGAGAAAATTTGGTCAAACTGAGACCTAAGAGAATGTTCAAAATTCTCCATACGCCTTTATAGGAAACTTGAAAATGGGCGTTCATCATCGGATCTCTATTTAAACAACCCAAAATAATGTTGTCTTCTCCATCACGAACAACTTTAGTGAATGGAAGAATGTGTTGTGACACAAACCCGACAGAACTCGAGCCAACTCAATTGGGATTGATGAGAATGGGAATGAAGAATAGGCCTTGTTCTTGATGATGGTAAAACTTCAAGTGCACAGCAGGGAAAGTGAAAGAGAGACTACTTAACTAATGCATATCTACACTTTCAACCTCCGCAATCCGCACCATGAGAAATTGCCCGTCACCATCAACACCAAAGTAGTACACTACAAACCAACTTCCTTTATTTTTTTTCTTTGAATATATAGCAAGTAAGTACTCCCTCTCTCCCGTTAAGTTTGTCCCATGAGGACATTTGCACAATATTTAAGAAAATTGCAGAAGTTCAAAGGTTTCTGTAGAAAGTACTTAATCTGTGAGTTTCTACAGAAAGTACTTAATCTGTGATCCACACTTAATTACACATAACCAACAAAAAGTGAAGCTACAAAATCAACAACCAATAGAAATAGAGGATTACAAGCACACGGATTTACAGAACCATCACAGATTAAGAGAGCAACATTCTTCAAATTCTTAACACCAAAACAGAGGGACACAAGATAATTTACTTCTAAGAACACAACCCAAAAGAATAACAGAGCATTGAAGGTTGCATCACTGCCTGTTGTGAATGGCTTCAGTATTTAATTTAAATGAAGCTCCACTTCAAGAAGATGAAGAATTTAATGATGCTGACCAGGGAGAAGACGAACTTGATCTTAATGTGCTTGTTTTTTATCTCAACCAAGCACCGGGCTTTGAAGAGGAGTATGGGCAACCAGAAGCAGAGCATCACACATGGACAACTGAACATCATCAGCCAACACAGACCAGGCTCAGCAATGATATGAGATTGCAGATCTTGCTAAAGCTTCTACAGAGAGCAAAAGATGGAAAACTTCCAGTGGGTGCAATCAATGATGCTGCAAATGAGTTCAATGTGTCAAGAAGGACCATAGGCAGAATATGGAACACAACCAAGCAACAAGATATTGCAATGCAAAGGTGCAATGTCAACAATAAGTATCATAACTGTGGCAGAAAAAGAATTGAAATTCAACCAGATGCTATCACATCACTAAACATGGGGGACAGATCATGCGTAAGAGATTTGGCAACCAAGCTCAGCCTTTCAAAGACCACAGTTCATAGAATGGTCAAAAGGGAGATTATAAAGCCACATACAAACCCACTACACCTTGGATTGAAGGCTTCACACAAGATAACAAGGTTAGATTGGATATTAAGGTTATTACAAGGGGATACAGTTGAAACTAAGAGAGAGTATAATCCAATGTTTGACTTTGTTTATTTGGATGAAAAGTGGTTCTATTTTAGCAAGAAATCACAAAGAGTGTATTTAGAACAAAATGAGAGGGGAAAATACAGAGCTACAAGCTCTAGCAAGTGGATACCCAAAGTCATGTTTACAGCGGTGGTAACAAGACCAAGGTTCAACTCAGAGGGACAATGTACATTTGTTGGAAAAATATGTATTTTTCCATTCAGTTACCAAGAAGCGACAAAGAGAAAGTCTAAGAACATAGACAAGGGGACTATTGTCACAAAGCTAGTGGAATCAGTCAACAAGAATATAACAAGAAGCATGCTAATCAACCAGATTGTTCCAGCTATAAAGGCAAAATGGCCACAAGATGGAGCACAGAGAGTCATTTTCATACAACAAGACAATGCAAAGGCCCACATCACTCAAGATGATGCAGAATGGCAACAGGTTTATTGTCAAGATGGATTCACATTTATTTTAATCCAACAACCAGCTAATAGCCTTGACTTGAATATCTTAGACCTAGGTTTTTTTAGGAGCATTTAATCATTGATGCACAAAAAAATGTCCAAGGATGTTGATCACATGTTAGAAGCAGTAAATGAGGCTTTTTATGAGCTAAGTCCAGAAACTCTAGGTGATGTGTGGATGACATATCAATATGTTATGAATGAGATTCTGAAAGCCAAAGGAGGCAATGACTATGATTTGCCACACTTCAACAAGAAGAAATTAGCAGCTCAGGAAAATCTACCAAGAGAAATAAAAGCACCTATGTGGGTTGTCATACAAGCCTGGGACATTGTTCAAGGGGGTGTGCAAGGAATACAAGAAGAAGCAGGACCATCAAATGCAGAAGCAGAGACTCAGGGGATAGAAGCAGTATATGGAGAGCAAGACAATCAAGATACAGTAGAAGACAGTCAATGTGACATAATGTGATGGAGCAAGACAGTCAAGAGCAAGACAGTCAAGGAATACAAGCAGAAGCATGACCATCAATTTTTTTGTTAATTACAAACTTAGGTGATAGACTAAGTAATTTTGTGTACATGACAAGATTGTGTAAAGTTATGATATTTTGTGAACATGTTTGGAACTTTTGAAAGCAAAACAGAGGGGAATGAAACCTTTTGTGAACAACCAGAGCAATCCTTCAATACATAATGCACAGAGAAAGGGAAAAAAATGGTAATCTCAGTTGTCCCATTCCCGTCATAGACACATATCCATTCACAACCTTAGCATACACATGAGGCCTTATTCAGTGTTATTTTACTGGTTTCCTATGGCACACTAAGGCAATGAATATTCAGAATATGCATCTCAGTTTTGTAAGACCTCATCATTGATTCAAAAAAAAATTATCTCAGAGTCCCCTAAACCATCACAAACACAACTCCATCCCCAAAACCTTAACATACAAAGGCCTCATTCAGAAACAATTGTGTCTGGTTTCCTAATGTAAGTCAAGGCAGAGAATTCACAGAACATTGCATCTCAGCTTTTTAAGACCTCATCATTGATTAAAAAAACCATCACAGACACAACTAAAGCTAAATTAAACACTGATCCACACTTAATTTGCACAATATTTAAGAAAATTACAGAAGTTCAAAGGTTTATGTAGAAAGTAGATTTCCTTGAGTTTTTGCAGAAAAACGTTTAGGGACTCATCCACACTAATTACACAGAACCAATAGAAAGTGAAGCTGCAAAATTAACAACCAATAGAAATAGAGGATTACAAGAACACAAATTGACTTTTTCATTTTGTACAGAACCAATACAAACTCAATAACATTCTTTCAGTTCTTAACACCAAAACAGAGGGGGAGCAAAACAGAGGATAATTTACTTCTCAGAACACAACTCAAAAAACTAACAGAGCATTGAATGGCTTCGTTATTTATTTTAAATGAAGCATGTAATCATTTCATCATCACAGTTCAAGATCATCAGTTCATCATCAAAGTTCACATTTCATCATCAAAGTCAACAAAGATCAACAACATCAACCCACTATAACATCAGATATGAAGTCAACAAAGATCATCAACATCAACATCAGAGGGACAACAACAAAGATCAAGCCAACAATAACATCAGATAGCAAGAGTTCTAACAATATGTATCAACAACAACAATAATATTCATACAGAAGGGGACTTAGCTAGTCATCCATGTCGATCATGGGGGAGTCACCACCAACATCATCATCCATCACAGGGGACTCAAGAACAACATCATCATCCAACAAGGGGGACTCATCAACAACTTTATCAGCCGGCATGTAGGACTCAACAACAACATCATCGTCTGCAGGCCACAAGTAGCTGTCAACTGTTTCTTCAGATCGCGTTGGGGTATAGCAGTGGTTTCTACCACATTCATCACCACACTCGCACATGGGATAATTGGAGCATGTATGCAGACTACACTCATGAGAAGGCGTCTGAACACTTTCAAAGCCAAAGACAACATCAGGGTCCAAACTCATCGTCAATGACGAAATCAAAGGGGACTGAGAGAGAGCTCCAAATCAGAGAGATCGAGAGAGCTCCAAATCAAAGGGGACTAAATCGGCCGGACAAGAAACAGAGAGCTCCAAATCAGAGAGATCGAGAGAGCTATAGTTCAAAGGGGACTAAATAGGCAGAGCTCCAAATCAAGAGATCGAGAGAGCTCCATTTACTTCTGAGAGAGAACTCCAAAGCGAGATCGAGAGAGCTCCAAGGACTGAGAGAGAACTCCAAAGCGAGATCGAGAGAGCTCCAAGGACTGAGAGAGAACTCCAAAGTGAGATCGAGAGAGCTCCAAGGACTGAGAGAGAACTCCAAAGCGAGATCGAGAGATCAAGAGAGCTCCAAATCAAAGGGGAATAAAGCGGCAGAGCGGAGAGAGCAAGAGAGACAGAGAAACAGAGAGATCGAGAGAGAAATAGAGAGATCGAGAGATCTAGGGTTATCAATAGAGAGGAGAGAGCAAGAGAGTTAGAGTGACGGGGGAAAGTGAGAGGGGAATGAGGGGTGAGCTAGGGTAATGGGGGGGGGGGGGGGGGTGTGGAATTGGGGCTGGGTGAGGTTTTGGGCTATGGGGGATTGGGTTTAGGGTTTATGGGAAAAGTTGGGATTTTGGGGGTAGAAATTTGGATTTAATGGGGGAAGAAATTTGGGTTTAATGGGGGAAGAAATTTGATTTTAATGGAGGTGGATGAAGAAATTTGTTTAATGGAGTGGATAGATAAAAATGGGTTGTTGTTAGTGGTAATGGAGATGGATTGAGGAAAGAGAAATAAAAAAGATGATAAAGTTGGATAATTTAAATAAAGATAAGGGTATTATTGTAAGAAAATAGTGGATAGAAATGGAAAAAAAGGAGATGGGACAAAATTTTCGGAACGCCAAAAATAAAAATGCGACAAATTTTAAGGGACGGAGGGAGTATAATAGAATAAATATACTCCCTACGAAATATCCACTTTCCTCCAACCAACCGAAAATGAAGCCCCACCCGTTACTCACAGGTCACGCCGTTGGTTATATGCATGATTGGTAGTCTGATCTTATTTGAGTATATACATCCTTATGATAAGCAAAGAGATGCATGCAAATGTGTTCAAAATGATAATCAAATTCATGAAACATTCAAGCAACTACGTTTGATGTGGAAGATAAAAAAAAAAAAAAAGACGGAAACCCCATTTTTATTCAATGGAGTTATGAAGCACAGATGTCTGGAGCCTAAAATACTAAATATACAAGTGGCATGTGCCAGAATGTCAGTCTATGATTTACAAAATTACTTTTACACTAACTCTTACAAACAAGATTAAGATGAAAAGGGAAATATAAAGCCTCTGGGTTCTTAAAACCAACAGCACATAACCAACTGCCAAAATGTAAGATTAAAAGACAAGGGAACTGAAAATAACACAAGTAAGGGCAACAAGAATAAGATATTCTTCCTCGGCCATGAAGGAGGTAGTCGTACCAAGCTTGTCAGCAAGAATCAGACCTCGATTGAGACTTGTTCATTTTAGGATTTAAAAATCGAGCATGGTTGAAGCTGACCTAGCTGAGCTGGTTTCACCCAATGAGACGGATGCTAGGGATGAGGCCCACACACGAGCACTCCTTGCCCCATTGTGAAAATTCCTTGTTTTACACCACTTGATTTTGTTACCTACTCTCTTCACGTCCACAACTTGCATAATGCGTCCCAGCAACAGCCTCGACTCTCCAAAGACCACCAAGTTTAAATGTCGCTGGCACGATTTCCATAATGCCATGAATCCTCCAAGCAATTGTGGACAGGAACAGAGGAAAACCCTCAACATTAGGAATGATATTGCAAAGAACAAATATGGTTCCTTCACTATCATCTCCTTCCATGATGATGCTTGATACCAAAGCTCAAGGGATTTCTGATCCTCAGCATTCACCCATCCAGAAGAGCTATAGTGACTCGCATCCTTTGCTGAGTCAAGCCCTAAATGAAACAAAGAGGAAAAACATCAAGCTGCAGCAGAGAACTACAAGATTCCAATCCAACTAAATGGTGAAATGACTAGTTTAGAATCAGTACCTGTACTTTTCTGGTAAAATCGTGCCAATGAAGAAAGATCTTTTTGGCCATGATACCGCACCTTTTCTGTATGATTGATGATAAGTAATGCAGGCAATCTGTGTATCCCATACCTGGATAATAGGCTGCTAAAAACAGTGACCCAGATGTGAGAAACTGACAATTGAGATCATTATCACCATAAAATGAAACTTTATCAAGGACAGGTGTAGTCAGTTCCCAATCTTATTTCTTATAGCGGCAACCCTGCAACCTCTCCACTCAACCAGATGGCGACTGTAATTGGTAATGCATTTATCATATAATTTAATTATCACCAACTATCCAGAATGTTAATTTTTAAGCTAAATGCCATGCTCTCACCTTGGCATGACTGATGATTGTTCAACTTCTATGTGATCAATCTGTGGGAACATTAAGCTTAGCATGTTAAATTTATGTCTGATGCTACTTGAGAATGGGCAGGATGAGCCATAGAACAGTACGGCCGTGTATGAATTCGTCACTTTAGAGGCTAATACTCTTTCAAGGACTTCTCCATTCATCTGCAAACATACAATTATATCATAACTTCCCAATGAACCGACGTCAGCCTAAGGAAAATTCATATCATGATGCAACTGAAATTAAATTTTTAATGGGTGGATGAAATTTATTAGTGCTAAGATGATGGCCAATTGGAGGTTGAGCAAGATGGCTAGACAACTTTGACCTTTCAGAATGAAAGAATTATATCAAAACTCCAAATGAGGGATGTCACATATTCACACTTGACAAGCAACTTTTTGCAAGTGCTTAGAGAAAAGCCAGCACAATGAAGGTCCTAGAGGAAAGAATTATAACAGAATGAATGATCACAATTCCCATGCCAAATTCCGCATTTAGTTACAACCCAATAATACACCTCTCTTCCGCAAAGTTCTGCCACTGAATAGGAAGTTTTTTTTTCCACTAGTTGTATATTCTTAATAGCACAACCTAGCTTCTGACCGAAAAAAAGAGCAAAACCTAGGTGGCTAGCTGCAGTAGTTTTTTTTTAATCAGCTATTACAAATAGTATTCCTATTCAATTTGCAAAAGTTAAATGGTATGACAATTATAATGTGGCTCAGTGCCGGTGGATCCTTATTAATTCTCAAGACAAAAACAAACAGAAAAATCAGGAAGAACATAAGAGGAATGGATTGATGATCCTCATATCAAGTTATCAACAACATCGTCTAGAGGCTCTGCGTGCCAGGAGCAGAATCAATGAGATAATTTAGCACGACGGACAGTAGCCTCAAATGCATTTCAATATTGGCTATGACAAAAAAGCATTGAAATTGGGATGGAAAAGAAACAAGTTGCTAATGAATTCCGAATTCAATTTAGGCAATGGAAAAACTGGGACGGAGGATAACAGGATTCTCGTATCAATTCCATTACAAAGGAGACAAAAAAAACAGCATTGAAATTTGTCAAGCAATTATCGCAAAACCCTAAAATTTGATTTAAAAAATTGAAGATGCATATGAAATAATTGGGAAAGTGAAAGCCCTCAGCAAGCGACAGAATTCATTAATAATTTGATTGAAGGAACAATCAAAAACTGAAAGAAGAGAGTAGGCGTACCTGAATAGGATGGGACGATGAGATCGAGACAGGGCAATGAAATTGAAGATCGCAGATAAAGGGAAGCGATTGAGGATGGCAGGAACAAGAAGAAACTACCCCAATCGAAGAGAAAACTAGGGTTACGATAAAGACAAAATACAAAACCATACAAGTAGATGCACGGGACCCCATGAAGAAGACGAGTGTTTGGCGAGGCCTTCTCCCACCCCCAACAACAATATCGATGATACCTTCTTCTCTTCTCCCCCTCGCTCTCACACACACAAATCCCTCTGCAGAAACGGAAAAAAAATGGGAATTTTGGTGCCCTCTCTGGGTTTTCCTCTCAAGAAATCGGCTTTTGGGCTCGTCTCTCCCTAGATTCGTGAGAATCGCAAATTGCAACCAGAAACCAGCTAATGTTCTCAATCTTTTGCGAGAAATACGTTATTTCCTTACTACTAAAAAGGTGGGAGTTGCACTTCCAGTGATAAATGCATGAAAAGTTTGTCCAAGTGATGATGTGCCAAGTTGAGGGGTGGCCACTACTTCACTTACGCGTACGTGTTCTTTAACAATTGGCTTATGTAATTATACGATTTAGTTTTTTCCTAATTTAATTTTCTTTTTTCTATTTTTGACTTTTGCTCTTTGTAATAACACTAAGTTTTTCGTGAGATTTACGTTGCTGTCACAAACTTGCGATCCTCTTTCCTTTCCCTTGCTTCACCTCCATGCCTCCACCGCCTCGTCTCACTTTTATCTCTTTTGGCGATTCCAACTCCATATTTGATTTCGATTCTTACTCGGAAACCTTGATCTCCGTCGCAAATAGCCTATGGCTCAATATCCTGCGTGTTATCGGTTACTTCCGGCCATTCTCAAGCTTCACTCCATTTTTTCTCTGTGTTTGATAAGTTTTGGATCCCCACCGAGAAGGTTCCCCTGTCTCTCTAACCGTTTCCTTTGTTGCTTCAATTTAGGGTTTTAATTTGATTTGGTCGTTATTTGTGTGAATGAAACAATGTTGGGGTTATTTGGGCGATTTAGGGTTTCGTTTTCTATGCACTTTATTCGCAAACGGGCGAGTGTGTTGTTTATTTGCTTATTGGGTTTGGTTTCTTGTTTTGTGTATTAAAGCAGTAGCGGTGACCGGCAATGGCGGAGATGGCCGATTACCTGGCGGATTACACGGCGGATATGTCGCTTCTGATCAATTGCATGTCGGCGCTTCTGGAGCGCGTGGTGGAGGCGCACGACGCGGGCCGGCGGTGGAAGCTACGGCCTGGAAAGTCCGCCAATTTCGATTGGAAGCTACCCGGAGAGGACCTTCCAGTACGCCAATTGCGGCCCTTGCTGCTTCGTCATTGCCTATAGGTATTTCAGGTGGTTGTTGTTCTATGTGTATCTGTTAAAGTTGAAAGCATGTTAATGATTTTTTAGTTTAGAATAAATATATCGGTTCATGTTAGTAATTAATGATATGGCTTTTTGATTTCGTCCATATCTGTAATGATTGTGATGAATCAGAGGCAAGTTTTATGTGTTTTTCTTCCCCTAGCTAAATTATGAAGGTTGTTAAGCCTAACAAGTTTTATCCCTAGCCCCCTCATCACATTAGAAATAATGTATCCTGAATTAGTCTTTGATGACTGATTTATTTTCAATTATTTTGTGCCATCAATATCTATTTATGTCATTTAAATTACTATATGTGTGTTGACTACTTGTGTGCACCTATCGTATCCTTGAGCCAAGTCTCTAAATTCCATGTTTTGAAGTGGTCTGGTATTCTTTTTAATATTATGTGTTTATTCATAGCGTACTGGCAATATTTTATAATAATTATATTATACCAGCTTCAGTGTAAACATGGACAAATTTGGGCAGGCTCGTCCGGTTGACTGGACCTATTTATACTAGAGATGCAAATTTCTGTTATGAAAGGCTCAACTCAATAACTTGGTATGAACCCGTTGTCTGTTGTACCTGTGGGCCTAAAATGTTAGGCCTGGCTCCGGTTTTTGGCAGGTTCATGCAATAGAAGTATCCTTTTCATCAAATGAACTTATACATCTTCTGAATGCGCAAGAACATATTTACCTCTTCAGGCCGGTTTTTTGGCAGGTTTCCTTGTTGGCTTCCTAGACTGCTCATGTTTTTTGTTTTCATCCATCAAATTGATCATGAAATTGCATTTTTCGCACTTTTGCTCGCCTAAGCTTTTGAAACTACACTTGACATTCCTACTTGTTTTAAACAATTCACAAGCAGCTCTTTGGTGTAGATGATGCCTGATGTTTGAAGATCAATGCATCCCATCCATTCCTTAGCCATTTTTAAAGAAGGACTTTTGTGGTAAAACCTCAGCGAAGGTAACCGAACACAGACAAGATATCACCCAACTCGACAGAGCAAGTTGCGGCAAGGGGACCGAGAATCTTTGAAATTTAATAATGACTTGTGGATCAAATTTAATCTATTTGATTGTCTGCTTATTAAGAGCTCCCTTGTTCCTTTCATTACCACAAAGAATATTAATAAAATGACATCACTTGCTCCTGTGTGCAGGATCATCTTGAAGTTGTGTCTCCTTTAACCACTGACTTGAAGACAAGTCTATAGCTGCTAGATTTTCATTCAAGCCACTTGTGTAAGTGTTTATTATTGTTCAAATGGCTAGATAGTATTGCTATTAGTCAATTGATAATTTTTTTGGAGAATTGTGATTTGTGTATATGCTCAAACTAAAAGTGTTTCCCTAACTTGCTTGGTTCTAATGATGTGGGATCAGTTTTAATTCAACTTACCCCCTGTGAAGGAATTCACAAAGTAACCATTTAATGTACTATTGCGGCAAGAGGACCGGAAATATTTGGAATTTAACAATGACTTGTGGATCAAATTTAATCTATTTGATTGTCTGCTTATTAAGAGCTCCTTTGTTCCTTTCATTACCACAAAGAATATTAATAAAATGACATCACTTGCTCCTGTGTGCAAGATCATCTTGAAGTTGTGTCTCCTTTAACCAGTGACTTGAAGACAAGTCTATAGCTGCTAGATTTTCATTTCAAGCCACTTGTGTAAGTGTTTATTATTGTTCAAATGGCTAGATAGTATTGCTATTAGTCAATTGATAATTTTTTTGGAGAATTGTGATGTGTGTATATGCTCAAACTAAAAGTGTTTCCCTAAATTGCTTGGTTCTAATGATGTGGGATCAGTTTTAATTCAACTTACCCCCTGTGAAGGAATTCACAAAGTAGCCATTTAATGTACTATGTCCTGTGGAAAAAAAATGTATTTAGTTGGATCCTTTTTTGTATGACGTATAGTCGTATACTCTCAATTGCTGGCCTAGCGCGTAGCTTTCCTGACTTGTACATACTATTCAGTGATCAGCAGATTATTTTTTATTTGACATTAGTTATAAAATACATTTTTGTAGATGTTAACGTGATCATCGAGAGGTTTCAGAAGATCGAAAAGGAAACCTCGTGGATTGTTCAAAGTAATAGAATTTGTTTTCTTGTTAATTTGGAGCAGGGGATGAATGACTAATTTATGTTACATGAATCTAATGTAGACTTGGATTGTGGGGAAATGGATCACACTAAGGGAACAACGTTGGGCACCCCCGGGCACCCATTTACACCAGTTTGTGGTTCATCCAATCTTGCATTTCAGAAGAGACTACACTTATGATGATCTCGCCGCCATGCAATTGCCTGAAGATCTTCAAGGCCAATCAGTTTGCGAGGTATCAAAAAGTTCTCCCAACAACACTTGTAAATTGGTAGTTGCTTTTTTTATGATTAGGCTTAGTTTTGTGCTATTTGGATGTTGTGATGAAACGGTTCACCATGGAAAGAGGAGTGGTTCATTTCTTTGAAGGCGAATGAGCAACGTCCACAGGATTGATGATGTGTGGGAGGCTGATCTGAAGCATGGTTTCAAACCAGTGTGGAGTTAGCTTAATTATCAGAAGAGATGTATTGTCCCACAAAATAAGACTAGCAAAAAAAGGGCTTTGAATAAACCCAACAAAAAGAAGTAGAATGATCAATTGGTTGGCCAAACCGGAGAAGGGAGAATATTCCATATTATGATTATTAAAAACTTATATTGTTCTTCAATAGTGGTCTTTAGAAGTGCAGTTTGTATTTCTGATATAGTACAAGGATTTATACATGTCAGTGGCAACAAATATTGGTTAGTCTGTTCAAAATTGATATCCGACGTATAATACATCAAAATAAGTTGAAGAAAAAATAACTATGTAATCCAACTCATCAAGATGACAAACATTGGTTAGTTTGTTCAAAATTGATATCCAACTTGGAAGAAAGAGTGCAAGTGAAATCCATGTTTTCAGTGGCTAATTGGGCCATTCAAGATGACAAACATTGGAGTCAAGTTGCATCGGTTAGCTTTCTTTTCACCTTAGATAAATTCATACTTATATTAGGGAGATTAAATAATGAAAATTGCATTTTAGTCACCACAATTGTATTCATAGTAACTAGTAAGTTTGCTATGAAATCAATTTTGACTTAAAGTTATGAATTAAACTATTTTTTAGTATTCTGCTAAGAAAAATGATGCAATTATTAGACAATTAATTTTTTAAGGATAGTTTAATAGAGTTTAAGGGTTTGAGATTAAGTAATATAAATTTAGGGTTATTTAGTTTTATTTATGAAGTTATGTTTGTGGAATGCTATCGTAATGACCAAAAACAAACCAAAAAAATTACGCAAATAGCTCCGAAGTACAAGTATTATACAAGGGACTCTAAACTTTTACGCCGCCAAATGAACACCCACAAAACGACGGTTTCATTTATGAATTAAAATATCGTAACTTCAATATCCGTAAAGAAGAGTGAGAAGGTTCTGATCGAAAAAAGAGAGTGAGAATGTTAAGGCGTCGTCGTTTTGTAAGTAGGTTTCCTTATGTCAGCAAATTACTAAAGTTGGAATCCTAACGACATGTTAATCGAAAGAAATACTGCAATTTTAAAATCTAAGAATCCTCGTAGAACCTCCTTCACATGTTGACCCAAAAATAAAAAGACTTAATGTATTTTGCATATCAAAACATTGTAAGAGGAAGTGAAAGTCATAATATTGAAACACAATGAGCTTGTAGGCGCAACAATTTTTTTTTAAGAATCTCATATTGAAGTAGAGAGCTCAAATAAAATGGAAGAGCTAGGCCGATAGTAAGAAGTATTTCCTTCGGTATCTGATTTAAACAGGTTGATGGGTTTCAAGTATAGAGTGCTTCACATGTTGAGTCATAAATTAAGAGAGCCTATGCCGCAAAGTCGGGAGATGCTCAATAAGCCATTAAATAACATTGTAAATCTTTTCCATGTAACTTTGGGAACGAAAAACCGAAGAGGGAAAAATACAAGAAAGAAACATATTGCTATATCTGATATGGTTCTCGCGCTTTTAGGTGAGCGGGTGAAAGATGCTTGTTTAAGACCTGCCTATCGAAAAAACGCGGCAATCAAAGAACGCGAAAAATGCGCGATACACAAAAAACGCGTTAAATACAAAAGAACTCTCTTATTTATTGGAATAAAGTATATTACATCTCTCTCACCAACACACAGGAACCCTACACAAATTTCTTAAGGAAAAAACACTCTCTAAATATGAGTTTCCCAGGCCAAAATCCCATTTTCTTCTAGGCGTCGGAGGCCTATTTATAGGGGAGGAGTCCAACTTTTGCTTAGTGGCATCGGGGGGCGCATGGCTGCCCGCAATTGGTCATGCGATTGAGGTCGAAAGGGGCGTGTTGAGCGTCGATTGGGCCAATTAGCGACGTGAAACATGTCGAAAGGGGGCAATATGCGTTGCTGTCATGTTCTGATTGGCCCTGATTCTTTCCTTCATCGTTTCGCCAAGTGGCATAGTCACGCGCTAAATCATAACGAGATAAAAGATAACGCATTGTTGGGAGGAAACCTTGATTTTACTCGGTGTTCTTCCTAAGCGAGAGAATCTGCTAGACGTGTTGATGTCGCAACGCGTGAATTCACGCGGCCAGTGTCATATATTTATGATGCGCACTATCAATATCCTTTTGCTTTTGGTTGTCTGCAAAAAGTTTGTAACTTATTTACTCTTACACATATGATACGTTATACGTCCAACGTCGCTTAACTATGATAAGAATAGTTATTAAACATTTACATAGTTAGCCCAAAAGGTTCATCCAGGAGCACTGCAGGGAATCCCAAGGTGGAAGGTGTGAGGTGTCAAAATAGCTGCAGTTGAGGGAATGGGGGATGCATGAGTGGGAGGAAGAGAAGCAGTTTGAGGAGAGAGATGAATGGAATTTGGGTACTTTGGATATTTTAGCATGAGTTTGGGAAATCCTAAATGAATAAAATAGTATTTATATAGAATGAGAAATATTTAAGGGAATCAAGTCGACCCTTTATTCAAGGAGGAAAATTATAAACGTCAATATGTACCTACATTAGATGACAATAAGGGGTCGGTCATAAATCCCATTTGAATGACACAGTTCAAACCCAAAATTGGAAGTCCGTAGTATTTGATGCCACGGAGTTTAAAAATGTATTATACAAAGTGCTTCACACGTTGAATCATAAACAAAGAGAAACATTATCACAAGATTATGAGAGTAGACTTTTATATCAAATCATTGCAAGCGGAATTAGAAGTCATATTATTTAAGCACAAGGATCTTACAAACTTAAAGCAAGCATTCATAGATATCTGCATTTTATAATATCAACATTCATTAATATATACATGTCCGCCACTGAAATCAGGTGTTCAAAATACAAGACGATGCAACAATTTCAACAGAGTGCGAGAAGACCCATTCCTCAAGCAACTTAACTAAGGATATGAGTCATATTTAGATATTCGAAACAATTAGTTCGATGTGTCTGCTTATAAAATATTTGAGTTTAAGCATGGTTCATAATGCTACACTTACACCATGTGACGAAGCAAGACTTGTCCTATGAATTACGACTCAAACCATAAACAAAATAACATCAACTTCATCAGACATATACATGTCCAATACTATTTTTGATGACCTGGCTGACTTCAAAAGAGGACAAGTTCATTTCTTCACAACATGGTTGGTTCTTATATGACGGTTGACTAATGAAGCGTTTTCGTGATTTCATTATCTTGTGTGTCTCCCTACTGCTAAATGATTCTGCTATGAACGCTTGAGTTAGGGTATATTTATAATTTCAGTAGTAAATCTTTGTAATCTACTTACGGAAATTTTGGTAACTTATTGCTCCAACATGTAGTTGGTCTTTTTCTCTACTTAAGGCAATTTCAGTAGTAAATCTTTGTAATCTACCGAATTGGTCCTGAACCCGAAACGGTCTGAAACTGCAATGGACCGAACCCGAAATGACCTGAACTCAAAATGACTTTAATATGAAATAACTCAAATTCAAAAAGACTTAAATATAACCCACATCAACCCAAACCAAACACAACCCGAACAAGACCGAAATAGACACAAGCCCAATTCGACCCATACTGAACCGATCCGAACAAGAGTTAGACCGAAAAGTGACTCGATCCGAAATAGCTCGAACCCGAAGTGGACCGAACGGAAACCGGCCCGAATGGACCGAATGCCACCTCTTGATGCACCTACTTCAATTCAAAACAAATTTTAGAGCACTTTCCATGAATCCAAAAGTCACTGATTATAGTCAAAACATCAAACACTTGAATGCATATTACTAAAGTTCAACTCAAATAAAATTTCTCCCTATTTTTTCTAGACATTTTTATTCTCAACATTTTTCAGTTGCTCGACCTTTTCAATCTAACAAAAAAAGGCTCTTATAAGCCTTAAAAACAAAACCCGTACATATGAACCAATTTTACATTTATATACTGTAAGAGAAACTATACTGTAAGAGAAATAACAACTTACGAGATTCATTTTCCCCGTGCGGAGCACGGGGCAACGAGCCTAGTCTGCAAAAAGGCGAGAGGAACAAATAAATGGATATTTTTTTTTAATAAAAAGAAGGCATTCCTATACGAAAAAATTACATCAATCATCACAACGGATCCTTTTTATAAATTTTTATAAGTAATATCAAATTGAGAGTTCTAAGTTGAGAACTAAAGGCAATATCTCATAAAAATGTTATATATTAAAACTCTATCCTTTTGAACTCTCAGAACGCTTCTGACCCATCATTCATACGTGTAATTTTCTCATTCGTTCTTTTTATTTTTATTTTTTATTTTTTATTTCACTTTAAATAAAAATCTTTTATCAAACCAAAATTTATATAAAAATATATAGAAGTAGATACTTTCAAAACCAAGTAAACTTTAACGTTACAAATAGCATATTAAAAACAAATTTAACCATATATCTTGATGTTATGATAAAATCTTAATCATTTTAAAATATATAACCAGCCCATTAAGTTATAATATACATATTATATACACATTCCTATTTGGGTTTATAATTACGAAAACTGCGTTTTACACACCTGCAAAACAATAGAATAGTACAAAACGACACAACTTCTGGAATCCGAACCGGATCCGGTTTTAATCGGGTTACCCGAATCTTATTTCTTTCATTTGATTTTTCAGTTCGTTGCCAGCATTTTCAGTCCGTAACCCCCAACTTCTCAAATCTCAAATCTCAAATACAGCGACCGACGGTGGTTCCCAATCTCTCTATTTGTCGACTTGACGGTGATGGCTACCTCCTTGCATTTCCATGGTGTCGCCGCCGCTCCCAAGCAATCGTCGATCCTCCCAATTTCCTCTTTCTCGAAGAATAATCTCAATCTCGGTGCCTCTCCCGCATTTCCGGCCGCCAGAAATGCTCTCACAAGGCGGTGGTTCTCAATGTATTTCAATCAGCTTTGTCATTTTCTTCCTCTTCTGATATTGGAATGATTTAATTGAATGTCATAATGAATTATTATTTAGGAATTCCGCGAGATAACCCTCAGGTTTTGCAAATTCCGCGAGGTGTCCACAGGTTTCGACTATTTCGCGCGATAACCCTGAGTTTTCTAAAAAGTCCGTCAAGTAACCCTCCGTTATCCCTAAAGTTAAAATGCCATTAAATTATTATTTAAAAAACAAAGGAAAACAAATTTGGTTCTCTTCCTTTGTAAACGCCGCTCCACTATAAGGTTTTAAGGGTTTGTCAAATTTGGTTCTTGTACCTTTGATTTATATGTTGTTTTTGTTTTGATCATTGCTAGTCTGTAGACGATCTCTTTCACTGGAGTTCTGATGAGACTGGGTCGAGTCTCCCGAACGGGTCCAAATCCGAGTCCGGGTCAAATCGGTTGGAGAGGAGGGCGTAGACGAAGGAAATTAAGCAGCCGACAAGAGCGAGGTGTTAGGGGACACCGATGAGGTTGAGGACGGTGATTCTATCTGTGCTAAGTTGAAAACGAGCACCGACAACGGCCAGATTTAGGGGAAATCGAGACGAATTCCACCTCCACCACCGGCATCGTCGCGCTCCTTGGCGTCCCCGGCGTCGTCGCACTCCTTGGCGTCCCCGACGTCGTCGCACTCCTTGGCCTCACCGGCGTCGTCCCCCTCGTCGGCGTCGTCCCTCTCTCTGTCGCCCGACGTCAACCCTAAAAGCCTATACGCGGTCAATAAAGCTGATTGTTTTCCCTAGCCCGACCAATTGGCACCGGCGACGGCCAGATTCAGGGGAAATCGAGACGAATCCCACCTCCACCACCGGCATCGTCGCGCTCCTTGGCGTCCCCGGCGTCGTCGCGCTCCTTGGCGTCCCCGGCGTCGTCGTGCTCCTTGGCGTCCCCGGCGTCGTCGCGCTCCTTGGCGTCCCCGGCGTCGTCGCACTTCTTGGCCTCACCGGCGTCATCCCCTTCGCAAGCGTCATCCCCCTCGTCGGCGTCGTCCCCCTCGTCGGCGTCGTCCCTCTCTCTGTCGTCTGGATCTCCCGACGTTGAAGTGGTACCTGTTCGTTGTTACCCAGCAAAGAAGAAAGGAGCTTTGTTTTGATTTTTTTTTAAAATTAATTAATAACAAATGCTGCCACTGTTTTTTTTACTTTTAAAAATTAAATAACATTTTTTTTAATATTAATTTAACGGCATTTTAACTTTAGGGATAACGGAAGGTTATTTGGCGGACTTTTATCGCGCGGAATAGTCGAAATCTGTGAACACTTCGCGAAATTTGCAAAACCTGAGGGTTACCTTGCGGAATTCCCGATTATTATTTGAACGGATATATGTTTCCATTGTTGTAGGGTGGGGAGAAAGTTGTGACCTGTGGAGTATCCAAAGCCTGTGATCTCTTTGAATTGAGTCTAATTAAAGACCTCCATCTACGGTATTAATCTTTCCGTTAATACGGTGAAGTTCTTCCACTTTTTTTTTTTTTTTAATGTGTGTAAGCTTTTAATTATTTGGGTATCGAGTATCTCAACTGAAGGAATCAGCAGTTTAACCGAAGTAGAAGTTCAGGGACGTGATAGCAGTTTCATGTTTTCAGATTAATGAAGGAAATTTTGATTTGAACGTGATAGCAGTTTCATCTTTTATATTTTACAACTTGAATGTTGGGATAAACTTCACTATTGTTTTGGGATATTATATTACTATTGTTTCAAAGATATGACATCTTACAGATATGATATCTAATCAAATTCTAAATAGATAGATTTAAAATGATTTATTATCTGATTTACAAGCTTTATTCTATTTTTTTTATTTATATTTAATTATGCTGAACAATCTAAATATTTTTTTATATTTAGAGTAAAGATATGATATCTAATCAAATCTTTTTTCAATTTTATCTTCAACCGTGTTAATTCTATAAATACCAACCGTTCAAATTTTTAAGCCTCAAGGAAGTTCAGGGACTATGTTGCACGTAGTCATTATCTGCATTCTTTTTAAACCTCAAGGTATTCATATACATACTGCACTACTTTTTAATATGTTCTGTATATTCGTATTCTGAATTTTTTTTATTGATGAAATTTGACATTTGGTTATATATGGTTACATTGATTAGGTTTTCCAATGGCCAATTTTATTACTGACATTACTAAAGTGAAAGGTGATTGGTCACTCAAAGTTCGTGTGGTAGGCTTGTGGAAGCAAAACCCAAAATTTTATATATATAATTTCCTTGAGAGCACATTTAGCAACTGAAGAATTTCCTACAGTATTATTATCATTATTCAGCAAACTGAAGAATGAACAAGTGATACTGTTGCAACAAATTGGTAGCAATATCCAAATACATTGTTTCTGATACGCCAATCTATGAAGTTCATAGATCAGGCAAATTTTTTTTTTTCCGGTGTGAAGATCAGGTAATTTGTTTAATACCTCTAATTTTACAAAACTGAAGAATGAACAAGTGTTGGATTAACTTTTCCTCTTACTTCCATTTTTGTATCACAGGTCTAATTTTACAAAACTGCATGACTCACTACACTGACTTGTAGGTACATTGACTTGTAATTGCAAGGAAGATGTCAGGAAGAAGGTCCATTCTTGTATTGAAAAGTACGCTGAGTGTGGACTGCGTTCATTGGCTGTTGGAAGACAGGTTAGTATAGAACATTGATGTGATTCGTTGTATGTTTCTCTATTGCCCTTACTGGCAGTGACTGTTGGATGATTTTAGTAATAGATAGCAACTTTCTAAGTTCTTAAGTACATGTTTTCAGTGTGAGCTGTTTCATCAACACACAAGTTTCCATGTCAAAGTGCAACAATGATTATTATTCTATATTCGGGAATTTACTAATCCTTCATTAGAATTGTATGACAGTAATGTTTTGAAAGTAATAAATGCAAGCTTGGTGTGTAATGTTGGATATTAGGCTTGACTGTAAAGTTGGTGAAAACAATGAATTTCAGTATTTTGCTATTGTCATAACTACTGTAAAGTTCGGAGTATAATAGTATATTTGTGTTGCTTTGTTATAGCTACGCCTCCACCTTAGGTTATTTTTGCTGCTAATACTATGAATTTTGTCCTTCAATGTAACAAAAGAGTTATATGTTTTCTTTGAACTTTGCTTTCAGTCCATTTATTATTTTGCTTGCTCGGAGAAGTTAATGACAAGTGACATGAAGCCTTTTTGCTTGATCGGAATACTGATCAGAATCTATCATCTAGACATGTCGACGTGCAACGAAATACACACATTTGCTTATCTTAACTTAGCATATGAGCACTTGCTGGCTCAGATTACTGAGTGGACAGATGAAGGTATGTCTGACAACATACTTGATGGACGAAGATCGAATAATATTGGTTAGTGGAGCTTCAGTGTAAATTAAAGAATCTCCATAAAGGCCCTGCTGGCCTGAAGTATGCCCTTTTACCTTCCATGTATGGCATCTCTTAGTATTTCCGTGTGCTTCTAGATTTCATGCATTAAGTTAAAATCAAGCAATTTATGTTAAACGTTTTTGTATTTTTAGCACAAATTTGAACTTATCTTCTGGGTTTGTACTGCGTGTGGGATGGTAACTTTAAACAGTGTAATTTTTTTTTCTTCCTGAAATTTGAAGTTTCATGTTGCCTTCATGCTAAATCTTAAATAATGTAGTTTTTTTGTTGAAACTGAAAATGTTCATGAACTTGCACTCTCTACACCAACTGGATTTGCAAATTAAGGTTTGCCGACGCTTCAATGGCTATGGCTCAGTAGAAATATCACTTGC
Organism: Rheum nobile; assembly: GCA_027886185.1. NCBI lineage: Eukaryota > Viridiplantae > Streptophyta > Magnoliopsida > Caryophyllales > Polygonaceae > Rheum > Rheum nobile. The sequence continues at coordinate 109,185 of WOAB01000566.1, read as the reverse complement.
TGCTCAGTAGAAAATTAACGGACAACATGGTTTTTCAAACACTTACCATTGCACCAGGCACTAAGTCTTTCCTCTCTGACAGGAAGGGTTTTGTAAAAATATGAAGAAGGAAAAAGGAAATGGACTATGAAGGAAAAAACCCATCCTTAAACGATTAGAACGCCTTCTTAAAAAAGTTGGCATTACTATCAAGGGATAATCATGAATCCAAACATAATCTTCATCACTCATCAGGGTTAATCACCTCAATGACCCTTTGTGCAAAGCGTCAATTAACCGACACATAGTCTTCCCACAGTGACCTATCAAACCTCCCTCCATCATGTGCTGTAAATGGGAGTATGTAATGGAAAAGACGCCACAACTGCTGCTTGCAAAATCCATTATAATACCTATCAAACAGATCCGGTGGTAAGAAAGTAGCAACACAGTTAAATGAGTCAAGAAAAACCTGTGACACAGTATCCTACTTGCTTGCGTCAACCTCAACATTGAATGACCCTACATAGATCACCTCCATATCAGCTGGCAACCCTTCCTTAAGTTTTAGACAGATCTTACCCGTGATTTCAAAAGGTACAAGACAAGATATTTTTTCAGCCACACTTAATTCGTCATACTTGTGGACGGATTGTAGAGTGTTTCGCTTGACAAAGAATATGAGGCTTCAGGGTGGGCATACAGAATCTGATTTACAACAACTGATGGAATTTCCAGAATGGATTCTAATTGTAGCAGATGGTACCATAGGAGAACCTAATGATGGAAAAACAAGCATAGAAATACCGGATGATTTGCTGATTAAAGAGACATCTGATCCGATTGCATCAATAGTTGAAGCCATTTATCCTTCCATTGCCGATAGATTGTCAAATGAAAAGTATTTTGAGGAAAGAACCATCCTTGCTCCTACACATGAAGTCGTAGAGAAACTGAATGATTATATTATGTCATTACTGCCGGGAGAAGAGAAGGTCTATTTCAGCTCTGATAGTATATGCAAGATTGATGAAAACAACTATGGTGATGAAGATCTATATTCAGTTGAGTATCTAAATTCTATCAGGCTATCTGGCATTCCGAATCATTGTCTTAAGCTTAAGGTGGGTGTACCTGTGATGCTACTCCGTAATATAGATCAATCTTCAGGATTATGCAATGGCACTAGATTAGTGGTCACCAGGTTAATTACTCACACCATTGAGGCTAAGATAATTTCTGGTACAAACATTGGATTCAGGGTTATCATTCCTCGCTTGATGCTCACTCCATCAGATGTCACGTTGCCTTTTAAGTTGAGATGCAAACAATTTTCTCTTGTTGAATTCTTTAGGTTTTGATGGTAATAAACAATCAACTAATCTGGGTACTAAGTGTTTCAGGAACAAAGACAGTTATCTCAGGGAACCATTGCAGCAAAGGATCGTAGAGGGAACAAAGCTCTGTTCATGTGCTTTGTTACCTCTCAAGGAACAACAGTGACAAACAAGATCAAAGCTGTGAATGGAAGGAAGAAATCCAGCGTGCTGAATTATGGAAACAAATCAAGAAGCACACGCGGTAAAGGATGAAAGACTTTGGCTGCAAGGATTAAAGCCGATCGAGAAGATATGGAGAGAGAGAAGCTCGATTGTTTTATCTTAGGAAATCTTTCCTAAGATAAGATAATTGGAGAGAGGGGATTATATCTTATCCAGTTATATTAATTTAAGGAATCTTTTCTTTAATTAATATAGACGGTTGGGATATTATTTCTTCAATCAAATCATATCTTCTTGTTACCTTATTTGGAGAAATCTTATCTTGTTACGATTAGGGTTTAGACGAGTTGTATTTATAGGAGTATGTGATTCATTTCTATGTACGAACTCGGGGCATCAAACGAAAAGAAAAGAAAAAGAGAGTGAAGTGTTTGTGAGTCTTTGAGGGTTGAGTTCGATTCATCGTTGTAGAAGAGGTTTCAAATCTAGGTGGGAAGTCTAGAGGTTGAAGTCCAGGATACAAGTGTAATCGAACAAGAAATCAATAAGACAAGTAGACGCTTCAAAATCCTCTCAAGCGGAAGCTTGAAGGTAGTGGTTTTTCCTTGAGAAGCTAGTTTTGCCAATCAGGGTTTCCACTATATATCGTGAGTTCGTTCGTTATCTTTCCTGCTATATTGTTCCGCTGTGCCTTCTGTGGGAACAAAGCCTTTGTTCTCTCAGACGTAACTCTAACGATCCAACAATTGGTATCAGAGCCTGGTGCTCTAGATTGTTTTCGTTTTAGACTTTGCAGGAAAGATGTCGTCAAGCAACGCTATTGGTGATTCATTCTGGAAGCCACCAGTCCTGAAGGGAGGTGAATATGACTGGTGGGTTGAGCAAATCGAATCCCATATTTGTTCCCTCGATGGACAGATATGGAGAATCATCGAGGTTGGCCCCACGGCTATCCCAAATGAAAAGGACGCTACAAAGCCTAAGCCAAAGATCGACTACACCGATGGAGACTGGAAGAAGCTGGAGAAGAATTGCAGAGCCAAGAAGATCCTTCACATGGCCCTTCTCCCCACGGATCTCAAGAAAATCATCGGCTACAAAATTGCCAAGGAGATTTGGGAAGCTCTAAGACGTCTCCATCATGGAAATGAAGATGTCAAGAAAAACAGAATTCTTTCCTTGATGAAGGAGTACGATCAAATTTCTCAAGGAGAGGATGAGCACATTCAAGAGTTCTACTCCAGGTTCCAGGGGATCGTAGGTCAATTGGAATTCCTTGATGAAGAGATGCCAGACTGGAAGCTCACTCATCACTTTATGCAAGGCCTCAACTCTCAGTGGGACGCAATTGCTCTCGCTCTGTACTCCCAAACTGACGTCAAGTCTCTCACCATGGAAGAGGTTGTTGCCAAGCTTGAAAGCAACGCTTCTGTATACAACCACAAGATGAACAAAAAGGGAGAAGAGAAGGCTCAAAGCATTGCCTTGAAGGTTGAACGTGCCTTTGACCTATCTCAAGTTGAAGACGAAGATGAGGACGGTGATGAAGATGTGACTCTCATCACTAGAGCTATGAAGAAAATATGGTCTCAAAACAAGGGCACACAGAGTTCCTCTGAAGGGAAAAAAGACATGAAGGATGTCGTTTGTTACCACTGCCAACACAAGGGACATTTTGCCAATAACTGCTTCAAGAAAAAGGCTGGTCACCCTCAGGTTCGTGAAGGGAAGCAAGCAATGGTCGCAATATGGTGTGATACTGACTCAGAAGATGAAGAATCTTCTCATTCAAGAGATGTCTGCTTGATGGCCATAGAAGACCATGACAAATCAAAAGGCGGTATGCAGAGAACTGAGGTAAGTGAATCTGAACTCATCTCTAGCTTGAAAAGGAAGTCCAAAGAAAGCTTAGTTTCCTTCATTAAGAAGCTTGTTCATGAGAATAGTCTTTTCAGTGAACAAATTAAAGATAGGGATGAATCGATCTCAAGTTTGATCGAAGAAAACAAATGATGGGCAGAAAAAGTGGTCAAACTTGAGAAAGGCTCATTCTCTTCTCCAAGCCCGTGCACTGAGTGTCCTAAACTCACTGAGAAGATTATTTCTCTAGAGTCCTCTGTCTCCTCACTTGAGGCTGAGTCATTAATGCTAAAACTAGGAAATGCAAAACTTTCTAGTGATATAACCAAACTCAGTGAGGAACAGAAGGACAAGACAAAAGGTATTGTCTTTGTTGCAGCCAAGAATGAAAAGAAGCCTGAAAAGAAGGAGGTACCTCGCTTTGGTATTGGCTATCAACCCAAGCTTCCTGTTGATGGAACCAAGTCAAAAGGCTCTAAAGTCAAAGGAAAAGAGCCAGTGCAAGAAAAGGGGGAGAGTTCCTCTAAAGGGAACAAAGGCAAAGATAGCTCAGAACCGACCGACGAGAGCAAGGCTTGGTACCATGGACAGAAGGCTCATAAAATCTGGTTGAAGCAATCCCAAAGCAGTAAGTCCAATAACATTGATTTTCATTCTAGGATTGCTAATAAAACAATTTGGCCTGGCAAGAGCAAGTATGTCGACCTAAAGTGCCACAGGGTCTGTTGGTATTGCGGGCATTCTGGTCACTATAAACAAGAGTGCCTTCTGAAGCAACACAATGAGGAGATTGCTCGTACTACAAGGGAGCAAATGAATGTTGAACCTCCAAAGATCAGATATGTTGCTCCTACGCCCAGAAAGCATAAGTTTGTTTGGGTTCGCAAAGAACTAACTCTTTCTGTGCAGGATAAAGTGAGGAAAGTTCCCGGTATTTCACTCGTATTAAGTTCAGTTACCTGACAGGGAACAAAGCGAGTCTCACCTCACTTCTGCAGGAATGTTTGAGACTCAAAGGCCTGGTAACAAACGTAAAGGAAATGGAGATGTGGATAAGGACTTAATGACTAAATTGTTCCTTGTTTGAATACTCAGGTACCATGTACATCTAGAAAAGACATCACTGTGTGGAGAAAGATTGACATACAAGGAAATTCATGGAACAAAAGAATCAAACGCCAATTTTCTCATTAGGACACCTGTTGGGGAACTCTACATTCAGTTCCATATGAAGCCTGGTTTGTTCCCCTAACCACATGTCTATTTGTTGTGTTCCCTCAATGATTGGCTAAATTACATGGTAAAGTGTGAAAGGTTAATCATCATGTCTTGATCTGCATTCATTCTCTTGATCATTTGTTGAACGCCTTGCTTAGACTCATGCTAATACTTCACTAATGTGCAAAATTGCATGCATGATTCTCTATGCTATCTTGTTAATACATGATTCAGCTTTATTTTGGCCTAAAAGAGTCAACTTGATGCATTGATCCCTCATTATAAGCCCAAATGATTGTTGACTCTACAGCCTACCCTAGCCATCATGCTTGATGCTTCCTATGAGCCTCTCTTATCATCCATATCTGGGAGCCTCTCATTCATGATTAAAAATTATTAAAAATTCTCGTATATATTTATGTGTGATGTTCTTTGTACCCTCTCTGGTAACATTACCCCCGCATCACACTCCTCTACTTTTTCGAAAAGTCGAGAATACGAATTGTCGCCTCTGTGGTCTGTGGCTGGGATTTGACAAGTATGATGTGTAATGATGGCTTGCAACTGCTTGAGAAGTGTTCGTGCATAAAAGGTGATGTGGTGGTTGCGTGATGGTTGTTGCACTTGAGATTTTGTGGGCTTTGATGGATTTGGACAGAATCTTTTACAAGATTTATTTTTGGAAAATATCTTCTTGGCTGTGATCTTTGGTAAAACAAGGAAAGAAGAAGATTGGGATCATTATCCTTAATACATGAAAAGATATGAAAAAGGATTCTTGTGTTTTCTCCCCTCCTATCTATGGCGTTCTCTGCAAAGTTGTCATGTTACTCCCGTGTGCTGTTTCAAAAAAAAAACAAAAAAAAACTGGAACACCATAGGGAACACAAAGAGGGGACAAATGAATCTTTCTTCTACCGGCGGTTGGATGCTAGTAAGCTACACAAGAAGCAGTTTGTGTTGCAAAAAGGTGCTGGTTGGGTCTGAAGGGGAACAGATCTGCGAAGGGCCGTGAAGAGTTTGTCTCGCGCAATATCGTTGATTGGCAGAACAACAAAGGCGACTTATGGAGGATGTGCGTGCTCTAACGGCTACTCATACTCCGGATCCCTCTACAGGCACCAATGATACTTGATTCGTCGTTCTCTGGCTAACCAATCCCTCTTTTGTTCCCTAGCACATTTATCCCTTACTGCTTGATTTTCCTTGTCTCTAGCTCATGTGTTTCCATTGACTGGCATGTTGATCATATGTGTTATCTTTGCTTATTTTGTAGTTGTCTTTACATGCAGTCTATGTTTGTGCGTTTCAATCTAATGCAAAAGGGGGTGTTGCTCATCTTGATGTGGTCGTTTTCTCTCTATCTCCTTACCTATGTTTTTGATGATGCCAAAAGGAGGAAAATGACAGGTAGCTTTGGTTAAGGGGGAACAGAACATGGTTTCATATGTTGCTGAGTTGAGGGGGAACTAATACTGCCTTAGTGGGAAGACTTTCTCTCCATAACTGTCTTTATCTCGTACGTGTATGCTTTATTGTCAAGGGTGTTTGTCACCATCAAAAAGGGGAAATTTGTTGAATTCCTTAGGTTTTGATGGTACAAACATTCAACTAATCTGGGTACTAAGTGTTTCAGGAACAAAGACAGTTATCTCAGGGAACCATTACAGCAAAGGATCGCAGAGGGAACAAAGCTCTGTTCATGTGCTTTGTTACCTCTCAAGGAACAACAGTGACGAACAAGATCAAAGCTGTGAATGGAAGGAAGAAATCCAGTGTGCTGAATTATAGAAACAAATCAAGAAGCACACGCGGTAAAGGATGAAAGACTTCGGCTGCAAGGATTAAAGCCGATCGAGAAGATATGGAGAGAGAGATGCCCGATTGTTTTATCTTAGGAAATCTTTCCTAAGATAAGATAATTGGAGAGAGGGGATTATATCTTATCCGGTTATATTAATTTAAGGAATCTTTTCTTTAATTAATATAGACGGTTGGGATATTATTTCTTCAATCAAATCATATCTTCTTGTTACCTTATTTGGAGAAATCTTCTCTTGTTACGATTAGGGTTTAGACGAGTTGTATTTATAGGAGTGTGAGATTCATTTCTATGTACGAACTCGGGGCATCAAATGAAAAGAAAAGAAAAAGAGAGTGAAGTGTTTGTGAGTCTTTGAGGGTTGAGTTCGATTCATCGTTGTAGAAGAGGTTTCAAATCTAGGTGGGAAGTCTAGAGGTTGAAGTCCAGGATACAAGTGTAATCGAACAAGAAATCAATAAGACAAGTAGACGCTTCAAAATCCTCTCAAGCGGAAGCTTGAAGGTAGTGGTTTTTCCTTGAGAAGCTAGTTTTGCCAATCAGGGTTTCCACTATATATCGTGAGTTCGTTCGTTATCTTTCCTGCTATATTGTTCCGTTGTGCCTTCTGTGGGAACAAAGCCTTTGTTCCCTCAGACGTAACTCTAACGATCCAACATCTCTCATCGTTCGTTTTGCCATGACAATCAACAAAAGCCAAGGGTAGTCTCTTTCTCGAGTTGGTTTGGTTCTTCCAAGACCAGTATTTGCACACGGCCAACTTTATGTTGCATTTTCAAGGGTCACAAGCAGAGACAGATTGACTGTTTTGATTTGTGTTAAAAATAATTGTACATCAAATAGAACAATGAATGTGGTATATAAAGAGGTCTTTTATAATATGATCTAACAATAATCTACAATAGACTTGGTATTTGTTTGAGTTCATTTGTTAGGTACATGAATATTTTGTTATTTGATTGTCAACAAGTTAAACTTTTTTTTATGATTCAATATATTTAAGTTATATATGTATATTTTTGATTTCCCGTGCATGGCACGGGTCTTAAACTAGTATCTCATAAAAATGCTCTCGAGAAAGAGTTGGAAGATACTCCCATAATATTGGCTCTAAGCAAAAAATGTGAAATATTGGTTGTTTCTAGAAAGTCTATGTATTATTGCATTCCCTGTAATAGTGGAAATCTTATATTCCTTACAAAGAACAACAAGAGGATTAAATATCATGGATAATAGTGCAAATTTCCCATGAAATTTTCTAAATGCCAAGTGATGTGGCTAAAACCTACCCGCAAGTATACGAGATCAGTTGTAGTAGTCAAGTGTCGATCCCACAAAGACCAATGTAGTATCGTTTGTATCTTAAACTAGTAAGCTAAGCCAAAAGATTGGATATTTTTGTTGAAGTAATAAATAAATTAAGAAACAAATGCAAGTGATGATTGTAATCAATGAATGGATGGTTTCCAAGGCAAGGGATCCCCACAACTATGCTTCAGTAGACTCAACCTAGATAAATGTCTGAATTTAGTCTGTCTTTGTTGAAGGTAACTATCTTAGGTAATCACTAATTCCTCCCGGATGATAGTAAATGTGTGTAGATTAATTAACATCCACTCTCACAACTTGCTAATCAAGATCTAGACCCTTAGGACACTTAGAATCTAAGGTCAAACTGAATTAACATACACTCTCGTGACTTGCTAAATCCAACCTAATCTTAGGGTTTTTATGATAGTTATTATTAATCCACAAGAGAAATTAATATGCTCTCACAATAATAAAATCTCAGGTTCAATTCCTAGGTTTGCAATAGAAGTTATTACCTCTCGGTCTCAAACCCTATCTAACTACCTATTAACGTTTTTACCTCTCGATTGCAAATCCTAAGAGGATCCAATTCGCATAAGCTATTATGGGCATTAAGCATCTAGGAATGAATCAACAAAGTTTCAGATTTCCATTCAGGCAAATATCAAACAAGTCTACCTAGGTATAGTTGGGATCACCCCAACCCTAGAAATATGGAAATTAGCTAGACATAATTGCAATATCAACCAAAGAAATCATAATAACAATGAAAATCATAAACAAGATTAAAGAGAAAGAGAAACTTAGTCTTGAATCTAGTTAAGAACAATCTCCAAAGTTGCAATCTTTCAAAGAGGGGCAAACAACTAGGTCTAGCGAGTTAGAAAAAGTGGCAAAAGATCTATCCAAAAACTTAAAACGAAGTATTTATACATATTCTAAAAATAAAGTCATCCGGGTAAAACGCACGGCCCGTGTCTTGAATGTGCGAAAAACACACGGTCAAACGCACGACCAAAATCCTACAGGTGTGAAACCGCACATCATGTGCAAAAAATGCACAGCCATGCGAAAAACGCACAGGCAAAGCGCACAACCTAACAACGAGAAATCACCGCTTGCACGGCCGTGCGGTAGAACGCACGACCTCTTGAAAGGAATTCAGTCCAAAATGCACGACCTCTTGTTTTAGTTCGCCTCCGGCCCAAATTCTTCACGGTTCATCCCGTTAGCCTCCAGATGACATCCAAGGTTCCAGCAACATCCATAGACAACTCCAAAAATCCACCAAAATACCTGAAAACACACATTTCCTAGTGTAGACCTCCATAACAAAGAAAACAATGCAACTAGCTATAAATGCAACACAAAATGCATAAAACAACCTAGATTAAGCACAAATGCATGTCCTAAACGTGTAACAAATTGGATGTCATCAAATTCCCCCCAAGCTTAACCCTTGCTTGTCCTCAAGCAAGTACATAATTAATGAATCAACAAAATATGCTAAGGTTGTTTCTATCCAATAGACAAACGAGCAATGATCATAAAATATCAAACATAAGACAAGTGCTATCATAACATGCTTTGCAACCAATGACAAAAATGTAAATAGTTCCTCAACTCCAAACCTCACGAGGGTAAAGAAATAAATCACTCAACTCATGTGTCTAGGTTTGTGTTTCACTCAATCCTCCACTTAGAATGCTAAACTACCATAGGCTTGCATCAATGTTCTTAATCTCCACTACTAGGGATCATGTTCACAACAAAAATCATGAGGTCTTTTCAGGGTTGTAATGGGGCCAAGGTATAGGATCAAGGTAGGGATATATTTAGGCCATGTGGTGCTAAATCCGGGGAAAAGAATTTCCAAGAAGACACCAAGCGTAGAACAATCCTTCACTTTCAATTTTGTTCTTCAAACCCATACAACAAAACTCTGCTATACTAGATTGTCTCCTTGCTCCTCTTTATTTGCTTTTTTTCTTCCATTTCTTGTTTTTTCGGATTTTTTTTTTGTTTGAAGAGAAAGATTGAGGAAAAGAAAGGAGACACAATATAAACATCACATCCAACCACTAACATATGCATCCTCCCCCAAGATTGGCTTAAACCTACTCTAGCAAAACAAAAATACTATCCTAATCCCCGGATGGGTAGGATGAACAATTAGGCTCGATATGCTTTTGTGGAGCTTCCAAAGAAATGGAAATTAAGGCACACATGGGCTTCAAGCAGAGGAAAACATATATAGGGTGGTCAAGAATGAATGGCTTATATGAAATAATGCCTCAATCATATTAATGTCATGTACATAAATCATAAGTGTAGCCTCGAAATAGATTTTAATGCAAGTTCTAGAGTTAGCAAGCAAGTAGAGATTCACACACAAGAGAAATAAGAGGACTCATGAAATTATAGTCCATAAAAGGCTCAAAAGCTCACTAGCATGCTTGTCCAGAGTATTGGTCCTAACACATCTCAATCAAAGGTCACATGCTCTAGCCAAATGTCAAACATTCAAGCACTCATAATCATGCACATAATGCAATTGCAATATTAACAACTAAAGCATATTGAGGGGACTCATAAAGCATGTGTCACAAGGAAAACGACCAGAGGGAAAGAAGCAAAGGGAGTCAAATCCAACATCCAACAATGCAATGCATGCAAACATAACAAAAGACATGAAAAACTAACACTAAATGCAAATGCAAATGACAACCTACTAATGAGTCAACCCTCTAAGCTAAAATCTACATTGTCCCCAATGTAGAGAAAGTAACGAGAGGAAGAAGAAACTCATCGAGAAAATCTGCCGAGGAGGTGGAAATGGGGCGTGGTGGCGCAAATCCGTGGTGGTGGTGGAGGTTGCCGACAGTCTGGATTGTGGTGTGGGTGGTGCGATGGAGATGGATGAGATGAGAGGAAGAGGGGTTGGTGAGAGAGAGACGAAGGAGAGGTTGAGAGATTAGGGTAGGGGAAAAGAAAGGGAAAAAGAAAAAAAAGAAAAAAAAATGTTTTTTTTTTTCCGGGAAAAACGCACGGATGTGCATTTTACCGCACAGGCCGTGCGTTGCTCTTGACTTTGAATTTTTTTTACAACTAAAAAAATGCACGGCCGTGCACTTGAGTGCACAGGCCGTGCGGTGCTCTCGAACAACGTTTTTTTTTGAAGAAGGAAGAAATACATACCTTGGGTTGCCTCCCAAGAAGCGCTTGTTTAAGGTCCTTAGCCTGACCTTCCATCAACTTTAAGTACTCGGATCAGGAGGGTTGATGGTTCCCTGCTTGATCGGATCAGGTGTGACAACATGCTTCAATCGACGACTCTACACCTTGAACTTTCCAGAGTTCTTATGCCATAACTCAACTTTCCCACCTCTCAGAACTCGAGTCACCCTATATGGTCCTGACCATCTTGTCCCCTTAGGACCTAGAAACATGTTGGATTTTTCATGGGATAACAACACCATATTTCCACTCTTGAACTCAACCTTTGTCTTGGCCTTCTTCCTTTTCTTTGGAGTTTTCCTTTTCTTTGCCTTATCATTCTCACCATCATCTAGGTCCGGATCTCCCAAAGACATATCCAGCAGACGAGCAATGTCAGATATGATCTCATCTTGCCCGGGATCAGCCTCAATCTTACAGTAGGTACCTGTGATAGGAGCTGGTGGAGTGTCTTTGTATATCTCAAGAAAGTAGTCCTTGAAATATTTATACTCAATCTTCTCTTGCCCTATTGTGAATGAAAGCTTCCCATTCTTGACATCAATATTAGCCTCAGCAGTGGCTAAAAATGGTCTCCCAAGGATGATGAGAGTCTTATCACTAACCTCCATGTCAAGTATCATAAAATCTCCTGGTATGAAAAACTTTCCTACTTTTACAGGAACATTTTATATTATGCCCACATGATGAGTAACATACCTATCACCCATAAGGAGACACATCTTGGATGGAACATGCTCACCCAATTTCAGTTCTTTGCAGATTGACAAAGGCATAACATTAACACTAGACCCGAGATCACAAAGACAATTATAAGTCAGATTGCCAAAATATGCAGGGATAAAGAATTCACCCGGATCTTGTAGTTTATTTGGCATCCTCTCAGCGCAGTCCATTGTCAGGGCCACAGTCTCATAGTCCTCCAGCCTTCTCTTCTTGATCAGAATCTCTTTCAGGAACTTAGCATACACATGCATTTGAGTGAGGACATCTATGAATAGTATGTTAACATACAACTTCTTCATCATCTCCTTAAACTTCACAAATTGGTGCTCTAGATGTATCTGAATCCTTCTCTGAGGAAAAGGCAGAGGTGGCTTGTATGGCGGGGGAGCACCATACTTGGGTTCTTCTTCTTGCTGCCTCTCCACAGGCTCTTTTATCGCTTCTTTTTCTCTTGGACTGTTCTCCTCCAACTATTTTTCTTCACTCAGAGAGACAACCCTGCAATGCTCCCTAGGGTTGACTTCAGGTTGACCAGGAAGTTGACCAGCAGGCCTAGGAACATTCATAGCAATTTGTGCCAACTGACTCTCCAATTGGTCCATCGTCTTAGGCAAGCTCTCGAAGTTGTTAGCCTTATTGGATAGGGCTTCCAACTAAGAAGCCATGGTCCTTTGAATTTTAGCCATTTCCCTCAACACAGACTGAAGTGCGGAATTATCAGAAGTCTGAGCGAGTGCTTGATTTTGGGGTTGAGAGACTCTCGGTTGGAACCTTGGAGGTGGTCTTTGCTGAGCATCATCATTCTTATAGGAGAAGTTTGGATGATTCCTCCACACAGGATTATAGGTATTGGAATACAGATCATTCCTAGGGCCTCTGTTAAAGTTATTCATGTAGTTCACTTCTCCCTGAGACTCGTTCTGGGAAGTAAAAAGTTGACAAGATGATATAGTATGGTCATCCTCTCCACAAAATTGACAGTCTACACCAGAAATAGCTTGTGTGGATTGCCCTGCACCCTGCGCTTGAGACTTTTGCAGTAACAGATTCAGCCTCTTGATCTTTTGTGCCATAGCATCTATCTGAGCCTGTTGGCGTGTCTCAGAATTGACCTCATACATCCCTACAGGTTTCTTGGAACTTGAAGCAGATCGGGGATCACTGTAATAGTGAGAGTGTTGAGCAGTATTCTCAATCAAGTCCCAAGCATCATCAACCTCCATACTCATGATTCTTCCACCCGCTGAAGCATCAATGATAAGCCTGGTAGAATTGTCAGCATCGTTGTAGAAGACATGCAGCAGTGTACACTTTTGTTGCCCATGATGGGGGCACATGTTCAGCAATTCCTTAAATCTCTCCCACCCTTCATAAAAAGACTCTTCATCTTTCATCTTGAAAGCAAGAATTTGATTCCTCATCTCAGTAGTCTTCTTTGGTGGATAGTATTTGTTGAGGAATGCCTTTGTTAACTCATTCCAAGTTGTTATCGAGCCAAGAGGTAGGGCCTTGAACCAAGATTTGGCCTCGTCTCGTAGAGAGAATGAGAAGGCTCACAGGAAAAATGCATCTTGGGACACTTCATGGAACTTCACTGAACCATGTTGAGCAGGGAAAGTTTCAACTCAAAGTTACGAGCTTGCACAGGAGGTCGGACCACACCAGAAATAGGACCAAGGTGATTTGGCATCACATAATCACCAAGCGTCATACGTGGCTCTTGAACATCTAGAGCATGATCTTGTTCCACTCCGTTGTCACCCATTGCTTGTTCTCTGGCTTTGTGTTGTTGTCTTCTTCTAGTGTGAAAAGTACGCTCAGGTTCGGGAACGTAGTCCTTGAGATTACCAGCGTTCAGGGCTCTTTGCATTTAAAGAAAACAAGTCTGAAAGAAAAGAAACAAAAAAACAAGATCAAATTTAAAACAAAAACTTAGTCGAACCAGTTGTAGGAAAACAACTGATACTAGCAAGTTCCCGACAACGGCGCCAAAAACTTGATGTGGCTAAAACATACCCGCAAGTGTACGAGATCAGTTGTAGTAGTCAAGTGTCGATCCCACAAAGACCAATGTAGTATCGTTTGTATCTTAAACCAGTAAGCTAAGCCAAATGATTGGATATTTTTGTTGAAGTAATAACTAAAATTAAGAAACAAATGCAAGTGATGATTGTAATCAATGAAGGGAAGATTTCCAAGGCACGGGATCCCCGCAACTATGCTTCAGTAGACTCAACTAGATAAATGTCTGAATTTAGTCTGTCTTTGTTGAAGGTAACTATCTTAGGTAATCACTAATTCATCTTGAATGATAGTAAATGTAACTAGATTAATTAACATCCACTCTCGCGACTTGCTAATCAAGATCTAGACCCTTAGGGCACTTAGAATCCAAGGTCAAACTGAATTAACATCCACTCTCGTGACTTGCAAAATTCAACATAATCTCAGGGTTTCTATGATAGTTATTAATCCACAGGAGAAATTAAGATGCTCTCGCAATAATAAAATCTCAGGTTCAATTCCTAAGATTTCAATAGAAGTTATTTCCTCTCGGTCTCAAACCCTATCTGACTACCTATTAACGTTTTTACCTCTAGGTTGCAAACCCTAATAGGATCCAATTTGCATAAGCTAATATGAGCATTAAGCATCTAGGAATGAATCAACAAAGTTTCAGATTTTCATTCAGGCAAATATCAAACAAGTCTACCTACGCATAGTTGGGATTACCCCAACCCTAGAAATATGGAAACTAGCTAGACATAATTGCAATATCAACCAAAGAAATCATAATAACAATGGAAATCATAAACAAGATTAAAGAGAAGGAGAAACTTAGTCTTGAATCCAGTAGAACAATCTCCAAAGTTGCAATCTTTCAAAGGGGGGCAAACAACAAGGTCTAGCGAGTTAGAAAAAGTGGCAAAAGATCTATCCAAAAACCTAAAATGAAGTATTTATACATATTCTAAAAATAAAGTCATCCGGGTAAAATGCACGGCCCGTGTCTTTACTGTGCAAAAAACGCACGGTCAAACGCACGGCCAAAACCCTACAGGTGTGAAACCGCACAGCTTGTGCGAAAAATGCACAGCCGTGCGAAAAATGCACAGGCAAAGCGCACAGCCTAATAGCGAGAAATCACCGCCTGTACGGCCGTGCAGTAGAAAGCACGACCTCTTGAAAGGATTTCAGTCCAAAATGCATGGCCTCTTGTTTTAGTTCGCCTCCGGCCCAAATTCTTCACGGTTCGTCCCGTTAGCCACCATATGACATCCGAGGTTCTAGCATCATCCATAGACAACTCCAAAAATCCACCAAAATACCTGAAATCACACATTTCTTAGTGTAGACCTTCATAACAAATAAAACCTTATGAATGCCATCAAGGGCAGCGTAAGCCTCATCCTTAAGCGGCACGGAGCAAAGGATCTCTTTTCTATCTAAGAAAATAACATGTGCTCAGCGATTTTGAATAATGAAACCATGGTGAGTCAAAGAATTGAATATGAAAGATCCATCAAAATTTAATTTATTCCATAAAAGCGGAGTTTTTTTTCCAGTGTGAAGATCTACGAGTGCCATTATGAGAAAAAGAGGGGGGGGGGGGGGGGGGCTTTGAGAGGCGTGCCATTCTTTATGGTGAATAATAGTTAGTTTGGCTATGTTTTCATGATTAAATATCATCTAGTCCAGTTTATGGTCCATTCATTTTGATTGGTTCAAGTGAGTTTTTTTTCTATTATTTCTTTTAAAATATATTAATCATATTTGACATTTTGACCAATCAAAGCAAATGGAAGCATGCCATTCTATTATTTCTTTCGGGGGGGAGGGGGCTTTGAGAGGCGTGCCATTCTTTATGGTGAATAATAGTTACTTTGGCTATGTTTTTTGAGTAAATATCATCTAGTCCATTTTATGGTCCATTCATTTTGATTGGTTCAAGTGGTTTTTTTTTCTATTATATCTTTCAAAATATATTAATCATATTTGACATTTTGACAAATCAAAGCAAATGGATCACAAAATGGACTACATGTTTTCATGAGTAAATATCATCTAGTCCATTTTATGGTCCATTCATTTTGATTGGTTCAATTGAGTTTTTTCTATTATTTATTTCAAAATATATTAATCATATTTGACATTTTGACCAATCAAAGCAAATGGATCACAAAATAGACTACAATAATGGACTAGAGGATCTTTAGGGATGTTTTCAGTGCTCTGAACAGGATGTTGAAATATTAATGTGTTTCTGTGTTTCCAAATATTCCACCACATGAAAAAAGTGAGATTGGTGTATGTGTTGCTTTTTTTGAAGTAATCAAAATTACTCCAAAAGTCGCTAGAAGTTTGGAAGGTATAACAAAGACATGTAACTTGCTGAATGTCTTGGACACAAGACATAGTAAAAAGGCATTGGAAAAAGAGAAGATTGGAATATTCACTAGTCATATTGCAAAGAATGCATTGGGAGGGGACCCTTGAGTATATTTTTTTAGTCTTTCAATTGTCAAGAGAGAATCTGATAGAAATTTCCAAAGGAAGTTAATAATGTTTGGGGGAATACGAAGTTTCCATATCCATGTAGGAAAATCATTGTAATTATGAGGATAAGAGGCCGGGGACAGAGACCGAGACGACTTGACAGATAAGGGACCTTGAGTAGAGAGTCTCGAAATGACGAATAAATAGATAATTGGACAAAATTTATGCTAATTATCTCGATCGATTGATTCATCTTGGAAAAAGATATGTTCTATAACTATATATTAAAGCTCTTCGATTTAGAGTCACTAGAGCGTTTTTAGAAAAAAGTTATTGATGTATTATTTTTTATTTTTTTGATTTATTATAATATTAAATAATTAACAAAATCTATATATCTATATTAAAGCGATTTATTTTTGAACCACTAAAACGATTCTGGACCCACATTAGTCATGTGTCAGATTGTGCATATTAACAAAGTTTGATGTAAACCAACCAAGTATTTGAATTTTAAATCAATATATCTTACACTATTTTTTATTTACCTGACTTTCAAATTTTATTTTCACCAACCAAACTTCTCAATTTGATGTATGGTATTAGTGAGGTTTTTTTTATTGTTAAATGTAACAATTTGCATTTAATCTTATATTTATATGTTATTAAAATAATATAAATAATAGTTTCACTATTTTTGTTAGTAAATTTTAGTTCTAAGAACATGGCAATTTAAGCTTATTTCTAGGAACATGGAAAATCTTATCATAGTTTCACTCTTCTTTTCGATATAAATTGTAATATTAGTGACGTTACTACTCCAATGACAATTTTTACACCATAAAATAATTAAGAACATGTTAAATACAAAAACGATTATTCTAACCTATGCCTAAGGCATACATTAAGCACTTTATTTTAGAAGGATTTTGTTAGGTGTAGTTATATAAGGGATTTTAATATTTTGTAAAAGGGTTTAATCATTCCTTTTTAGGGAACAATTTCTAAAATGAGAATTCTTAACTTGTGCCCTTAGGGCATGGGTTAGAAAAACTGATATAAAAATTATTAGCATCAATTATTTAATGTATATTTTAATTATCCCAAACTTTTTCATTTTAAAATTATTAGCATCAATTATAAAAAACATGAATAACCTTTTCTATATTCTAACTATCCCAAACTTTTTTACTTTAAAATTTTTGATGTTTACAATAATCATTGCTTATGAGTTATTTTTTCCAATCACAATTGATAGCTATGATTATGTGAAGAATAAAGTTTAGAAAATTAGCTAATACAAATATATTTTTCTTTGGAAAACAATAAGCTTTGTTTTTCAGTAACATGAGAGAACTTCAAAAATTATTCATATATTTAAAGCACTTTTACTTTTTCAATAAAATATTTATTATTGTACAACTAAGGATTAATTTCATGATCTTCATATTCTCCTGATTTTCTTAAAGTCTGTACTATGAGAAGATTTTACAACACGATATATCGGGAGACTTTGAATATGATTCATATATAAAACCGTTTGGTGAATCTAAAATCTTATGTCTCCATTCTACAAAAGAAAATTAAACATATTTTTAGTAATTTTCAGCAATAAGAAGATATTTGCGATCCTTTAATGAATTTTATGATTTTGGAATTGATGAGATTACATGCTATATAATGCACAAGATTAACTAATGTATCATTTTCAATATCTCCATCCAAAATTTGAAATGGCTTATGTTTATTGCTCTTTATTTATTATGAGCTACACACATTTGTTTGCTCATTTGTTTAGCATGGTTGTTATTTAACGCTCACCCTATTTTTCTTCATAGCGCCCACCCTACGTCCGTGAATTGACTACGAAGGGACGCATTTGGTCCGTGAATTAACAATGAAGGGACTGTGTTGGTTCGTGGTCAATTCACCCGTTCCTCTGTGGTTAATTCACATACCAAAATGCGTCCCTCCATTGTCAATTCACAGACGAACTGCGTTGCTCCGTGAATTGACTACGAATGAAACACATAACTCAACTGCCGCCTTAAATGTTACTTGTCCTCACCTAACAAAATTTAACTACCCCACCTCTTCATATATTACGGCATTCTTTAACCGAAACACTCTTCCACCCTTAAACAAAAATTCTTACACCCTCAAACAAAAATACTCTATTATATTATGGAAAATCATGATGATTTTTATTATACCACGAGTGGAGGATATGATTAATTCATGTTTAATCACAACGATGTAAGTTTATTTTGTTTTTACTTCAAACTTGAGTTTTTACTTTATTTGACAAATGCATGTTCATAAAAGTTTTGATTTTTACTTGTCAAAAGGCTAAACTTTAACTTGGTTAAAGATAGTTGTTGCATATAAATTGGTTTTTGATGTTGTTCCATACATAAGTTTGTGGTTTAGACTAGTTATAGATAAATTTTTAGTGTTTGTAACTTGCACAATCTGCAAGTGTAAATCCGCAGAAAAAACCAGTCGAATCCGTAGGAAAAAAACTCATCTTTTGCAACTATAAATATGTAGGAAAAAATAGCTTCGTCCATCACGGATGAAGCAGCTGACGGGGCTAAAGTCGTTATGCCTTATCAAAGTAAATCCTTAAAAACCGAACTAAGTATAGTAGACAAACAAGGGTCGAATCCTATAGGGAGGTAGTAATCTTTCTAAGTGTACAAGATTGTATGTCAAAGGTAAAAAAGGGGGGTTTTTGGTTTGTTTGCAAGTAACAAAGTAAATCAAAGTAAATGTTGTAATCAATTGGGAGAAAGTACTTAGCCAGACAAATATTCACCATTCATTTGATTGATTGATCCTAGATTATCTCTATTCCTTCCTATGAATATTTCTGTCCCTATTCTGAAATAGTTATCAGTCCAACCAGTCCTGATAACCCTAACTATCGAACGCACAAGAAACCATCAAGATTTAGAACAATAGCAGCAAGAAGCATAGGAATTAACCAGGATACATGCAACACCACAACCCGTAGCATTTAACACATAATCAATTCTCTTTACAATAAACTAGTCCAACCAGTCCTAGAATATCATGTTTGCTACACAAGATAAGGAATTTCAACCCGAAATATCCAAACCCTAGCAATAGACAATTACTAATATCAACTAGATGATCAAGCTAGTCAAATCAGCAAGAATCAATAGGAATAAGCACAAAGAGAAGAGATATAATCAAAGGAAAGGAAATAGAGTTATAATCTCACAATCAAGTCAAACAAAGGCTTCAATCGTCGGACTAAGCAAAAGTTGCTTAGTTCTTCACAGTCTTGGAAACACAAAAACTCAAAGGGAAAAACTGATGTAAACTGAATAATGAATGATTGTCCAAAGGCTTCTAGGAAACTAGGTTATAAAACCTGGCAAAACCTAAAACTCAAGATAGGAAATAATATCTTTCCATAAAGAAATAAAACGGAAATAAAATAAATAAAAGAAAAAGAAATAAAATAAAACTTCGGATCTTCAGACGAAACAAATCTCGCGCGTCTGATAAATGGATTTCCGCGACTGCGGAAGAATTCCCGCGACCGCGGAAATGTATCTGTAAAGCCTCGCTGTCTTCGTATTTTCCGCGATCGCGGATTCGGCCTCCACGACCGTGGATTCTTCACTGTTGCTCTTCTTTGCCTCGTAATATTCCGCCACCGTGGCGGTGATTTCCGTGACCGCGGAAAAGCTTCTGTAGGTTCTTCAGCTCTTCCTCCGTCTTCTCTCATGGCTTTCTTCTCCATCTTCTAAATCTTCATTTAAGCTCCTCCAAACCACCAAAATCATACTTCTTCTTCTTAACTCCAATCTTCTAACTTACGCTCTAAAACAATCCAAATGGTATCCAAAACACCAGTAACAACTCCTAGTTAAACCCTACAAAGTAGCGCTGATCAGCAGCTCCTTCCGTCACGGACGAAGCTTGTCCCTCTGTGAAGAAGGGAACTTGTCCCTCCTTTATGGAGGAATATGGTCCATAAGAATAATGAACTTTATATTTGTCTTAACGACCTAATCCTTAATGACGGATTTGCACAGAATGAAACGTCTTCTTCGTACACACCAAAATTTTAAATTGGTGATGGATTTGTACCCTCAGAATCACTTTTAAATGCATCAACATCATAGATTCATAGTGGATTTCTGTGAGTAAAGGCACAATTTACTCAGCCGCAGTTTGGGTTTCCACCATTGCATACATAACCGTTGTTTAGGGTGCCTGTAGAGGATGTAAACCAAGTTTCAGCTGATTATTCTGAGTTATTTACCACAGATACTGTGTTCTGCACCTGGTATGAGGCAATTAAGTGGGTTAAAGATATTGGGTTTTAAAATAACATGTGCATCAAGATTAGTCGAGATAGAAAATCAGATGATCGTCACATTGGGAAGACTACGTTGCTGTGTGAAAGAGAAGGAATGTACACCCCATCAAAAGGAGGAGAAAATAGAGTCCGAAAAAACATAAAAACAAAGAAATGTGGATGTCCCTTCAAATTGATGTGTCGTGAACATCCTAGAGGCTCATGGAAGATCGATGTAGTACATGGAACTCACAACCATGAGATTGGGTCTAATTGATACGGGCATGCATTAGCTGGCAGGCTCACAAATGAGTAGAAGAGATTGGTGCAGTCGATGACAAAGACACATTGTACGCCAACCCAGATTGCTACTGCACTGAACGAGTTCCCAGGGAACTGCACTAGAAAGAAGCAAGTGTACAATGTACGAAGGGCTGAGATGGAAGGAAGAATAGGTGTCCAATAATTCTTCCTTAAATCTAATGAGTACAACTACTATATGGAGCATAGGGCGGACCCTAAAACCAATAAGATCACCGACGTTTTTTTTGTTAGGCCGGACTCCATATCATTCCTCAAGGCATTTCCATATGTATTATTGTTGGACTCCACCTAAAGTACAAACAACTAACTATCACGCACATCTTTTTATTATCTAGTTATTAATATGTTATTTTATTATACAATAACATGTTAATTTGTGTGTAGATATGAGATGCCTTTCCTGGAAATTATAGGATTCACTTCTACATGGAAGAATTACAACGTAGCGGGGACATTTATGGAACATGAGAGGGAAGCAAACTACTTGTTGGCTATAAAACAACTTGCCATACATTGTGGGCAGGTACAAAGAACACCTACATGCATAGTGACCGATCGAGATGTCACGTATACAAGAACATAGAGGCCATAGCTAAGAAATCATCTAGCATGTATACATTGCAATAAGGTTTACAAATGCTTACATGGAATTGTTTAAGGAAATAACTATAGAGGCGTACGAGCGACGGTTGCACAAAAGTGAGGTTGAATGGACCGACAGAAAAAGTCCGCCTCAGTATGTAAGAAATAATTGATTTGAACCGTATAAGGACGGAATTGTGTCATCTTGGACGGATACAGTTTTGACATTAGGAACTACCACTGAGGGAGCCGTATTTAGCCCGGCCCAAATGCATGGCCCAAACAGGAGAAAAGCCCATTTAGCAATACGGCCCAACTTGGAGTAAGTCCAAAACAACTCTTCCTCAACTCGATCTAGCTACACGGTTCTGGAGCCTTCTTCCCGATCTACCTAGTTGGCTCCTCCCGGCCTAGCCCGGCTACGCGGCTCGAGATCATGCTTCTCGGCCTGGGCCGGCTGTGCGACAAAAAGGCCCTTTGGCCTCAGGTATATAAGGAGGAGACTGTGATTGGAAACGAGAATCTCGATCCTTTATCTGGTTGCTCTCTCTCCCACCCCTTCGGCTAATACCGAAACTCTCACTCTTTCACTTTCTACCATTGTTACTCCACTTTACTTTTGGCTCTACCTTTCTTTAGGCCCTCTTTGCGAGTTGAGCACTGACTTGAGCGTCGGAGTGGCCGAGGCCACCCTCGGGCCCCACTTCTTTTTCAGTCGGAGCTCGGGACCGGAAGATGTCTGACGTGATCGGAGGCAGCCGGTGGGAAACGGGGAGAGAGGTCTCCGAGAAAGACGAGCCAGAGTTGGTTTTGTGTGGACTGCCAACTATTTCCCCTCGGAAAACCGGACGATCACACTAGCGCCGACCATGGGGACTCCTCACACAGCTAGTACACCTCCGGCCATGTCAAATGCTGAGTCCACCAACCGCACCGGCCAGACTGGGTTTAACGAGTTCCAAACCCCGAGCGCACAACACCCCTTCATGAATGTGGAAGAAGAACACTTCCAGGGCTTCCAAGTGTGGTAGTACACAGTCCTGACATTTTGGGTTTCGTACGCACCCAAGGGAGCACACCCTCAATACGCGCTCCCACAAGATCCATACCCACCCTAGGGGTACGGATACGTGCAAACTCCCAAACCAGCTATACAGAGCCTCCCTCCGTCCCCAAGAGGAGCAAGGCAGGCCAGACCTGCACAACAAGATGGCCCCAACCGGCCAGCTTCAACGACCAGTGGACCCGGTCGACATCACAACCAAGAATTGTTTCTCGCACGCGGAGCCCCATCAAGTCGTGGAGAGGCCTGAGGCACGCCAAGATCTCGCCGACCTCTTGTCCATATACGGCTCCATCGCATTCACGAACGAGGTACTGATGGCAATCCCTCATATTGATGTCAGCACGATTCCAACCATGGGAGAGTATGCTGGCGAAGGAGACCCCCAAGACCACATCTCTAAGTACAAGTATGCGATGATGTCTTTCTACCAATTCCAAGCTGTTGCATCAGTATATTACCTCAAGGTAAAGTTTCCAGTCCGCAGAGATGTAGGAGAATCGAAAAGCCGACAAACAGAGAGCCGGGCGAGCTATTTAACCACTCTGAAAGCAAAGTGGTTGAAAGAGCCTACAAGCTGAAGAGAGAGGATGGCAACCTAGTCCCGAACACATGGAATGTCTTGTGTCTAAAGAAGTATTTCCCGTGAGCAAGAGAACAATTGGAGCACCCGAAGTAGAGCAACACCTATGTAAGCCCTAACTGCATGTGTGATTTAAACACCGGTGAGGCCGGTTAGTTGTTAGACCTTTTTATTTAAGACCCATGAATATTAAGCACCGAAAGTGCGAGTCAGGAAAGCAATATTAAAGCAAGATAAAGCAACATTGAGTATGGGAAGGGGCAAAAGCAACATTGAGCCCGAGAAGGGGAGAAAGCAATATTAAAGCAAAATTAAGGCCGGTGAGGGGCAAGAGCAATATTAAAGCAACATTGAGCCCGGGAAAGGGCGAAAGCAATATTAAAGCAACATTGAGCCCGGAGAGGGGGAATAGCAATAATAAATCAACATTGAGCCCGAGGAGGGGCGACATCAATATTAAAGCACAATTGAGCAATATTAAAGCAACATTGAGCCGAGAAGGGGCAAAAGCAATATTAAAGCAACATTGAGCCCGATGAGGGGCAAGAGCAATATTAAAGCAACATTGAGCCCGGTGAGAGGCAAGAGCACTATTAAAGCAACATTGAGCCCGGGGAGGGGCGAGAGCAATATTAAGGTAACATCGAGCCCGAGAAGGGGCGGGAGCAATATTGAAGCAGCAAAAACAATACAATGTAGGATCAAGCCTAAGGAGAAAGCAAGAGCAATGCCAAGCAAGCAGAAGCAAAGCTGAAGAACTAAGCGATGACCAAAGGCAACATGAGTCAAAGTAAAGCAACAAGATGGCAAGTACGCGACACAAGAATGTGACGGAAGCACCAAGACCGCGGAGCCAGGCATATACAACAAAAAACTAAAAAGTGGCGGAAGCACCAAGACCGCGGGGCTAGGTAAAAATGCAATAGAGAAAAGAGCTACAACAGCACCCAAGCCCGTAGCGAGAACAACGGCAAGAAGCAAAGTACCACCTCAGAGCCCACGAGGTTGGAGGCCCTTGGAAGGCCGAAAACAACCCTTAGAACACAACAAGGCAACTGAGAAAACAAGGCAGTAGTCGCAGACAGGTACAAACGAACGCGCAAGGGGCTCTGCCTCGAAGCAGCATTGAAGCCAAAATCGAGCGCGCAAGCCACGTAAGGCCAATCGAAGAAAATGAGCAACATGAGCAAAGAAACACACGCAAGGGCCCTTTATTTCTAACAACACAAAAAAAGGACTGGCTACTCGATATATTTTCCCCGTGGGCTTCCCTTGGCGCAACACACTCAAGTAAAGTCCCCGGGCCAGGGGTATGGGAGTAGCCCAATAACGGAAAGAGAATGCAAGAAGAAAGAAGAAGAGACGAAATATGACATCAAAATACTTTTATTCATTGAAAGAAGAGAGCGAGGTGTTACAAAGGTATCATAGAAAAAAGCACACCCAACCGAGAGCTACTAAGCCTAAAAAAGAAGACCTAAAGAGGCCCCCCTCACGGGGATAGTCAAGGGATGCCCCTAACCCGCCCGCGGAGGAGCCAAAAGGATAATTGGGCTGTCTACACATGTCAAGCTGCATAACCTGGCATCGTAAGTCGTGGCCCCGTACAACCTGGCAACGTAAGTCGCGGAGGAGCCCTAAAGGCCCGGAGGCTCTAAGCGATCCCCAACCACAAATAGCGGAACCGGTTTGTGCCAGCAAAGGGCATAGATCGCGTCAGCATCCGACTGGTCTTCCACCCGGCGAAGAACACGAGGAAGTTCGGCCGAGTAAGGAAAATAGTGAACCTCCCGAACATTGTACTTGGGTTCCCCGACATAGGCCAATTGCATGATAGTCTCGTAGGTGAAGCTAGTGTTCCCGTCCCTCCTGGAGGAGGGATTAAGAAGCACCTTTACATGAGGTGTTCCCGTCCCTCCTGGAGGAGGGATTAAGAAGGAGAATCAGAGGCAACGACCCGCAAGCGCTCAGGGCCACGCTCATACAGACTTCATACACTGTTGTCGGCGTAACCTGACATCACAATACGCGAACGACAAATAACAATGCCCTCCTGGCTCGAAGGGAATTCCTTCCCTCCGGCCACCGCACAGTCTAGCCATCTACAAAGAAAAAGAGAAGAAGCAAGTAGATTTGCATTTGATTCGAAAAGCCCGAGAAAGCGATGAACTGTAAGGACATAAGCAAGCATTCAGAGCAAGTATAAGAGCAATCGTTCAGGGCATGCATATAGAGCAAGTGTTTAGAGCGAGTATTGGAGAAAGTATTTAGAGCAATCTAAGCAAGGAAGAAGCAGAGATCTGAGCAATAAATGAGATGACATCGCCCTTTTTATAGTCATCCTTCCAGAGGAGACATGTGGGGCCCACCACTTGTCCTACAATAATGGCAAGAAAAACAATCTCCTCCTTCATGGCCAGTTGATGAGGTTCGTGGCTATACCAAGCCAGCCGGCCCCTTTAAAGATCAAGCCCCCTGGCGGGTAGGACCTCGACCGTGTGGCTTGAGGGCTGTGTGGGATCCATATTTAGCCCGGGCCAAATGCATGGCCCAAACAAGAGAAACGCCCATTTAGCAATACGGTCCAACTCGGAGTAAGGCCATAACAACTCTTCCTCAACTCGATCCGGCTACATGGTCTGGAGGCCTTCTTCCCGATCTATCCAGCCGGATCCTCCCGGCCTAGCCCAGCTACACGACTTGAGAGCCTGCTTCTCGGTCTGGGCCGATTGCGCGGCAAAAAGGCCCTTTGGCCTAAGGTATATAAGAAGGAGACTGTGATTGGAAACGAGAATCTCGATCCTTTATCTGGTTGCTCTCTCTCCCACCCCTTCGGCTAATACCGAAACTCTCACTCTTTCACTTTCTACCATTGTTACTCCACTTTACTTTTGGCTCTACCTTTCTTTAGGCCCTCTTTGCGAGTTGAGCACTGACTTGAGCGTCGGAGTGGCCGAGGCCACCCTCGGGCCCCACTTCTTTTTCAGTCGGAGCTCGGGACCGAAAGATGTCTGACGTGATCGGAGGCAGCCGGTGGGAAACGGGGAGAGAGGTCTCCGAGAAAGACGAGCCAGAGTTGGTTTTGTGTGGACTGCCAACTATTTCCCCTCGGAAAACCGGACGATCACACTAGCGCCGACCATGGGGACTCCTCACACAGCTAGTACACCTCCGGCCATGTCAAATGCTGAGTCCACCAACCGCACCGGCCAGACTGGGTTTAACGAGTTCCAAACCCCGAGCGCACAACACCCCTTCATGAATGTGGAAGAAGAACACTTCCAGGGCTTCCAAGTGTGGTAGTACACAGTCCTGACATTTTGGGTTTCGTACGCACCCAAGGGAGCACACCCTCAATACGCGCTCCCACAAGATCCATACCCACCCTAGGGGTACGGATACGTGCAAACTCCCAAACCAGCTATACCGAGCCTCCCTCCGTCCCCAAGAGGAGCAAGGCAGGCCAGACCTGCACAGCAAGATGGCCCCAACCGGCCAGCTTCAGCGACCAGTGGACCCGGTCGACATCACAACCAAGAATTGTTTCTCGCACGCGGAGCCCCATCAAGTCGTGGAGAGGCCTGAGGCACGCCAAGATCTCGCCGACCTCTTGTCCATATACGGCTCCATCGCATTCACGAACGAGGTACTGATGGCAATCCCTCATATTGATGTCAGCACGATTCCAACCATGGGAGAGTATGCTGGCGAAGGAGACCCCCAAGACCACATCTCTAAGTATAAGTATGCGATGATGTCCTGCCGGACGGGCCAACTATGTGCAAGTTGTTCCCTAGCTCGCTTATTGGAGCGGCCCTCACGTGGATGATCAACCTCCCGACGGGAAGCATTGGCAGCTTCCCCAGCTAGAGGAGTAATTTCTAACGCACTTCGGAAGCTCGAGGAGGAGATGCCGTGGAATGCAAGAAATATTTTCCCTGAGACAGCGTGAAGCAGAGAGCATGGATTCATACATGAAGAGGTTCACGACTGAGGTAATACAAGTGTGCGACTTCGACGAGAAGGTAGCCAAGATCGCATTCATACAGGGGCTAGCAACTCATATTTGAAGTTCTTGGTCACCAAGAAAGAGCCCGCAACCTACACTAAATTGATGGACAAGGCCATCACCCACATTAGAGCCGAAGAGATGGATAGCTTGTACCGTGGTCCTCCGAGTGCGCCTCGGAATGAGCCTAAGGGGAGGTACCAAGGCACGTGGCCATTGACAAGGGCAAAGCACCCGAACGCGCTCCAGTACATACGGTGTCAATGAACCCGCCGCCTCAGCGGCAAAACCCCTTTCTCAACCGCTCTAGATCTCAAGCAGCACCCCAGCAAGGGCAGCCTCCCCAGAAATTCTGCTCGTACTATCAATCCAATACGCATGATAACCGTGAGTGCATGTGGTACAGATCCCCGACAAAGAAGCCAACCTTGGGGTCTCTGTTCGCTAGAGGCTACAGGGCAATGAGCAGAGGAATTAGCAAGAACCAAGGGCCACCTCTCCCGCCCCCTCTGCGGAGAGACAACTTCCCTCCTCCGGATGGGTGCGTAGGAACGGTCGCAGGCGGGGCAAGTCCTTAGGGAGAAAGCACGAGGTCCGCACGGAGGTCCGCGCGAGGAGGAAGACACCGCCCAACGATGCCAGTACTTAGCGTAGCCAACATCACACTGATAAGGCACCATCTCTCCTTCACAGAGGCGGACGCAGAGGCAATAAAGACCCCTCACTATGACCCCTTGGTCATACACGCCCAGTTCGAGACAAAGCTAGTCAAGCGGATCCTAATCTACATGGGAAGCTTCGCATACATTCTATACTGCGATGCCTTCCTGCAACTAGAGATCCCGCCCGCAGAGCTCCGACCCACCGATTGCACGTTAGAAGGTTTCCCAGGAGAAAGGGTCGCCGACTCTGGCGTTGTCACCCCTGGACCTCATCTTGGGAGATGAGGGAAGCCCGCGTAGATCCGAGTCGGTAGACTTTATAGTCAAGAGAATACCCTCCGCGTACAATGCGATTCTAGGGCGGGTGTCTTTCTACCAATTCCAAGCTGTTGCATCAGTATATTACCTCAAGGTAAAGTTTCCAGTCCACAGAGATGTAGGAGAATCGAAAAGCCGACAAACAGAGAGCCGGGCGAGCTATTTAACCACTCTGAAAGCAAAGTGGTTGAAAGAGCCTACAAGCTGAAGAGAGAGGATGGCAACCTAGTCCCGAACACATGGAATGTCTTGTGTCTAAAGAAGTATTTCCCGTGAGCAAGAGAACAATTGGAGCACCCGAAGTAGAGCAACACCTATGTAAGCCCTAACTGCATGTGTGATTTAAACACCGGTGAGGCCGGTTAGTTGTTAGACCTTTTTATTTAAGACCCATGAATATTAAGCACCGAAAGTGCGAGTCAGGAAAGCAATATTAAAGCAAGATAAAGCAACATTGAGTATGGGAAGGGGCAAAAGCAACATTGAGCCCGAGAAGGGGAGAAAGCAATATTAAAGCAAAATTAAGGCCGGTGAGGGGCAAGAGCAATATTAAAGCAACATTGAGCCCGGGAAAGGGCGAAAGCAATATTAAAGCAACATTGAGCCCGGAGAGGGGGAATAGCAATAATAAATCAACATTGAGCCCGAGGAGGGGCGAGATCAATATTAAAGCACAATTGAGCAATATTAAAGCAACATTGAGCCGAGAAGGGGCAAAAGCAATATTAAAGCAACATTGAGCCCGATGAGGGGTAAGAGCAATATTAAAGCAACATTGAGCCCGGGAAGAGGCAAAAGCAATATTAAAGCAAAATTGAGCCCGGTGAGGGGCAAGAGCAATATTAAAGCAACATTGTGCTCGAGGAGGGGCGAGAGCAATATTAAAGCAACATTGAGCAATATTAAAGCAATATTGAGCCCAGGAAAGGGCGAAAGCAATATCAAAGCAACATTGAGCCCGATGAGGAGCAAGAGCAATATAAAGGCAACAATGAGCCCGAGGAGGGGCGAGAGCAATACTAAAGCATGATTGAGCAATATTAAAGCAACATTGAGTCCGAGAAGGGGCAATAGCAATATTAAAGCAACATTGAGCCCGGGAAGGGGCGGAAGCGATATTAAAGCAACATTGAGCCCGGTGAGGGGCAAGAGCAATATTAAAGCAACATTGAGCCCGGTGAGAGGCAAGAGCACTATTAAAGCAACATTGAGCCCGAGGAGGGGCGAGAGCAATATTAAGGTAACATCGAGCCCGAGAAGGGGCGGGAGCAATATTGAAGCAGCAAAAACAATACAATGTAGGATCAAGCCTAAGGAGAAAGCAAGAGCAATGCCAAGCAAGCAGAAGCAAAGCTGAAGAACTAAGCGATGACCAAAGGCAACATGAGTCAAAGTAAAGCAACAAGATGGCAAGTACGCGACACAAGAATGTGACGGAAGCACCAAGACCGCGGAGCCAGGCATATACAACAAAAAACTAAAAAGTGGCGGAAGCACCAAGACCGCAGGGCTAGGTAAAAATGCAATAGAGAAAAGAGCTACAACAGCACCCAAGCCCGTAGCGAGAACAACGGCAAGAAGCAAAGTACCACCTCAGAGCCCACGAGGTTGGAGGCCCTTGGAAGGCCGAAAACAACCCTTAGAACACAACAAGGCAACTGAGAAAACAAGGCAGTAGTCGCAGACAGGTATAAACGAACGCGCAAGGGGCTCTGCCTCGAAGCAGCATTGAAGCCAAAATCGAGCGCGCAAGCCACGTAAGGCCAATCGAAGAAAATGAGCAACATGAGCAAAGAAACACACGCAAGGGCCCTTTATTTCTAACAACACAAAAAAAGGACTGGCTACTCGATATATTTTCCCCGTGGGCTTCCCTTGGCGCAACACACTCAAGTAAAGTCCCCGGGCCAGGGGTATGGGAGTAGCCCAATAACGGAAAGAGAATGCAAGAAGAAAGAAGAAGAGACGAAATATGACATCAAAATACTTTTATTCATTGAAAGAAGAGAGCGAGGTGTTACAAAGGTATCATAGAAAAAAGCACACCCAACCGAGAGCTACTAAGCCTAAAAAAGAAGACCTAAAGAGGCCCCCCTCACGGGGATAGTCAAGGGATGCCCCTAACCCGCCCGCGGAGGAGCCAAAAGGATAATTGGGCTGTCTACACATGTCAAGCTGCATAACCTGGCATCGTAAGTCGTGGCCCCGTACAACCTGGCAACGTAAGTCGCGGAGGAGCCCTAAAGGCCCGGAGGCTCTAAGCGATCCCCAACCACAAATAGCGGAACCGGTTTGCGCCAGCAAAGGGCATAGATCGCGTCAGCATCCGACTGGTCTTCCACCTGGCGAAGAACACGAGGAAGTTCGGCCGAGTAAGGAAAATAGTGAACCTCCCGAACATTGTACTTGGGTTCCCCGACATAGGCCAATTGCATGATAGTCTCGTAGGTGAAGCTAGTGTTCCCGTCCCTCCTGGAGGAGGGATTAAGAAGCACCTCTACATGAGGTGTTCCCGTCCCTCCTGGAGGAGGGATTAAGAAGGAGAATCAGAGGCAACGACCCGCAAGCGCTCAGGGCCACGCTCGTACAGACTTCATACACTGTTGTCGGCGTAACCTGACATCGCAATACGCGAACGACAAATAACAATGCCCTCCTGGCTCGAAGGGAATTCCTTCCCTCCGGCCACCGCACGGTCTAGCCATCTACAAAGAAAAAGAGAAGAAGCAAGTAGATTTGCATTTGATTCGAAAAGCCCGAGAAAGCGATGAACTGTAAGGACATAAGCAAGCATTCAGAGCAAGTATAAGAGCAATCGTTCAAGGCATGCATATAGAGCAAGTGTTTAGAGCGAGTATTGGAGAAAGTATTTAGAGCAATCTAAGCAAGGAAGAAGCAGAGATCTGAGCAATAAATGAGATGACATCGCCCTTTTTATAGTCATCCTTCCAGAGGAGACATGTGGGGCCCACCACTTGTCCTACAATAATGGCAAGAAAAACAATCTCCTCCTTCATGGCCAGTTGATGAGGTTCGTGGCTATACCAAGCCAGCCGGCCCCTTTAAAGATCAAGCCCCCTGGCGGGTAGGACCTCGACCGTGTGGCTTGAGGGGCTGTGTGGGAGCCATATTTAGCCCGGGCCAAATGCATGGCCCAAACAAGAGAAACGCCCATTTAGCAATACGGTCCAACTCGGAGTAAGGCCATAACAACTCTTCCTCAACTCGATCCGGCTACATGGTCTGGAGGCCTTCTTCCCGATCTATCCAGCCGGATCCTCCCGGCCTAGCCCAGCTACACGACTTGAGCCTGCTTCTCGGTCTGGGCCGATTGCGCGGCAAAAAGGCCCTTTGGCCTAAGGTATATAAGAAGGAGACTGTGATTGGAAACGAGATTTTCAATCCTTTCTTTGGTTTTTCTCTCTCTCCCACCCCTTCGGCTAATACCGAAACTCTCACTCTTTCACTCTCTACCATTGTTGTTGCACTATACCTTTGGCTCTACCTTTCTTTATTCCCCATTCGCGAGTTGAGCACTTACTTGAGCGTCAGAGTGGCAAGCCCGATGCCACCCTCGGGCCCCTCTTCTTTTCAGGTTGGAGCTCAGGACCAAACGTCGTCTGACATGACAGGAGGCAGCCGGCGGGGAACGGGGAGAGAGGTCTCCGAGAAAGATGAGCTAGAGTTGGTTCTGTGTGGACCGCCAAGTATTTCCCCTCGGAAAACCGGATGATCATAACCATGAAAAATAGGTTTGTGCAATATAATATATT
Source organism: Rheum nobile (assembly GCA_027886185.1). NCBI lineage: Eukaryota > Viridiplantae > Streptophyta > Magnoliopsida > Caryophyllales > Polygonaceae > Rheum > Rheum nobile. Next base: position 77,383 of record WOAB01000566.1, on the reverse strand, counting down.
CAATGCATTATTATCAAGCCTATTGATAACATCCATTTGATACATATTTAGGACATGCATTTAGACCTTAGTTTTGTTTATTTCATGCTTGTTTTATTCATTTATTAGTTAGTTCCATCATTTTCCCTAGCATGGAGTCTACACTAGTTTATTGCGTATTTTAGGTAAAATGGTGGGCATCGGAGTCATCTGTCTTGAGCTATGGTACGGGACGTGAAGTGTGGAGCTATTCAAGCTGGAACGAGGCAAAGTCGAGCAAAGAACAAGACAACAAGGACTGAGGAGAAGGAAAGCGAACCCGACACGAGAAACAGAAAAGTGCACGATCCACAACTAGACCATGCGTTTTTATGCACGCTCCGTGCATTTACTTACTGCAAAGGAGGATGCCGTGCACCCTCAATTGCATGGACTACAACTAGAACGTGCACTCAACTGCACGATCCGTGCAATTCCCCTTTGTAAAGGAGGAATCCGTGCCATGTCATTTGCATGGTTTGTGCCTTAGTCCGTGCACCGCGTACTTTTCAAACTTTTGGGCTTCGACCCATGACTATTTTTTTATGGTTTAAATACTTTTTAGGGATTAATTTTTTCAGACTTCTTCTTGTCATCCTCTACATCGTCGTCTTAGCCCTAGAGTGTTTTTGGAGTTCTAAGAGATTTCTATAGATTGGAGACTGTTACACTGGATTTGATCAAGTATTTTCTTCTTCTAATCCAGTTGAATGATTTTCTTTGTCCTTAAGATGTTTTGGATTATTTCTGTGAGCATGTCTGGCTAATTTCATATTTCTAGAGGTCGGGGTGATCCCAACTATGCGTAGGTAGACTTGTTTGATATTTGCCTGAATATAACTTTGAAACTTTGTTGATTCATTCCTAGTGTGCTTAACACCCATAGTAGCTTATGCAAATTGGATCCTATTAGGGTTTGAGACCGAGAGGTGAAAACGATAATAGATAGTCAGATAGGGTTTGAGACCGAGAGGTAATAACTTCTATTGGATTCCTAGGAATTGAACCTGAGATTTTATTTTTGCAAGAGCATCTTAATTTCTCATGTGGACTAATAACTATCATAGAAACCCTAAGATTAGGTTGGATTTAGCAAGTCATGAGAGTGGATGTTAATCTAGTTTGACCTTAGATTCTAAGTGCCCAAAGGGTCTAAATCTTGATTAGCAAGTCATGAGAGTGGATGTTAATTGAATATAGGCACATTTACTATCATCCGACATGAATTAGTAACTACCTAAGATAGTTACCTTCAATAAAGACATGCTAAATTCAGACATTTATATGGTTGAGTCTACTGAAGCATAGTTGTGGGGATCCCTTGCCTTAGAAGCTTCCCTTCCATTGATTACAATCATCTTCGCATTTGCTTCTTAATTTTTTAGTTATTAGTTCAACACAAATTCTCTTCTTTTGGCTTAGCTTACCATATTAAGTTGAAATCGATACTACATAGTCCTCGTGGGAACGACACTTGAAAAGCTACAACTGATCCCATGCGCTTGTGGATAGGTTTTTGTCTTATCAAGTTTTTAGCGCCATTGTCGGTGACTTATTGCTAGTATCCGTTGTTTTCCTACAATTGGTTCGACTAAGTCTTTGTTTTATTTTTGATCTTTTTTCTTTTGCTTTGCTTTCATGCTTGTTTTCTTAAGATACGAAGAGCCTTGAGTGCTGGTAATCTCAACGACTACGATCTTGAACCTGAGCATGCTTTTCACTTAAGAAAAAGACAACAACGCGAAGCCAGAGAACAAGAAATGACAGAAGACAGAGTGGAGAACGAACCTGCTCTGCAACTTCAGGTTCCATGCACGACGTTTGGTGATTATGTGATGCCAAATCACCTTGGTCCTATTTCTAGTGTGGTCTGACCTTCAGTTCAAGCCCAAAATTTTGAGCTGAAACCTTCCCTGATCAACATGGTTCAGAAAAATCAGTTGGAAGGTCTACCATCTGAGAATCCACACTAGCATTTGAACACCTTTCAAGAGCAGATGGACACAGTGAAGATTCATGAGGTGTCCCATGATGTGCTTCTGCTGTGCGCTTTCTCATTCTCTTTGCGAGACAGGGCCAAAGCTTGGTTCAAGGCCTTGCCTCAAGGTTCCATAACGACGTGGGATGAGTTAACCAAGGCCTTCATGAACAAGTATTTTCCACCCAAGAAGACAACTAAAATGAGAAATCAGATTATTGCCTTCTAGATGAAGGATGAAAAGTCTTTGTATGAAGGTGATAGAGATTCAAAGAGCTGTTGATGTTGTGCCCCCATCATGCGTGCCCTAAATGGAGTCTGTTGCATGTATTCTACAGTGTTGCTGATAGCTTTACCCGAGTAATCATTGATGCTTTAGCTGGGGGTAGAATTATGACCATGGATGTTGATGATGCTTGGAACTTGACTAAGATTATTGCTCAACACTCTCATTATTACAATGATACTCGCCCTACTTCAAGCTCCAAGAGATTTGCAGGGATGTATGAGGTCAATACTGAGACCCATCACCAATCTCAGATAGATGCTATGGCTCAAGAAATCAAGAGATTGAGTTTGTTGGTGCATAAGTCTCAAGGGCAGGGTACAAGACAATCTGCATATGCTGCTTCTGGTATAGCCTGTCAGTTTTGTGGAGAAGCTGATCACACTATGTCTTTCTGCCATCTTTTTGCTTCCCAGAATGAGTCTTAGGAAGAGGTGAACTACATGAATAACTTCAATAGGGTTCCCATGAATGACCCATACTTTAACACCTATAACCTTGGTTGGAGGAATTATCCTAACTTCTCCTACATGAATGATCAGGCTGCGCATAGACCACCTCATAGGTTTTAGCCGAGACCTCCTCAACCGCAGAATCAGGCCCCTACTCAATCATCTGTTGATCAGAAGCTTGATACTATTATGAAGGGGATTGAGACCTTTGCTAAGAGGTTGGACAATCATGAGAGACAAATAACACAACTTTCTTTGAGCATTCCGAGGCCACAGGGTCAACTTCTAAGTCAGACTGAAGCCAATCCTAAAGCACAAATCAATGTTGTGTCCTTGAGGAATTGAAGACAACTTGAAGATCCAAAGGTTGTGAATCCTAAAAGGAAGAGCAAAGTTGTCGCAGAGCCTAAAGAAGTGGTAATCCAAGAGAAGGAGCTAGAGAAGGAGCCAGAGATGGAGCCCAAATATGTACCACCACCTGCTTATAAGCCACCTCTTCCATTCCTTCAAAGGAGAGCTCAGGCCCAACTGGATCAGCAGTATGGGAAATTTGTAGAGGTATTGAAAAAGCTATATATTAATATACCCTTCATTGATGCTCTCAAGCAGATGCCAACTTATGTGAAGTTCTTGATAGAGATCTTGTCCAACAAGAGGAAGCTGGATGACTACCAATCTGTATCCCTGAGCCATGAGTGCAACACTCTAATTTAGAATAAATTGCCTCCTAAGCTGGAAGACCCTTGCAACTTTTATGTCCCTATGATCATTGGCAATAGAACCTACAATGCCTTGTGTGATTTGGGAGACAGTGTGAGTTTGACTCTGCTCTCCATATGCAAGAAGCTAGAATTGGGAGAGCCAAGACTAGTGAGGATGACGCTTCACTGACGCTCTCAAGCAGATGCCATCGTATGTGAATTTCTTGAAAGAGATCTTGTCCAACAAGAGGAAGCTGGATGACTACCAATCTGTATCCCTGAGCCAAGAGTGCAACACTCTAATTCAGAATAAATTGCCTCCTAAGCTGGAAGACCCTTGTAGCTTTTGTGTCCCTATGATCATTGGCAATAGCACCTATAATGCCTTATGTGATTTGGGAGCCAGCGTGAGTTTGATTCCGCTCTCCATATGGAAGAAGCTGGATTTGGGAGAGCCAAGACCAGTGAGGATGACGCTTTTCATGGCTGATAGATCCACTGCGCATCCAGTAGGTATTTTGGAGGACATTCCCATCCAGATAGGTAAGTTCTACATTCATGTGGATTTCATTTTCCTTGATATTGAGGCGGATTTTCATGTTCCTATTATATTGGAAAGACCTTTTCTAGCTACTGTAGGTATACTCATTGATGTTAATTAGGGTGTTCTTTCCTTTACTATTGGGGATGAGAAAATTAAATTCAATTGTTCAAAAGCTATCAAACAACATGCTTTTAAGGATGATGGTTGCAAGGTAGATGTAGTTTACTAGGAAGCTCAAGGATCTATGATATCTGTTATTTCTGAGGATCCTTTGGAGTTTTGCGTGACTAAGAGTGTGACCCAGGATGATAATCTTGAGCTACTTGCTGATGTGGTTCTTGATTTGGAGTCCACTAGAGAGTTCCCTAGGGCTGTTGCTGAGATCTTGAAAACAGATACCCAGACTCTATGCGAGAGTCTAAATATGTACCTAAGGTGGAGTTGAAACCACTACCACCCACACTGAGGTATGAGTTCCTAGGACCCAATTCTACATATCATGTGATTATCAATGCTAGTCTAAGTGAAATTGAAGTTGAGAAATTATTGCGTGAGCTTAGATTGCTTAGAAAAACATTAGGATATTGTATTGATGACTTGAAAGGAATTAGTCCCTCAATGTGCATGCATAGGATTTTGATGGAAGATAATCATAAGCCCTCTATTGAGCATCAAAGAAGACTTAACCCAAACATGAAAAAAGTTGTGAAAAAAGAAGTGCTGAAATTGTTAGATGCATGCATTATTTATCCTTTTTTGGATAGTGAGTGGGTAGTCTAGTTCATGTTGTGCCTAAGAAAGGGGGTATGACTGTTGTGAAGAATGAGAAGAATGAATTGATTCCTACTAGGACAGTCACGGGTTGGAGAATGTGCATTGACTATAGGAGATTGAATAAAGCAACCCAGAAAGATCATTTTCCCCTTCCCTTCATTGACCAAATGTTAGAGAGGTTAGTTAAGCATTCATACTTCTGTTATTTAGATTGTTATTGTGGATTTTTCCGGATCCCTATTTACCCTGATGACTAAGAGAACACCATATTCACTTTCTCTTATGGCACTTTTGCATATAGGAGGATGCCCTTTGGTTAGTGTAATGCTCCCTCTACCTTTCATAAATGTATGATGGCTATTTTTCTGATTTGATTGAGGATATCATGGATGTGTCTATGGATGACTTTCCTGTATATGGTGCTTCTTTTGATGCTTGTTTGTTTAACTTTGTCACGAGTTTTACATCGGTATGAAGAGGTTAACCTTAATTGAATTGGGAAAAATGCCACTTTATGGTAAGGATTGTCTTGTGTCATTTGGTTTCTAATCGTGGTATTGAGGATGATAGGGCAATGTTTGAGATCATTGAGAAGATGCCACCTCCTACTTTGGTAAAGGGAATAAGGAGTTTCCTTGGACATGCAAGTTTTTGTAGGAGGTTCATTAAGGATTTCTCCAAAATTGCCAAGCCGCTTACTAATCTGCTCTTGAAGGATGTTTCCTTTGATTTTTTGAAGGAGTGTTTTGATTCTTTTTACAAGTTGAAGCAGGCATTGATTTCAGCTCCAATTATGCAGCCCCCTGATTGGGATCTCCATTTTGAGATCATGTGTGATACTAATGACTATGCTGTTGGAGCTATTTTGGGGAAAAGGAAGGACAAGAAGCTTCATGCCATTTACTATGCTAGCAGGACTCTTGATGTGGCCCAAATGAATTATGCTACTACTGAGAAGGAGTTGCTAGTTGTTGTGTTTGCTTTTGAGAAGTTCTGGCCCTATTTGGTGGGTGCCAAGGTGATGTTCTACACTGATCATGCTGCTATATGATATCTTTTGAGTAAGAAGGAGGCCAAGCCCAGACTGATTCGTTGGATCCTTCTTCTTCTTTAAGAGATTGATTTGGAGATTAGGGACAAGAAGGGCATATAATATTTGGTTGTTGACCATCTTTTCAGGTTGACTTCAGAGCAACTGGAGTGTACTCAGGATGAGCCACCTATTGATGATTCTTTTCCTAACGACCATCTTTTCACGATTACTGAGCAGATCCTCAGGTTAGCTAGCTCTAGGGTGCCATGGTATGTTGATTTTGTCAATTCTCTAGTTTTCCATGAGGTTCCCCCTGGACTAACCTTTCAACAAAGGAAAAAATTCATGTCCGATGTTAGACATTATTACTCGTAAGGATGGGAAAAAATAGACCGGACCATAAGACCAGACTGGACCGGACCGTAAATTTACGGTCCGAGAATTTGACATTTTTACGGTCCGCACCGGTCGGACCGTAAAAAAAAAAAAATTCCTTTATTATTTTGGGTGTAATTTTTACAGTCCTGTCCGGTCCGAACCATAATTTTTACGGTTAGATCCGGTCCGGAGCATAATTTTTACAGTCCGGACAATAATCAAACAATTTAAATGTCAAAAATTATGTAATCCGGTCTTTCCAATCTGGACCGTGGACCGGACCATATCGGTCCGGTCCACGGTCCATACATTAAAATTTTTACGGTCCGCCGATCCGGACCGGATTCCCATCCTTAATTACTGGGAGGAGCCCTTGCTTTTCAAGAGATGCACAGATGGGATTATCAGGCATTGTATCCCTGAGGAGGAGGTAGAGAGTGTTATCACTCATTGTCATTCTCTATCCTATGGAGGTCATGCTACTTCTTCCAAGACCACCTCCAAGATCCTTCAGGCGGCTCTCTATTGGCCTTCTATGTTCAAGGATGTGCACCGTTTCATTGCCTCTTGTGATGCTTGCCAGCGAATAGGAAATATTTCCAGGAGGAATGAGATGCCCCAAAATAGCATCCAAGAGGTTGAGATTTTTGATGTCTGGGGAGTTGATTTTATGGGACCTTTTCCACCGTCTTGCAGTAACAAGTACATTCTTGTGGCAGTTGATTATGTGTCCAAGTGGGTTGAAGTCTTTGCCTCTCTAACCAATGACTCTAGGATGGTGTCCAAGTTTTTCAACAAAGTGATTTTTCCTAGATTTTGGACACCTAGAGTTGTGATTAGTGATGGAGGATCACATTTCATTGAGAAGAAGTTTGAGGCTTTGCTGAAGAAGTAAGGGGTATCACACAAAATTGTCACCCCATATCATCCACAAACAAGTTGTCAAGTTAAGGTTTCTAACAAGGAGATCAAGAACATCTTGGAGAAGACAATGTCCCAATCCCGAGAGGATTGGTCTATGAAGCTTGATGATGCTCTTTGGGCTTACATGACTGCTTTGAATGTAACACCCCCGACTTACGTCGGTAGTGCCACACGCTAGTGACCTCAAACTTTAATGTCCAAAGTCACCCTAGGATTTAATCGGAACAATTATGTTTAAATAAATAAATAAATGTTCAATAATAAAAGAGTAGTGGAAGACTTGTATAACGAATACTCATTTCTTTTATTAAAATTCCTCTCATAAATTGAGAGGAAGGTAATACAAACAATTTGAAATTAAAACAAAAGACTTTTAAATAAACTCTAAACACATGACTAATTTAAATAAGTATTTCATTTATTTAAAAACATATTAAGAATAATATTACTTTAGAATACAACCTTCAACTGCAAGTCTTCGTCTTTAATTGTTACTCAAATCGTCTAGGACCAACCACTGATGTGTCGTGTAGGACAAAGTGACACCAGCCAAGCATGCAAGGAAAATAAAAGGTTGGTCAGTCTAATGAAAGACTGTGCAAGGGTGAAAAACAGATAGGTTCTTGTAATCGTATATAGTCACTATCCTTGTTTCTCGAATAAAACTCGGTAAACGGTATATGACTATAGGCTTCTACCGAAAAGAAAGATAAGGCATGCTTCTAGAGAAGACTCCAATGAATTGAGTCTTATGGAAAATTAAATGAATTTGTTTAGGAATCTTTATATTTATCACAATAATGTTTTGAAAACGCCTCATTGAAAATTTGGGTCCTCGACCAACCTCACCGCATAATGCGAATCTAGATTGAAAAGGTGACTTACTTTAGACAAAAGACTGGGCGGGTTCCACGTTGTACTTCTCGCATGAGGGTATATTAATTTTGTGCAAAATGTCAATTATCTTATTTAATTCTAAAACGTGCATTTACGTTAAAGCTTTTAATCCACACCAATATTGCAAGGAGATATTTATCATGGGACAAATCTTGAATTTTGGCACTAGCTAAGTGCACCACCACTTATATACAATAAGGGTAGGTCATGACCAAAAGTATTAGGGAAATAATCCTCCTAATATAAGTTATAAAGAAACAGCTAAACCTCGCAAGGTAAATAGTGTTCCTACGGATACTAGTGCTAACTATTATATAAATCCACACCAAATGCACAACAAATCCACACCAAAGTTCATCTAGCACCTTATAATATATATATATATATATTATATATATATTATATAGCACCGTACGGATACTCGTGGGAACTTGTGTGTTAAATTGGTGTATAAATGAACCTTATTATTAGGTTGTATATTTGCTAGCAATGACCCTTATATATCCCAAACACAAATTAAGAATATTTATCCCAACTTAATTAAGACAATAGATTAATTGTCAATTAAGAAAAATATGGAATAAATTTACAAGAGCGAACCGCCACTTGCCTTAAATCACGAAGGACTTGAACATCGTAACGAGAATGGTTGCTTTCGAAAAGCAAATTGGCTCCCTGCTTTATTTATGTTGCAAACGCGATTATGAGATGTACCCAAATTACACAACACAAATAAATTATGATTAGATAATTTATTCAATAACAACATTTGAAGAATACAATTCTTGATTTTTATTTGAATTCACTTAACTCTAAATAAATCAATTTCAAGGCTTTTCGATAAAACGATTATTTATACGATGCTAAAAATCAATTAGTTGTATATTCTAAATAATCATATCATAAATAAATTGATCCAATAATTTATTTATAAACCTGAATAATTTCTCACCCAAAATATTATCTAGATGAAGAGTTATTAATTTACCATTCATATTACAAGATAATACCCCAAGAATTCTATTTAATACAAATAAAATTAATTTCACCTAACATAATTTTTAATTAATCCAGATTAATATAATTAACAATTTTTAATAAAAAAACAAAGCCAAAATCAACAAAAAGTGCACGGCTGAACCATTACCAAACGAACTCGGTGGACACTTGTCGGAGATCGGAAAAATTCGCCTTCTTCGGACTACCACCGGGGCTGGGGTTAGACGAATTTTGAAGAGGACTCCTTGGTGTTTCTAGGGATACCACCAATTGCAAAAACAAAGCTAGGAAGAGGGCTAATTTTGTGTATGTACAACCACGCAATGCGGTTAGGGTTCTTGAGGTTTGAGGCGAAAATTGGATGAATTGGGTGAACGATTGAAGGTGTATTTAAAGGGAAAATGTAGCCTTCACTGTCCTAGACATAATCCCGCAAATCTATCCTCACAATTCAATCAGAAGAGGACAATTTTGAAGAATTCAATTTGCACGGTTCAAACGACATTCTTGCTTCCCGGATAAAATCGCGTTGATTTCGCCCATATAAACACAAATTAATTGAGGGGTTTAATGCTTGACATCTCAATCTTCAATGCCCAAGGATTAATTGAAACATTCGAGCAAAAAACCGGGTCGAAATTCTGCCATGAAATGGAGCTTCTAAGCTACGTTTTCCTTGGCTGAAGGTAGAGGAAGACAACCTCCACTTTCCATCTAATTACAGTCGCCCCCCTTTTTTGGTCTAACTGCACAATTTTGCCCAACTTTCTAAAGTTGTGGCAAAAGTGCCCTTATTTAATTTTTCAAAAATTCTAAAAATTACCCAAACATATTTATTTTAATATACTAAGTTTATATATATATATTTTAACCTAAAATTAAGATGTAGAAAAATGAACTTAAGTTAAAATTAAGATTAAGTCACATCTCTTTATAAAATTAACCATATTTAAATCTTGATTAACACTTTGTTAATCTTAACTCAAATAATCTAGGTTAAGATTGATAAGTTTATTAAAATTATAATTAACATAAGGTTAATCATAATTTAGACCATTCATAACTTAAATGGATAACATACTTAGGATATTTATTATTTTATCCCTTCATGGATAAACATAATAAATCATATAACCTTTATTATTATATTTAAATTTTAAAAACTGTGTTCATTGTTATATTTATTTATTTATTTCTACATCATACTATTATAACCCATTTGATAAGTTGTACCAAAAAATTATCATAACCCAACCTTTGAACTTAAGTTAATGAAAATTTATATTACTCCTCTAAAAGAAATAAAATAAATTTCATCTTTTATATTAACAAATTAAAATTACCATATTATCCTTCTAATTTAAGTGGGATATTACAGTTAAGACTCCTATTTGCACTACACCATTCAGGCTTGTCTATGTGAAGTCATCTTCCTGTGGACTTGGATCATAAGGCATATTGGGAAATTAAGTTATTCAATTATGATATGAAAGAAGTAGGTGAGAAGAGGAGATTGCAATTGCAAGAACTTGATAAGCTTATATTAGATGCCTATGATAATACCATGATTTACAAGGAGAGAACCAAGAGATGGCATGACAAACACATTGTGCCCAAGGATTTTCAGGAAGGTGTTCTTGTCTTGCTTTTCAACATTAGACTCAAGCTTTTCCTTGGCAAATTGAGATCAAAATGGAGCAGGCCCTTCCAAGTGCAATATCAATCCCCATGGCACAATTGATGTGTGGAGTGAAGAAAAAGGCGAATTCAAGGTGAATGGTCAACATTTAAAGAAGTAACTAGTTGGGAATCCGATTGAGGAGGTTGCTTCCATAGACCTTCTTCATCCGAGTAAGTGAAGGAAGATGGAGGGTCAGGCTAACGACCTAAAATCAATGCTTTTTGGGAGGCAACCCAAGGTATGAATTTCTTTCTTCCTTACCTTCATTCATTCAGGAAAAAATGTTCCAGTGAGCAATGCATGGACCGTGCTCTAAAACGCACGGCATGTGTATTAACATAGCTGTTTACAGAATGCTATGCACAGACCGTGTGCCAAAACACACGACCCGTGCATATTCTTGCTCAGAAATCACCATTCTGCATGGCCCGTGCATATTATGCACAGACCGTGCACTTTTTTTTTAAAAAATAATCTGATTAAAAAAAATGTAATTTTTTTATCTTTCCATTTTATTTTCTTTCTTTTCCTCTCTTACCCTACCACCTATTTCTCTCCTACCCTGATCCCCAGCCGCTCTCTCCTCACCCCCAAACCTCCTCACTCTCCTTCAAACCCAGCCCCTCGCGACCTACTCGAGCCACACTGTCGAGCTGCTCGCGACCCACACCCAGCCACTCCGTGAGCCGTTCGTGACCAGCCTAGATCCATGAGCCAACCTGCCTTTCTGCGCCCCACCATGAGCCACTCGCCCCACCTGCTCGAACCACCATGCCTAGTCAGATTTGCACCGCAGCCATACGACCCGCGCGGACTAGCCACACCACCTGAGCCGCCCGATCTCATCCACATTTGAAGGTAGTATACCCCACTCTTCTTGTTCTTGCTTGTTTTAATTTGGGGGTTTACTAATTTGCTTGGTTTTGGGTGTTTTGTATATTTGCATGAGTTGGGTAATTTGATTTTTGCGCGGGAAAACTGACCGGATTAACTTGTTTACTATTTTGTCATTTTCCTAAATTTCTGACGTCATCGATTACCCTATTGCTAGTTACCGTAGGCCCTTGGTGAGATTTTTGTGTTTCATTGTTCAATTATCTAGGCCCTTGGCGGGATAAAAATTCATGCTTTATGCCCTTGGCAGGATAGAAATTCATGAATTAGGCCCTTGGCAGGATAGATTGATTTATGGTAGGCCCTTGGCGGGATAGTCTATTTTTTGGATTTCTGCTCATTTTGACTTGTTCAGGTTTCCATAGTGCTTATCTAGTAACCATGCCTCCTCGTCGTAACGCTGCTGCTCGGGCCCCTACCGCAAATGCTATTAATCGCGTAACCATTTCGGGTAACCGGATGGCTATCAACTAAGAAACTCTACGGACCCTGGATTGGAGGAGCACCTGTTGGCTGGACCACGGTGATACGCACACCCTTGGTCTAATGGATGAGTTGACCACTCTGGCCGCTCATAGTAGCCTCACACAGTTTTTGCAGCTGAATGAGATAGCTTACCAACACCTCACTTTGAAGGCCATTAGTTCTCGACGGGTCGATTATGATCCCACGGTAGACCCTGATGGTGGGACGCTGCATTTCAGATTGGGAAATCAAAGGAGACAACTGAGTCTCCAGGAGTTTAACAATATCTATGGTTTTCCCACTTCCGGGCGGTCCAACTTTCTTACCAAGGCGGAGCAGCATGAATTATGATGGCAGATCACGAGCATGCCGTGATTTTCGGGACACTGTGCTAAGGCCACAAACATCGTCAACCCCGTTTTACGCGTCATGCAGATGTACATAGTGGGGACAATCTGTTCCCGACAGGATAACACAAGAAATGTGAGGTGTGGTGAGCTTATGATGTTGAAGGCCATGATCGAGGGAGAGCCGATAAACATGGGCTATCAGCTTTCAATTCAGCTGGTGTAATATCCCTCAATTTTTAGTAAGGATGTTCGGTTAATTTTTCCCAACCTTCACTAATTAATTATTTCGCTTTCAGTGAAGTTTGAATTTTCTGAAATATCCATGATCTCCGAAATAATTCCCTAAGTGGTATAAAATACATTCGATGTATTTTCGGGATTTAGAATATTTGTTTGAAGACAAACAGATAATTCCCGGGGTTAAATGCCCATCCCCATTTTAATATTCTAAAACCCCACTCCTCCTTGTCTCCCCGCGTGCTCTCTCTGTTGTCTCCCCAACATGCCTACCTCGAGCCACGTGCTGTCGGGGCACACCGCTCAAGAGATTGGTCGGGGGAGCTGCCCTCCTCCTTGGGCTATATTTGGATCAGATCGGAAGGGGGACGAGTGGCAATCACACCATCGCTCCCCAGCTCTCCTCTCGGCCATCTCTCTTCCCGCCGGTGAGCAAACCCCCCCGAAGAGCTGCTGATGTCTGCATGAGCCACTGCTGAGGCGAGACGACGAGCTGGTGCGAGCCGCGGTGAGCCGAGACCATCGCCGAGCTTCGCCGACCCGCTGCTGGTGCTCGATCTCCCCTGTTCAGACCCTCCGGCATCGCAAGCTTCCCTTGCCTCGCCTTCGTCTTTCCTCCCCCGCCGAGTGCTGCGGTGGTGTCGTGGTATTCCTCCCCGCCGGCGCCGCTCCATCCCCGGCGTCGAGAGACCCCGACGAAGCCCCGCCGGAGACGAAGACGTCGCCCCTGTTTCGCCTCTGCGCTCGCCACTCTGCCAAGCCCTGTGCGAGCTCCTGCTCAGCCGTGCTGCTGTCCGAGCCACCGCCGTGGTGTTGCTCCTCCCTGCCGCCGCCTGCTCCCCGGCGCCGTTGAGCCTCCCCAGCCGAACTCCCCTGGTTCGTGCTCGATCGGCTCGTTGATGTTGAAGACGAAGTGGAGGGGGGTTGAAGGTGATGAAAAGTGGGCGAGTGGGCCCCTCCTTGTTGTGTTGTTGTTGGGCCGAGCAGCCCAATAACTGTCCAGTCTAGTTTTGACCCGAAATTATTCGAGCGGTATAATTTCGACTCTCTTTTATCCGTATTTTCCTTTAGGAAAATTTAATAAATATTTTTATGATTTAATATCATAAAAATTTATTAAATATAATTCCTTAAATTCGTCCAGTCAGATTAATTGATAGATAATTAATTTGTCAGTTAGAACGTGATTTGCTAGATCGCGTGTGGACTCGTTTTATGCTAGGACTATTCTGAAGCTTAAGCCATATCCTCGGAAAGGATATTTTCCGTAGTCGTCTCGTCTAGATTCATCGCCCAATCTACTCCCGGCAAGTGGCGGTTCGCTTTTGCTCATCGTTCCATATTTACATTAATTATCAGTTGTTTATCTGAGTAATTAATTTGGAATGATTATTGTGTTTGTCTGGAAATGATTTTATAAACTGTTTTGGAAAATCATATAATAGGTTGTATACCTGTTAGAACGACGCTATTATCTGTGATCGCCTTGCGGGCATTTATGTGGATTTATCCGTACTATTGTTGTGCTTGAACTGTTAGTTAGCACGAGTATTCGTAGGAACATCTGAACTCTGAGAAGTTCGTTCGGTTCTTTATAACTGTTAAGGGCGAGCAAGACCCTGCGATAGTAGAACCTTGGACTCTATGAGGTTCATTCTTTCGATATAGATGAGGTTTGGACTCTGTGAGGTTCATTCCTTGGTTATATGTCCTGCGTGACAGAGCATATATTTAAAAGCTTATAACGTAATGATCCTTTTGGAATTAAATAAGATAAAGTGCCCGAGCGCACATGATTAATAAATCTTCGGCGAGTAGTGCAGCTAAGTAAATAGTGCAGCTAGGAAAGCTCGTCTCGACTTTGATCATAGTACGTTCTCTTTCCAATCTGGATTCGCTGTAAGCGGTGAGGTTGGTTGTGAACCGAAGCATCTCAGTCAGCTTTTAAATCATTATATGATCTAGACTTTGATCATAGTACGTTCTCTTTCCGATCTGGATTCGCTGTAAACGGTGAGGTTGGTCGTGAACCGAAGCATCTCAATCAGCTTTTAAATCATTGTTGTTTGATTCTTAAACATTCCAGATTTGTCATATTTCCTTAAAGACTCATTTCCGTTGGAGTCTTCTTTCGAGTGCATTTCTGTGAAGATTAAGTCTTCCAGAATCTTCTCTTATACATACCTCTTGTTGTTATTCCGTGAAAGTGCCGGGTTATGTATCGTTCCTTCGGTTATTATTCGAGGGACAATGATAGTAAATGGTTACGATCACTCGGACCATTCTGCTTTGTACCCTTGCTAGTCTATTCAAGTAGACTAACCCACGAACATTGTTCTCCGCATGTGGGCTGGTGTCATCCGTTCGATTCGGCACATCAGATAGAGCGAAGATATGAGGAGACTAGAATGACTATAAAGACAACGGTGGTTTTTGGATGTTTTAATAGTTTCTTTTAATCAGGTTGAGATCCTTGGGCAGGTGATCATTACGATCACAACCCTTTTTGTAATATCTTTTATCAGACTTCCGCTGTACCTTGTTTAAAGACTTCCGCTGTACTTTGTTTAAACTCTATGTTTGGCCTATTCGGGATTGGGTTGTAATCCCGTAACTCATGTTTCATTTGATTGATGTTTTGATTTGAATACTTTGATCATTATGTATCAATTGTATTCCATGAATTGTATTTAAACCGGTAAAGCCTTGGGTGACCTTGGTAAGGAACACTGGGGTCACTGGCGGTAATACCTTTCCAAATGGGTTAAGATTTGGGGGTGTTACAGTTGTGGTATCAGAGCCTAAGGTTTTAAAACGGGTTTGGGGATTTTACAAACCATTTTCCGTTTTTGAAAATGCTTTTAAAGGGCTCTGAATTTTCAAAGTGAAAAGAATTTGAAAACATCGTTCATAGTCATGTCTTCTATATAGTTTGATGTAGTAAGCTTGCTTCTATATCTAGAAAGACTAAATCTATCCTTGTCGCCCGAAGGATATGGGTGCATTCCTTTCTCTTCAGAGGGACTCAGAAGAAGCCGATATGGCTCCACCATCTCTAGATAGGCTTGAGTTTTCGGTTCCCTCGTCGTGCTTTGAGGTCGGTGAACCTAGTAGTCCACCCGAGGAGGTGAAGACCGTACTCCCTGAGTCGATAGTGCTAGTGTCCGACGAGGCCGTGGTTCCTGTGGAAGAGCCTACAGAGGAGCCAGGTGAGGACACTGAGGATGAAGAAGAGTTGTCAAGGTACGCTAGAGGGTACTATAACGACGATTTCATGATCAAGATGGTTTCCGAAGAGGACCTTGAGTAAGAGAATCCTGAGGAAGATCCTGAGAAGAAGGACCCCGAGGAAGACCTCGAGGGGCAGGGCCACAAGTCCGATGACTTGGAGCGCTTTTGGTGGGCAGCGAGGACCCGGGAGTGGAGTTTATCTATCCAAGTCCGGTGTTATCACCTGAGCGGGAATACTCGCCATTGTCTCCTGCCACTTGGAAGACGATTAGTGCTGAAGCGCATTGCCAGGTGAATGAGACGGTTGAGCGTGCTCATTGGAGGGCAAGGCCGTGAGAGTCAATGGGTACACCAGTTGTGGTCCCGACTCAACCAGTCAGGCCAAGGCCCCAAGTACTAGAGGAACGATTGGAGGTCAAGGTCAGCGCCTTTATGAGATGCGTGAGGCTGATGGACCGAATGCTCCAATTGCTCAAGGTACTCTATACCTTCATTCTACTCCTGTGTGTATATTGGTTGATTCGGGTACTACCCATTCTTTCGTTTCGGAGAGTTGTGTTAGTAAGTTAGGTTTAGTCTACAACGAGGTTTGTGAACCTTTCGTTGTGAATCTTCCTAATGGTGAACATTTAATGGGCACCAAACGTCTGTTAGAATTTCCGATTACCATTCAGGGTAAGAAGTTCGAAGCGGATTTGATTTGTATTGCCATGACTCCATACGACATTATTCTAGGTATGGATTGGCTGACGCATCATGAGGCGGTGATCGATTTTAGTTCAAGAACTGTGACGGTGTCATTTGGGGGCTAGTGTGCGTGAAAATTCAAGGGTCGGAATGACGCTGATAACGGGAGGCTCATCAATGCGATGGCTGCGTTTAAGCTACTTCGACAAGGTTGTATCAGGTACCTTTGCTACCTGGATCCGTCCATGAAAGATGAACCAACAACTCTTGATATTCATGTGATTAGTGGATTTCCTGATGTTTTTCCGGAAGAGATTCCTGGATTACCCCCGAAGCGTGACGTGGAATTTTCTATTGATCGCAAGCCTGGTACCACACCGATTTCTAAAGCACCGTACCGGATGGCTCCTGCGGAGATGAAAGAGTTAAAGAAGCAACTCGAAGATCTTCTCGACAAGAGTTATATAAGACCGAGTGCAACGCCTTGGGGCGCTATGGTTTTATTTTGTCAAAGAGAAAGATGGATCGTTTCAACTTTGTATCGACTATCGAGAGTTGAATAACGTCACGATCAAGAACAAATATCCTTTGCCAAGGATTGATAATCTATTAGACCAACTACAAGGAGCAAAAGTCTTTTTCAAGATCGATCTGAGATCTGGATACCATCAACTCAGGATTCGTGAGCAAGATATTTCGAGGACTGCATTCCGGACGAGATATGGTCACTACGAGTTCGTAGTCATGTCATTTGGACTTACCAATGCTCCAGCGGTCTTCATGGACCTGATGAATCGATATTTCACCAGTACTTGGATAAGTTCGTGGTGGTTTTCATCGATGACATTTATATCTATTCTCCGAGCGTGAAAGCTCATGTGGAACATCTTCGGATTATTTTGTCAGTCCTTAGACAAAATCAACTGTACGCAAAGTTGTATATGTGTGACTTTTGAATCAAAGAAGTGACTTTCCTAGGCCATGTGATCAATGAGAATGAGGTTATGGTTGATCCCCAGAAGATTGAAGCAGTAGCCAATTGGAAGCAGCCTCAGAATGTGAAAGAGGTGCGCAGTTTTCTTGGACTTGCCGGATATTACAGACGGTTGGTTCATGGAGGAATTTTCTAAGATCGCTCTACCTATGACCGGTCAGTTCCGCAAGGTCCACAAGAAGTTTGTCTGAGATGACAAGTACGAGGCCAGTTTTCAGAAGCTGAAACAGTGTCTGACCTCCGCACCAGTATTAGCGCTACCGGAGAAAAATGATGGTTCCGCCAAAGTATTATTTTGGAAGATCTATTCAAAGTTTCATTTTGAGGTCCGTTATGAGGCTTCCTTAAGAGAAGCGATATAAGGATTTGACAGAGAATGATTGATGCCTATTATGGCGATTTGATGTCACGTTTTGGGAAATTAAGTGATTAGGCACAACAATGCTAATCGATTTATTGCGATCTTGTTTCGAGGAACTAGAGGCCTGAGTTAGCAGTGAACTTTAGGGCCAAATGATTAAAGTTGGGAAGTTGTCCTTCCAGGGAATAAAGAGTTATGGCACTTGAGAATTTACAAGATTTGATATTTGGACTTTACGTGAATGGGACATCCATAAGGCGTATAATACAACCCTTATTGGAAAGATTAGGTTGTGAAGTTACTATATTAGGAAGAGGCCACTTAAATGGAAGGATTACAGTTTAAGGATCGATCATAGTGATGATTTCGATAAACTGAATGATTTAGTTCATAGATTAAGTTTATGTATGGTTAAGAAGTAAGGTAACAACGTTACTCATGTACATCTATTGAAAGGGTAAGACTCAAGTGATTGATTCGGTTGATAATGAATCATTTAGCAATATGATACTTTGAGGAAATGGGAGTAAGCTCTCATGTGATTGGTTTGGGGAACATACGAATAAATGTTATGATTATTCTTGGAGAAAGTATAGAATTCTTAAAGGATTTAAGTTAGAAGTGGCATAAGGTCAAGCTTACTTCCAGATAAATGATGGAATTGTAAGAGGTAACTTTAAGGAAATTAAGGATGTTATGTTTCGAGGTTACTAAGAGTTGCTAATGGGATTATAAGGAATTGAGATGTGAACTTGGGAATTTTGTATATAAGGAAATTGTGATGGAGATGCGTGTTCTCCTATTAAAGGTACAATAATGTCGTTATGACAATTTTGGAGACCATTATTATATAATGGTCAGAACCTTGTGGATATAGTGAGAATGATTACATGGTATTATATATAGAGATGAGGTTGCGGATGAGATCAAGTGGACTTGAGGAAAAAGGTAACCCACGTTGGTTAAAGTAATTTATGTGGATTTATCCGTACTATTGTTGTGCTTGAACTGTTAGTTAGCACGAGTATTTGTAGGAACGTCTGGACTCTGAGAAATTCGTTCGGTTCTTTACAACTGTTAAGGGCAAGCAAGACCCTGCGATAGTAGAAGCTTGGACTCTGTGAGGTTCATTCTTTTGATATAGATGAGGTTTGGACTCTGTGAGGTTCATTCCTTGGTTATATGTCCTGCGTGACAGAGCATATATTTAAAAGCTTATAACGTAATGATCGTTTTGGAATTAAATAAGATAAAGTGCCCGAGCGCACATGATTAATAAATCTTCGGTGAGTAGTGCAGCTAAGTAAATAGTGCAGCTAGGAAAGTTCGTCTCGACTTTGATCATAGTACGTTCTCTTTCCAATCTGGATTCGCTGTAAGCGGTGAGGTTGGTTGTGAATCGAAGCATCTCAGTCAGCTTTTAAATCATTATATGATCTAGACTTTGATCATAGTACGTTCTCTTTCCGATCTGAATTCGCTGTAAGCGGTGAGGTTGGTCGTGAACCGAAGCATCTCAATCAGCTTTTAAATCATTGTTGTTTGATTCTTAAACATTCCAGATTTGTCATATTTCCTTAAAGACTCATTTCCGTTGGAGTCTTCTTTCGAGTCCATTTCTGTGAAGATTAAGTCTTCAAGAATCTTCTCTTATGCATACCTCTTGTTGTTATTCCGTGAAAGTGCCGGGTTATGTATCGTTCCTTCGGTTATTATTCGAGGGACAATCATAGTAAACGGTTATGATCACTCGGACCATTCTGCTTTGTACCATTGCTAGTCTATTCAAGTAGACTAACCCACGAACATTGTTCTCCGCATGTGGGCTGGTGTGATCCGTTCGATTCGGCACATCAGATAGAGCGAAGATATGAGGAGACTAGAATGACTATAAAGACGACGGTGGTTTTTGGATGTTTTAATAATTTCTTTTAATTAGGTTGAGATCCTTGGGCAGGTGATCATTACGATCACAACCCTTTTTGTAATATCTTTTATCAGACTTCCGCTATACCTTGTTTAAAGACTTCCGCTGTACTTTGTTTAAACTCTATGTTTGGCCTATTCGGGATTGAGTTGTAATCCCGTAACTCATGTTTCATTTGATTGATGTTTTGATTTGAATACTTTGATCATTATGTATCAATTGTATTCCAAGAATTGTATTTAAGCCGGTAAAGCCTTGGGTGACCTTGGTAAGGAACACTGGGGTCACTGGCGGTAATACCTTTCCAAATGGGTTAAGATTTGGGGGTGTTATAGCTGGATCGGATGTCCGCCAAGGCAAATGGTGGCATCTGTATCGGGGGTATGATTACCCTCTTGGCCCGACACTTTGGTGTGGACCTGAGCCTGTACACTCTGACCCCTAATGTCTCCCTGATAGACACCTCTTACTTGCGGTCATGCTCCATGCTCAGGGGTATCAAATTGCGCTTCAACGCCACCCGAGACACTTACGGTTTGCCTGACCCCATTCGTACACTTGTCAACATACTTGCAAACTGGTACCTATCCTGGATTAGACGACCGCCACCGCTCCTAGATCAGGTTGTAGGCTCCTCCTCCGATGACGATGAGCCTGCTTCTGCACATCCAGATTGATGCACCCCTGCCCACCATGACTGTAACTGAGAAGGAGGAAGACATGAGCATCCGCTCACAAAGGCCCATAACGAGATCGCGTGCCAAGGCCATCGCCACACAATCATTGATCGTGCGCGTCGTCGCTAGCCAAGGGACGCAAGAGACCGCGTTCTCTCTCAGACTCCTCACCACCATCATTGACCGCGATCTTTGATTGTTTCTTTTGAACATTCTAGTTTTGGCATTTTTTCTCATTTTTAATAGTTACTATTTTTAGTTAATTCCATTTGTGTGTGTGTTCCATGCGTGTCGCGTGGGCTAGCCCATTAGGCAAGACTCGGCCCATCCGAGTCCCGCTACCCCTATAAAAGGCCATCTCAGCCTTCTGTATTAGGTTACGTTCAATTTAGACAAAGCTTGAGTATTGAGTGCCATTTGTCTCCTCCCTTTGATCGGACGTCAAAACCCTAGTCTATCTTCGCATCCCCTTCATTCCTCCGCCGACGCTACGGTCCCGCTCGATCAATCGAGCCAACTATCCTCCCCATCGCGCCTAGTCCTGAGGTCGCGAGTCCCATTCACATCCTCGCATAGCCACCGTCACCACGCTCGCTTGCTCGCGCGAAGTGACAAACACCTCGTTCCATCAATCCACACTTGGATACGAGACGAGCGACTCACCACCAAGACCTCGATCTGGCATCCGAAGGCAGGAACGCATGAACTAGCATCACAGCCTTTGGTCTTGTAAGTCGCTATTTCAAGTGCATTTGTTCACGATTTTTTTTCTTGCCATCATCCATTGCTTCCGCCATCATCATTTTCAATATTTTTTTTCCTCTCCACCATTGATACAAAAAATCTGCTTCCCATTACCATTGGTGTCTCAAGTCAAGGACTTGTCCGAGTAGTTTTTTCAACCTTGTGATATTGGTGTGATTTGCTAGCATAAGATCTTCAAGATTGTGTAATTAATTCCCTGATTTCTTGCATGATTTTCGCTTATCTTACTTACTAGATTTTCTAGGTTGTTAGCCGTTATCTCTCCAAGATCTTCTCTCTCCAATCACGCAATCTTAGTGATTTTCTTTCCTTAGTTACCAAGCCGTTATCTTCTTGATTTGTTCTTCTCCGAGATCTTCCAAAAGTCAACATAAGATCTCGTCAATTTAAATTAAAAAAGAAGAAGTCATAGTCGGAATAAAAAAAAAAGACACGACTTTAATTCCCAAAAAAAAGGGAAAGCCAAAATAAGGCAACCCTTTTCCACCATCGGCTTGGCTCATTTCTGTATCTCCACACTCTCTAGGTCGACACCTAGAAGGTAGGCTTTGTTTGTTTGTGAAGTTCGCGTGAGGGTTAGGACTTGATTGCTTGGTCTTGTTTGATTTTGTGCTTACATCTCACACCTCTCTTGTGTTAGCCTTAAGCCGCCCTCACGGCCTAAAGTCCTTGCCCACCTATGTGAACATTTGTTATTTGTTGGTGCTTGCTTGATTGTTGGTTTTGTTGTCTTTTGTTCATTTTACTTGGATGTCTGGTCACATTGTCATAGGAATCATGTCGGCCCCGACTCATAATCAAGGAGACGTCAACGACACCGGCAACGCGACAAACCCTTCCTTGCTTCCCCAGCATGACCAAAACCTTAAAGATCCCATTCTGGAGCTCTCCGCTGAACAACGCGAGATACAAGAGCTAAGACGCCAAGTTGCTCAACTACAAGCCACACAACGCATTGCGCCAGTGCTCCCTACACCGACACTGATGATTCCAATGGATCCCGTGGGCGTGCCGCGTCCCACTGAAGCCGGGCCCAGTCAACCACGCATGGACAAGGGTAAAGGGTTGATGCCCTCAACATCCAACTTGCAACGAAGCCTTCAACGGATACAATCTATGATCGAAAGCCGCCAAGGATACGTGTCGCAGCGCGAACGCTACGCACCGCGAGCAACCCCTACCGGCTACGACAGCGGCTCCGACCGCGACAATGATTCACAGGGTGAGTTCTCTGAACCCTTTGACTTAAATGATAGGTATACAGCCAGAGGAACTAGACGCCACCGCGAGACTGCTTCAACGCCTCTTGCTGGCCGTGCACGACGCGGTGAACGCAAATCAGGCCTGCCGCGTAGATCCTACCACGCCACAGGCATTGAGCCGCGTCAGCGTCACCATGATCCCACTCCTGTGCCCTTCGATGTCAACGACCACCTTGGCCATCAAAGCACGCGCACACCGCATTATGGCTCCGATGGCTATGGATCGACGACGCCGACTATCCATGATGACTTTGATGAGTTCGACGACGAGGAGATGGAGGACGCGGGCATAATCAACCCAGGCTCCTACCATCCTCCCCTTGGTGATCCAATTGAGCTCCAAGACAGGCCCACAGATTGCATTCCGCCCCCACTCCATCAAGTAGGCCCACCGCATCGCGTCCAAGGCGACAATACGCGTGACACTCGTGGCCACCACCACGAGGACATGCCGCATGACTTTCATCGCTGCAACGATGCCCCTGTTCCTACGCGACGACACCAATGCATCGAGTACAACGCGCCACCCACGGTCTTCGCCGCTGACGATCTCCAGGATGGCCGCGCTCGCCGTCAACTACGTCGCGCCCAAGTCCCTGCACAACGAGCTTATGCGCCCCAACCTTCTCAACACACACCAAGGCTTAGCCGCCATGAGGTAAAGGTAAAAATTCAGCATTTCTTTGATGAATATGATCCGACTATTTTTCTTGAGTGGGTGCAGGCTATCAAGTATACTTTGAGATATTGTCACATCCCCACAGAGGAGCATGTTGACGCGGCAACGCTACACTTTTGAGGCGCTGCACGCGTTTGGTGGCATAAGTTTGTTGATGACCGCGTTCGTCGACACCTTGTCCCCATCACCGAGTGGCACCAGCTTGTCTACGTCATGACACAGAAGTACGTGCCCGTTGACTATAGAAACCAAATGTGAATGGAAATTGCAATGGCGCGACAAGGCACCAAAACGCCTCTAGAGTTCTTCTCTCACTTGGAGGACATGTACTACAAGGCAAGCATCAGTGTCACTCCGTCCACCCTTCAGACAAAGTTTCTGAGTGGCTTGAATGTGTCAATCCGTGACCAGCTAGAGATTTTGCCAATCAAGGATCTCAACACCTTGACTCACACTGCGATGCAAATACACAACCAACTCTCGTGTCGCCGGCAATCATCTTGGCAAAATCAAGGTCAACGAAGGTATGATACTAACCCTGGTCAATACACTACTACTAATGTGCGCGCTCCACCCATAGGAACCAGCGGGTCAACTCAAGGCCGACATATCAAGACCGCGATGCCAACCTCCAATGCCGCTCGCGCGACACCGCCAAAGGGCTCCTCACCGGCCACTGAGCGCGTGCGTTACTTAGAATGTTTCAAGTATGGAGGGCGAGGGCACTACAAGAGGAATTGTCCAAACAACAAGAAGGTCCTCTTCTCCAACATTGCCACGGGCTATGAATCTTACGAGGAGGAGGAGGCCCCGCTTGAGAACATCGAGGAAGGATTCGAGGATGATAACGAGGAGGCCTACACTTGTGAAGCCATCGCGCTCCATGATGGCACACCTCTCAGCCTTGTCACGCGCCGTATCCTCACTGTCAAGGAAGCCACACTGGTCGACCAATGCGAGAACCTCTTTCACACGCGTTGCTTGGTCACGATGGCGTCCTTGAGTGTCATCATAGATGGAGGCAGCTGCTGCAATATAATCAATGAGAAGGTGGTTAACCATTTCAACCTACCGACCACGCCTCACCCACAACCCTATGCCTACAGTGGATTTATTCGAGTTCTGGTAACACTGTAACTCGACAATGTCTTATCTCTTTTTCCATTGGCCAATATTCAGACTCAGTCCTTTGTGATGTCATTGCAATGGACGCCACACATCTTTTGTTGGGGCGCCCATGGCAATTCGACAGGCGCGTTCTTCACGATGGCTATTTAAACACTTACGTGTTTAGTTACCACGGGAAGCACGTCACCCTCTTACCCATGTCTCCCCATGAGAATTTACAGGATCAGGTCGAGCGCGATCGACAAAAGGCTTTGGAAGCAACAAAGGCCGGGTCAATGCTGACGCGATCCAACCCAAATTTTGGAGACTCTTCCATAACCCCACGCCCTGGCAATAGGAGATCTCGTACTTCCTTAGGGCAAGAAAGCGCTTCCAACGACAATGCGCCCAAGGATCGTACGCGTTGCAAGAAAGGTACAAATATCGCGCCCATAAGTGCCGCGTTGAAAGGAACCTATGAGCACATATTGCTTCTTGCGTGGCCCAGCGACCTCACAGCCACCTTGAGCGGAAAGGCGCCATGTATCTTATTGGTGCCAACTCCTTGCATCCCAGAGAAGCCGATCGCCGACCCTTTGCCGAACGCCATCAGTGCGTTGCTCGACGAGTTCGATGACATCTTTCCAGAGGAGCTTCCGCAGGGCCTTCCCCCATTACGAGGCATTGAGCATCAAAGTGATTTGGTTCCAGGTGCCTTGCTGCCCAACCGCGCTGGCCCTGAGGAAACAAAGGAGTTGCAGCGCCAGGTGCAAGAACTTCTGGATCGCGGCTACGTGAGGGAATCCCTAAGCCCTTGCGCGGTCCCCGTGATCCTCGTGCCCAAAAAAGATGGATCGTGGCGCATGTGTGTCGACTGCCGTGCCATCAATCAGATTACGGTGAAGTATAGGCACCTTGTTAGGAAACGGAACTCAGGAACCTCAGTTCCCATGAGAGTTCCTTTCCTCAGTTTCTCTACTTTTGAAGATGACAAATACTTTGATACTAATGTTTTATCTCAAAGATGTATTTAAAGGAACCACATGACAGTTGTTGAAACCATGGAAGCCAAACAAGATAAAGAAACCAAACAAGCAAGCCAAAGGAACCCAGAAGTGCCCAGAAATGCAACACGTGACTTTGCTCTTCCCGATGAAGTTGGGAACACAGAACCTCAGACAAAAGATGGTGAAAGCGACTTGAGCAAAGCTTCTAAAGTCTGCCACCATCCAAAGGAAAGCTCCAAGATGTCTAGAACGCTGAACCTCAGGCAAAGGTTGCTGAAAGCGACATGTCATAAGGTTGTCACCATCCAGAGGATAGTTCCAAAGTGTCTAGGTTGCTGAACCTCAGACGAAAGGAGTTGGACAACGACATGACATACTTGTCTGAAGCAGTTGACCAACCAATATGGATTCTGATTTGCCTAGGTTGTTGGTACATGTCTAAGTCAGCGTGAATCAAGGATTACCACACAACCTAGGTCAAGCTTGCGCTGTGGGAACCAAGAGAAGATCCAACCTCGAGGATCCACTATATAAGAAAGATAAGCTCCGCTGTTATCTTCAAGCACTACAACAAGAATCACACTTAATAGCAAATATCTTAGTGTGAGCTTTCAAACAGATCGTCAACTCAAACCAAGATCAAGAGGAACCAGTCAAGGAATCTGAGAGCTGTGTGCTAGTTCCTGTGACTGTAAGTGAGTTAGTTCCTTAGTGCTTAGGACTGCTTCTTGGATTGATTATACTTGCTGTTAAGTTTATCTAGGATTGTCTAACTGTGTGTAAGACAAAGAAACTGTGTGTTTGTTCCTAGAGTAATCTGTAACCGAAGTGATAAGAAATCAAGAAGTAGACCTTGAAATCCTTTCGAAAGAAAGGTAGTGGTTTTTATCCTAGATTGCTAGTTGGCAATCGAAGGTTTCCACTATAAGGAACTGGTTCATTTATATTTGATTGTTTATTTCTGCTGCGAATGGAACTGTAATCTGTATTCTCAGTTCCCTTGTTCTTAATCTAACAATCACGATCCTACAATTGGTATCAGAGCAGGAAAAGCTCTAGATCTTTGTTTAAGTTTGCAGATCTAAGATGTCTTAGTCAAGCAAGTGTGAGCTCGGAATCTCCACCAACAAACCACATCTTTGAAAGAAGGGAGAAGAAACATGGTGGGCCAAGTGCATGGAAAGCCACATAAAGACCAATGACTACCAATGCTGGAGGATAGTCGAGAATGGAGATAGCCATGTCAATCTCAACCAAAAGGAAGAAGATTGGAAACCTGAGCACTATGTCATCATGGAAAAGAACGCCAAGGCTAGACAGTTCATTCTCAATGGACTGGATAGATAAGATATGGACAAAGTCATAGGAATCAAGACGGCGAAAGAAATGTGGCAAGCACTCAAGGACATGCATGAAGGAAGTGAAGAACTAAAGCAAAGCCGAAAGTTTGCTTTAGAAGGAGAATACCACTCATTCAAAATGATAGAAACTGAAACTATCTCTGAGTACTACTCTCGCTTCAATAGTGATGTGACCCTGCCTCCCATGATGGCCCAAGACGAGGAAGAAGCCATGAGCCTACGCTCAAAGGGCCCAGTAACAAGGTCTAGGTCCAAGGCCATCGCCGCCGCCATCGCGTCACTTATCGCACGCGCCGCCGCCAGCCAAGGAAGCCCAGAGACCAATCCAAGGCTCGTCATCCTCGCCACCATCGGAAGTTATGAAGACTGTGAAAAGGCCGCGTTCTTTTGAAGACTGTGCCACCTCGTCGTCTCACACTATGATCTCTTCAAATCCTTCAACGCGTCTATGAGTTTCACGCGTTCTTTTTAAGACATTATCTATATTTGGTATTTCTAGCTTGTTTAGATAGTTTCCTTATTTGCAACGTTTTAGATAGTTTCCTTATTTATAGCATTTAAGATAATTTCCTTTTATCTTTTAGGGTTTGTGCCTTTTGCATGCTTGCATGGGCTAGCCCTTAGGTTCGTTTCGACCCAAGCCAATTAGGTCTTGGTCGAGATCCCTTCCCTATTTATACCCTACTTTGTACTCTTTATTTCTCACGTTCAAAGTTAAAGTTCAAGGTTTAAAGTCGAGTGTTAATCCCTCCTTCCCATGATCGGACGTCACCTATATCCCTCTCATCCCCATTCACTCCGCCGCCGACGCTACGGCAACCACTCGATCTCCATCGAGCTTATCCCCTCCGCAGTCGACGCTACGACATCAACGACTTGTCCCTTCAAGTCGTCTACCCCTCCATTCAATCGCTTCCGCCACCACTATCCATACTCCCATCAACTCGCTTCCATCGCCACCGTGATCACCACCACCACCATCATCGCATTCTTCCGTTCGCGATCACCACCACTGTGACGTTCAGACGTGACTTCCCAACTTATAAGTGCTATTTTGGAGCGCATATCTAAGGATTATTACCAGGTTTGAGGCGCCATTTGGTTGGATTTAGAGCACAAATGTGTATTATGGAGTTAGAGTGGAGAAGTGAAGAAATCATGGGATTTATAGAGGTTTGAAGTGTATTGAAGAGTAGAAGAACAATGTGCTGAATTCAAATGGTTTTTTCTCTCTACTCAGACGTCCAAATGAAGTGATTCCAATTATAGGAGTTAGATCTTGAAGTCTACTGCAAGTCCTCAAAATATGAGCGCAATCCGAGTTGGGAATCAAAAGTTATGGCGTTTTTACTAAAGTGTCCCAGAAGTTGAAAAATCACCGCCCCGCGCCAGAAGCCACAGCGACCCGGCGGTGGATCTCAGAGAAGACTGACGCCCCGCGGTGGGCACGTAGCGCCTCGCGGCCAGAAGACTTTATTTCCTTATTTTTGCTATTTTGGATTTCCTTATTTTCTATTATTTTATTTCCTTTGTTATTTTCATTAGGTTAACTTATTTCCTAAACCTATTTAAGACCTCTTTCTAGGTTAAGAGGCATACACTTTACAATCTACAATTTAGTTTTACAAGTTCGTCTGCCTCTAGGGTTCCAACCCATGGAGAGCTAAACACCTTTATTTCGCTAGACAATTGAAGCATTGCAATGGATTGGTTGTGAGATTTCTATTCCTTGTTCTATATCTTATAAGTGTTGGTTTGATTCTCTTGGTTATATTGTCTATTGATTTATGTTGGTTTATCTAGAGTTGCTAACTAGGCTTATTGACATCTATCATAGTGCTATGATTGCATATAGGGGTTCCTAGTGCATATCTAGTGGCAAACACAATTGTGCATATAGGGGTTCCGAGCGTACAATTATGAGTGAGAATCAGTTGCATGTTAAGTAGGGGAGTGAGTACTTGTACGTCTTTCTACTTGCATGTATCCTATATCCTTGTGTGCATTGCTATTGCTTTATTGATGATAATGTACCCCGGTCTGGTACCGCGTGACAGGCGTGACTGGTGTATTTTACCATTGGCATAGTAATAAGTCTATTGACAACTGTGAGAATCAGTAGTACTTAAGATCAGGATGGGAACAACTATAAGATTGTGAAAAGAACTTGGATTTAATAGATTTCAGTGATCAACCTGTTTCCTTTGCAGTGTGGATATTTGTCTAGTGGAATACTCACACCCATCATTCTTATTCTTTCTCTAAAGCTTGCATCTTTGTTACTTTGCTTGATAATCAAAACCCCCCTTCCTTTGTTACTTCGCATGCTCATAAACACATGAATTGATCACTTCCTCCCTGTGGATTCGACCCTTGCTTACCTCTACTACTTGTTTAGGTTTGTTTAGGATTTTATTTGTTTAGGTGTCACGACGACTAACGCCTATCAAATTGGCGCCGTTGCCGGGGAGGCAAGATTTTATTTTTCTGTGTGTTTGTTTGTGTGTGTGTTACTTTGGTGTGGACCTATCTTACGGTCCATACCCGTGCTACTAATTTTTGTTTTTCTCTTTTGCTTTTGATACAGATATGGAGTTCGGGGGAGAACCGCACGAAAGACCAGGCCCCTGCTCATTCTCGCCAGAGAGGGGACACTACCCAACTCCTAGTGCCTGCAGAATCTGTCGCGATACACTGCACACCACTGACGATTGTCCAGGACTTCCTGCATTCAGAGCAGCAGTAAATGCACGTCGAGGTGTGAACTCGCAGGGACCGAGGCAGGAGCACTTTCCGGACACCTACAACTCAGGGTGGAGGGAGAACCATAACCCAGCTCCGTATGGAAATCAACCACAGTTCTCGCCTGCACCCAATGCCGATGTGCTCAGCGCTCTGATTCAAAGTATGACAACCATGGCCCAGACCGTGTCATCAATGCAAACAACCATGGCCCAGACCGTGTCATCAATGCAAACAACCATGGCCCGGACCGTGTCCTCAATGAAAACAACCATGGCCCAAAACGTGTCCACACTGCAAATAACCATGGCTCAGAATGACTACCAACAACAAGAGGCGATTTCTAATCTCCAAAGCCAAGTTAACCAACTGAGTCAAGCGTTGATTGAGTCGAAGTCAGCTGAAAAAGAGAGCGACCGTGAGATGGAGAACATCGCCCACCGCCCCGCGTCACCTCTCACCGCGACCCGGCGTGAGATCCCAGTTATCTCACCGCCCCGCGGCAAGAATGACCGCGACCCAGCGACGTGCCTCAGTATCTCCGCCGCTACCTCACCGCCCCGTGGCAATGACTACCGCCTCGCGGTGGACGAAGTACCTCCTAGCGCGATCTCGCAGCGGCTCGGTGTCCAAAATTTCAGATATGCTGGTGAGGTTTGGGTAGACACTTACGGGGTTGAACATCCGGTGCTGACTGAGGAAGAGTACTTTTTGAGATTTGAGGGGGATTGGAGCGACGATGAGGAGGAGTGCCATGTTCGCAAAAATACTCCAGAGACAATCGCCCCGTCAGTCCCCGATCCTCTGGAGGCTGCCTATGATGAGTTTTTGCGTCTTAACTCCTTCCTGCTCGTTGCATTGCAGCCCGCTATACCATTCCCTGAGGCTCTGAAGGACACCCAAAAGGTGGAGAGCGACAAAGGCTTATTTGACACCTTCAGTAGTTGCAAGGCAACCACCCCTTTGGTCCATCTGGCGGACAGCACCCCTCGCTGCAAGGAAATATTAAAGGTGCTGGGCATAATCAACAAGAAGCCGAAGGGGAAGCACAAAAAGGAGAACTTGACTCAAGTGGTGAATTCTTACATGCTGCATACGGGGCAGGACATACATGCAGCCCCTGAGATGCTGGGTAGACCGTTTCGAAAGATGGCAAGTGCATTCATAGATATGAACGGCAGTCCAACCATCATGAAGTGCACAAGTATGGGGAAAAGGCTCAACAGGGAGTATACAAAGAGGCACCCCCCTGATCCAGGCCCTAGGAGTTTAGTTTCTTTGAGTAACCCAAGTTGAGAGTTTGGAGTGGGATGTCAAGCCATGACAATAACTAAGGCGCTATCCGGGAGGCAACCCGAGGTATGTTTTTCTTTCTTTGCTTTTCATTCTTTGTTTTTGCATTTTCTTTAGTGTGTTTTGCTTTGTTTTTGTTTTGGTTTTTGTTTCCGACTAATCTGCAGGGAAGAGACCCATGCCTATTGAAGAAGGTGTTTCCACACCAATGTAAGTCTCTTCCTTCCCTGCACTAAGTCGCTCCCCGAAAAAATCTTAAACGGGGAGGCAAAAAAAAAAATTTCAAAAAAATAAAAAAAAAGTTTTATCGAGCTGTCCAGAGTCACCACGGAGAGGTGCGCATCATGTTGCTAACGGAGGAACACTTTCACCACCCATTATTTGGCAACGATGATGGCCCTACATTCGACAGCTGAGGAGGAGGAACGCTAGAGCCCTCACCATGATGATATCTGGGCTCCACCTTGTGTTCCTAGAAGGCCGTGCAACCCCGACATCTTTGCTATACCACTATTCACCAAAGTGGTTCCCTTTTGGTTGCATGGTAGAAGAAGATGATGAGTTAATGAAGACACCCGCCCAACACCAGAGACCTGGGCATTTATTGAGAAGACCGCCAGCGATAACTTCAGTGTCCAAGCAGCTTGGCGACGTTTGTGAGTTATTTTTTTGATTTTTCCTGTGCTTTATTCTTTTGTCTTTCATTACATTGAGGACAATGCAATGTTTAAGCATGGGGGAGGGTTTTATACTTGCTACGTCGCTGAGGAGAAAAATGAATATAAAGAGAAAAGGCCAAAAATTGAAAAAAGGCATACATTAAAAATCCTGGGATAGGTCGAAAACCCGAAAGGGAGGCCTAGGTAATAAGCAGGTGGCTTGGACCAGCATTAGGCTGGGGTAATATGTGGTCAAGAGTGACGTGAGCTTATGTGAGTACATCTATTGAAAAATGAAATGAGTGGCTTGGTGAAAACCCGAAAGGGCGCCTTGGCAAAATGAGCAAAAAAGAAGAAGAGTGATTTTAGGATTTCTCATTATTCTTGGCGAGGCGTCATAAGAAGAGGAGTTATAAGGAGGATTCGGGTATGTCACTCTGGAGAGATAAGAAGATAGATGGGAGATAGGATTAGATTTTTTTTCACTCTATGGTGTTTGGGATAAGCTTGGGGGAAGTACTCTGCTTTCCTTTTAGCTTGGTTGTGTGGGGTGTTGAGATTTTTGATTTGATGTTGTAGTATTGTGCTGAGCTTATTTGTATGGTTGCCTGGAGTTTATTGTTGGGTATGATTCTTGGAGGTTGAGTTTTCTATGCTTCCTGAAGCCTTGGGGATCGATTGAAGGAGTAGGTTTACTTTAGTTTACTCGAGGACGAGCAAGGTTTAAGCATGGGGGATTTGATAAGTGCTATTTTGGAGCGCATATCTAAGGATTATTACCAGGTTTGAGGCGCCATTTGGTTGGATTTAGAGCACAATTGTGGATTATGGAGTTAGAGTGGAGAAGTGAAGAAATCATGGGATTTATAGAGGTTTGAAGTGTATTGAAGAGTAGAAGAATAATGTGCTGAATTCAAATGGTTCTTTCTCTCTACTCAGACGTCCAAATTAAGTGATTCCAATTCAAGGAGTTAGATCTTGAAGTCTACTGCAAGTCTTCAAAATATGAGCGCAATCCGAGTTGGGAATCAAAAGTTATGGCGTTTTTACTAAAGTGTCCCAGAAGCTGAAAAATCACCGCCCCGCGCCAGAAGCCACCGCGACCCGGCGGTGGATCTCAGAGAAGACTGACGCCCCGCGGTGGGCACGTAGCGCCTCATGGCCAGAAGACTTTATTTCCTTATTTTTGCTATTTTGGATTTCCTTATTTTCTATTATTTTATTTCCTTTGTTATTTTCATTAGGTTAACTTATTTCCTAAACCTATTTAAGACCTCTTTCTAGGTTAAGAGGCATACACTTTACAATCTACAATTTAGTTTTACAAGTTCGTCTGCCTCCAGGGTTCCAACCCATGGAGAGCTAAACACCTTTATTTCGCTAGACAATTGAAGCATTGCAATGGATTGGTTGTGAGATTTCTATTCCTTGTTCTATATCTTATAAGTGTTGGTTTGATTCTCTTGGTTATATTGTCTATTGATTTATGTTAGTTTATCTAGAGTTGCTAACTAGGCTTATCGACATCTATCATAGTGCTAGGATTGCATATAGGGGTTCCGAGTGCATATCTAGTGGCAAACACAATTGTGTGTATAGGGGTTCCGAGCGTACAATTGTGAGTGAGAATCAGTTGCATGTTAAGTAGGGGAGTGAGTACTTGTACGTCTTTCTACTTGCATGTATCCTATATCCTTGTGTGCATTGCTATTGCTTTGTTGATGGTAATGTACCCCGGTCTGGTACCGCGTGACAGGCGTGACTGGTGTATTTTACCATTGGCATAGTAATAAGTCTATTGACAACTGTGAGAATCAGTAGTACTTAAGATCAGGATGGGAACAACTATAAGATTGTGAAAAGAACTTGGATTTAATAGATTTCAATGATCAACCTGTTTCCTTTGCAGTGTGGATATTTGTCTAGTGGAATACTCACACCCATCATTCTTATTCTTTCTCTAAAGCTTGCATCTTTGTTACTTTGCTTGATAATCAAAACCCCCCTTCCTTTGTTACTTCGCATGCTCATAAACACATGAATTGATCACTTCCTCCCTGTGGATTCGACCCTTGCTTACCTCTACTACTTGTTTAGGTTTGTTTAGGATTTTATTTGTTTAGGTGTCACGACGACTAACGCCTATCACAAACCAAGACTAGATCCAAGGCGTCTCCTTTGACAACTTGGCTTGATACAAGAGGCAAGGACACATCAACTGGCATCAGAGCCCAGCAGTCTTGTAAGTCACGAACTCAAGTTCCAATTTTGTTCACGTAATTTTTTCTTGCCCCCATCGTCTTCTTTTCATATTATCGCGTTCATTGAGAAAGAAAAACCAGAAATTTTCCATCTTTGCTCACCCTTCGATTTCTACAAGGTTACACCTTGGCCGAAATTTTGAGAATTTTCCCGAGTACCCGTTATGTACGTCGGATTTAATTCAGAGAGTTTAGGACATTCTGTAATGTCCTCTGTATCTGTAATATTTTTCTCAGTGAAATAATATACAGACGACGTGCTTTGGATTTTAATACTCGTTCGCGTACGATAATTTTTATCCCAGGTTAATATCGTTTTCGTCTAAGAGCTGAGGAGGCGGCAAAGCCAAGGGCGGCGCCCGCCGTACAGTGGCGGCGCCCGCCGTCGCAAGGCTCGAGGAGCAGGCTGGGTCTTCTCCTAGCTGGGGACGCCAGGCCTATGGCGGCGCCCGCCGTCGTTGTCCGGAGGTCTTTGCCCGATGGTCGACGGCGAGCCTCTGGCAGCGCCGAAGTAGGCCTGTGGCGTCTCGTCCTAGGGCCATCATGGTGTCTCCTTTGCTTGGATATTTAAGGAGAGGCTTGGAGGTCGGATTGGAGCTCATTCCACAGCCCAAGCTCTCCCGAAATTGTGCCTCGCCGGATTCTGGAGCTTTTGCCGGTGTCGTTTGGTGGTGTTCCAGTCTGCCTTTTGTGAAGCTTTTGGTAGCCCTTGGTGGTTAGAAACCAAAGCAAGTTGAAGGAGGCCGAGTCGCTCGTGTTTTGGGTGAGTTTTCTCGCCGTTTCTATCGTCGGAGTTCTTCACGGCGATCGCCGTGTTCTTCACGGCGCCCGCCGTGATGAACTGCGGAAACCGCCGCCAAGAACGGCGACCGCCGCCATAGCCCAGACTGCCTCTTTGGCTTTTGGCTTTGGTGGTCGTCGTCGAGGCGTTGTTTCTTTCGATTTCTTTTGTCGTTTTTAGATTCGTACTGTGTTTATGTCGGATCTAACTTAGGGTTTCTCTTGTGGGTCGACTCGGAGGTTGTTGTGCTATCGGAGCTATACCCGTGTCGAGCCCGGAATTCCGTCATCGTTAGGCTTGTTCCAACTCTGCGGATTAAGGCAAGTGGCGGTTCGCTCTTGCTTAATCATTCCATGTGTCATTAATTATCAATTATTTAATTGTTAATTAAATTGGAGTGAACTGTTGTTTTGTTTGGGAACTAATTTCATAAATAAACATGATTAAAGTAATGTTATGATAGGTTGTATATCTGTTAGAACAACGCTATTATATGTGATAATGACCATGATGGTATTGTTGTGAATTTAATCTTAATGCTAGAATAGCATGTGGGTTAATAGGAAAACTAGTCCAGGTAAGGATTAGCCGTTTCTATTATCTCTATGTTTAAGTTGATTGCCTGGATGACTTTAATGTGAATAATTGCTGTGTTAGACTGTTTAGTTAACACGAGTGTTCGTAGGAACGCTAATCCAAGTAAGGGTTAGTCGTTTCTTTATAACTTAATGTTCATAGGAACGCTAATCCAAGTAAGGATTTGTCGTTTCTTTAAATCGTAATACTCCTCGGGTTAATTTCCGGATAATAATTTAAGGGTCATGACCTATGCTTCTTATCCACCGTTAAGGATCTGAAGTGTTTTAAGCGCCCTGCAAGCGCCATTGGATGAGCATAATTGCAGTCCTGTGTATTAAGCACTTAGCTAGTGCAATTGGGGTGGACGTAACGGTCACCCTGTAAATTAAAGTGTAAGCACTGTGGCAGTGCAATCTGGGTGAACGTAAGATCACCCTGTGTAATAATAACTTCCGTTGTTACTCAGAATAATGTTAAGCCTCGTGTGTGCGTGTGCGTGTGTGTTTGTGTGTTATGTTAATTTGGGTCGACATGATTGTCACCCTGAGATTTAAGCTTTGTGCCGCTCTTAATAACATTAATGTGTTTCAGTAAAGTGTGGTTAGTAATTAAATAAGATATGTGCCCGAGTGCATATGATTAATAAACCTTCGGCGAGTAGTGCAGCTAAGTTATAGTGCAGCTAGGAAAACTCGTCTCGACTTTGATCATAGTACGTTCTCTTTTCAATCTGGATTCGCTGTATGCGATGAGGTTGGTTGTGAACTGAAGCATCTCAGTCAACTTTTAAATCATTTGTGTGTGTAACTTTAATGTTCCCTAGCAGTTGTCATAATTTCCTATAAGGCTCATTTCAGTTGGAGTCTTCTCTTCAGTGCATATCTTAATTGTTAAATCATTCCGTGAAAGTGACGGGTTATATATCGTTCCTTCGGTTTTTATTCAAGGGACAATGATAGTAAACGGTCACGATGACTCAAACCACTCTGCTTTGTACCCTTGCTAGTCTATTTAGTAGACTAACCCATGAACTTTGTTCTCTGCATGTGGGCTGGTGTCATCCTTTCGATTCGGCACATCAGGAGTTGATTCCCGGAGTTTAAGTAACCTATTGAAGGATAAGAAGCTTGCAAACGAAGATTTAAAGTCAGTAATTAAGTTGTTAAGTGTTTTAAGTTTGTTAAGTGTTACCTTGATGTATCTTCATAATTTAAGCCATGTTATAAGTTGGCTATTTAAAGTCTTCCGCTGTTTAATCTTTCAATTAATATGTAGTTGTGTATGTATTTAAGCATGTCTGTTCTGGAAAAGCCTGGGGTGACTTTGGACGGTAAAGTCTGAGGTCACTGGCATGTAATATCTCCGGTGTAAATTGGGGGTGTTACAGATTTGGTATCAGAGCAATGGTTTTAAAATTCTTGGCCTATTGTTGGGTTTGAGAATTTTCGAAAATTAATTTTGAAAACTATTTTCAAACCTATTTGATATTGAAGAGAAAATTTGAGAATTTCAAAATTTTAAGTAACGTGGTGATTTAATTTAAAAGATTTCGCGTTGTGAATTTCGAAAGTCATTTATAATTGGTTTATAAAAAGCGTTGTGTTATAAGCAATTAAATTAAAGTTTAAAGGTATAAAGTTGAAAGTGAGGTTGTTGATAAGTGATTTCAAACTTCTGCAAGCTTCAAGTGTTACTTATTCCTTAGATCCCTTCTTAGGAATATTGTCTCTTCTTGGGATTGATGTCATTTAAAGATTGACATTTATCCCCGGTTTCCAGTCTTTAGTGAGCAGAAGAAGGTTGTTCTTGCAGTATCAGTGAAGGATAGTCAGACTAATATAAAGTTATTAGTTGGACCTCTATAATCCGTATCATAACGTATTTGACTATAGTGTCATAATTAAGTTGGAATAAGTTCTAAAGTAACGTTATGATTCACCAGCAGATGGTGAACACAAGGAACGCTACTCGAGCTGGTGCGGGGACTAATCAGGACCCCAGAGATGCCGCTCGAGACGAGCAGGAGTCTGTAGCCCGTAATCATCCCAGGGGCAATGACCAAAATCAGCCCAATGCTCCGTTGATGTTTGATGCTGCAGCAGTAGAGGCAATTCGGGGAATTGTCATGCAAGCAATCGCAGATGTTATGCGACCAGTCGCACCACGAGCTCAAGGTGGTCCAGTTCCTCAGGTTATTCCTGAAGTTGAGGAGTTAGTGGAGCAAGTACCTCAGATCAATGTTGCCAGGAACATGGGGACTTACGGTCATGCATTAAAAGCCGTGAGTTCAATGAGGCCCGACAGCTATGACGGTACTGGAGAACCAGTCAGGGTGACCTATTGGTTCTCACATATGGAACGGTTGCTCCGGAACGTTAATTGCACTGAGGCTGAGAAAGTGCACATCGCCTCCCTTCAACTCAAGGATGTGGCTAGCGAATGGTGGGAGAGCACCGGTCTGGCTGACCATCCCGAGCTTAATTGGAGCATGTTCAAAACCAAGATGACTGATCGTTTCTTCTCTCGTGCTATGAGGGAGGAGAAGCATAAGGAATTTCTATACCCGCAGACTGAAGGGTTAAAGGTGACTGAGCTCGCAGCTAAGTTCAATCACTTGTTGCAATACGCTGGGCCTGAGGTGTCTACTGAAGAGCAGAAGATCTGGTACTTCCATGGATGGATGAATCCAGAGATCAAGCCTCTAATGTTGCGTCATGGTTGTACTACGTTGGAACAATATGTGGATGCAGCCTACAAGACAGAGGTCACATTGGAGGAGTCTGCCCTTAAGCGGGAAAAGCAAGTTAAGGGAAAGGGTGGGCAACAGGATCGCCAGGTTGGTTCATTCAAACGATCGGCATCGCCTACCAATTTTGAGAAGTCTGGTCGTGATAAGACCGAGACAACTCAGTCTGACTCTGCCAGAGGCTCAGGTTGGAGCAACGGAGTAATTCAGTGCCACAACTGTGGTGAAGTCGGGCATAAAAATTTTAATTGCCAAAAGGACAAGAGAGTATGTCATAATTGTGGGAGAGAAGGCCACATAAAAGCTTACTGCAGACTGAAGGGTCAGGGACCAATGCAGTCTTATCAAGCGTCAAATGTTGGCGGTGGACAGAACCCAAGGCCAGAGGTATCTGCTCCTGAGCAGTCTATGGCTCGTAATAAAGGCAAAGCGCCTATGAGGTCTTCAGGCCAAGGGCAACGACTCTTTATAATGAGCCAAGCCAACGAAGAAGAACCCTGATCCATTAAGTTGTAATCGTGTTAAGTCTTTCTTTAAGATTAAGGAGTAACGACGTGTGTCGGTAATCTCCGTAGCATTGTGATCTGTCTATGCAACTTTTGACAGTTAATGTAATGTTTAATGGTAATGAAGTGTCTCCTTGTGTTGAAAATTTCTGAATGTGTTATCGTTACGAATTTGTTGTTCATATGAAACCCCGTAAGTGTCGAGAACAGCTTATGCCAAGTAAGGATAAAGACTGTCGGACTTATGGTGGTGGAGTATTGTGGGCAACGTAGATGTTCGTCCCCTATATGATTAATCGGAGGGTCGACTCTACTGTTTAAATCTAAATCCATTCCTAAGATTCTTCTTCATACATAGAGTATGTCATCTATAAGGCTGGGTGCAACTCTTTGAGGAAGATTAAGTTGTGGAGTTGTTGTGTAAGAGGAAAGGTTAGAGTTTAAGGATGGGATGTGTCGATAATCCCGAGGTATTAAAAGCTTCAGTAAGGAGAATTGTCTACGCATATAAGGAGTACAGTGGTAAGCATTATCTCATACGCGGAGTTCTTCAGAGGTTTCTTAAAGATAAAGGGTGAACTTGTAGAGTTTTGTTCGGAGAGATTATGAGCTATCTCTCATGCGTAAGTTTGTGCCATAAGCATTGAGGCGGATGAATCATTTTCAGTATGATGTCCTAAGGAATTAAGAGTAATATCTCTTGTAATCCATTTCAAGGATGAAGTGATTAAGGATATTGGATCCAGGTAGTAAGGTTTGTGTTGAGGCAGTATCCTCATTGGCTTAATGCAAGTTTCGGGGTCGAAACTTATTTTAAGGGGGAGGTGATGTGATACCCCGTAATTCTTTAAGGTTATTTTGGGAATTTTGAGAATTTTCCCGAGTACCCGTTATGTACGTCGGATTTAATTCAAAGAATTTAGGACATTCTGTAATGTCCTCGGTATCTGTAATATTTTTCTCAGTGAAATAATATACAGAAGACGTGCTTTGGATTTAATACTCATTTGCGTACGATAATTTTTATCCCGGGTTAATATCGTTTTCGTCTATGAGCTGAGGAGGCGGCAAAGCCAAGGGCGGTGCCGGCCGTACAGTGGCGGCGCCCGCCGTCGCAAGGCTCGAGGAGCAGGTTTGGTCTTCTCCTAGCTGGGGACGCCAAGCCTATGGCGGCGCCCGCCGCATTTATGACGGCGCCCGCCGTCGTTGTCCGGAGGTCTTTGCCCGATGGTCGCCGGCGAGCCTCTGGCAGCGCCGAAGTAGGCCTATGGCGTCTCGTCCTAGGGCCATCATGGTGTCTCCTTTGCTTGGCTATTTAAGGAGAGGCTTGGAGGTCGGATTGGATCTCATTCCACAGCCCAAGCTCTCCCGAAATTGTGCCTCGCCGGAGTTCTTGCCTCGCCGGATTCTGGAGCTTTCGCCGGTGTCGTTTGGTGGTGTTCCAGTGTGCCTTTTGTGAAGCTTTTGGTAGCCCTTGCTGGTTAGAAACCAAAGCAAGTCGAAGGAGGCCGAGTCGCTCGTGTTTTGGGTGAGTTTTCTCGCCGTTTCTGTCGTCGGAGTTCTTCACGGCGCCCATCGTGATGAACTGCGGCGACCGCCGCCAAGAACGGCGACCGCCGCCAGAGCCCAGAATGCCTCTTTGGCTTTTGGATTTGGTGGTCGTCGTCGAGGCGTTGTTTCTTTCGATTTCTTTCGTCGTTTTTAGATTCGTACTGTGTTTATGTCAGATCTAACTTAGGGTTTCTCTTGTGGGTCGACTCGGAGGTTGTTGTGCTATCGGAGCTATACCCGTGTCGAGCCCGAAATTCCGTCGTCGTTAGGCTTGTTCCAACTCTGCGGATTAAGGCAAGTGGCGGTTCGCTCTTGCTTAATCATTCCATGTTTCATTAATTATCAATTATTTAATTGTTAATTAAATTGGAGTGAACTGTTGTTTTGTTTGGGAACTAATTTCATAAATAAACGTGATTAAAGTAATGTTATGATAGGTTGTATATCTGTTAGAACAACGCTATTATATGTGATAATTACCGTGATGGTATTGTTGTGAATTTAATCTTAATGCTAGAATAGCATGTGGGTTAATAGGAAAACTAGTCCAGGTAAGGATTAGACGTTTCTATTATCTCTATGTTTAAGTTGATTGCCTGGATGGCTTTAATGTGAATAATTGATGTGTTAGACTATTTAGTTAACACGAGTGTTCATAGGAATGCTAATCCAAGTAAGGGTTAGTCGTTTCTTTATAACTTAATGTTCATAGGAACGCTAATCCAAGTAAGGATTTGTCGTTTCTTTAAATCGTAATACTCCTCGGGTTAATTTCCGGATAATAATTTAAGGGTCATGACCTATGCTTCTTATCCACCGTTAAGGATCTGAAGTGTTTTAAGCGCCTTGCAAGCGCCATTGGATGAGCATAATTGTAGTCCTGTGTATTAAGCACTTAGCTAGTGCAATTGGGGGTGGACGTGACGGTCACCCTGTAAATTAAAGTGTAAGCATTGTGGCAGTGCAATCTGGCTGAACGTAAGATCACCCTGTGTAATATTAACTTCCGTTGTTACTCGGAATAATGTTAAGCCTCGTGTGTGCGTGTGCGTGTGTGTTTGTGTGTTATGTTAATTTGGGTCGACATGATTGTCACCCTGAGATTTAAGCTTTGTGCTGCTCTTAATAACATTAACGTGTTTCAGTAAAGTGTGGTTAGTAATTAAATAAGATATGTGCCCGAGTGCACATGATTAATAAACCTTCGGCGAGTAGTGCAGCTAAGTTATAGTGCAGCTAGGAAAACTCGTCTCGACTTTGATCATAGTACGTTCTCTTTTCAATCTGGATTCGCTGTATGCGATGAGGTTGGTTGTGAACTGAAGCATCTCAGTCAACTTTTAAATCATTTGTGTGTGTAACTTTAATGTTCCC
Organism: Rheum nobile; assembly: GCA_027886185.1. Classification (NCBI taxonomy): domain Eukaryota; kingdom Viridiplantae; phylum Streptophyta; class Magnoliopsida; order Caryophyllales; family Polygonaceae; genus Rheum; species Rheum nobile. The sequence continues at coordinate 36,222 of WOAB01000566.1, read as the reverse complement.
TAGCAGTTGTCATAATTTCCTATAAGGCTCATTTCAGTTGGAGTCTTCTCTTCAGTGCATATCTTAATTGTTAAATCATTCCGTGAAAGTGCCGGGTTATATATCGTTCCTTCGGTTTTTATTCAAGGGACAATGATAGTAAACGGTCACGATGACTCGAACCACTCTGCTTTGTACCCTTGCTAGTCTATTCAGTAGACTAATCCACGAACTTTGTTCTCTGCATGTGGGCTGGTGTCATCCGTTCGATTCGGCACATCAGGAGTTGATTCCCGGAGTTTAAGTAACCTATTGAAGGATAAGAAGCTTGCAAACGAAGATTTAAAGTCAGTAATTAAGTTGTTAAGTGTTTTAAGTTTGTTAAGTGTTACCTTGATGTATCTTCATAATTTAAGCCATGTTATAAGTTGGCTATTTAAAGTCTTCCGCTGTTTAATCTTTCAATTAATATGTAATTGTGTATGTATTTAAGCATGTCTGTTCTGGAAAAGCCTGGGGTGACTTTGGACGGTAAAGTCTGTGGTCACTGACATGTAATATCTCTGGTGTAAATTGGGGGTGTTACACCTGTTGCTCCTCCTCGTCCGCGCTTTTTCCACGGTCGCGGATTTCCTACCGCGGTCGCGTATTTGCGCCGATTTCTTCCTTCTCCTCGCCAGTGGTCATGCCGCGGTCACGACTCTCGTCTCCGCGGTCGTAGACGTCTCTCTATCGGGCTCGACTGGCCTCCACCTCATCTTCGCTCCATAGCGTCATGGCGCACACATTCTCCTTCGGGTTAACTACCGTTTGAGAGGGTAGTTTTCCCGACTCCCGAGTTTCCAACCTGCTCACAGCTATATAGACCTGCCCCATTTGTTTTTCCAGGTTCTAAATGCTGGACTTCATCTCTTGCTGATTTTGGGCCACAACGTTCGCCAGTGCGTTCACATTGTTGACCATGGCTTGCATGCCCTGGACAAGGGTGTTGATCTTGTCCTCATTGGATGCGGGGGCGCTGGAACTCTGGCCTTGGGGTCTTTGGTCGTAAGGAGCACGGAATTGTTATTGACCCTCAGGCTGTTGGTACTGTTGTGGGCGAGGAAGGAACTGTGGCGGTCTCTGTTGGTGGTCTTCGTTCTCCTGGCCATGATGAATATTCTACTGGTTCCCGTACCTCAGATTGGGGTGATCTCTCCACCCTGGATTGTATGTGTTGGAGTATGGGTCATATCTTGGCCTTTGAGGGCCATATCCTCCAATTGCATTCACCTCAAGAGTGGGCTCCTACAGCGTGGGACATGCGTCTGTTGGATGCATCGTGTCTTGGCATATCCCACATGATTTGACCTGCTGCTGGCCACCCTTCATCATGCACCGCCTCATCATCTCCTTCATCTCAGCCATCTCAGCGAGTAGAATGGAGTTAGGCTGATATTCTACAGTTCTCACGGATTGGGCACCCTCCCTCTTGCTGAACTGTTTTGAGCCCTCAGATAGCTCAAAGAAAACTTCATAGGCCTGGTCTGGAGTCTTATTCAGGATGTTTCCTCCACAGGTAGCGTTCATAATTCGACGCTCGTCATCAAGCAAACCTCCATACAAATAAAGTACGAGGTCTTGGTCTGAGTAGCCATGATAGGGACAACTAGAAATCTGCCTCTTGAAGCGCTCGTAGTACTCATATAGCGACTCAGCAGCCTGCTGTTCGATGTTGCTAATACTCCTCTTTAGGTTGTTCAGCTTTGTCGCTGGGAAGTACTTCTCCAGGAAGGCCTTTTTCATCTTGGCCCATGTATCTATGCTCCATGGAGTCAGGTAATAGAACCAGTCATTGGCCGAATCCTTCAAAGAGAAGGGCAAGGCCCTCAGCTTGATTTGGTCCTCAGTCACTCCCTTAGGCTTCATGCTCGTGCAGACTGCATGGAACTCCGACAGATGTTTGTTAGGGTCTTCACCACTCATCCCATGTAAGTGGGGGAGTAAGTGGATCAACCCCGACTTGAGCTCGAAAGTGACTCCATCAGCAAGCTCAGGAAAATGCACAGCCAGCGGTTGCTGTTGCAGGTTGGGGGCAGTCAGCTGCCTCAACGTTTGTTGTTCGTTTGCCATCTCAAAAGTGGGGTTGTCAAATTCCAAAGATCGGTTGACTCTGCGGCTCTGGGAGAGAGTCCTCTCATTTTCTGAATCCAAAGCCAAAATTAGAGAGTTAGTAGCACGGGTGTGGACCATAAGATAGGTCCACACAATAGTAACGAGCACACAAACACACTCAAATAAAAAGCAAACTTGCCTCCCCGGCAACGACACCAAATTTGACAGCAGGTTTTAGTCGTATCACCTGATCAAAATAATCCTAAACAAACCTAAACTAGTAGAATAGACAAGTAAGGGTCGAATACCAAAGGGAGGAGTTGTCTTTCTTTATGTAAGATTGCATGCAATAGTAACAAATGGGGGTTTTGGTTGATTGTTGGCAAACAAGTAAACAAATAAACAAAAGCAAAGGGTTTCAATCAATTAAAGGAAAACACTTAGCCAAACAAATATCCACCACTCATATGATTGATTGGTCCTAGGTTATCTCTATTCCTTCCTTTGATTATTCCAGTCCCTATTCTAAATTATTTACCAGTCCTACCAGTCCAGGCAACACTGACTATTAAACAATCCCTACCAACCTTCAAGATTTAATTCAATAGCAGCAAGAAGCATAGGAATTAACCAGGATACATGCAACACCACGACCCGCAGTATTTAACATATAATCAAATCTCTTTCATAATAAACTAGTCCTACCAGTCCTAGAATATCATGGATGCTACAACAGATAAGGAATCTCAACCCGAAATATCCAAACCCTAGCAATAGACAATTACTAATATCAACTAGGTGATCAATCCAGTCAAATCAATAATAATCAATAGGAATATGCTCAAGAGAAAAGATATAATCCAAAGGAACAGGGAATAGAGTTGTAACCTCACAATCAAATCATACGAAAGGCTTCAATTGTCGGACTAAGCAAAAGGGTGCTTATCTCCTCATAGTTCTTGGAAACAAATAAACTTCAAAGGAAAAAATGCTGAATGGAAACAACAATGAATACTGAATGGTCTAGATGATGAATGGAGGCTATTGGAACTAGGTTTTAAATCAAACCTAAAACCAAAGATCACAAACATAATCTAAAAAGAAACAAAATAACCTAAACGGAACAAAGAAATAAAAATAATAATCGAAAAAGGTAAAATAACAAAACTTCAGAAAATCCTCGCGGGCTCGCTCCCGTGTGATTCCGCGGTCGCGGAAAATGGAAATTTGCTCTCGAAGTGTCGACTTCTTCACGATCGGCCACTCTTCACCCGCGGTCGTGGCTATGCCCTTCTTCTCACTTCGTGTGGCTTCTTGCTTCTATCTTCCTTGGTCTCCTCAAGTGGTCTACTCCTCGTCTTCTGGATGTCTTCATTTAAGCTTCTCCAGACCACCAAATCCACACTTCTTCTCTGCAACTCCATACTCCATAGTTGTGCTCTAAATCCATACAAATGGCACCCTAAACACCGGTAACAACTCCTAGATAAGCACTATAAAGTAGAGCTGATCACCGGGTTACTCCGCAAGGTCCATAAGAAGTTCATATGGGACGACAAGTGTGAGGCAAGTTTTCAGAAGTTGAAAAAGTGTTTGACGTCCGCACCAGTTTTGGCGCTACCAGAAGGAACTGATGGTTATGTGGTCTATAGTGACGCTTCAAAGCATGGGTTAGGATGTGTATTGATGTAAAAGGGAAAGGTTATTGCATACGCATCTCGGCAATTGAAGACCTATGAAGCAAACTATCTGACGCATGACCTGGAGTTAGCGGCTGTGGTTTTCGCGCTGAAGATTTGGAGGCACTATCTCTATGGTGTTAGATGCCAGATCTTTACCGACCACAAGAGTCTCAAGTATGTGTTCACTCAGAAAGAGTTGAACATGAGGCAACGTCGCTGGTTAGAGCTACTCAAGGATTACAACATTGAGTTGTTGTATTATCCGGGCAAGGCTAACGTGGTAGCCGATGCTTTGAGCTGAAAGACGCCGCACGAAACCGTGGTAGCTTTGCTCACTGCTCAAACCAAACTGCACCAAGGATTGTGCGAGATTGATGTCTTGTATGATCAGCGTCGAGGATGCCTGAGTATGTTGGAGATTCATGCTACGCTACTTGATCAAATCAAGGAAAAGCAGGTTGATGATGTGATCTTAGTGAAGTTAAGCAGTGAAGTGGTGGATGGGAAAGCTCCGGGATTCTTGATTCAAGATGATGGGTCACTCTGGTTTCAGGACCGGATCTGTGTGCCTGACGTAGATGGCCTTCGCCAACTGGTAATGAAGGAGGCCCATTCGTCGGCTTATTCTGTACATCCAGGATCCAGTAAGATGTAAAAGGACCTCAGAAAGAATTTCTGGTGGCCCAACATAAAGTGGGACGTAGCAGAATTTGTGGTGAAATGCTTGACTTGTTAGAAGGTCAAGAGAGAACACCGCAGACCAGGTGGTGAATTGCAACTTCTCCCAGTGCCAGAATGGAAGTGGGAGGATATTGTGATGGACTTCGTCACAGGGTTGCCGAAGACTCAGAGTCAGAAGGATGCCATATGGGTGATCATTGACCTGCTCACGAAGAGTGCTCATTTCGTGGCCATCAAGTCTACTTGGGGAACCCAAAGGCTATCAGAAGTTTTCCTACACGAGATTGTCTGATTGCATGGTACGCCAAAAACCATTGTATCGGATCGTGATGGCCAATTTATGTCGAGATTATGGAAGGAACTCCACAAGGCCATGGGAACTGAGTTGAGGTCCAATATCGCGTTTCATCCTCAGACGGATGGACAGTCTGAGAGGACCATCCAGACGCTGGAGGATATGTTGAGAGCTTGTGTACTAGATCGTCCGACCAGCTGAGAGAACAGTTTAAGTCTGATTGAGTTCACGTACAACAATAGCTGGCATTCTACCATCAAGATGGCTCCATTCGAGGCTTTGTACGGCCAAAAGTGCAGATCTCCAATTTGTTGAGATGAGAATACCGACAAGATTCTGCTCGGACCGGAGTTAGTCGAGAGGACTGCCTCGGATATTACCTTGATCAGACAGAGGATGCTTACAGCTCACAGTCGACAAAAGTCTTATGCTGACCTGAAGCGCAGGAATGTCGAATTTGAGGTTGGTGACAAGGTGTTTGTCAGGGTGTCGCCATCCAAGGGTGTGTTTAGGTTCGGCAAGCATGGGAAGCTCAACCCTCATTACGTGGGACCGTTTATGATCCTTGACAGGGTCGGATCTCTAGCATACCGTTTGGCATTACTGTCGTCAGCGCATCCAGTGCATAACGTGTTGCACGTGTCACTGCTAAGGAAGTATGTGCCAGATGTGTCTCATGTGCTGAGTTATGAGGACATCGAGATTCAGGCAAATGGTACATACGAGGAGAGACCTGTGCGTATTCTCGAGCGCTGCGAGAAGCACTTGAGGAACAAGGTGTTGTAATAACCCCTAAAAGTCCAAGTCGGGATCTGAGGAGGTAACTTAGGAAACCTGGAAGACTGAGTCTGATATGCTTAGTCGAAACTTTTTTTTAAGGGGGAGGTATTGTAATAACCCCTAAAAGTCCCAAATTGTCGTTTTGTAAGAAAGACGTATTGGGCAATTTATGTAATCTATGTAAGATCCTTTTAACGTATTGATATACGTTTATTGAGAATATGGGGTCTTAGATTAATTATAGAATGCTAAAAGCATAATTTAGCATGTCCTCGAGCAAGAACCGCGACCAAAGACCTAGGGACGCGAGCACGGCAGTTCCGCGACTGCGGTTTGAATTCGCGGGCGCGGTTTCGTCTAGGGCCAAACCGCGATCGCGGATCTGAAACTGTGACCGCGGTTTGCTCTGTTCGTCTTCTTCGCCAGCTTCTAGAAGAATGACGGCTGGCATTCTCCACGAGCTCCTAATGCCAGGGGAGTTGGATCGATTGGGTTGCCGTTGTGGGTGAACTCTTGCTCCTCCTTGGCTATAAAAGGAGGTCGTTGGCAGCCATTCTCTTCATCCTCAAAGCTCCATCTATCTCTCTCGTTTGAATCAATTATCGCCGGAGTTTCTAGTCGTCGCCGGAGTTCCTAGTAGTCGTCGGAGGTGTCGTTGGCAGCCTTGGAGTGGTGGTGATACGCGGTGGTGGTGCACAAGTCTTGTCGTCGTCATCGGTAAGGCTTCAGAGCCGCCTAACCTCGCGTCGAGATGGAGATCCGTAACCGCGGCTCCATCCACCGTGACCGCGATCTTGGCCCAAGAAACTGTGACTGCGGATATGCCAACCGCAACCGCGGCCTTGCCCAGCAAGCGCGATCGTGGCTTTGGTAACCACGGCCGCGGCTCAGGCCTTTTTCCCTTCGTTCATTTTGTATCTTCGCTTCGTTTCGTATCTTCATTTCGTTTCGTATCATATCTAACTTAGGGTTCCATCTTATATCTCGTCGTCGTCGTAGGAATCCGTACTCATATTCAAGTTCCAGATCTCGAACCCGATCTCCTCGTTCTTCGAAACTAAGGCAAGTGGCGGTTCGCTCTTGCTCATTATTCCATGTTTCCCTTGATTATCAATTAATTGATTGTTAATTAAGATGGGATAAAAGTTGTTGTTTTCTGTTTGGGAACAGATTTAATAAGACAATGTGTTAAAATATGAATCTATAATAGGTTGTATATATTGCTAGAAACAACGCTATTATACATGATATTACCGTAATGGTTTTGGTGTGGATTTATGTACGAACTTACATGTGTAGTTAGAACGAGTATTAGTAGGAACGCTATATACCTTGCGAGGTCTAGTCGTTTCTTTATAACTAGTATTAGGAGGATTTTGCCCTAGTACTTCTGGTCATGACCGTACCCTTATTCAGGGTAGGTGCACTCAGCTGGTCCCAACAATCGGGATTTATTCCCAAAATATCTCTCGTATCGAGATGATGTGGATTAAAAGTTGTAACATAAATATATGTTTTGAAATTAAATAAGATAAGTGTTGTGATGCACATAATTAATATACCCTCGGGCGAGGAGTACAACGTGGAAACCGCCCGGACTCTTGTTAGAGTAAGTCTTCTTTCCAATCTGGATTCGCATTACGCGGTGAGGTTGGTCGTGGACCCAAATAATCAAGGTCGTGTTTTAAACTTGTGTGAAAACTTAACGTCCCCAAACACTTGTCATACGTTTCCCATAAGACTCAAATTTCTTGGAGTCTTCTCTTCATACGTTTCCCATAAGACTCAATTCCTTTGGAGTCTTCTCTTGATCATTCCTTTTCTTGTGTTTCCGTAAAAGTATGGGGGTTCACTGTCGTCATCGGCTATTATTCGAGAAGCGATGGATGTAATCTAATGCGACGACTTAGAACCTTTTTTTATTTGTACCCTTGCATAGTCTTTCATTAGACTAACCAACCGGTTTTTATTCCTTGCATGGTTGGCTGGTGTCATCCGTCTCATACGGCACATCAAATAAACTTCCTCATCCGTGAAGGCCAGACCCCGACGTTGAAGACAGTTGATATTTTTAAGTGTTTTCCAAGGTTGAAGATCTTGGCGTGAGATTGCTCAGATCAAAACCCCTTCATGGCATTTATTTATTTCAAAGACTTCCGCTGTATTAAACATTTCTGTATTTGGATTTGTGATCTGTTATAAACCATGACATCGGTATGAGTATTATTTGGGGAATTTTTCATGATATTTAATAGAGTTTGCGACATTATACTATTTGTTATAAAAACGGTAAGCCTTGGGTGACCCCGGGTGTGTATTCTGAGATCACTGGCGGTAATATTTCCAAAGGTATTTTAGGGGTGTTATACATACAACGATTAGGTGCTATTTGTGTGTCTTCGACTAGTTGCTTTGTTTCTACCTTGCATCAGTGATGCGTTTATGTTGCGATCGATGTAGCCTTTTATATTTTCTTTGGTGTGTTCTCTTTTGTAATGTCAGGTGTTCTTTTTGTCATAGTACCGGCATGGAAAGAGGTGTCCTGTGTTTTTTTGTGGTCGCTTCATTTTGCATTTCCTATTTTCATCAATGTATTCTCTTTTGTAATGTTAAGGGTCTATTTCTTCGTGATCTGGGAATGGGAGAGTGATAAATTTATGTTGCGATCGGTGTAGCCATTTATATTTTCTTCGCTGTGTTCTCCTTTTTTATATCAAATGTCCTTTTTGTTGCGATGCCGTAATGAAAGGGTGTGTCCTTTGTGGTTCTGGTGGTATCACGTTGTGATGATATTGCTCGCTTGGGCATTATTTGTGTGCTTTTCGGTGGTATCTTGGTGTACCCTTTCTTATTTTCATCGTTATGCTCTCCTTTTTGTAATATCAATTGTACTTTTTGTCGTGGTTTGTGAGTGGAAAGGGGTGTCCTGTGTACTTCGGATGGTATTGCGCTTTAGTGCAATGCTTAAGTTATGCGTTATTTGTGTGTCTTCATCTGGTCGTTTGGTTTCGATGTTGCATCGTGATGCGTTTATGTTGCGATCGGTTTTTTCCAGAAATTTAAAAATGTGAGTTGTGTACTATTGCTTAGTTGTATTTATGGTGAATGTGTGTCTTTGTTTGCTAGCATATAGGTCTTATATTGAAAATGGAAGATTTGTTTCTCTATGTAGGGTGAGGAGGGGTGCTTGATTTTGTTTTACGATGGCAATCATATTTATAGTTCTATTTTCTAGGAAGACATAATTTACAACATTTGCAATGTCTTGGTTATAGATCGAGGTGGTCAGTATCCTTAATGTCAGAATAGGCTCTTGCATGTTACCGATTTGTATTTGGTTGTACATGTAAGCGATGCTCATTTGTCGAATGTATTTATGCTTAAATATATCAGTATTAGGGATGCATCTGCCCTGACTTGCGAGGATGATACATTCAGTATTATTTTTATTACTTCTATGTGTAGGTTATGATAGGAGACTAGTATAATTTGGTAGAACATACTTGTGATCAATGTACTATTTACAATATATTTTGTAGATATTGTTGATGTGGTTGTTAGGATCAGTTGTATTCAGAGGAGGCAAACTAGAAATGGTAATGTGGTTCATGTGTCAAAGTTTCATGTAACCAATGAAGGCGCCTTTTTGTCGTCCTGACAAGTTTTTTTTTTCTATTTGTATGGATTTGTACGTATTTATTGATTTCTTAATGAGGTAATTTGTTTACAATATATGTGCTTAGTTGTGACAATGTTATCCCGATCATTGTATGGGATTATGTGGCCCATGACATGAAGAAATATGGCATTTTATTTGTAGACAGAGGTATTGTAGCTTTTCATGGATTAAGAAGGATTATTTATCGAGGTATTTCTTACATGTTTTTGTTCTGCATCAAAATTAGTCATTTACATCTATGAATTAGTGTATTCGAAGGAGAAATTGCTTTACTAGTGGATACGAATATCGTGTGTTATTCACTTGGAGGACATCATGCGATGCATTTCAAACAGTGGTAAGAACTCTTGTTCATTTTTTTTCTTCATCTTAGGCTTGGTTTTCTGGATGTAATGTGTGTGTATTTGATGTTTAGGCTGGCTATAAACATTGAGGTTGTTTCCTTCAGGTGGAGTGTAGTCATTGGGGCTGAACATGTCCGTTCTCCTTTGGGAACTTATACGATCGGACGGGTCATCGATTCCAAGGTATACTAAATTTTTTTATATTTTTTCTTGGATCGTATTTATAATATGTTTTTTTATAAAATTTTGAATGTGTAAATAGGCAAGCGAGGTTGATGTGCGCGGTATGGTTAAAATTAATGCTTATATCACGACTTCAAGGATCATAGTGTGAGGACTGCTATTAGATGTGGTCAATGTGGCAAGGGCTGTGATGGTGTGTTGGTTAATAAATATGTTTGTAAATTATGTAAAAGGCCCTTCGTTGCTGTTGCAAAGTGAGTGTGTTTATGATTCTTTACCTATGTTCTTCTTTTAAATCTAATGGTTGTGTGTTTTATACTATGTCAGCTATACTTATTTTTTTCACCTTAATCATCATAGGTTTTATTTCGACTTTGTTGCTTCTGATAATAGTGGTGAAATTTTGTGAACTACCCCGTCACTAATGGAGGAGTGCATAATTGGTACTCAAGCTTATAATTTTCATATGAAAATGTTAGAGGTGAGTTGTCAAAGTAAGAGCACGAAGATATATATTATATGTGCATGGGCAGGAAATGATGTGTTCATGTGGCTTAATATTTTCTTCTTGCCTTAGGAGTGTAGTGCTTTTCTTACAAGATTGAGGGTGACTCACTACTACAAAATATGCTTTTTAGCCCGGACGTTTTTCATTATATAGCCCGGATATAGCTAAAAAGGGTCCGGGCTATTGGTTGGTGTGATAATAGACCAAATAGCCCGGACCCATTGTCACACGCCCGGGCTATATTCCTTCACATAATTTGGGACTGAACTTCACTTAATAGCCCAGACGTGTATAATACATGTCCGGGCTAATAACTGGACTTTTTATCCCGGGACTGTAGATCCGGGTTAAAAAGTCAAGCTGATTTTTTAAAAAAAAGGATGACTTCTTAGCCCGGACCGTTGGATATCCAGGCTAAAAAGTCCTGTTAATTTCAAAAAAAAATGGGATATTCAATCCCGGGTGTCTTAGGCTTCGCTTTTTAAAAAGCTTCAAGAAAAATACCTATATGTGCCTTCCATTTCCATGCAATTCAATAAGGGTTATAGCTCAAACCATAGATTGTAAATACATGGACATGTTCAAGATGCATAAATAACCAAGAAGACTGTTTTTTTCTTCTCTATCTGCTAAACTATTCAAACGAGCACAAATGATAATCATCAGTTGACTCTCCAAATAAGGACTTGGCAATAAAAAATGTTTTGACAGTTAGCACGTGTAACAAAATTATCAGTAAGCTAAATGGTGCCAAAAAATCATTCTCCATCATAAAAATTAGATAAAGAGATGTAGTAAATTGATTTCATAGCACATCCTGAAATCACATTGTTGGCACTTGGTAATGAAGATCGTTTTGACAGTTAGCACATTTAACTGAATTTCATTCTTTATTGTTCTACTAAGGAAAATCTCACCTTCCCTGCTATGAGCATGAGCAGTTGCATGATCAGTAGCCAGTCTTTTGTCCACCAAGAGCTGCCATCAAAATGAATCAAGTAAATAAACAGTGAGGACAAAAAGAGAAAAGGGGGAGAGGGTGATAACAACTGCACTGAGTACATTCACATCAAGAAAGAGAGTCCAACTTTGATGCCAAGGCAGACAAGCAACCCAACTCCTGAATTTTTCCCATCATTTGAACCATCTTCCTTGTCTAAATGAACTGAGTAACCAACACATGACAACAGTACCAGAACTGAAAAGAAACATGCTTTACTTGATTTTCCATGGCAGGATCAGTTTCTACTTTCTACCTGTGGACATGTTAATCATATATACACTTCATATACTTCTTGCAATAAGTAAATGTTAACAATCACTTCCTCTGGCCAATGTTGTATAGTTAAATATGGATTGGAACAAGAGAACATATCAAATATGGGAAAACAACCACTTTTGGGAACAACTGTTTATTTAGAAGCATAAAATACAAGAAACGGAAAGGAAAAAGACATACACAAGAAAATGAAATGCCAAGCTTGAGAATACTTTGAGCAGCAAACAAACTGTTTCATCTTCCTTTTATTTTGTTCATATAACAGTGTGTGATTTGCTAGTATTCTCTTTGCGGGATTAAAATGCTAGTCTTCTACGCACCATGTACACATAAGGGGACAGTGGTTCAGCAATTCCTTTTTCCAAGTCACGTCTATAGGCGAAGTAGAAATAAAAATAAACAAAAACTAATATAATCAATTGCTAATAGAGTTGTTTGATGGTACATACCTCCTCTTTTACTAGTCTCAGGAACTCTTCACGCTCTCTGCACACTGACTACAAATACAGAACAAGAATACAAATTAAGAGGGATTGAATCACAAAAATGTCCAAACGCCAATATGTACTCAACAAGAATTAAGAAAGGAAAAAAAAAGGTTTGTTTGGCTCGCATTACTTGTTACTTAAGGATCTTTTAAGTAATAAGTATGTTGTGTTAAAGGAACCCTAAGATAACAGTCATACAGATGCAGATGCCAATACTGCCAATGCACGACTGAGTTCACAAAGCTGTTCTTGTTTTTCAACTGTCTTGGCTCTCGCTCGTTCCTGTGCTTCTTTTGCAGTTGCAATGTTCATCCTCCTTCTCAAGGAACTCTAACTTCCTTCTTCTCTCGGAAACAGAATCTTCTGAAGGCAAAGATGTGACACCAACAGTTTCCACCACCTCATATGGAAGACAGGACAAGGTTGCTTGAACTGCTTCTTCTGGAGAGAAGTACAAACAGTGTGTCAACAAATCAATAGCATCAAATAATGGAAGAGGCTGCTATATATAATATGTATGTGAAATATAGAATATATTACTCCAAGGGTCTATAAGAAATCATAATTGTGGAAGGGTTTCAAGATCCATCTGACCTAATCAATAAAAGAGAAAGAGAATCTAATCCATTAATTAATCACATGAGCTAAGAGTTCCTGTAGTTTATGTTTTAGCTTTTGGGCAAGGATGAGCAATATCCAGAAGCTAAAAAAGTTAACAGAGTTTGACTGAATTAAAGGCTTTAAACATGGAGCCTGCATTTCTATCATTCAAGAATGAGGCCGTGACTTAGAAAAGTTCGGGAATATATTCCCTGATAAGATTCACAGACATTCTACATACTAATCTGAAATTGGGTATGATGATGGACTATAAATATGCAAATATTGAATGTAAAATAGTGAGAAGGCACTGGAAACTTACTCTAGCACACGAGCATTTCTAAGAGCTATCTTGGCACGATCAATTCCTAATCCAAATCCCTAAATTGATTTCATGATTGGAATCCCTAATTCCTAAATTGATTGAATTGCAAACACCAAAAAAAAATTGTGTACCTCATCGTCCAACACCAAAAAAAAATTTGAACCAACTTACAACACACAATTAGGATCAGGACTTTATATCACGGATAATTAGGATCCGGGCTAAATAATCACGGGCTAAAAACGTTTTTTGTAGTAGTGACTTTGTGTACGAAGGCCTTTTCTTTTACATTATATGCCCTTTGTTGCTATTCGATTACGATTTTGTGAAGTAGGGCTTGGTGTATGTGGATAGGAACTGAGTCGAAATTATTTTTGGTGCCATGTTATCCCTCGGTTTGTACTACCAATAGTTTTATTACATCGTGCACCGTCTATGCATTATTTTGTGTCACCTTAACTAGGTGCTTTCTCACGTGATACTGTAATGTGCAGCATTTTGATATCAACGAAGTATTTTTGGGCGATTGTTTAATGGTAAGATATTTTATGATTTTATATGGGTCATATTATTGTCTGTTTTTTATAACGTGTGTTGTTGTGGACATGTATTCGTGTTACTAACATGAATGCCAAATGTGGTAGAGGCGTGTAGTTCTCACCGCCATATGGCATACAACACTGCACATGTGTACCCGGTTGGAGATCAGTCAATTCCTTTTTTTAACAATAATAACAATGTTACTATGATACATTTTTTGTAGAAACGAATTGATGCAGATTAAAAAGTAACCACATGTGTAGCATGCATCCCATGCAAAAATGAATTGATTACTTGAGCTTGTTACACGCAATCAGATTTGTGTTATACATAATATATAAACAAACCATTATTACTCACCGCATTATTAAATTGGAGTAAGAGGGCGCAGTAGACGTGTGACAAGTCCGAGTAACCTTTTGAAGAAATTACCCTAAACCCTGAAGAACATTTAACAAACTATAATTTTTGTGTGTAAATACTACTTGAATGAACCATGTCTTTTGTCGATGGTTTTTACTCCATGTTGGGAACATCCAATAGAAGTAAAATTCTATCCATAAATAATTTTAATTGTTTCATATTCATGCACACATTGGCCTTCTCAATTCTGTGTGTTTGATATTATTCAAAATGAGCAATATTTCATGGGAGGTTTCTTGTTGTGTAATGGCTAGTTTTTCTGCCTTATTGTATTAGAATATGTTTTTTATGTAATATTTCTCGCCACACCATAAATAAATGTTTCTTTCTTAAAATTTGTTTGAGATTTGTACTGTCTAAGCATTGTCCCGAGCAAAACAAAGAATCGAGACATATTTGGAATGTTTGTACCTCTGTTGATTCAAATACTCGAGTAATGCTTCAAGAAAAATTTTCATGTATTGCCATTGTGAGATGTCTTCATTCTTCTCCTCTGTCTATGGCTAGGTAATTTCTTCTCTTTCTTTGTCGGTGCCCTTGTGATTTGGTGAAATTTATAAAGTTGTCGTTGAATCAATTGTATTACTTCTTTAGCATAAATCTTTACTAATTAAAATGATATCAGGTTGCAGATTTGCCTTATACGAGGCCAAATGTGAATGTGTAACCCAATGTCAATTCCTTGTTTGCATTGGCAAGAAACACGAGATAAATTCGAAAGGCAAGGCATATCATGACAACACACCTGGATAAGCACTTTCCGAAGCCGACTTCGGCATGGGTAGTTGTTGTACATGTAGAATTTATAAGTTTCATTGATGAAAATATATTATGATTTCAAAGGTCCAATCCCTTTGTAGTCAAATGTCATTAATCAATAACTATGGACCGGCAACTGTTAAGGAAAATGTTGTTCTTGTTCTTGCAAATAAAAGCACGTGAATCAACTTGTTAGTTCGGATTAGTGGCAGAAACCCTTTCCAATCAGGTCAATTATTTTACGTATGCGTCGGTAGTTTTTCCTCCCACTGTTGTCACCACCCATGCATTTGAAATGAAAATACAATCGTCGATGAGATAAACTTTGAAGATGAAACATGAATACACGATGAAAATATTGTCACGCAATGCGACATAGAAAATAACCATAGATATTAATGCTAAATACGACGATCACTTTGTAGAACTCCGTGTTGAACATCTTACAATCAAATACAAGAAGAAAATATTGAGATGAACAACGCACATTGTTCGAAAACCAACCACGCGCAACACATCAAAAGGCAGAACATTACATTCCCAACGAAACACCTAGCGCCGACTAAGATGCAATAAACAAGGCAGACAATGGCTCCAGCCAGTCTAATCGCCCATGCAAATTTAGGTCGAATAACGCTCGACATTTCTCATCATAGCACGATACCATCTGAACCACAGAAAGCACTATCCCACATAGTCAGTATCCCGACGAAAAATATATTGGACATAACAAAGATGAACACAATGATGAAAATACGACATATGCATGAAGTGAACCATTTTCTTCCTTTCTTCTACATTTTCTTAATTATATTAATAGCGATCAACTACTTCTCCCCAAACCAATAGTGAATCTAACATTAATCGGCTCCAACCATATATTTAAATTTGTTAGAGCACAACGGGCCTAATACTCAAAAGCTCCATTGCTTGTTGATCGCTTATCAAAATTCATTTCGTGCCACCACACATTACAATGCATAACTTCAACCGATCGAATTATCATTTTATAAAGTATGCTAAGTTTAGGTGGCACATGGCGTATTAAAGAAAAAATGTATGATCTCGGACTTCTTCCGTACATCTTCTATCGTGAGAGACATACATATTTCACTTGATCCAAGAATGTGTCTATAACTGCCTTAACTTCTATGTAACGGAAGTTCTCTATGTATCTCACACCCCTACTGATCATAATTTTGCCAATATAGAATAGCTTTGACAATTCTGCAAATAAACAAAATAAAGAATTTGTGATTATCGCATACGAAACTATTTAACATTAAAGCAATGAACAAAGAATTTAAAGCCATTTACCACATATGAGAGTGCATTTGACTTTTCTATCTTCCATTATTTAGAGTGATTTGTCACAGAAATTTGCTCGAGGAAATTGGAAAAAAAATTAGCATGAGGGGTAAGCAACTTTATAAAACTAACACACTATATATATTGAAATCGGTGTTGGGTTTTTTTTCAAACCGCGTGACATCGGTATTAATGATTTTTGTCTTTTCAAGAATTGCTTGGAAATTTTGTTGATAATTTAGGAAAACGCGTAAATTTGGTACTTTTGAATCATTGATTGCAACGGATGTCAAGCGACTCGCTGTTTAAATAATTGTCAATACAGATGATCAATGTCTTTAGTTAAAGTCGATTCATGATTTATGATGTCATAGTTTCAGATTTTTTTTTTTAAAGAAGTTAGTAGTACGTTTTGTTCCCC
The DNA here is from genome assembly GCA_027886185.1 of Rheum nobile. Classification (NCBI taxonomy): domain Eukaryota; kingdom Viridiplantae; phylum Streptophyta; class Magnoliopsida; order Caryophyllales; family Polygonaceae; genus Rheum; species Rheum nobile. The sequence continues at coordinate 19,854 of WOAB01000566.1, read as the reverse complement.
TTTCCTTCTCTATGTTAACAGGTGATTACATGAAAGCGTAGCCAAACAATGTTTATTTATAGACACGAAATTAACATAATGTATTGACCTCCACTTGAACCGATATTAAAACTTTATATGTTATGCAATCATGTATACGTGTACAATGCGAAGTGCCAAGTGGTGGTAAGGAACATGTGCTTCTTCCACGTGGCCATCTTTACTTTATATCATTGATTATTAACTTTTTTTAGCAACCTTGTGTTGCCTCATGAATTTGCTTTTGAGAGGTGTGAGTGAATGTAATTTTGTTACTACAAAGACATGCAGTGTAAAACTATTTTGTTGTTGTTGATAATACTTTGTGCATGTGTAAGGGAATGGGTATAATTTTTTTATTTCAAATCATTTATATTTGCAGTCTGCATGGAATAGTGACATATTGTGTCGGGGTATTCATGCAATATGTCTATTGGAGTGATTCACCGACCACCGTCGCATACTAAATTTCATGATTATAATAGTACATGTGTGATGTATATGCTTTTGCAATTTGCATCCAATGGCTCCATATATATATGTGGTATTTTCGTGGACTTAGGTCAGTTATGTTGCACATTGTTTTGATATATGCATGCAAGCTAGAGGTTAAAGATTAGTGTGATTTTAAAACTTTGTAGGTACAATATATGATGTTAAACATCGTCTATCTTTTCCTGTGAAAGGAGACACCTCGTTTTCTATAGTAGTGTATTTGATATAAATTCGATTGTGTATGTATTGCATGGAAATTTATTTTGTGTGAGTGTTCGATCGCTCTATGTATGCCAATGGTTTTGCCTCGCGATGTACATTTTGTGTCTTTTATATATTGTTGTTTTTTATTGGTCGTACAGTGGCGGAACCAGGAAAATTTAAAAGGGGGGCACATTGCGTGGGACGGATCGGGAGAGTTTAGGATGTTCGATTGGATATAATCATCATTAATAAAAGAATATGAACTATGTAATTATTTTCATATATAGTCTTTAACATAACACATTAAAGTTATCTTATATATATTTACAAGATTTATTATATTTTTTAGATATAGATATAGTCCGATATTTAACTTTTCAAAAGCATACTAAAACTAATCATGCTAATAATTTAGAGGGTATTGTTACATGTAGATGAGGCATTATCCATAATATATATTTCACATTGATTTTTATAAATTGATACTTATTTGTAAATAGGGATTTTGATAGAGACCAGTACATCTTTGTTAAGAAACAAAGTATTTTAATGTCAACCAATAATAATAAAACATTATAATTAATATATATTATTATAATGTACTAATTAATGATATACTTAATTATTGTATATTTAATAACAAATTATATATCTACACACCAGCTTAATATTTCATAAGAGAAGTAATGATGATAGATTGATAGCAAAAACCGTAAGGGATAAAAGTGAAGCTAGGAAGTAGGAAAAGAAAATTAAAGATGTTGGGCTTGAGGTTCGAACACGGAACCCATAGACCAAACAACAGAGACAAGACCACTGAGCTAACTCCCTTTTACAGAATATGAATACTACAATAAAAACATATACTCAACACTAAAGGTAAAGAGGGGGCACGAGCCCCCCTTGGCCCCCTCTCAGTTCCGCCTCTGGTCGTACTTGGTTCTTGTATTCTCTATGCGAGGTATGACTACATGATATTAATATGGCTAATTTAATAATGCACTTTAACATATTTGTAACACCCCCGACTTACGTCTGTAGTGTCACATGCCAGTGACCTCATACTGTAAAGTCCAAAGTCACCCAAGGTTTTAATCGGAACAATTAAGCTTAAATAAATAAATGAACATTTAATAATAAAAGAGTAAATAGCGGAAGACTTTGTATAAAGAAAACTCAATCTTTTATTAAAGTTTCTCTCGTAAATTGAGAAGGATAGTTTACAAACGATATTGAAACTACAACAAAAGACTTTAAATAAATCCTAATTACATGACTAGGATATAACAACTTCACCTATTACATTAATTAGAAAATTAAATCTTATATTTAAACAACCTTGAAAATTCTTCAAACTAAACTTCAACTGCAAGCATTCGTCTTCGATTTGTTACTTCAAGGCGTTTGAGACCAACCACTGATGTGCCGTATAGGACGGATGACACCAGCCAACCATGCAAAGAAAGATAAAGGTTGGTCAGTCAAATGAAAGACTACGCAAGGGTGCAAACAAAGTGGTTCTTTGTGATTATATCCAATTACTATCATTGTCTCCCGAATAATAGTCGGTAGACGATATATAACTCGGATACTCTCACTGAAACGATAAAAAATGTATGCGACAAGAGAAGACTTCAAAGAAGGTAAGTAGATCTTATAGGAAAATGTATGTTTGTTTGAGAACATTATAATTCACACAAAGTTTGAAAACCGACCTTGAATATATTGGGGTCCTCGACCAACCTCACCGAATAATGCAAATCCAGATTGGAAAGGGGACTTACTTTAAACAAGTGTCCGTGTGGGTTCCACGTTGTACTTCTCCCAGGGTATATTAGTTATGTGCAGCAAGGCTCTTATCTTATTTAATTTTAAAACGTGCATTAACGTTAAGGCTTTTAATTTCCACAACCGATCTCACAAGGAGATATAGAATGGGATAAATCCTTAATATTGGCACTAGCTAAGTGAACCACCACTTATATTCGAATAACGGTAGGTCATGACCAAAAGTATTAGGGTAATAATCCTCCTAATACCAGTTATAAAGAAACAGCTAAACCTCGCAAGGTAAATAGCGTTTCTACTAATACTCGTGCTAAACTAGCATATATGTCCACACCAAATGCACAACAAGTCCACACCAAGTTTATCTAGCACTATAATAATAGTAGATATATATATATATAGATTTAAGATCAGGTGAAACGGCTTCTTAGGGTAAAATAGAAGTATAATTAAGGGCATTTAGATTAGAATCAAATCAATGGTCCCGATTGAAATTAAAGGGGTGTAGATTTTTATACTAAATTGCACACACACCAGATTTTTTATTTCCCATAATTTTAGGAATATCAAAATCCCTCAAAATCTTCAGCTTCCTATTTGAAAAACCGTACCCTTTCATAACCCCTCTCTCTCCCATTACGCTCGGCAGCAGTGGAGTCGTTTCTTCGAGATCTACGAGAGATATGCAGAGGAGAGCGAGGTGGAAGAAGATGATGATGACGATCGGATCCCGGCCGAACCCGCCGGCAACCCACTCTGAAAGTCAACGACAGGGAGTCAATTTTGGGATTTAGGATTTTCTGATATGGCTCTGTTGAATTTGGGGGCAGGGTTCGCCGGCACGGGTCAAGTGTGGTCGCGGGTGGTGGCGAGGGGGATCGCCGACAACAGAGGTGGTCGGGGTAAGGCGCACTAGAGGAGCGAACACCAGCAGGGATCCAGAATCGCCGTCTCTGGTCGGTTCGGACGCGGGCGAATGTTCCTGTTGAATATCGATCTTGCTCCGATTCCGCCATTAAGGAGCGAACACCTGCAGGGATCCGAAACCGCTCGGAATATTGTTCAGTTTATATTTCTAGGGTTTTCAGTTTCTCTTTCCCGATTTTGCTGAATTTTGAACAGTGGGTCTAACTTTGGGTGAAAATTCGTGGTTCAATTGCTTTTGGAATGTAGGCTGAGAATAAAAGGAGAAGGTCAGTCTCATGTTGCCCGCCAACTATTCGACGCATTACCCCGCCCAACCAATGTCCTATGGAACATTATCATCATCGGCTTCATCTGCAACAAGATGCCCGACAAAGCCCTCTCCTTTTATTCTCATATGAGGTACACTTCAATTGCCAACTGGTAAGACTGTACAGGCCCATGTGCTCCGCTCTAACATCTTTGCTAGCAGGATTGTGTTTAATTAATTCCTTGTTAAATATGTACTCCACTTGCTTGGTTGGGAATGCTGAGTTCGATTGATATTTAAATTATTTGTTGTAATATTTATACACATTTTTTTGATATTTAGGTTGGATTTAAGTTTAATACATTGAGTAGTTAATATTTAAATTTTATGATGTGATATTCACTATAATGTTGTAGATATTCATGTTGGAAGTAAGTTTCATGCGATGAGTAGTCGGTATTTTTAATTTATGATGTGATATTCACCATAATGTTTTTGATATTCATGTTGGATCAGTTTTAGTGTTGTTTGTATTGTTTGTAATTGATATTCAAATTGTTTAATGTGATATTCATCATGAATGTAGGTCTTATGTGTTGAGTATTTGATATTTATGATGTGATATTCACCTAAACTCTGAATAATCATCATGTGCGAATTAAACTCCGAATATTAACACTGTTTTTATGAATATCGACTACTTACTTGTACGAATATGCGTACAAAATACGTGAATATCATCACATATGGAATGAATATCGCTATTATAGTATTCAAATTGCTTGTTGATGGTGTTGTTTATACCATTTGCAATTGGTATTGAAATTGTATGATGTGATATTCACTATAATGTTGTTCATATTCATGAGGTTTCATGCATTGAGTAGTCGATATTCAAAATTTATGATGTGATATTCAATATAATGTTGTTGATATTCATTATAATAATGTTGATATTCAGGTTGATCGTGCGACCGTACGACCAAAAATCGACGCGACAATGTCATTGTTAAACCCCACCGCCATGAATCAAAGCTTCGAAGATATTGAGTGGTGATATTCGTGTAGTTAGGCGATGATATTCATGTACTTGAGTGCGTATATTAATGTAATCGGGTGGTAATCGGGCGGTGGGCGATATTCACAAAATGGGTAGTGATATTCACAAATTGAGTGGTGATATTCATGTAAGTGAATTTGATATTCATGTGATTAATTGAGATATTCATGTAACTTAGTGTGATATTCATATTATCAAGTGGTAAAATTCATGATTTAAGTGATGATATTCACTTATTAAACAGAAATCGATATTCAAACAAACATGAACGATATTCATTAACAAATGATCGATATTCGTGAACACATTAACGATATTCACGAACGTTGAAAAATCATTAAACGAGGAGAACGAATTTAAATCTAAACGAATTTAAAATAATCTTCCCATTTAAATTTTAAATATTTGAATAATCTCATTCTCTCTCCAATCTGCAGATTTACCATATTTTGTAGGAACAACTTCCTATTTTATAGGAACATATTTTCGGTAATTCAATAAATAAGGTAGGATATTCAAATTTGGTGCATTGCATCCCATGTGGCTTCTTTGTTCCATCAAATCCAGCCATTCAAAATCTTCAATCCAACGCTCCTTAATTGTACTTCCGTTTTACCATAATTGTCATTTTACTAGAGCGCGCCCCTATATATATATACGTCGTTGCTAGCATATTATACAACCTAATAATAAATTTCATTTATCACACCATTTAATCAAACAAGTTCCCAAACGACAAGAGAATTATTTATCCCAACTTAATAGCACAATCGATTCATTGTCAATTAAGATACAAATGGAATAAATGTGCAAGAGCGAACCGCCACTTGCCTTGAATCAGGAAGAAGGTTGAACGACGTATTGGAGATGGTTACTTTCGAAAAGCAAATTCGCTCCCTGCTTTATTTTCGTTCCAAATGCAAATCCGAGACGTACCCAAAACACATACAATAAATAAATTATAATTAGATAATTTATTGAATATCAACATTTGAAGGATACAATGTTATGTGAATATGGATCCCATCAATGGCTCGGTTCGTGCATAAGACGAGAAGGCTGAAGTTGAAGTTGCTTTAAGTGTTTCTAGTTATTTATTTAATTTAGAAATCAATTAAATTAGCTAAGTTAGTGGGTAAAGTAGTGCTAGATTAATAGCATTTTCTTTATTAATTAAATTAGCTAAGTTAGTGGATTAGTTAGTGGGTAGAGTTAGTGCTAGAATATTAGCATTTTCTAGCATTTTCTTTAATTCACTTTTATAGCCTATTTAAGGCATGTTTCCCATCATTTGTAAGGTAAGCTTGAATTGAGAGAAAACAGATTTGTTTGAATTCCAAGCTTCACGTGAATGATGGCTTCTTGGTGTGTCATATCCTAGAATGCTTAAGTTCTTGTTTTGGTGTGTCATATCCAAGACGCCCTTTGGTGCGTCATATCCAAAGAAGGTTGTTTGATCTTGGTGCGTTACATCCATGGTCAATCAATATCTTCTCATATTTCTTGGTGAGTTGTATCCGAGGATTGTGAGTTGCCTATCCCAAACTCGTCTAGAACCGTCTAGAAGAGTTATATCTTTCTCTTTCCAAAAAGAAACACAAAACATATCAACTCTGAGCATTTTGTCGGGACCTTGCTAAACAAAGTCTCGTCGCCCTTCACCTTGTACTGATTTGGATCCTGACATGTGCTTGAGCACAACATTTGATATCAGAGCCATCTCAAGGCGAGGGGATGTTCGTATGCTCGGAGAGCGCAAGGAAGGCTTAACAGCCACGCCCGCACCAAAGGCAAAGGAAAACCGCGCCGTGGCATCTCAGGCAGCGACCGTGACCTCTCAGTAAAATTGTCATAAATTTTGTTTCCGTGATCCAATTGCTCTCCAATTTCGAGGACAGAAACTACACTTCATTATCTAACTACTGTCGCCGGAATCATCCAATTTGGAGTTCGGAGGAAGGAGAACGACCCTGTTGAAGTTAGGACGATTTTCTGGGAAGTTGCTGTCGGCCCTGTTGTGCTCACTCCTCGATTTTCTGGCAAGCAAAGACAACGAAGATTCGAGGACGAATCTTTCTTAAAGGAGGGGAGGATGATGTGACCATGGGTCATCCCTCAAGGACATGCCAAAGTCGGTTCAATGAAGAGGAAGAAGCAATCGAGCTGCATGAATGTGACCATGGGTCACCTCAGTAAAAGTGCCATATCTTCTTATTCCCAACTCCGATCACTCTCAAATTTTGAGGAGTGAAACTAGACTTCAAGATATATCTCTGGGCGTTGGAATCACTCCATTCCGATTACGGACGGGAGAGAACGAACCTTCGGAAACTAGGCCAGAAACTGTCTCCGCGGAAGATGTTTGATTTGTGTTTGTTGTTTAGTTATTTTTAATTTCGTTAATTAATTAGTTAGTTGTAGCTAGTTAATTATTGTTTTTTTTATTTTCGTAATTAATTAGCTAGGTAGTTGTTTTAATTAGTGGCCTATCTAGTGGCCTAAGTCATGCTTAGGTTAGTGGGTAGGTTAGTGGAGTTAATGAGTTGATTTTCTTATTTTTTATTTTGGCACCTATATAATGGTAGCCATGCATTGTAATTCCTTAGACTTGAATTGGAGATTAATTAAAAGAAAACGTGAGTGTTTTGTTCATTTCAAGCCTCTTGGACGATGGCTTCAAGGTGTGTGATATCCTTGAGTGTCTTAGTCTTGTTTCGGTGTGTCGTATCCGAAACCCCTTTGGTGTGTCATATCCGAAGGCGGTTGGATATTCTTGGTGTGTCATATCCATGAGTGTTCAACCTCGTCTCATGGTTCTTGGTGAGTTGCATCCGAGGGTCGTGAGATACCTATCCCAAACTCTTCATGAACCTCGTTCATGAGAGTTATATTCATTTCCGTTTTGAGTCAAATCTCCATCAAGCTATTGTTTAGAGTCACAATCAAACACATCAAATGTCCTATCTAAGAGAGCTTAGCTGAGAGATTGCAAAACCAAAGTCTTGGCGCCCTTCGTCTTGTACTGTACGGATCTTGGCATGTGCTTACGTACAATACAATGTCTCGGTTTCTAATTGATTTTATTTAACTCAAACATAAATCAATTTCAAGGCTTTTCGATAAAACGATTATATATACGATACTAAAATTAATTAGTCGTATATTCTAAATAATCATATCATAAATAAATTGGTCCAATAATTTATTTATAGATCCAATATTTTCTTACTCAAAATAATATCTAGATGAAGAATTATAATTTTACCATTCATAATATAAGATAATACCCAAAACAATTATAATTAATTTAATTTTAATATTCATAAAATTAAATTAATCCTAACATATTTTTAATTAATCCAGATTAACTAAATTAATCCAGATTAACTAAATTAATCAAGATTAAGCCAAAATAAATTAAAACAATTACGGAAATCGCGAATTGGACCAACCAAGTCTTCCCCATAATTGCGGCTAGGGATTCATCGAAAATGGGACAAATTCGGGCCCGGCTTGCGTCTCTGGCGGCGGGGCAAGAGGGGTTTTGAAGGAGACAACTAGACGAAGCAAAGGGTGCAAACAATTGTGGAAACAAAGCTTTCAACACTCTCTAATTTTGTTGAAGAACAGAGGGTATCGGGTTTTTAGGGTTCGTGAATTTGGAGGCGAAGTTGGATGTCGAAATCTCTATGGTTGAGGCCCTATTTATAGGGGTTGGAAAGATCTCGGAAAACCCTATGCAATCGTCCCAGATTTGGGTTAAAAAGATCACGAATTGGCCCTGATTATGTCCAAAACGTAATCGACACGTTCAAATATTTTTCACGGATTTGCATATATACCCCAAATGAATTAGTGAGTTGCATATATATCACTTTGACTTTTTTTTTGCATATATACACCAAATGGGGTATTTTTGCAAAATATTAAAGTTTTTCTTTTAATTCAGAAATGAAGGAAAATAAAAAAAAAAGCATGAAAAGAAAAAGGAAACAAAAAGCCCAAAATAGTAAAATAATAATTTTTGCAATTTCCCTCTAAACCCCCAAAATATTTCCCGCCCCCTTTTTCATCTCTCCCGCCCACTTCCCGCCCATCCCGGCTTCATCCATCCCGCTGGCCGGTACATGTACAGTTGAAAGTGAAAGATGCAAACCCATCCTCCCTCCCCTCCCTCTCCCTTCCATTCTGCACACGTCCTTGTAACTGTTAAACAAGATGCGATGAACTGGTAGGTAGTTATATTCACAATTTTTTTCCATGGAGAACTGTGCTAGAGTTTAAAAGGAATGGCGATGTATCTCCATGGCGATGTAAACAGGAATGACGATGTATCACCATGGTGAACTGTGCAACTGTTAAAAAGGAATGGCGATGGGCGAGAGAAGGGTTGAACCTCAGCATATGAACCCGAAGAACTGTTGAACTCAACAGGTTGTTTCAGAAGCAGTTTTCCAGGTTAGGGGTAGGGCTAAATTATGTAAAAGCAAATATTCAGAAGGGAGCAAATGTAAAACCCAAGTGAAGAGATGAAGTGGTAATTTTCTGAAGTAAAGAAATGATTCTAGTCTGGATGAACTGGTAGTTATATTGACAAGGTTTTTTTCCTGCTATAATAGACAGATCTTGTCGGACTTAGTAAAACAATTGTCATACTTAGTAATAAAAATGTTATAACTACACCGTTTAAATTGGATATATGTCATACCAAATATCACGGAATAATGTCATAATTAATAACTAAAAGTTTTTAGTCATTAGACTATATTACATGCTTGTCTATTGCCTAATTTGGGTAGGACGTGTGACATCTGGCTGAATAGTTGTTCTCAGAAGCTGGATAGTTCATCTAAATACAAGATGTCTTAATTAGATCTCCCGTTCCTGATGCTCTGCTTCTTTGACAATTTTACTTTACATAGATATTAATTGCACTTCATCTCACCAATCTACTTTAAAGATATCTTAATTAGAAAATGCTCCATGTTTGAGTATTTTTAGGTACAGAGGAGGCACTTGTAATGCTGGTGATTTCCAAAGCGTGACATTTTAAATTGTTATTGTGACATACTATTTATACTATTTTCACAGTGTAATAATGTATGATTGACAAATGTGACCGTATTCAGACTGATTTACTTCACAGAGATCTTACTTTATGGAGATAGTAATGGCACTTCATCTACCCCATCTCATTGGAGTGTGTGTTGTTTACCCATCTCTTTCTACTCTTCATCTCTTTCCTCTCCTTAGAGCAGCTCGTGTGGTTGTGTTCTTTTCCTGTGGACTCACAAATTTCTGTTGGATTTTAATTGAGTGGCAAATAGGTATGGACGATGAATACTCCACCATTGGAGACAAGGGAGAGGTTGGCTTCATCGATGTTCCTTCAGTCACAACATCATCGCCAACTGAGGAGGGTCCTGTCATGGTGTCTGTGCCGTTTCCATTCGCTGGAGGAAAGCCTCAATCGGTTCCTGTGAACGAGGTTACCGTGGCGTCATTCACCATAGAAAACACCACAGATGAATATATTTTACTTTGGGGTGTGAAGATTTATGCTTCAAATCCTGAAGATTCATTTGTGTTGTCATTGATGAAACCTCCATCTGGCCAGCCAGATGACATACCCGAGGAAGATTTTGTCCCTTGTTTTGATATGGAGGAACGAAATTTGAACCCATATGGTAGCTTGACTATTTGGATGTCTTGTGTGCCCAAGGAGATTGGCCTTTTCACATCTATACTGCATATCCAAACTGATCAGGGGATTATTGAACGACTTGTCTTCCTCTTGGCTGAAGATGAGGTATCCAAAGCTTTGGTACCTTAGAGACCATATAACATACCAACACAGATCAGGAAAGCGATAGAGTTTGAGGAAATCCCTGAAGTGGTCTTACAAGGCTTAACAGAGGAAAATTATGTGTCGTATTTCAATGAGTTGTTAGGGATGGAGGAACTTCTGATTATGATAAGTGTTATGTTTTCTATGTATGGGGGTTGGGGGATGAGGGGATAGCTAAATGGCATCGTTCTGTCGTAGTACCAAGTTGTTGAATGAATTTTTTTTATATTTGTTTACAGGAGTATGTCAAAGCTTATAACATGAAGTTTGTTACTTTGAGACAAAGGTATAATGTCAGGCTTGTAGCACTTAAAGTGCCAGGAGTAGGTGAAAGAAGGCCCTCAGTTGTCAGTGGAGATGTGGTGAATGTTTATGGATAATATTCTGTCCATTAGGTATGTTAATAATGTTAGGTATCTTATGTTTTTTGTCAAAGTGTAATATACTATTGTCGGTATGAATTATGAAATTGCACGAATTATCGTTGTCAATGTTATGTTCTCATGTTGAACTTGCTAATGTTCTTTGAACAGGGCTTGATCGACCATGTTGAGGCTGATGAATTATTATTGTAATTTAATGATGAATTTTACCAAAGGCATATAGATAGCAATGCGTATGAAATCTGTTTTGTGTTCAACGGGACAAATTTTCGTAAGCTTCATGAAGCCATTCTATCTGCAGAGGCAATACATGAAAACTTCCTCTTTCCCCATGAGTATCAGTCAAAACGGAGGATTACAACCAACAATTTTGTGCCTATCTCACTTCATCTTGATGAGGCCCAAAAAAATGTTATTCGCTTAATTTTAGGCTGCAGAGGAGGAGCTCCTTATGTGATTTATGGACCCCCGGGAACAGGAAAGACAAAAACACTGGTGGAGGTGATCCTATAACTCTATACAACTAGACGTGATTCTCATATACTGGTATGTGCTTATTCAAATTGCGCGGGAGATCACATATTAGAGAAAATCCTTGGTGAGTGTCCTTCACTTAGGGAGGAAGATATTTATAGGTTGAATGCCACACATCGTCCCTTACAAAAAATAAACGCTTCATTGTTGAGGTTCTGCACCTACAGTGCTGGTTTCTTCACTTGCCCTTCTCGAGATGCACTCCGCATGTACAAGATAATAATAACGACATACACGAGTGCATCTTACCTCTATCATGCTGAAAGGGTTAACCGTGGCCACTTCTCTCACATCATCTTAGATGATGCAAGCCAAGTTTCAGAGCCAGAGACAATGATCCCCATATCAACTCTCATAGAAAAGAACACAGTTATTGTTCTTTGTGGTGATCCCAAACAACTTGGGCCTGATATTTATTCAAAGCAAGCTGAGGCTTATGGTTTGGGAAGATCTTTTCTAGAGAGGTTGTTGGACTTTGAAGTTTACAGATCAGGGGATCGTAATTATGTCACAATGTTGTTGAACAATTACTGGAGCCACCCTGCTTTTGTCAATGTTCCTTCAAGACTATTTTATAGTGGAGCATTGAGGCCATATCGAGAAGATAGTAAGACATGTTTCTTACCTTGGGCTGATATGCTTCCCAATAGGAACTTCCCTTTCATGTTTTGTGGCATCCAAGGCTTTGATGAGAGGGAAAAGGGCAGCCCATCATGGTTTAATAGGATTGAAGCTAGCAAGGTGGTTGAGCTCGTACAGAGGCTGATAAGAAGGAATGTGCCTGAGCAAGACATCGGGATATTACCCCTTTCCCACAACAAGTACTAAAGATAAGGAATGCTCTCATGTCTCTACATATGAGGGATATTGAGATTGGCGGGGTTGAGTAGTTTTTGGGTGAAGAAAAGGAAGTGATCATCCTGTCAACCGTCAGATCGACCGCTAACCACGATGAATATGACAAGACTTTCCGCACGGGATATATGAGCAAACCGAAGAGGTTAAATTTTGCCCTGACTCGTGCCCGATCATTGCTTATTATAGTTGGAAACCCTTATATTTTAGAAAAGGTAATTCCCGATAAAAAAATCCTAAGAGTTGGTCATTGTTGTTGGTCATTGACAGGATTAACAAGGTTGATTAACTATCATGTTTTTGGTCTTTGACAGGATTTGCACTGGCAAGAAATCCTAAAGGATTGTGTTTTAAATAGCGCCTATGAAGGCTGTGCATTCCTCGTGCATGAGGAGGTTGTGAGTAGGTAGTTGTGATTCTAGTAATGTAATGATAGCATCCAGTTGACAACTATCCTTTTTGTAGACATGTAATGGTAGCCCATGCTACAATATTGTAGGAATGTAATGATAGTATCCAGTTGACAACTATTCTAGTAAGGTAATTGTCGGTGTGTGTAGTGTCGACATTAATATTTTGGCAATCTCACATGTAGAATCAACCATGCTTTCTAAAACTATTCGAAAATAAAATTCATCCTCTTATATAAAAAACCAAAGTCATGAGGTACATACTTCATAGTCAATTCATCCTCAACCATGCCTACATGCTCGATTACAAATGCTGAAAGCACTAATCCCTAGAATTACACCAGCACCAAACGCAGAAATAGGAACTATTACATGGTTTCTGAAGTTTGCCTGGGAGTGTAGTGCCTTGTTTTTAGCTTCAAGTTCTGCCACCCTTGCATTTAGTCGCCAAATTGCATGATCGAATTGCATCTCAGTTGTATTGAGTTCCATGATTCTCTGTCCAAGTTCATGTATCTCAGTACGTAGGCGTGTGATTATTTCACCCAACATGTTGGAACGTGGGCTATTCGTTAGCAACATGTCTAACTCTTCTTGCAACTTCTCCTCTAATTGAGAAGGTATAGGAGATGAAGGTGGATGTTCATGTTTGCGGGGGTCCCCGCTTTGATAACTTGAGGTGTCGCTGGATGACATTGTACTCGAGTACTGCAGAAACAAAGAAAGATTTCCAGCAAAAAAGAAGTGATACGTGCTTGCTTACTGATCCAGTGTGAAAACCACACAATAAACAAAGAGGGTTACCTTCAAGTTCGATGCAGAGAGGGTTTAGGGATTGTTGAGGCAAAATGAGAAGGAATGGTCGGCGGTCCCCGCTGAGATTATTTAGCTTTTTTTGTTCAATATTGCTTCATAACTATTCACTTGATATGACCTCTGAAAATGTAGTACACACTTAGAGGGAAAACCTCTGTTTTCCCTCTAAAATTTCCCTCCAATTTCTACCTCTTTACCCACGTGTTAGGGATTGTTATCCAAGCATAACCCAACCTGTAAACCTGCATAAAACTTCCGTAACACCCCAAGACCTTAAATCCACAAAGCTTCAAAATAGATTGTGCAGCGTCTTCAATGTCTTTGGAATAGAAGAAGTTTAATAATGGGTGAGTTCTGACTTTCACGTTCTTATTCCTATTCTTTTTTACAGTAAATTATTTTGTGGTCTTGCTTACCCTTTAATGTCAGTGTTAGGGCATTATCATTCGGGGGTCCCCGTTTGGCCCTAATAAACTATTGAACTTGTGTTTGCTTTTTCTTTGTGTAACAGGTTCAACATCATACTACTTGACTCTGAAAACAGGTGGTGAATGGACATGTAAGGGAAACAAGTGGGTTTTTGATGGGATCACAACGACAACAGGACTTCTTTTGTATGCAGATATGAATTACTCAAATCTTAGGAAAAAAGTTAGCTGAGAAGATTAAATGCATTGACGAGATAGATGAAATGGAGATAAAATATCTGTCACCGTGGAAACCACTGGCACAACCAATCGATGTCAAAGATGACGAGGACCTTGGTGCGTTGAAGTTTTTGAACGCACACTCGCACGATAACATTTGGCCTATCGAGTGATATGCGAGTATGAAAAAGAAGGGAAACAAAGAGCCAGAGGTTGTGGTAGGTTGCCATCCAAGTAGAAGTGATGAAGAGGACATAACAGTGTGTCTGACTCCGCCACCGTTAACACAAACTCAAGAGGCAGAGCCCGAGGCTGTGGTAGGTCGCCATCCTGTCACTGATCGTACCAAATCCGACAAGAGCAATATGGTAAGCGACAATTATCCCACTGAAGCTTTACGGGATATCGTTGATTGTGACATGTATGAACTTAAACCAAAAATTTGTCGTGTAAACAATGGGGAAGTACAAATAGTTGACTTGGTGAGCCAATCTGAGGCAGACTCGGAAACTGATGGGAGTGATTATGGGGAAGACGTTGGGTGAGATTTTGATTGGGATGACCTTGAGGATGAGTTTGAGGATGATGTTGAGGAGGATGTTGAAGAAGGGACATTGTTGGATGACACTAATGAAGTCGAAAACTTATTCATAGACATTGATGAGGAAGTTCTACAACAGATTGAAGTCGAGTACTATCGTAGCAAACGGTTGTGTAAAAGGAAATTGGATGAGCCAATGGAGGATAATGGGGTGAGCGACAATAATTTGGAAATAAAAGTTGGAGAGCATTTCAATTGCAAGAAGGATCTTAAGGATTGTTTATCCTTGATGACATTACATAGGCGCTTCCAGATGCACGTCTATAAGTCTGATAAGAAGTTATATGTGGTAAGGTGCATTGATCCTAGTTGCACATTTTTTTGTCGTGGGACCGCTCTTGGCAGCACAGGATTGTTTCAAGTAAGGAAGTATTATGGACAACATACATGTGGCATGAAGCTAAAGCATAATTACCACAGACATGCAAGTTCAAGCGTAATTGCTGACCATATTATTTCAAGGTAAGTAAACAATCCTGTCAGTACGATCATATATGAGCATGTATATGAACTAACCTTAGCATGTTACATATACAATCCTGTTACAGATTTAACACAACCGGTACATGTCCCGGACCTCGTGCTGCCGAAATTCAAGACAACATGAAGAAAATGGGAGTGGCAGTTGGTTACGACAAGGCAAACAGAGCACGTTTAACCGCCATTGACAGGATAAGAGGCACAACTGAAGAAAGCTACAATAGGATTCATGGATACATGTACATGCTCGAAAGGATGAATACAGGGACAGTCACACATATTGAAGTTGACTCTAATCGTCGATTCAAGTATTGTTTCATTAGCTTGGGTGCTTGGCGCAATGGAATGCAGTTTTTAAGAAAGGTATATTTCCATCTTGTCACGTTCCCCGATTCTATTGTCAAATCGATACATGACATTATAGAGCTGATTGAAAACTACTGCAGGTCATAACTGTGGATGGTACCCATCTAGGATCAAAGTACAGAGGCACACTTCTAGTTGCAGTGGCACAAGACGGAAACATACAAATATATCCAGTGGCTTTTGCTATTGTTGACAACGAGAATGATAGTTCATGGTCGTATTTCTTCCGACACCTACGCTCTGTTGTTGCCGACGATCATGACCTCGTATTTGTGTCTGACCGTCATGGAAGTATATACAAAGGTTTAAGAGAGCACTATATCTTCGCAAAGCATGGTTGTTGCACACTTCACCTATGGGGTAACGTGAAGACGAGGTTTAAAAGAAATGACTTGTGGATTCTGTACCAAAAGGCAAATCAAGCGTACACCAAACATGACTTTAATCGTGAATTTGCAAGACTTTGCAACCAGTCTCCTACAGTCGGTACGTACCTCAGGGGTGTTGGATTTGAAGCGTGGACAAGGTCGCATATGCTCGCAAACAGATTCAAAATTATGACGTCCAACAACGCAGAATCCGTGAATAGTCGCTTATTGGGCCCGCGTCTAATGCCATTGATTGGGTTGCTTGATGGTATACTGAATGTCATGAGTAATTGGTTTTGTGACAGGCGATTTAAGGGAGAGGAACATGTGGATATTCTGACCCCGACAGTTTGTACTGAGCTAGAAGGTAATTATTTGAAATCGTTGACAATGGTTGTGAGTAGGCTAAATCAATATGAGTTTCAAGTGCATGCCAATGGAACTATAGTCTTGGTAAATCTGCATGCTCGAACCTGCTACTGCAACGTCTTCCAAGTTGTGGTGTGGATCCTGTCACTCTTGTTCATCCCTTCTTTACTGCTGAAATGTGGAAGGAAGTGTACAAGGAAACTATATATCCGGTTCCTGCATTTGAGCGTTGGGAAGTTCCTGACACGGTCTTGAATAGAGCATGTTTGCCCCCAGTTGTTAGGAGGAAATCCGGAAGACCAAGGAAGAAAAGGATCCCGTCACGGGGAGAATACAGGGGCCTGAGGAGAAGGTATGGAAGTTGTGGTGCTGTCGGCCATAACTCACGAAACTGTCCTAACCCCTCAGCCGGCCCATGATGCCGTTAATTGTGTTACTATTTTGTTAATATGTGTAGTAAGAGTTGCACATGGATGAAGGATCTCTTATCACTCATATTACTTTTCGTATAAATGGTATGTATTTTGTTAATATGCATCCGTATGTTAATGTAATATTATCATGTCATCGTTATATATATATCCCGACATTGTCAATATTGACTACTTTTGGTTATATTTATATAAAAGAACTTTCACTCCATTCTGTACCTAACACTTCTTCCCACTTATTATTCTTCCATATTTATCATGACTTCAAATAACCAACAGACCGACATGAGTAGTATCTGAATAATACACAGGAAAAACAGAATTACATAATAAGACATTACCATAAAATACTATATTATATAAAACAGAATTACATAATATGACATTATTATCTTCCTACTTGACATAACATATTAATTCATGCGACATTACCATAGCATACTATACCATAACCTACTGCCTATATATAGTCAATATATGACATTATCCTTCTCCTACTTGACATACCTATCATAAAACAACAGACTTCATAACCTCGATTACTTTATCAGATACTAAATATGTGCGGAGGAGACAGATGATTTTGGGCCATCGCGCTGCGGAAGTTCATCAACAACATCTTCAGTGACGACATATATGTTTATGAAGGCAACGGATCTACCTTGGGCGGCAAGGGCGACGACGTCTCCGCGGCGCTGTAAGGCCCTTAAGGTACGAGGCCCGCCATGGGGGGGCACAACATCGAAGAAGTAAGCGGCGTCCTGTTCGTAATCGTTAAAACGAAATAGTTGGTTGAGCAACCAATGGATATCCTGTACCATATCAGCCGAGGGCCTCCAGTTTTGGGTCCTCCCGCCTTGGTAGACATGGCTTGAAATCCTGGCATTTTGTCCCCTTGAAGGGATGAGTCTCCCACCGGTATGGACAGTTGTGTAAACCATGTGATCGTTAAGGCCCCATTCATAGTCGTTAGGCTCATAAGCCATGGAAACAAACGAAACAAGAGAAGGGAAATTAGAGTTTTTAGGGTGAGGAAGTGGAAGAAGTTTTGGAGCGGATTGTGGATGAGGAAATATGGTTTCGTATGAGGGGGTATATAAAGAGGTTTTTGGGTTGGTGGCGGTTAGGGTTACATTTATGAGGGTGCTTAATTTAATTAATTGGGTTAATATCCTGTCACTGATTGACGGAAGTTGGTGGGCAGTTAATGATAATTTCATGACGGTTGACTAATTTTTTATTGTCAGTCAATGGCGTTGGGGGCAGTTAATGATAATATCATGACGGTTGACAAGATTGACAGGATACAGAAACAGTTGGTATGCAATCTAAACAAGTTGAAGTAGTCATAACATTGTATGTAATCCAAATATCCAATCCAAATATCCAAATAACATTGCATGTAATCTAAATGATGCACTTCGTTAGGCTCGACCTCCAGACCACGTCAAATACGTTGTGAGCCATTTCGCTCCTGAAGCCGTCAATAAATTTGTCTGCCACAACGTCCAGATTTTTCCAACCAGCACTTAGTAACTCCATGTGTTTCAGAGTGTATATCCCACAGTCATGACTACGAACACAATATGCACTTTGTTACTCAGATGAAGTATGTAATAAAATTCGTAAGGGGATTGATATTTCGCCTTACCCACGCTTGTTCTGCTTCAGTCCTTGAATTCTCTCAAATTTAATCTCTTGAGTACTCCGATGTTCAAATTTCTTGGCAAGCGGGGGGTACTGTGTCATGAAGTGAGGAAGAAACCGACAAATCCCATGCACCCAGTTCTCTATGGCCAAGTTAGGGTTCAAATCCACATTACAATCATATACATTTGCCTATCATTGCTGCAGATCGATCTCAATAGCCACCCAATGATTGTTATCGATGTTGAGGGGGAAATAAATGAAGTCCAGATCATCCCAACTGGACCCATAAGGTTTAGGCCGATCTCCCCTAAAGTATGAGAGTGCACGTTCAGATGCAGGTGGAACAGCGCAATCATTTTTGATATAGTCTCTATATGCATCCGTATAATCAGCAGTCCAGAAAACGTCCAATATTGTGGCCTTGCTTTTAACTTCGGACTCCAAAAGCGCCTTACGGATATAACAACAAACTTCATCGATTTGCTTCAAAAAATATAATTCATCTCTTCACAACACAGTCCAACTATTGGCTTAGAGCTGAAAAACAAAGAAGGCGTAATTCAATCCATGAAAGATAGTTGAACATTATTAAATCCGTGAGATACTAACCTTTCATCATTCATCCATTCCAGCAAAGCAGTCATCTCCTTCACCTGTGAATTCTTGGTTATCTTGTTCACAATTTCCCCTTTTTCTCATCTGTGTAAGGTGTTAGTTTTTTAGCGGATGGATTCACCATACGACTAGGAAGAACCCTCCTCGGTTGGAGATGCTGCTCTCGTTTATTTCTGGGTTTCGCCTTCTTGGATGCAGCAACCACATCGGCTAGCACTGAAAGAGGTTCCTCTCTTTCCTCTACCTCAGCTTGGGTAGCCTTCGGTGCTCCTTCAACGTCGTTAGTAAAATCCTGCTCCTGGTCCTTTTCACCAACGCCAGCATTTTCATTTATGTCTTTGACAAGGGTCATAACACCATACGCACCCTCAACATCATTGTTAGCCTCAATGGAATTATCAAAATCCTGCAATCATAATAACCATGTCATGCATGCGTACAAATCCTGTCACCATGCCAGCCTTTTCTTGTAAAACATAAAAAACTCACACACTAGAAATCTTGTCAATTCGTACAAATAATAATGTCATAGTAGTGATGAAAATTTGATAATTTTCATACCTCTTTTCCTTCAGCCTTTACCTTCTCCACCGCAGCCTCCTGAACCTCAGCCTCTACCTTCTCCACCTTCTCCACCGCAACCTTCTCCACCACAGCCTCCTTAACTTCCTCACCATCAGTCTCATTATCCTCATCAGAAACATCTACCTTGTCATCCTCCTTCGGTTTGTCACCCTGCCAA